>OY744615.1:18497576-18606614 GCA_963556255.1 Allolobophora icterica | reverse complement strand
GAGACGACTCCCCTAGCACCCCAAATTGCATCCCGACACAAATTATGGCATGTTGTGAAAACTTTAACGCAAGAGATTTTCGGAGATTTTTCGATTGTTGGTCGACTGGACCTCTTTTGTCCCAGATTTCGTGACCAGACACCTGCCTGAGCACCGCGGGCACCTTGCAATGCATCCAAGCACCTGCCAAGCACCCGACGGGCACCTGTTGAGGCTCTAAGACCTTTTAGATGGGAAATTTTCCGAAAATCTCCAATTCTCCGTCGACGGTTCGTTTCTAATCTCTAAAATTGGGACGAGACGACTCCCCTAGCACCCCAAATTGCATCCCGACACAAATTATGGCATGTTGTGAAAACTTTAACGCAAGAGATTTTCGGAGATTTTTCGATTGTTGGTCGACTGGACCTCTTTTGTCCCAGATTTCGTGACCAGACACCTGCCTGAGCACCCGCGGGCACCTTGCAATGCATCCAAGCACCTGCCAAGCACCCGACGGGCACCTGTTGAGGCTCTAAGACCTTTTAGATGGGAAATTTTCCGAAAATCTCCAATTCTCCGTCGACGGTTCGTTTCTAATCTCTAAAATTGGGACGAGACGACTCCCCTAGCACCCCAAATTGCATCCCGACACAAATTATGGCATGTTGTGAAAACTTTAACGCAAGAGATTTTCGGAGATTTTTCGATTGTTGGTCGACTGGACCTCTTTTGTCCCAGATTTCGTGACCAGACACCTGCCTGAGCACCCGCGGGCACCTTGCAATGCATCCAAGCACCTGCCAAGCACCCGACGGGCACCTGTTGAGGCTCTAAGACCTTTTAGATGGGAAATTTTCCGAAAATCTCCAATTCTCCGTCGACGGTTCGTTTCTAATCTCTAAAATTGGGACGAGACGACTCCCCTAGCACCCCAAATTGCATCCCGACACAAATTATGGCATGTTGTGAAAACTTTAACGCAAGAGATTTTCGGAGATTTTTCGATTGTTGGTCGACTGGACCTCTTTTGTCCCAGATTTCGTGACCAGACACCTGCCTGAGCACCCGCGGGCACCTTGCAATGCATCCAAGCACCTGCCAAGCACCCGACGGGCACCTGTTGAGGCTCTAAGACCTTTTAGATGGGAAATTTTCCGAAAATCTCCAATTCTCCGTCGACGGTTCGTTTCTAATCTCTAAAATTGGGACGAGACGACTCCCCTAGCACCCCAAATTGCATCCCGACACAAATTATGGCATGTTGTGAAAACTTTAACGCAAGAGATTTTCGGAGATTTTTCGATTGTTGGTCGACTGGACCTCTTTTGTCCCAGATTTCGTGACCAGACACCTGCCTGAGCACCCGCGGGCACCTTGCAATGCATCCAAGCACCTGCCAAGCACCCGACGGGCACCTGTTGAGGCTCTAAGACCTTTTAGATGGGAAATTTTCCGAAAATCTCCAATTCTCCGTCGACGGTTCGTTTCTAATCTCTAAAATTGGGACGAGACGACTCCCCTAGCACCCCAAATTGCATCCCGACACAAATTATGGCATGTTGTGAAAACTTTAACGCAAGAGATTTTCGGAGATTTTTCGATTGTTGGTCGACTGGACCTCTTTTGTCCCAGATTTCGTGACCAGACACCTGCCTGAGCACCCGCGGGCACCTTGCAATGCATCCAAGCACCTGCCAAGCACCCGACGGGCACCTGTTGAGGCTCTAAGACCTTTTAGATGGGAAATTTTCCGAAAATCTCCAATTCTCCGTCGACGGTTCGTTTCTAATCTCTAAAATTGGGACGAGACGACTCCCCTAGCACCCCAAATTGCATCCCGACACAAATTATGGCATGTTGTGAAAACTTTAACGCAAGAGATTTTCGGAGATTTTTCGATTGTTGGTCGACTGGACCTCTTTTGTCCCAGATTTCGTGACCAGACACCTGCCTGAGCACCCGCGGGCACCTTGCAATGCATCCAAGCACCTGCCAAGCACCCGACGGGCACCTGTTGAGGCTCTAAGACCTTTTAGATGGGAAATTTTCCGAAAATCTCCAATTCTCCGTCGACGGTTCGTTTCTAATCTCTAAAATTGGGACGAGACGACTCCCCTAGCACCCCAAATTGCATCCCGACACAAATTATGGCATGTTGTGAAAACTTTAACGCAAGAGATTTTCGGAGATTTTTCGATTGTTGGTCGACTGGACCTCTTTTGTCCCAGATTTCGTGACCAGACACCTGCCTGAGCACCCGCGGGCACCTTGCAATGCATCCAAGCACCTGCCAAGCACCCGACGGGCACCTGTTGAGGCTCTAAGACCTTTTAGATGGGAAATTTTCCGAAAATCTCCAATTCTCCGTCGACGGTTCGTTTCTAATCTCTAAAATTGGGACGAGACGACTCCCCTAGCACCCCAAATTGCATCCCGACACAAATTATGGCATGTTGTGAAAACTTTAACGCAAGAGATTTTCGGAGATTTTTCGATTGTTGGTCGACTGGACCTCTTTTGTCCCAGATTTCGTGACCAGACACCTGCCTGAGCACCCGCGGGCACCTTGCAATGCATCCAAGCACCTGCCAAGCACCCGACGGGCACCTGTTGAGGCTCTAAGACCTTTTAGATGGGAAATTTTCCGAAAATCTCCAATTCTCCGTCGACGGTTCGTTTCTAATCTCTAAAATTGGGACGAGACGACTCCCCTAGCACCCCAAATTGCATCCCGACACAAATTATGGCATGTTGTGAAAACTTTAACGCAAGAGATTTTCGGAGATTTTTCGATTGTTGGTCGACTGGACCTCTTTTGTCCCAGATTTCGTGACCAGACACCTGCCTGAGCACCCGCGGGCACCTTGCAATGCATCCAAGCACCTGCCAAGCACCCGACGGGCACCTGTTGAGGCTCTAAGACCTTTTAGATGGGAAATTTTCCGAAAATCTCCAATTCTCCGTCGACGGTTCGTTTCTAATCTCTAAAATTGGGACGAGACGACTCCCCTAGCACCCCAAATTGCATCCCGACACAAATTATGGCATGTTGTGAAAACTTTAACGCAAGAGATTTTCGGAGATTTTTCGATTGTTGGTCGACTGGACCTCTTTTGTCCCAGATTTCGTGACCAGACACCTGCCTGAGCACCCGCGGGCACCTTGCAATGCATCCAAGCACCTGCCAAGCACCCGACGGGCACCTGTTGAGGCTCTAAGACCTTTTAGATGGGAAATTTTCCGAAAATCTCCAATTCTCCGTCGACGGTTCGTTTCTAATCTCTAAAATTGGGACGAGACGACTCCCCTAGCACCCCAAATTGCATCCCGACACAAATTATGGCATGTTGTGAAAACTTTAACGCAAGAGATTTTCGGAGATTTTTCGATTGTTGGTCGACTGGACCTCTTTTGTCCCAGATTTCGTGACCAGACACCTGCCTGAGCACCCGCGGGCACCTTGCAATGCATCCAAGCACCTGCCAAGCACCCGACGGGCACCTGTTGAGGCTCTAAGACCTTTTAGATGGGAAATTTTCCGAAAATCTCCAATTCTCCGTCGACGGTTCGTTTCTAATCTCTAAAATTGGGACGAGACGACTCCCCTAGCACCCCAAATTGCATCCCGACACAAATTATGGCATGTTGTGAAAACTTTAACGCAAGAGATTTTCGGAGATTTTTCGATTGTTGGTCGACTGGACCTCTTTTGTCCCAGATTTCGTGACCAGACACCTGCCTGAGCACCCGCGGGCACCTTGCAATGCATCCAAGCACCTGCCAAGCACCCGACGGGCACCTGTTGAGGCTCTAAGACCTTTTAGATGGGAAATTTTCCGAAAATCTCCAATTCTCCGTCGACGGTTCGTTTCTAATCTCTAAAATTGGGACGAGACGACTCCCCTAGCACCCCAAATTGCATCCCGACACAAATTATGGCATGTTGTGAAAACTTTAACGCAAGAGATTTTCGGAGATTTTTCGATTGTTGGTCGACTGGACCTCTTTTGTCCCAGATTTCGTGACCAGACACCTGCCTGAGCACCCGCGGGCACCTTGCAATGCATCCAAGCACCTGCCAAGCACCCGACGGGCACCTGTTGAGGCTCTAAGACCTTTTAGATGGGAAATTTTCCGAAAATCTCCAATTCTCCGTCGACGGTTCGTTTCTAATCTCTAAAATTGGGACGAGACGACTCCCCTAGCACCCCAAATTGCATCCCGACACAAATTATGGCATGTTGTGAAAACTTTAACGCAAGAGATTTTCGGAGATTTTTCGATTGTTGGTCGACTGGACCTCTTTTGTCCCAGATTTCGTGACCAGACACCTGCCTGAGCACCCGCGGGCACCTTGCAATGCATCCAAGCACCTGCCAAGCACCCGACGGGCACCTGTTGAGGCTCTAAGACCTTTTAGATGGGAAATTTTCCGAAAATCTCCAATTCTCCGTCGACGGTTCGTTTCTAATCTCTAAAATTGGGACGAGACGACTCCCCTAGCACCCCAAATTGCATCCCGACACAAATTATGGCATGTTGTGAAAACTTTAACGCAAGAGATTTTCGGAGATTTTTCGATTGTTGGTCGACTGGACCTCTTTTGTCCCAGATTTCGTGACCAGACACCTGCCTGAGCACCCGCGGGCACCTTGCAATGCATCCAAGCACCTGCCAAGCACCCGACGGGCACCTGTTGAGGCTCTAAGACCTTTTAGATGGGAAATTTTCCGAAAATCTCCAATTCTCCGTCGACGGTTCGTTTCTAATCTCTAAAATTGGGACGAGACGACTCCCCTAGCACCCCAAATTGCATCCCGACACAAATTATGGCATGTTGTGAAAACTTTAACGCAAGAGATTTTCGGAGATTTTTCGATTGTTGGTCGACTGGACCTCTTTTGTCCCAGATTTCGTGACCAGACACCTGCCTGAGCACCCGCGGGCACCTTGCAATGCATCCAAGCACCTGCCAAGCACCCGACGGGCACCTGTTGAGGCTCTAAGACCTTTTAGATGGGAAATTTTCCGAAAATCTCCAATTCTCCGTCGACGGTTCGTTTCTAATCTCTAAAATTGGGACGAGACGACTCCCCTAGCACCCCAAATTGCATCCCGACACAAATTATGGCATGTTGTGAAAACTTTAACGCAAGAGATTTTCGGAGATTTTTCGATTGTTGGTCGACTGGACCTCTTTTGTCCCAGATTTCGTGACCAGACACCTGCCTGAGCACCCGCGGGCACCTTGCAATGCATCCAAGCACCTGCCAAGCACCCGACGGGCACCTGTTGAGGCTCTAAGACCTTTTAGATGGGAAATTTTCCGAAAATCTCCAATTCTCCGTCGACGGTTCGTTTCTAATCTCTAAAATTGGGACGAGACGACTCCCCTAGCACCCCAAATTGCATCCCGACACAAATTATGGCATGTTGTGAAAACTTTAACGCAAGAGATTTTCGGAGATTTTTCGATTGTTGGTCGACTGGACCTCTTTTGTCCCAGATTTCGTGACCAGACACCTGCCTGAGCACCCGCGGGCACCTTGCAATGCATCCAAGCACCTGCCAAGCACCCGACGGGCACCTGTTGAGGCTCTAAGACCTTTTAGATGGGAAATTTTCCGAAAATCTCCAATTCTCCGTCGACGGTTCGTTTCTAATCTCTAAAATTGGGACGAGACGACTCCCCTAGCACCCCAAATTGCATCCCGACACAAATTATGGCATGTTGTGAAAACTTTAACGCAAGAGATTTTCGGAGATTTTTCGATTGTTGGTCGACTGGACCTCTTTTGTCCCAGATTTCGTGACCAGACACCTGCCTGAGCACCCGCGGGCACCTTGCAATGCATCCAAGCACCTGCCAAGCACCCGACGGGCACCTGTTGAGGCTCTAAGACCTTTTAGATGGGAAATTTTCCGAAAATCTCCAATTCTCCGTCGACGGTTCGTTTCTAATCTCTAAAATTGGGACGAGACGACTCCCCTAGCACCCCAAATTGCATCCCGACACAAATTATGGCATGTTGTGAAAACTTTAACGCAAGAGATTTTCGGAGATTTTTCGATTGTTGGTCGACTGGACCTCTTTTGTCCCAGATTTCGTGACCAGACACCTGCCTGAGCACCCGCGGGCACCTTGCAATGCATCCAAGCACCTGCCAAGCACCCGACGGGCACCTGTTGAGGCTCTAAGACCTTTTAGATGGGAAATTTTCCGAAAATCTCCAATTCTCCGTCGACGGTTCGTTTCTAATCTCTAAAATTGGGACGAGACGACTCCCCTAGCACCCCAAATTGCATCCCGACACAAATTATGGCATGTTGTGAAAACTTTAACGCAAGAGATTTTCGGAGATTTTTCGATTGTTGGTCGACTGGACCTCTTTTGTCCCAGATTTCGTGACCAGACACCTGCCTGAGCACCCGCGGGCACCTTGCAATGCATCCAAGCACCTGCCAAGCACCCGACGGGCACCTGTTGAGGCTCTAAGACCTTTTAGATGGGAAATTTTCCGAAAATCTCCAATTCTCCGTCGACGGTTCGTTTCTAATCTCTAAAATTGGGACGAGACGACTCCCCTAGCACCCCAAATTGCATCCCGACACAAATTATGGCATGTTGTGAAAACTTTAACGCAAGAGATTTTCGGAGATTTTTCGATTGTTGGTCGACTGGACCTCTTTTGTCCCAGATTTCGTGACCAGACACCTGCCTGAGCACCCGCGGGCACCTTGCAATGCATCCAAGCACCTGCCAAGCACCCGACGGGCACCTGTTGAGGCTCTAAGACCTTTTAGATGGGAAATTTTCCGAAAATCTCCAATTCTCCGTCGACGGTTCGTTTCTAATCTCTAAAATTGGGACGAGACGACTCCCCTAGCACCCCAAATTGCATCCCGACACAAATTATGGCATGTTGTGAAAACTTTAACGCAAGAGATTTTCGGAGATTTTTCGATTGTTGGTCGACTGGACCTCTTTTGTCCCAGATTTCGTGACCAGACACCTGCCTGAGCACCCGCGGGCACCTTGCAATGCATCCAAGCACCTGCCAAGCACCCGACGGGCACCTGTTGAGGCTCTAAGACCTTTTAGATGGGAAATTTTCCGAAAATCTCCAATTCTCCGTCGACGGTTCGTTTCTAATCTCTAAAATTGGGACGAGACGACTCCCCTAGCACCCCAAATTGCATCCCGACACAAATTATGGCATGTTGTGAAAACTTTAACGCAAGAGATTTTCGGAGATTTTTCGATTGTTGGTCGACTGGACCTCTTTTGTCCCAGATTTCGTGACCAGACACCTGCCTGAGCACCCGCGGGCACCTTGCAATGCATCCAAGCACCTGCCAAGCACCCGACGGGCACCTGTTGAGGCTCTAAGACCTTTTAGATGGGAAATTTTCCGAAAATCTCCAATTCTCCGTCGACGGTTCGTTTCTAATCTCTAAAATTGCGACATCGAAAAAAAATGCGCCGCGCCATGGCATAATCCCTGCTTAAAAGATAGGAAATATGCTCAGGGCCTGCGCCTCAAAAACCGAATCGCTCCGATTCAATTTTAACTTACAGATTCGGATAGAGGCCGAAAAATCCGGAAATTTGCGTACCTACAAGCCATACTTCTGACCGTAAATAAAGAAACTACAGCCATTATTGGTGTTTAGCCCTTTTCGGCCGTCGTTTCAATTCGGCGACAGCTTTAGACTATTTTCTCGGTTAGATGGATAGAAAAACGACTCTACCACGATATGGCACAGAGAAATCGACTTATACTCCAACACGTTCGTACTGCATGCAGTTTGAAACTCGGCAATTTCAAGTTTTGACCAAAACTCGTCGCGTTTTGCCAGTTCTGCAGATGCAGACTTTTCAAGCACAGATATGAAAACCTACCATCATTTGCCACAATATTACGTCAACAACTCAACTAGTTCCCATTCGTAGTCCTACTGTGGCCATTTTAAGTTTTTCACAAAATCGACAGTCATTGAAGTCTGAAGTCTCATCAAGACTTTTTTTCCACAGAAATCACCTCAGGGCATCACTTCCTACGATATTCCGTCGAGAAACATCGAAATTTGCGACATCGAAAAAAAATGCGCCGCGCCATGGCATAATCCCTGCTTAAAAGATAGGAAATATGCTCAGGGCCTGCGCCTCAAAAACCGAATCGCTCCGATTCAATTTTAACTTACAGATTCGGATAGAGGCCGAAAAATCCGGAAATTTGCGTACCTACAAGCCATACTTCTGACCGTAAATAAAGAAACTACAGCCATTATTGGTGTTTAGCCCTTTTCGGCCGTCGTTTCAATTCGGCGACAGCTTTAGACTATTTTCTCGGTTAGATGGATAGAAAAACGACTCTACCACGATATGGCACAGAGAAATCGACTTATACTCCAACACGTTCGTACTGCATGCAGTTTGAAACTCGGCAATTTCAAGTTTTGACCAAAACTCGTCGCGTTTTGCCAGTTCTGCAGATGCAGACTTTTCAAGCACAGATATGAAAACCTACCATTATTTGCCACAATATTACGTCAACAACTCAACTAGTTCCCATTCGTAGTCCTACTGTGGCCATTTTAAGTTTTTCACAAAATCGACAGTCATTGAAGTCTGAAGTCTCATCAAGACTTTTTTTCCACAGAAATCACCTCAGGGCATCACTTCCTACGATATTCCGTCGAGAAACATCGAAATTTGCGACATCGAAAAAAAATGCGCCGCGCCATGGCATAATCCCTGCTTAAAAGATAGGAAATATGCTCAGGGCCTGCGCCTCAAAAACCGAATCGCTCCGATTCAATTTTAACTTACAGATTCGGATAGAGGCCGAAAAATCCGGAAATTTGCGTACCTACAAGCCATACTTCTGACCGTAAATAAAGAAACTACAGCCATTATTGGTGTTTAGCCCTTTTCGGCCGTCGTTTCAATTCGGCGACAGCTTTAGACTATTTTCTCGGTTAGATGGATAGAAAAACGACTCTACCACGATATGGCACAGAGAAATCGACTTATACTCCAACACGTTCGTACTGCATGCAGTTTGAAACTCGGCAATTTCAAGTTTTGACCAAAACTCGTCGCGTTTTGCCAGTTCTGCAGATGCAGACTTTTCAAGCACAGATATGAAAACCTACCATCATTTGCCACAATATTACGTCAACAACTCAACTAGTTCCCATTCGTAGTCCTACTGTGGCCATTTTAAGTTTTTCACAAAATCGACAGTCATTGAAGTCTGAAGTCTCATCAAGACTTTTTTTCCACAGAAATCACCTCAGGGCATCACTTCCTACGATATTCCGTCGAGAAACATCGAAATTTGCGACATCGAAAAAAAAAAAGCGCCGCGCCATGGCATAATCCCTGCTTAAAAGATAGGAAATATGCTCAGGGCCTGCGCCTCAAAAACCGAATCGCTCCGATTCAATTTTAACTTACAGATTCGGATAGAGGCCGAAAAATCCGGAAATTTGCGTACCTACAAGCCATACTTCTGTCCGTAAATAAAGAAACTACAGCCATTATTGGTGTTTAGCCCTTTTCGGCCGTCGTTTCAATTCGGCGACAGCTTTAGACTATTTTCTCGGTTAGATGGATAGAAAAACGACTCTACCACGATATGGCACAGAGAAATCGACTTATACTCCAACACGTTCGTACTGCATGCAGTTTGAAACTCGGCAATTTCAAGTTTTGACCAAAACTCGTCGCGTTTTGCCAGTTCTGCAGATGCAGACTTTTCAAGCACAGATATGAAAACCTACCATCATATTACGTCAACAACTCAACTAGTTCCCATTCGTAGTCCTACTGTGGCCATTTTAAGTTTTTCACAAAATCGACAGTCATTGAAGTCTGAAGTCTCATCAAGACTTTTTTTCCACAGAAATCACCTCAGGGCATCACTTCCTACGATATTCCGTCGAGAAACATCGAAATTTGCGACATCGAAAAAAAATGCGCCGCGCCATGGCATAATCCCTGCTTAAAAGATAGGAAATATGCTCAGGGCCTGCGCCTCAAAAACCGAATCGCTCCGATTCAATTTTAACTTACAGATTCGGATAGAGGCCGAAAAATCCGGAAATTTGCGTACCTACAAGCCATACTTCTGTCCGTAAATAAAGAAACTACAGCCATTATTGGTGTTTAGCCCTTTTCGGCCGTCGTTTCAATTCGGCGACAGCTTTAGACTATTTTCTCGGTTAGATGGATAGAAAAACGACTCTACCACGATATGGCACAGAGAAATCGACTTATACTCCAACACGTTCGTACTGCATGCAGTTTGAAACTCGGCAATTTCAAGTTTTGACCAAAACTCGTCGCGTTTTGCCAGTTCTGCAGATGCAGACTTTTCAAGCACAGATATGAAAACCTACCATTATTTGCCACAATATTACGTCAACAACTCAACTAGTTCCCATTCGTAGTCCTACTGTGGCCATTTTAAGTTTTTCACAAAATCGACAGTCATTGAAGTCTGAAGTCTCATCAAGACTTTTTTTCCACAGAAATCACCTCAGGGCATCACTTCCTACGATATTCCGTCGAGAAACATCGAAATTTGCGACATCGAAAAAAAAAAAGCGCCGCGCCATGGCATAATCCCTGCTTAAAAGATAGGAAATATGCTCAGGGCCTGCGCCTCAAAAACCGAATCGCTCCGATTCAATTTTAACTTACAGATTCGGATAGAGGCCGAAAAATCCGGAAATTTGCGTACCTACAAGCCATACTTCTGACCGTAAATAAAGAAACTACAGCCATTATTGGTGTTTAGCCCTTTTCGGCCGTCGTTTCAATTCGGCGACAGCTTTAGACTATTTTCTCGGTTAGATGGATAGAAAAACGACTCTACCACGATATGGCACAGAGAAATCGACTTATACTCCAACACGTTCGTACTGCATGCAGTTTGAAACTCGGCAATTTCAAGTTTTGACCAAAACTCGTCGCGTTTTGCCAGTTCTGCAGATGCAGACTTTTCAAGCACAGATATGAAAACCTACCATCATATTACGTCAACAACTCAACTAGTTCCCATTCGTAGTCCTACTGTGGCCATTTTAAGTTTTTCACAAAATCGACAGTCATTGAAGTCTGAAGTCTCATCAAGACTTTTTTTCCACAGAAATCACCTCAGGGCATCACTTCCTACGATATTCCGTCGAGAAACATCGAAATTTGCGACATCGAAAAAAAATGCGCCGCGCCATGGCATAATCCCTGCTTAAAAGATAGGAAATATGCTCAGGGCCTGCGCCTCAAAAACCGAATCGCTCCGATTCAATTTTAACTTACAGATTCGGATAGAGGCCGAAAAATCCGGAAATTTGCGTACCTACAAGCCATACTTCTGACCGTAAATAAAGAAACTACAGCCATTATTGGTGTTTAGCCCTTTTCGGCCGTCGTTTCAATTCGGCGACAGCTTTAGACTATTTTCTCGGTTAGATGGATAGAAAAACGACTCTACCACGATATGGCACAGAGAAATCGACTTATACTCCAACACGTTCGTACTGCATGCAGTTTGAAACTCGGCAATTTCAAGTTTTGACCAAAACTCGTCGCGTTTTGCCAGTTCTGCAGATGCAGACTTTTCAAGCACAGATATGAAAACCTACCATCATTTGCCACAATATTACGTCAACAACTCAACCAGTTCCCATTCGTAGTCCTACTGTGGCCATTTTAAGTTTTTCACAAAATCGACAGTCATTGAAGTCTGAAGTCTCATCAAGACTTTTTTTCCACAGAAATCACCTCAGGGCATCACTTCCTACGATATTCCGTCGAGAAACATCGAAATTTGCGACATCGAAAAAAAATGCGCCGCGCCATGGCATAATCCCTGCTTAAAAGATAGGAAATATGCTCAGGGCCTGCGCCTCAAAAACCGAATCGCTCCGATTCAATTTTAACTTACAGATTCGGATAGAGGCCGAAAAATCCGGAAATTTGCGTACCTACAAGCCATACTTCTGACCGTAAATAAAGAAACTACAGCCATTATTGGTGTTTAGCCCTTTTCGGCCGTCGTTTCAATTCGGCGACAGCTTTAGACTATTTTCTCGGTTAGATGGATAGAAAAACGACTCTACCACGATATGGCACAGAGAAATCGACTTATACTCCAACACGTTCGTACTGCATGCAGTTTGAAACTCGGCAATTTCAAGTTTTGACCAAAACTCGTCGCGTTTTGCCAGTTCTGCAGATGCAGACTTTTCAAGCACAGATATGAAAACCTACCATCATTTGCCACAATATTACGTCAACAACTCAACTAGTTCCCATTCGTAGTCCTACTGTGGCCATTTTAAGTTTTTCACAAAATCGACAGTCATTGAAGTCTGAAGTCTCATCAAGACTTTTTTTCCACAGAAATCACCTCAGGGCATCACTTCCTACGATATTCCGTCGAGAAACATCGAAATTTGCGACATCGAAAAAAAATGCGCCGCGCCATGGCATAATCCCTGCTTAAAAGATAGGAAATATGCTCAGGGCCTGCGCCTCAAAAACCGAATCGCTCCGATTCAATTTTAACTTACAGATTCGGATAGAGGCCGAAAAATCCGGAAATTTGCGTACCTACAAGCCATACTTCTGTCCGTAAATAAAGAAACTACAGCCATTATTGGTGTTTAGCCCTTTTCGGCCGTCGTTTCAATTCGGCGACAGCTTTAGACTATTTTCTCGGTTAGATGGATAGAAAAACGACTCTACCACGATATGGCACAGAGAAATCGACTTATACTCCAACACGTTCGTACTGCATGCAGTTTGAAACTCGGCAATTTCAAGTTTTGACCAAAACTCGTCGCGTTTTGCCAGTTCTGCAGATGCAGACTTTTCAAGCACAGATATGAAAACCTACCATCATATTACGTCAACAACTCAACTAGTTCCCATTCGTAGTCCTACTGTGGCCATTTTAAGTTTTTCACAAAATCGACAGTCATTGAAGTCTGAAGTCTCATCAAGACTTTTTTTCCACAGAAATCACCTCAGGGCATCACTTCCTACGATATTCCGTCGAGAAACATCGAAATTTGCGACATCGAAAAAAAAAAAGCGCCGCGCCATGGCATAATCCCTGCTTAAAAGATAGGAAATATGCTCAGGGCCTGCGCCTCAAAAACCGAATCGCTCCGATTCAATTTTAACTTACAGATTCGGATAGAGGCCGAAAAATCCGGAAATTTGCGTACCTACAAGCCATACTTCTGTCCGTAAATAAAGAAACTACAGCCATTATTGGTGTTTAGCCCTTTTCGGCCGTCGTTTCAATTCGGCGACAGCTTTAGACTATTTTCTCGGTTAGATGGATAGAAAAACGACTCTACCACGATATGGCACAGAGAAATCGACTTATACTCCAACACGTTCGTACTGCATGCAGTTTGAAACTCGGCAATTTCAAGTTTTGACCAAAACTCGTCGCGTTTTGCCAGTTCTGCAGATGCAGACTTTTCAAGCACAGATATGAAAACCTACCATCATATTACGTCAACAACTCAACTAGTTCCCATTCGTAGTCCTACTGTGGCCATTTTAAGTTTTTCACAAAATCGACAGTCATTGAAGTCTGAAGTCTCATCAAGACTTTTTTTCCACAGAAATCACCTCAGGGCATCACTTCCTACGATATTCCGTCGAGAAACATCGAAATTTGCGACATCGAAAAAAAATGCGCCGCGCCATGGCATAATCCCTGCTTAAAAGATAGGAAATATGCTCAGGGCCTGCGCCTCAAAAACCGAATCGCTCCGATTCAATTTTAACTTACAGATTCGGATAGAGGCCGAAAAATCCGGAAATTTGCGTACCTACAAGCCATACTTCTGACCGTAAATAAAGAAACTACAGCCATTATTGGTGTTTAGCCCTTTTCGGCCGTCGTTTCAATTCGGCGACAGCTTTAGACTATTTTCTCGGTTAGATGGATAGAAAAACGACTCTACCACGATATGGCACAGAGAAATCGACTTATACTCCAACACGTTCGTACTGCATGCAGTTTGAAACTCGGCAATTTCAAGTTTTGACCAAAACTCGTCGCGTTTTGCCAGTTCTGCAGATGCAGACTTTTCAAGCACAGATATGAAAACCTACCATCATTTGCCACAATATTACGTCAACAACTCAACTAGTTCCCATTCGTAGTCCTACTGTGGCCATTTTAAGTTTTTCACAAAATCGACAGTCATTGAAGTCTGAAGTCTCATCAAGACTTTTTTTCCACAGAAATCACCTCAGGGCATCACTTCCTACGATATTCCGTCGAGAAACATCGAAATTTGCGACATCGAAAAAAAATGCGCCGCGCCATGGCATAATCCCTGCTTAAAAGATAGGAAATATGCTCAGGGCCTGCGCCTCAAAAACCGAATCGCTCCGATTCAATTTTAACTTACAGATTCGGATAGAGGCCGAAAAATCCGGAAATTTGCGTACCTACAAGCCATACTTCTGTCCGTAAATAAAGAAACTACAGCCATTATTGGTGTTTAGCCCTTTTCGGCCGTCGTTTCAATTCGGCGACAGCTTTAGACTATTTTCTCGGTTAGATGGATAGAAAAACGACTCTACCACGATATGGCACAGAGAAATCGACTTATACTCCAACACGTTCGTACTGCATGCAGTTTGAAACTCGGCAATTTCAAGTTTTGACCAAAACTCGTCGCGTTTTGCCAGTTCTGCAGATGCAGACTTTTCAAGCACAGATATGAAAACCTACCATCATATTACGTCAACAACTCAACTAGTTCCCATTCGTAGTCCTACTGTGGCCATTTTAAGTTTTTCACAAAATCGACAGTCATTGAAGTCTGAAGTCTCATCAAGACTTTTTTTCCACAGAAATCACCTCAGGGCATCACTTCCTACGATATTCCGTCGAGAAACATCGAAATTTGCGACATCGAAAAAAAATGCGCCGCGCCATGGCATAATCCCTGCTTAAAAGATAGGAAATATGCTCAGGGCCTGCGCCTCAAAAACCGAATCGCTCCGATTCAATTTTAACTTACAGATTCGGATAGAGGCCGAAAAATCCGGAAATTTGCGTACCTACAAGCCATACTTCTGACCGTAAATAAAGAAACTACAGCCATTATTGGTGTTTAGCCCTTTTCGGCCGTCGTTTCAATTCGGCGACAGCTTTAGACTATTTTCTCGGTTAGATGGATAGAAAAACGACTCTACCACGATATGGCACAGAGAAATCGACTTATACTCCAACACGTTCGTACTGCATGCAGTTTGAAACTCGGCAATTTCAAGTTTTGACCAAAACTCGTCGCGTTTTGCCAGTTCTGCAGATGCAGACTTTTCAAGCACAGATATGAAAACCTACCATCATTTGCCACAATATTACGTCAACAACTCAACTAGTTCCCATTCGTAGTCCTACTGTGGCCATTTTAAGTTTTTCACAAAATCGACAGTCATTGAAGTCTGAAGTCTCATCAAGACTTTTTTTCCACAGAAATCACCTCAGGGCATCACTTCCTACGATATTCCGTCGAGAAACATCGAAATTTGCGACATCGAAAAAAAATGCGCCGCGCCATGGCATAATCCCTGCTTAAAAGATAGGAAATATGCTCAGGGCCTGCGCCTCAAAAACCGAATCGCTCCGATTCAATTTTAACTTACAGATTCGGATAGAGGCCGAAAAATCCGGAAATTTGCGTACCTACAAGCCATACTTCTGTCCGTAAATAAAGAAACTACAGCCATTATTGGTGTTTAGCCCTTTTCGGCCGTCGTTTCAATTCGGCGACAGCTTTAGACTATTTTCTCGGTTAGATGGATAGAAAAACGACTCTACCACGATATGGCACAGAGAAATCGACTTATACTCCAACACGTTCGTACTGCATGCAGTTTGAAACTCGGCAATTTCAAGTTTTGACCAAAACTCGTCGCGTTTTGCCAGTTCTGCAGATGCAGACTTTTCAAGCACAGATATGAAAACCTACCATCATATTACGTCAACAACTCAACTAGTTCCCATTCGTAGTCCTACTGTGGCCATTTTAAGTTTTTCACAAAATCGACAGTCATTGAAGTCTGAAGTCTCATCAAGACTTTTTTTCCACAGAAATCACCTCAGGGCATCACTTCCTACGATATTCCGTCGAGAAACATCGAAATTTGCGACATCGAAAAAAAAAAAGCGCCGCGCCATGGCATAATCCCTGCTTAAAAGATAGGAAATATGCTCAGGGCCTGCGCCTCAAAAACCGAATCGCTCCGATTCAATTTTAACTTACAGATTCGGATAGAGGCCGAAAAATCCGGAAATTTGCGTACCTACAAGCCATACTTCTGTCCGTAAATAAAGAAACTACAGCCATTATTGGTGTTTAGCCCTTTTCGGCCGTCGTTTCAATTCGGCGACAGCTTTAGACTATTTTCTCGGTTAGATGGATAGAAAAACGACTCTACCACGATATGGCACAGAGAAATCGACTTATACTCCAACACGTTCGTACTGCATGCAGTTTGAAACTCGGCAATTTCAAGTTTTGACCAAAACTCGTCGCGTTTTGCCAGTTCTGCAGATGCAGACTTTTCAAGCACAGATATGAAAACCTACCATCATTTGCCACAATATTACGTCAACAACTCAACTAGTTCCCATTCGTAGTCCTACTGTGGCCATTTTAAGTTTTTCACAAAATCGACAGTCATTGAAGTCTGAAGTCTCATCAAGACTTTTTTTCCACAGAAATCACCTCAGGGCATCACTTCCTACGATATTCCGTCGAGAAACATCGAAATTTGCGACATCGAAAAAAAATGCGCCGCGCCATGGCATAATCCCTGCTTAAAAGATAGGAAATATGCTCAGGGCCTGCGCCTCAAAAACCGAATCGCTCCGATTCAATTTTAACTTACAGATTCGGATAGAGGCCGAAAAATCCGGAAATTTGCGTACCTACAAGCCATACTTCTGACCGTAAATAAAGAAACTACAGCCATTATTGGTGTTTAGCCCTTTTCGGCCGTCGTTTCAATTCGGCGACAGCTTTAGACTATTTTCTCGGTTAGATGGATAGAAAAACGACTCTACCACGATATGGCACAGAGAAATCGACTTATACTCCAACACGTTCGTACTGCATGCAGTTTGAAACTCGGCAATTTCAAGTTTTGACCAAAACTCGTCGCGTTTTGCCAGTTCTGCAGATGCAGACTTTTCAAGCACAGATATGAAAACCTACCATTATTTGCCACAATATTACGTCAACAACTCAACTAGTTCCCATTCGTAGTCCTACTGTGGCCATTTTAAGTTTTTCACAAAATCGACAGTCATTGAAGTCTGAAGTCTCATCAAGACTTTTTTTCCACAGAAATCACCTCAGGGCATCACTTCCTACGATATTCCGTCGAGAAACATCGAAATTTGCGACATCGAAAAAAAATGCGCCGCGCCATGGCATAATCCCTGCTTAAAAGATAGGAAATATGCTCAGGGCCTGCGCCTCAAAAACCGAATCGCTCCGATTCAATTTTAACTTACAGATTCGGATAGAGGCCGAAAAATCCGGAAATTTGCGTACCTACAAGCCATACTTCTGACCGTAAATAAAGAAACTACAGCCATTATTGGTGTTTAGCCCTTTTCGGCCGTCGTTTCAATTCGGCGACAGCTTTAGACTATTTTCTCGGTTAGATGGATAGAAAAACGACTCTACCACGATATGGCACAGAGAAATCGACTTATACTCCAACACGTTCGTACTGCATGCAGTTTGAAACTCGGCAATTTCAAGTTTTGACCAAAACTCGTCGCGTTTTGCCAGTTCTGCAGATGCAGACTTTTCAAGCACAGATATGAAAACCTACCATCATATTACGTCAACAACTCAACTAGTTCCCATTCGTAGTCCTACTGTGGCCATTTTAAGTTTTTCACAAAATCGACAGTCATTGAAGTCTGAAGTCTCATCAAGACTTTTTTTCCACAGAAATCACCTCAGGGCATCACTTCCTACGATATTCCGTCGAGAAACATCGAAATTTGCGACATCGAAAAAAAATGCGCCGCGCCATGGCATAATCCCTGCTTAAAAGATAGGAAATATGCTCAGGGCCTGCGCCTCAAAAACCGAATCGCTCCGATTCAATTTTAACTTACAGATTCGGATAGAGGCCGAAAAATCCGGAAATTTGCGTACCTACAAGCCATACTTCTGTCCGTAAATAAAGAAACTACAGCCATTATTGGTGTTTAGCCCTTTTCGGCCGTCGTTTCAATTCGGCGACAGCTTTAGACTATTTTCTCGGTTAGATGGATAGAAAAACGACTCTACCACGATATGGCACAGAGAAATCGACTTATACTCCAACACGTTCGTACTGCATGCAGTTTGAAACTCGGCAATTTCAAGTTTTGACCAACACTCGTCGCGTTTTGCCAGTTCTGCAGATGCAGACTTTTCAAGCACAGATATGAAAACCTACCATTATTTGCCACAATATTACGTCAACAACTCAACTAGTTCCCATTCGTAGTCCTACTGTGGCCATTTTAAGTTTTTCACAAAATCGACAGTCATTGAAGTCTGAAGTCTCATCAAGACTTTTTTTCCACAGAAATCACCTCAGGGCATCACTTCCTACGATATTCCGTCGAGAAACATCGAAATTTGCGACATCGAAAAAAAAAAAGCGCCGCGCCATGGCATAATCCCTGCTTAAAAGATAGGAAATATGCTCAGGGCCTGCGCCTCAAAAACCGAATCGCTCCGATTCAATTTTAACTTACAGATTCGGATAGAGGCCGAAAAATCCGGAAATTTGCGTACCTACAAGCCATACTTCTGACCGTAAATAAAGAAACTACAGCCATTATTGGTGTTTAGCCCTTTTCGGCCGTCGTTTCAATTCGGCGACAGCTTTAGACTATTTTCTCGGTTAGATGGATAGAAAAACGACTCTACCACGATATGGCACAGAGAAATCGACTTATACTCCAACACGTTCGTACTGCATGCAGTTTGAAACTCGGCAATTTCAAGTTTTGACCAAAACTCGTCGCGTTTTGCCAGTTCTGCAGATGCAGACTTTTCAAGCACAGATATGAAAACCTACCATCATTTGCCACAATATTACGTCAACAACTCAACTAGTTCCCATTCGTAGTCCTACTGTGGCCATTTTAAGTTTTTCACAAAATCGACAGTCATTGAAGTCTGAAGTCTCATCAAGACTTTTTTTCCACAGAAATCACCTCAGGGCATCACTTCCTACGATATTCCGTCGAGAAACATCGAAATTTGCGACATCGAAAAAAAATGCGCCGCGCCATGGCATAATCCCTGCTTAAAAGATAGGAAATATGCTCAGGGCCTGCGCCTCAAAAACCGAATCGCTCCGATTCAATTTTAACTTACAGATTCGGATAGAGGCCGAAAAATCCGGAAATTTGCGTACCTACAAGCCATACTTCTGACCGTAAATAAAGAAACTACAGCCATTATTGGTGTTTAGCCCTTTTCGGCCGTCGTTTCAATTCGGCGACAGCTTTAGACTATTTTCTCGGTTAGATGGATAGAAAAACGACTCTACCACGATATGGCACAGAGAAATCGACTTATACTCCAACACGTTCGTACTGCATGCAGTTTGAAACTCGGCAATTTCAAGTTTTGACCAAAACTCGTCGCGTTTTGCCAGTTCTGCAGATGCAGACTTTTCAAGCACAGATATGAAAACCTACCATCATTTGCCACAATATTACGTCAACAACTCAACTAGTTCCCATTCGTAGTCCTACTGTGGCCATTTTAAGTTTTTCACAAAATCGACAGTCATTGAAGTCTGAAGTCTCATCAAGACTTTTTTTCCACAGAAATCACCTCAGGGCATCACTTCCTACGATATTCCGTCGAGAAACATCGAAATTTGCGACATCGAAAAAAAATGCGCCGCGCCATGGCATAATCCCTGCTTAAAAGATAGGAAATATGCTCAGGGCCTGCGCCTCAAAAACCGAATCGCTCCGATTCAATTTTAACTTACAGATTCGGATAGAGGCCGAAAAATCCGGAAATTTGCGTACCTACAAGCCATACTTCTGACCGTAAATAAAGAAACTACAGCCATTATTGGTGTTTAGCCCTTTTCGGCCGTCGTTTCAATTCGGCGACAGCTTTAGACTATTTTCTCGGTTAGATGGATAGAAAAACGACTCTACCACGATATGGCACAGAGAAATCGACTTATACTCCAACACGTTCGTACTGCATGCAGTTTGAAACTCGGCAATTTCAAGTTTTGACCAAAACTCGTCGCGTTTTGCCAGTTCTGCAGATGCAGACTTTTCAAGCACAGATATGAAAACCTACCATCATATTACGTCAACAACTCAACTAGTTCCCATTCGTAGTCCTACTGTGGCCATTTTAAGTTTTTCACAAAATCGACAGTCATTGAAGTCTGAAGTCTCATCAAGACTTTTTTTCCACAGAAATCACCTCAGGGCATCACTTCCTACGATATTCCGTCGAGAAACATCGAAATTTGCGACATCGAAAAAAAATGCGCCGCGCCATGGCATAATCCCTGCTTAAAAGATAGGAAATATGCTCAGGGCCTGCGCCTCAAAAACCGAATCGCTCCGATTCAATTTTAACTTACAGATTCGGATAGAGGCCGAAAAATCCGGAAATTTGCGTACCTACAAGCCATACTTCTGACCGTAAATAAAGAAACTACAGCCATTATTGGTGTTTAGCCCTTTTCGGCCGTCGTTTCAATTCGGCGACAGCTTTAGACTATTTTCTCGGTTAGATGGATAGAAAAACGACTCTACCACGATATGGCACAGAGAAATCGACTTATACTCCAACACGTTCGTACTGCATGCAGTTTGAAACTCGGCAATTTCAAGTTTTGACCAAAACTCGTCGCGTTTTGCCAGTTCTGCAGATGCAGACTTTTCAAGCACAGATATGAAAACCTACCATCATTTGCCACAATATTACGTCAACAACTCAACTAGTTCCCATTCGTAGTCCTACTGTGGCCATTTTAAGTTTTTCACAAAATCGACAGTCATTGAAGTCTGAAGTCTCATCAAGACTTTTTTTCCACAGAAATCACCTCAGGGCATCACTTCCTACGATATTCCGTCGAGAAACATCGAAATTTGCGACATCGAAAAAAAATGCGCCGCGCCATGGCATAATCCCTGCTTAAAAGATAGGAAATATGCTCAGGGCCTGCGCCTCAAAAACCGAATCGCTCCGATTCAATTTTAACTTACAGATTCGGATAGAGGCCGAAAAATCCGGAAATTTGCGTACCTACAAGCCATACTTCTGACCGTAAATAAAGAAACTACAGCCATTATTGGTGTTTAGCCCTTTTCGGCCGTCGTTTCAATTCGGCGACAGCTTTAGACTATTTTCTCAGTTAGATGGATAGAAAAACGACTCTACCACGATATGGCACAGAGAAATCGACTTATACTCCAACACGTTCGTACTGCATGCAGTTTGAAACTCGGCAATTTCAAGTTTTGACCAAAACTCGTCGCGTTTTGCCAGTTCTGCAGATGCAGACTTTTCAAGCACAGATATGAAAACCTACCATCATTTGCCACAATATTACGTCAACAACTCAACTAGTTCCCATTCGTAGTCCTACTGTGGCCATTTTAAGTTTTTCACAAAATCGACAGTCATTGAAGTCTGAAGTCTCATCAAGACTTTTTTTCCACAGAAATCACCTCAGGGCATCACTTCCTACGATATTCCGTCGAGAAACATCGAAATTTGCGACATCGAAAAAAAATGCGCCGCGCCATGGCATAATCCCTGCTTAAAAGATAGGAAATATGCTCAGGGCCTGCGCCTCAAAAACCGAATCGCTCCGATTCAATTTTAACTTACAGATTCGGATAGAGGCCGAAAAATCCGGAAATTTGCGTACCTACAAGCCATACTTCTGACCGTAAATAAAGAAACTACAGCCATTATTGGTGTTTAGCCCTTTTCGGCCGTCGTTTCAATTCGGCGACAGCTTTAGACTATTTTCTCGGTTAGATGGATAGAAAAACGACTCTACCACGATATGGCACAGAGAAATCGACTTATACTCCAACACGTTCGTACTGCATGCAGTTTGAAACTCGGCAATTTCAAGTTTTGACCAAAACTCGTCGCGTTTTGCCAGTTCTGCAGATGCAGACTTTTCAAGCACAGATATGAAAACCTACCATCATTTGCCACAATATTACGTCAACAACTCAACTAGTTCCCATTCGTAGTCCTACTGTGGCCATTTTAAGTTTTTCACAAAATCGACAGTCATTGAAGTCTGAAGTCTCATCAAGACTTTTTTTCCACAGAAATCACCTCAGGGCATCACTTCCTACGATATTCCGTCGAGAAACATCGAAATTTGCGACATCGAAAAAAAGTGGGCCGCGCCATGGCATAATCCCTGCTTAAAAGATAGGAAATATGCTCAGGGCCTGCGCCTCAAAAACCGAATCGCTCCGATTCAATTTTAACTTACAGATTCGGATAGAGGCCGAAAAATCCGGAAATTTGCGTACCTACAAGCCATACTTCTGTCCGTAAATAAAGAAACTACAGCCATTATTGGTGTTTAGCCCTTTTCGGCCGTCGTTTCAATTCGGCGACAGCTTTAGACTATTTTCTCGGTTAGATGGATAGAAAAACGACTCTACCACGATATGGCACAGAGAAATCGACTTATACTCCAACACGTTCGTACTGCATGCAGTTTGAAACTCGGCAATTTCAAGTTTTGACCAAAACTCGTCGCGTTTTGCCAGTTCTGCAGATGCAGACTTTTCAAGCACAGATATGAAAACCTACCATCATTTGCCACAATATTACGTCAACAACTCAACTAGTTCCCATTCGTAGTCCTACTGGGGCCCTTTTTTTTTAAAGTTTTTCACAAAATCGACAGTCATTGAAGTCTGAAGTCTCATCAAGACTTTTTTTCCACAGAAATCACCTCAGGGCATCACTTCCTACGATATTCCGTCGAGAAACATCGAAATTTGCGACATCGAAAAAAAATGCGCCGCGCCATGGCATAATCCCTGCTTAAAAGATAGGAAATATGCTCAGGGCCTGCGCCTCAAAAACCGAATCGCTCCGATTCAATTTTAACTTACAGATTCGGATAGAGGCCGAAAAATCCGGAAATTTGCGTACCTACAAGCCATACTTCTGACCGTAAATAAAGAAACTACAGCCATTATTGGTGTTTAGCCCTTTTCGGCCGTCGTTTCAATTCGGCGACAGCTTTAGACTATTTTCTCGGTTAGATGGATAGAAAAACGACTCTACCACGATATGGCACAGAGAAATCGACTTATACTCCAACACGTTCGTACTGCATGCAGTTTGAAACTCGGCAATTTCAAGTTTTGACCAAAACTCGTCGCGTTTTGCCAGTTCTGCAGATGCAGACTTTTCAAGCACAGATATGAAAACCTACCATCATTTGCCACAATATTACGTCAACAACTCAACTAGTTCCCATTCGTAGTCCTACTGTGGCCATTTTAAGTTTTTCACAAAATCGACAGTCATTGAAGTCTGAAGTCTCATCAAGACTTTTTTTCCACAGAAATCACCTCAGGGCATCACTTCCTACGATATTCCGTCGAGAAACATCGAAATTTGCGACATCGAAAAAAAATGCGCCGCGCCATGGCATAATCCCTGCTTAAAAGATAGGAAATATGCTCAGGGCCTGCGCCTCAAAAACCGAATCGCTCCGATTCAATTTTAACTTACAGATTCGGATAGAGGCCGAAAAATCCGGAAATTTGCGTACCTACAAGCCATACTTCTGACCGTAAATAAAGAAACTACAGCCATTATTGGTGTTTAGCCCTTTTCGGCCGTCGTTTCAATTCGGCGACAGCTTTAGACTATTTTCTCGGTTAGATGGATAGAAAAACGACTCTACCACGATATGGCACAGAGAAATCGACTTATACTCCAACACGTTCGTACTGCATGCAGTTTGAAACTCGGCAATTTCAAGTTTTGACCAAAACTCGTCGCGTTTTGCCAGTTCTGCAGATGCAGACTTTTCAAGCACAGATATGAAAACCTACCATCATATTACGTCAACAACTCAACTAGTTCCCATTCGTAGTCCTACTGTGGCCATTTTAAGTTTTTCACAAAATCGACAGTCATTGAAGTCTGAAGTCTCATCAAGACTTTTTTTCCACAGAAATCACCTCAGGGCATCACTTCCTACGATATTCCGTCGAGAAACATCGAAATTTGCGACATCGAAAAAAAATGCGCCGCGCCATGGCATAATCCCTGCTTAAAAGATAGGAAATATGCTCAGGGCCTGCGCCTCAAAAACCGAATCGCTCCGATTCAATTTTAACTTACAGATTCGGATAGAGGCCGAAAAATCCGGAAATTTGCGTACCTACAAGCCATACTTCTGACCGTAAATAAAGAAACTACAGCCATTATTGGTGTTTAGCCCTTTTCGGCCGTCGTTTCAATTCGGCGACAGCTTTAGACTATTTTCTCGGTTAGATGGATAGAAAAACGACTCTACCACGATATGGCACAGAGAAATCGACTTATACTCCAACACGTTCGTACTGCATGCAGTTTGAAACTCGGCAATTTCAAGTTTTGACCAAAACTCGTCGCGTTTTGCCAGTTCTGCAGATGCAGACTTTTCAAGCACAGATATGAAAACCTACCATCATTTGCCACAATATTACGTCAACAACTCAACTAGTTCCCATTCGTAGTCCTACTGTGGCCATTTTAAGTTTTTCACAAAATCGACAGTCATTGAAGTCTGAAGTCTCATCAAGACTTTTTTTCCACAGAAATCACCTCAGGGCATCACTTCCTACGATATTCCGTCGAGAAACATCGAAATTTGCGACATCGAAAAAAAATGCGCCGCGCCATGGCATAATCCCTGCTTAAAAGATAGGAAATATGCTCAGGGCCTGCGCCTCAAAAACCGAATCGCTCCGATTCAATTTTAACTTACAGATTCGGATAGAGGCCGAAAAATCCGGAAATTTGCGTACCTACAAGCCATACTTCTGACCGTAAATAAAGAAACTACAGCCATTATTGGTGTTTAGCCCTTTTCGGCCGTCGTTTCAATTCGGCGACAGCTTTAGACTATTTTCTCAGTTAGATGGATAGAAAAACGACTCTACCACGATATGGCACAGAGAAATCGACTTATACTCCAACACGTTCGTACTGCATGCAGTTTGAAACTCGGCAATTTCAAGTTTTGACCAAAACTCGTCGCGTTTTGCCAGTTCTGCAGATGCAGACTTTTCAAGCACAGATATGAAAACCTACCATCATTTGCCACAATATTACGTCAACAACTCAACTAGTTCCCATTCGTAGTCCTACTGTGGCCATTTTAAGTTTTTCACAAAATCGACAGTCATTGAAGTCTGAAGTCTCATCAAGACTTTTTTTCCACAGAAATCACCTCAGGGCATCACTTCCTACGATATTCCGTCGAGAAACATCGAAATTTGCGACATCGAAAAAAAATGCGCCGCGCCATGGCATAATCCCTGCTTAAAAGATAGGAAATATGCTCAGGGCCTGCGCCTCAAAAACCGAATCGCTCCGATTCAATTTTAACTTACAGATTCGGATAGAGGCCGAAAAATCCGGAAATTTGCGTACCTACAAGCCATACTTCTGACCGTAAATAAAGAAACTACAGCCATTATTGGTGTTTAGCCCTTTTCGGCCGTCGTTTCAATTCGGCGACAGCTTTAGACTATTTTCTCGGTTAGATGGATAGAAAAACGACTCTACCACGATATGGCACAGAGAAATCGACTTATACTCCAACACGTTCGTACTGCATGCAGTTTGAAACTCGGCAATTTCAAGTTTTGACCAAAACTCGTCGCGTTTTGCCAGTTCTGCAGATGCAGACTTTTCAAGCACAGATATGAAAACCTACCATCATATTACGTCAACAACTCAACTAGTTCCCATTCGTAGTCCTACTGTGGCCATTTTAAGTTTTTCACAAAATCGACAGTCATTGAAGTCTGAAGTCTCATCAAGACTTTTTTTCCACAGAAATCACCTCAGGGCATCACTTCCTACGATATTCCGTCGAGAAACATCGAAATTTGCGACATCGAAAAAAAATGCGCCGCGCCATGGCATAATCCCTGCTTAAAAGATAGGAAATATGCTCAGGGCCTGCGCCTCAAAAACCGAATCGCTCCGATTCAATTTTAACTTACAGATTCGGATAGAGGCCGAAAAATCCGGAAATTTGCGTACCTACAAGCCATACTTCTGACCGTAAATAAAGAAACTACAGCCATTATTGGTGTTTAGCCCTTTTCGGCCGTCGTTTCAATTCGGCGACAGCTTTAGACTATTTTCTCGGTTAGATGGATAGAAAAACGACTCTACCACGATATGGCACAGAGAAATCGACTTATACTCCAACACGTTCGTACTGCATGCAGTTTGAAACTCGGCAATTTCAAGTTTTGACCAAAACTCGTCGCGTTTTGCCAGTTCTGCAGATGCAGACTTTTCAAGCACAGATATGAAAACCTACCATCATTTGCCACAATATTACGTCAACAACTCAACTAGTTCCCATTCGTAGTCCTACTGTGGCCATTTTAAGTTTTTCACAAAATCGACAGTCATTGAAGTCTGAAGTCTCATCAAGACTTTTTTTCCACAGAAATCACCTCAGGGCATCACTTCCTACGATATTCCGTCGAGAAACATCGAAATTTGCGACATCGAAAAAAAATGCGCCGCGCCATGGCATAATCCCTGCTTAAAAGATAGGAAATATGCTCAGGGCCTGCGCCTCAAAAACCGAATCGCTCCGATTCAATTTTAACTTACAGATTCGGATAGAGGCCGAAAAATCCGGAAATTTGCGTACCTACAAGCCATACTTCTGTCCGTAAATAAAGAAACTACAGCCATTATTGGTGTTTAGCCCTTTTCGGCCGTCGTTTCAATTCGGCGACAGCTTTAGACTATTTTCTCGGTTAGATGGATAGAAAAACGACTCTACCACGATATGGCACAGAGAAATCGACTTATACTCCAACACGTTCGTACTGCATGCAGTTTGAAACTCGGCAATTTCAAGTTTTGACCAAAACTCGTCGCGTTTTGCCAGTTCTGCAGATGCAGACTTTTCAAGCACAGATATGAAAACCTACCATCATTTGCCACAATATTACGTCAACAACTCAACTAGTTCCCATTCGTAGTCCTACTGGGGCCCTTTTTTTTTTAAGTTTTTCACAAAATCGACAGTCATTGAAGTCTGAAGTCTCATCAAGACTTTTTTTCCACAGAAATCACCTCAGGGCATCACTTCCTACGATATTCCGTCGAGAAACATCGAAATTTGCGACATCGAAAAAAAATGCGCCGCGCCATGGCATAATCCCTGCTTAAAAGATAGGAAATATGCTCAGGGCCTGCGCCTCAAAAACCGAATCGCTCCGATTCAATTTTAACTTACAGATTCGGATAGAGGCCGAAAAATCCGGAAATTTGCGTACCTACAAGCCATACTTCTGACCGTAAATAAAGAAACTACAGCCATTATTGGTGTTTAGCCCTTTTCGGCCGTCGTTTCAATTCGGCGACAGCTTTAGACTATTTTCTCGGTTAGATGGATAGAAAAACGACTCTACCACGATATGGCACAGAGAAATCGACTTATACTCCAACACGTTCGTACTGCATGCAGTTTGAAACTCGGCAATTTCAAGTTTTGACCAAAACTCGTCGCGTTTTGCCAGTTCTGCAGATGCAGACTTTTCAAGCACAGATATGAAAACCTACCATCATTTGCCACAATATTACGTCAACAACTCAACTAGTTCCCATTCGTAGTCCTACTGTGGCCATTTTAAGTTTTTCACAAAATCGACAGTCATTGAAGTCTGAAGTCTCATCAAGACTTTTTTTCCACAGAAATCACCTCAGGGCATCACTTCCTACGATATTCCGTCGAGAAACATCGAAATTTGCGACATCGAAAAAAAATGCGCCGCGCCATGGCATAATCCCTGCTTAAAAGATAGGAAATATGCTCAGGGCCTGCGCCTCAAAAACCGAATCGCTCCGATTCAATTTTAACTTACAGATTCGGATAGAGGCCGAAAAATCCGGAAATTTGCGTACCTACAAGCCATACTTCTGACCGTAAATAAAGAAACTACAGCCATTATTGGTGTTTAGCCCTTTTCGGCCGTCGTTTCAATTCGGCGACAGCTTTAGACTATTTTCTCAGTTAGATGGATAGAAAAACGACTCTACCACGATATGGCACAGAGAAATCGACTTATACTCCAACACGTTCGTACTGCATGCAGTTTGAAACTCGGCAATTTCAAGTTTTGACCAAAACTCGTCGCGTTTTGCCAGTTCTGCAGATGCAGACTTTTCAAGCACAGATATGAAAACCTACCATCATATTACGTCAACAACTCAACTAGTTCCCATTCGTAGTCCTACTGTGGCCATTTTAAGTTTTTCACAAAATCGACAGTCATTGAAGTCTGAAGTCTCATCAAGACTTTTTTTCCACAGAAATCACCTCAGGGCATCACTTCCTACGATATTCCGTCGAGAAACATCGAAATTTGCGACATCGAAAAAAAATGCGCCGCGCCATGGCATAATCCCTGCTTAAAAGATAGGAAATATGCTCAGGGCCTGCGCCTCAAAAACCGAATCGCTCCGATTCAATTTTAACTTACAGATTCGGATAGAGGCCGAAAAATCCGGAAATTTGCGTACCTACAAGCCATACTTCTGACCGTAAATAAAGAAACTACAGCCATTATTGGTGTTTAGCCCTTTTCGGCCGTCGTTTCAATTCGGCGACAGCTTTAGACTATTTTCTCGGTTAGATGGATAGAAAAACGACTCTACCACGATATGGCACAGAGAAATCGACTTATACTCCAACACGTTCGTACTGCATGCAGTTTGAAACTCGGCAATTTCAAGTTTTGACCAAAACTCGTCGCGTTTTGCCAGTTCTGCAGATGCAGACTTTTCAAGCACAGATATGAAAACCTACCATTATTTGCCACAATATTACGTCAACAACTCAACTAGTTCCCATTCGTAGTCCTACTGTGGCCATTTTAAGTTTTTCACAAAATCGACAGTCATTGAAGTCTGAAGTCTCATCAAGACTTTTTTTCCACAGAAATCACCTCAGGGCATCACTTCCTACGATATTCCGTCGAGAAACATCGAAATTTGCGACATCGAAAAAAAATGCGCCGCGCCATGGCATAATCCCTGCTTAAAAGATAGGAAATATGCTCAGGGCCTGCGCCTCAAAAACCGAATCGCTCCGATTCAATTTTAACTTACAGATTCGGATAGAGGCCGAAAAATCCGGAAATTTGCGTACCTACAAGCCATACTTCTGACCGTAAATAAAGAAACTACAGCCATTATTGGTGTTTAGCCCTTTTCGGCCGTCGTTTCAATTCGGCGACAGCTTTAGACTATTTTCTCGGTTAGATGGATAGAAAAACGACTCTACCACGATATGGCACAGAGAAATCGACTTATACTCCAACACGTTCGTACTGCATGCAGTTTGAAACTCGGCAATTTCAAGTTTTGACCAAAACTCGTCGCGTTTTGCCAGTTCTGCAGATGCAGACTTTTCAAGCACAGATATGAAAACCTACCATCATTTGCCACAATATTACGTCAACAACTCAACTAGTTCCCATTCGTAGTCCTACTGTGGCCATTTTAAGTTTTTCACAAAATCGACAGTCATTGAAGTCTGAAGTCTCATCAAGACTTTTTTTCCACAGAAATCACCTCAGGGCATCACTTCCTACGATATTCCGTCGAGAAACATCGAAATTTGCGACATCGAAAAAAAATGCGCCGCGCCATGGCATAATCCCTGCTTAAAAGATAGGAAATATGCTCAGGGCCTGCGCCTCAAAAACCGAATCGCTCCGATTCAATTTTAACTTACAGATTCGGATAGAGGCCGAAAAATCCGGAAATTTGCGTACCTACAAGCCATACTTCTGTCCGTAAATAAAGAAACTACAGCCATTATTGGTGTTTAGCCCTTTTCGGCCGTCGTTTCAATTCGGCGACAGCTTTAGACTATTTTCTCGGTTAGATGGATAGAAAAACGACTCTACCACGATATGGCACAGAGAAATCGACTTATACTCCAACACGTTCGTACTGCATGCAGTTTGAAACTCGGCAATTTCAAGTTTTGACCAAAACTCGTCGCGTTTTGCCAGTTCTGCAGATGCAGACTTTTCAAGCACAGATATGAAAACCTACCATCATTTGCCACAATATTACGTCAACAACTCAACTAGTTCCCATTCGTAGTCCTACTGGGGCCCTTTTTTTTTAAAGTTTTTCACAAAATCGACAGTCATTGAAGTCTGAAGTCTCATCAAGACTTTTTTTCCACAGAAATCACCTCAGGGCATCACTTCCTACGATATTCCGTCGAGAAACATCGAAATTTGCGACATCGAAAAAAAATGCGCCGCGCCATGGCATAATCCCTGCTTAAAAGATAGGAAATATGCTCAGGGCCTGCGCCTCAAAAACCGAATCGCTCCGATTCAATTTTAACTTACAGATTCGGATAGAGGCCGAAAAATCCGGAAATTTGCGTACCTACAAGCCATACTTCTGACCGTAAATAAAGAAACTACAGCCATTATTGGTGTTTAGCCCTTTTCGGCCGTCGTTTCAATTCGGCGACAGCTTTAGACTATTTTCTCGGTTAGATGGATAGAAAAACGACTCTACCACGATATGGCACAGAGAAATCGACTTATACTCCAACACGTTCGTACTGCATGCAGTTTGAAACTCGGCAATTTCAAGTTTTGACCAAAACTCGTCGCGTTTTGCCAGTTCTGCAGATGCAGACTTTTCAAGCACAGATATGAAAACCTACCATCATTTGCCACAATATTACGTCAACAACTCAACTAGTTCCCATTCGTAGTCCTACTGTGGCCATTTTAAGTTTTTCACAAAATCGACAGTCATTGAAGTCTGAAGTCTCATCAAGACTTTTTTTCCACAGAAATCACCTCAGGGCATCACTTCCTACGATATTCCGTCGAGAAACATCGAAATTTGCGACATCGAAAAAAAATGCGCCGCGCCATGGCATAATCCCTGCTTAAAAGATAGGAAATATGCTCAGGGCCTGCGCCTCAAAAACCGAATCGCTCCGATTCAATTTTAACTTACAGATTCGGATAGAGGCCGAAAAATCCGGAAATTTGCGTACCTACAAGCCATACTTCTGACCGTAAATAAAGAAACTACAGCCATTATTGGTGTTTAGCCCTTTTCGGCCGTCGTTTCAATTCGGCGACAGCTTTAGACTATTTTCTCGGTTAGATGGATAGAAAAACGACTCTACCACGATATGGCACAGAGAAATCGACTTATACTCCAACACGTTCGTACTGCATGCAGTTTGAAACTCGGCAATTTCAAGTTTTGACCAAAACTCGTCGCGTTTTGCCAGTTCTGCAGATGCAGACTTTTCAAGCACAGATATGAAAACCTACCATCATATTACGTCAACAACTCAACTAGTTCCCATTCGTAGTCCTACTGTGGCCATTTTAAGTTTTTCACAAAATCGACAGTCATTGAAGTCTGAAGTCTCATCAAGACTTTTTTTCCACAGAAATCACCTCAGGGCATCACTTCCTACGATATTCCGTCGAGAAACATCGAAATTTGCGACATCGAAAAAAAATGCGCCGCGCCATGGCATAATCCCTGCTTAAAAGATAGGAAATATGCTCAGGGCCTGCGCCTCAAAAACCGAATCGCTCCGATTCAATTTTAACTTACAGATTCGGATAGAGGCCGAAAAATCCGGAAATTTGCGTACCTACAAGCCATACTTCTGACCGTAAATAAAGAAACTACAGCCATTATTGGTGTTTAGCCCTTTTCGGCCGTCGTTTCAATTCGGCGACAGCTTTAGACTATTTTCTCGGTTAGATGGATAGAAAAACGACTCTACCACGATATGGCACAGAGAAATCGACTTATACTCCAACACGTTCGTACTGCATGCAGTTTGAAACTCGGCAATTTCAAGTTTTGACCAAAACTCGTCGCGTTTTGCCAGTTCTGCAGATGCAGACTTTTCAAGCACAGATATGAAAACCTACCATCATTTGCCACAATATTACGTCAACAACTCAACTAGTTCCCATTCGTAGTCCTACTGTGGCCATTTTAAGTTTTTCACAAAATCGACAGTCATTGAAGTCTGAAGTCTCATCAAGACTTTTTTTCCACAGAAATCACCTCAGGGCATCACTTCCTACGATATTCCGTCGAGAAACATCGAAATTTGCGACATCGAAAAAAAATGCGCCGCGCCATGGCATAATCCCTGCTTAAAAGATAGGAAATATGCTCAGGGCCTGCGCCTCAAAAACCGAATCGCTCCGATTCAATTTTAACTTACAGATTCGGATAGAGGCCGAAAAATCCGGAAATTTGCGTACCTACAAGCCATACTTCTGACCGTAAATAAAGAAACTACAGCCATTATTGGTGTTTAGCCCTTTTCGGCCGTCGTTTCAATTCGGCGACAGCTTTAGACTATTTTCTCAGTTAGATGGATAGAAAAACGACTCTACCACGATATGGCACAGAGAAATCGACTTATACTCCAACACGTTCGTACTGCATGCAGTTTGAAACTCGGCAATTTCAAGTTTTGACCAAAACTCGTCGCGTTTTGCCAGTTCTGCAGATGCAGACTTTTCAAGCACAGATATGAAAACCTACCATCATTTGCCACAATATTACGTCAACAACTCAACTAGTTCCCATTCGTAGTCCTACTGTGGCCATTTTAAGTTTTTCACAAAATCGACAGTCATTGAAGTCTGAAGTCTCATCAAGACTTTTTTTCCACAGAAATCACCTCAGGGCATCACTTCCTACGATATTCCGTCGAGAAACATCGAAATTTGCGACATCGAAAAAAAATGCGCCGCGCCATGGCATAATCCCTGCTTAAAAGATAGGAAATATGCTCAGGGCCTGCGCCTCAAAAACCGAATCGCTCCGATTCAATTTTAACTTACAGATTCGGATAGAGGCCGAAAAATCCGGAAATTTGCGTACCTACAAGCCATACTTCTGACCGTAAATAAAGAAACTACAGCCATTATTGGTGTTTAGCCCTTTTCGGCCGTCGTTTCAATTCGGCGACAGCTTTAGACTATTTTCTCGGTTAGATGGATAGAAAAACGACTCTACCACGATATGGCACAGAGAAATCGACTTATACTCCAACACGTTCGTACTGCATGCAGTTTGAAACTCGGCAATTTCAAGTTTTGACCAAAACTCGTCGCGTTTTGCCAGTTCTGCAGATGCAGACTTTTCAAGCACAGATATGAAAACCTACCATTATTTGCCACAATATTACGTCAACAACTCAACTAGTTCCCATTCGTAGTCCTACTGTGGCCATTTTAAGTTTTTCACAAAATCGACAGTCATTGAAGTCTGAAGTCTCATCAAGACTTTTTTTCCACAGAAATCACCTCAGGGCATCACTTCCTACGATATTCCGTCGAGAAACATCGAAATTTGCGACATCGAAAAAAAATGCGCCGCGCCATGGCATAATCCCTGCTTAAAAGATAGGAAATATGCTCAGGGCCTGCGCCTCAAAAACCGAATCGCTCCGATTCAATTTTAACTTACAGATTCGGATAGAGGCCGAAAAATCCGGAAATTTGCGTACCTACAAGCCATACTTCTGACCGTAAATAAAGAAACTACAGCCATTATTGGTGTTTAGTCCTTTTCGGCCGTCGTTTCAATTCGGCGACAGCTTTAGACTATTTTCTCGGTTAGATGGATAGAAAAACGACTCTACCACGATATGGCACAGAGAAATCGACTTATACTCCAACACGTTCGTACTGCATGCAGTTTGAAACTCGGCAATTTCAAGTTTTGACCAAAACTCGTCGCGTTTTGCCAGTTCTGCAGATGCAGACTTTTCAAGCACAGATATGAAAACCTACCATCATTTGCCACAATATTACGTCAACAACTCAACTAGTTCCCATTCGTAGTCCTACTGTGGCCATTTTAAGTTTTTCACAAAATCGACAGTCATTGAAGTCTGAAGTCTCATCAAGACTTTTTTTCCACAGAAATCATCACCTCAGGGCATCACTTCCTACGATATTCCGTCGAGAAACATCGAAATTTGCGACATCGAAAAAAAGTGGGCCGCGCCATGGCATAATCCCTGCTTAAAAGATAGGAAATATGCTCAGGGCCTGCGCCTCAAAAACCGAATCGCTCCGATTCAATTTTAACTTACAGATTCGGATAGAGGCCGAAAAATCCGGAAATTTGCGTACCTACAAGCCATACTTCTGACCGTAAATAAAGAAACTACAGCAATTATTGGTGTTTAGCCCTTTTCGGCCGTCGTTTCAATTCGGCGACAGCTTTAGACTATTTTCTCGGTTAGATGGATAGAAAAACGACTCTACCACGATATGGCACAGAGAAATCGACTTATACTCCAACAAGTTCGTACTGCATGCAGTTTGAAACTCGGCAATTTCAAGTTTTGACCAAAACTCGTCGCGTTTTGCCAGTTCTGCAGATGCAGACTTTTCAAGCACAGATATGAAAACCTACCATCATTTGCCACAATATTACGTCAACAACTCAACTAGTTCCCATTCGTAGTCCTACTGTGGCCATTTTAAGTTTTTCACAAAATCGACAGTCATTGAAGTCTGAAGTCTCATCAAGACTTTTTTTCCACAGAAATCACCTCAGGGCATCACTTCCTACGATATTCCGTCGAGAAACATCGAAATTTGCGACATCGAAAAAAATGCGCCGCGCCGTGGCATAATCCCTGCTTAAAAGATAGGAAATATGCTCAGGGCCTGCGCCTCAAAAACCGAATCGCTCCGATTCAATTTTAACTTACAGATTCGGATAGAGGCCGAAAAATCCGGAAATTTGCGTACCTACAAGCCATACTTCTGACCGTAAATAAAGAAACTACAGCCATTATTGGTGTTTAGCCCTTTTCGGCCGTCGTTTCAATTCGGCGACAGCTTTAGACTATTTTCTCGGTTAGATGGATAGAAAAACGACTCTACCACGATATGGCACAGAGAAATCGACTTATACTCCAACACGTTCGTACTGCATGCAGTTTGAAACTCGGCAATTTCAAGTTTTGACCAAAACTCGTCGCGTTTTGCCAGTTCTGCAGATGCAGACTTTTCAAGCACAGATATGAAAACCTACCATCATTTGCCACAATATTACGTCAACAACTCAACTAGTTCCCATTCGTAGTCCTACTGTGGCCATTTTAAGTTTTTCACAAAATCGACAGTCATTGAAGTCTGAAGTCTCATCAAGACTTTTTTTCCACAGAAATCACCTCAGGGCATCACTTCCTACGATATTCCGTCGAGAAACATCGAAATTTGCGACATCGAAAAAAAATGCGCCGCGCCATGGCATAATCCCTGCTTAAAAGATAGGAAATATGCTCAGGGCCTGCGCCTCAAAAACCGAATCGCTCCGATTCAATTTTAACTTACAGATTCGGATAGAGGCCGAAAAATCCGGAAATTTGCGTACCTACAAGCCATACTTCTGACCGTAAATAAAGAAACTACAGCCATTATTGGTGTTTAGCCCTTTTCGGCCGTCGTTTCAATTCGGCGACAGCTTTAGACTATTTTCTCGGTTAGATGGATAGAAAAACGACTCTACCACGATATGGCACAGAGAAATCGACTTATACTCCAACACGTTCGTACTGCATGCAGTTTGAAACTCGGCAATTTCAAGTTTTGACCAAAACTCGTCGCGTTTTGCCAGTTCTGCAGATGCAGACTTTTCAAGCACAGATATGAAAACCTACCATCATTTGCCACAATATTACGTCAACAACTCAACTAGTTCCCATTCGTAGTCCTACTGTGGCCATTTTAAGTTTTTCACAAAATCGACAGTCATTGAAGTCTGAAGTCTCATCAAGACTTTTTTTCCACAGAAATCACCTCAGGGCATCACTTCCTACGATATTCCGTCGAGAAACATCGAAATTTGCGACATCGAAAAAAAATGCGCCGCGCCATGGCATAATCCCTGCTTAAAAGATAGGAAATATGCTCAGGGCCTGCGCCTCAAAAACCGAATCGCTCCGATTCAATTTTAACTTACAGATTCGGATAGAGGCCGAAAAATCCGGAAATTTGCGTACCTACAAGCCATACTTCTGACCGTAAATAAAGAAACTACAGCCATTATTGGTGTTTAGCCCTTTTCGGCCGTCGTTTCAATTCGGCGACAGCTTTAGACTATTTTCTCGGTTAGATGGATAGAAAAACGACTCTACCACGATATGGCACAGAGAAATCGACTTATACTCCAACACGTTCGTACTGCATGCAGTTTGAAACTCGGCAATTTCAAGTTTTGACCAAAACTCGTCGCGTTTTGCCAGTTCTGCAGATGCAGACTTTTCAAGCACAGATATGAAAACCTACCATCATTTGCCACAATATTACGTCAACAACTCAACTAGTTCCCATTCGTAGTCCTACTGTGGCCATTTTAAGTTTTTCACAAAATCGACAGTCATTGAAGTCTGAAGTCTCATCAAGACTTTTTTTCCACAGAAATCACCTCAGGGCATCACTTCCTACGATATTCCGTCGAGAAACATCGAAATTTGCGACATCGAAAAAAAAAAAGCGCCGCGCCATGGCATAATCCCTGCTTAAAAGATAGGAAATATGCTCAGGGCCTGCGCCTCAAAAACCGAATCGCTCCGATTCAATTTTAACTTACAGATTCGGATAGAGGCCGAAAAATCCGGAAATTTGCGTACCTACAAGCCATACTTCTGTCCGTAAATAAAGAAACTACAGCCATTATTGGTGTTTAGCCCTTTTCGGCCGTCGTTTCAATTCGGCGACAGCTTTAGACTATTTTCTCGGTTAGATGGATAGAAAAACGACTCTACCACGATATGGCACAGAGAAATCGACTTATACTCCAACACGTTCGTACTGCATGCAGTTTGAAACTCGGCAATTTCAAGTTTTGACCAAAACTCGTCGCGTTTTGCCAGTTCTGCAGATGCAGACTTTTCAAGCACAGATATGAAAACCTACCATCATATTACGTCAACAACTCAACTAGTTCCCATTCGTAGTCCTACTGTGGCCATTTTAAGTTTTTCACAAAATCGACAGTCATTGAAGTCTGAAGTCTCATCAAGACTTTTTTTCCACAGAAATCACCTCAGGGCATCACTTCCTACGATATTCCGTCGAGAAACATCGAAATTTGCGACATCGAAAAAAAATGCGCCGCGCCATGGCATAATCCCTGCTTAAAAGATAGGAAATATGCTCAGGGCCTGCGCCTCAAAAACCGAATCGCTCCGATTCAATTTTAACTTACAGATTCGGATAGAGGCCGAAAAATCCGGAAATTTGCGTACCTACAAGCCATACTTCTGACCGTAAATAAAGAAACTACAGCCATTATTGGTGTTTAGCCCTTTTCGGCCGTCGTTTCAATTCGGCGACAGCTTTAGACTATTTTCTCGGTTAGATGGATAGAAAAACGACTCTACCACGATATGGCACAGAGAAATCGACTTATACTCCAACACGTTCGTACTGCATGCAGTTTGAAACTCGGCAATTTCAAGTTTTGACCAAAACTCGTCGCGTTTTGCCAGTTCTGCAGATGCAGACTTTTCAAGCACAGATATGAAAACCTACCATCATTTGCCACAATATTACGTCAACAACTCAACTAGTTCCCATTCGTAGTCCTACTGTGGCCATTTTAAGTTTTTCACAAAATCGACAGTCATTGAAGTCTGAAGTCTCATCAAGACTTTTTTTCCACAGAAATCACCTCAGGGCATCACTTCCTACGATATTCCGTCGAGAAACATCGAAATTTGCGACATCGAAAAAAAATGCGCCGCGCCATGGCATAATCCCTGCTTAAAAGATAGGAAATATGCTCAAGGCCTGCGCCTCAAAAACCGAATCGCTCCGATTCAATTTTAACTTACAGATTCGGATAGAGGCCGAAAAATCCGGAAATTTGCGTACCTACAAGCCATACTTCTGACCGTAAATAAAGAAACTACAGCCATTATTGGTGTTTAGCCCTTTTCGGCCGTCGTTTCAATTCGGCGACAGCTTTAGACTATTTTCTCGGTTAGATGGATAGAAAAACGACTCTACCACGATATGGCACAGAGAAATCGACTTATACTCCAACACGTTCGTACTGCATGCAGTTTGAAACTCGGCAATTTCAAGTTTTGACCAAAACTCGTCGCGTTTTGCCAGTTCTGCAGATGCAGACTTTTCAAGCACAGATATGAAAACCTACCATCATTTGCCACAATATTACGTCAACAACTCAACTAGTTCCCATTCGTAGTCCTACTGTGGCCATTTTAAGTTTTTCACAAAATCGACAGTCATTGAAGTCTGAAGTCTCATCAAGACTTTTTTTCCACAGAAATCACCTCAGGGCATCACTTCCTACGATATTCCGTCGAGAAACATCGAAATTTGCGACATCGAAAAAAAATGCGCCGCGCCATGGCATAATCCCTGCTTAAAAGATAGGAAATATGCTCAGGGCCTGCGCCTCAAAAATCGAATCGCTCCGATTCAATTTTAACTTACAGATTCGGATAGAGGCCGAAAAATCCGGAAATTTGCGTACCTACAAGCCATACTTCTGACCGTAAATAAAGAAACTACAGCCATTATTGGTGTTTAGCCCTTTTCGGCCGTCGTTTCAATTCGGCGACAGCTTTAGACTATTTTCTCGGTTAGATGGATAGAAAAACGACTCTACCACGATATGGCACAGAGAAATCGACTTATACTCCAACACGTTCGTACTGCATGCAGTTTGAAACTCGGCAATTTCAAGTTTTGACCAAAACTCGTCGCGTTTTGCCAGTTCTGCAGATGCAGACTTTTCAAGCACAGATATGAAAACCTACCATCATTTGCCACAATATTACGTCAACAACTCAACTAGTTCCCATTCGTAGTCCTACTGTGGCCATTTTAAGTTTTTCACAAAATCGACAGTCATTGAAGTCTGAAGTCTCATCAAGACTTTTTTTCCACAGAAATCACCTCAGGGCATCACTTCCTACGATATTCCGTCGAGAAACATCGAAATTTGCGACATCGAAAAAAAATGCGCCGCGCCATGGCATAATCCCTGCTTAAAAGATAGGAAATATGCTCAGGGCCTGCGCCTCAAAAACCGAATCGCTCCGATTCAATTTTAACTTACAGATTCGGATAGAGGCCGAAAAATCCGGAAATTTGCGTACCTACAAGCCATACTTCTGACCGTAAATAAAGAAACTACAGCCATTATTGGTGTTTAGCCCTTTTCGGCCGTCGTTTCAATTCGGCGACAGCTTTAGACTATTTTCTCGGTTAGATGGATAGAAAAACGACTCTACCACGATATGGCACAGAGAAATCGACTTATACTCCAACACGTTCGTACTGCATGCAGTTTGAAACTCGGCAATTTCAAGTTTTGACCAAAACTCGTCGCGTTTTGCCAGTTCTGCAGATGCAGACTTTTCAAGCACAGATATGAAAACCTACCATCATTTGCCACAATATTACGTCAACAACTCAACTAGTTCCCATTCGTAGTCCTACTGTGGCCATTTTAAGTTTTTCACAAAATCGACAGTCATTGAAGTCTGAAGTCTCATCAAGACTTTTTTTCCACAGAAATCACCTCAGGGCATCACTTCCTACGATATTCCGTCGAGAAACATCGAAATTTGCGACATCGAAAAAAAATGCGCCGCGCCATGGCATAATCCCTGCTTAAAAGATAGGAAATATGCTCAGGGCCTGCGCCTCAAAAACCGAATCGCTCCGATTCAATTTTAACTTACAGATTCGGATAGAGGCCGAAAAATCCGGAAATTTGCGTACCTACAAGCCATACTTCTGACCGTAAATAAAGAAACTACAGCCATTATTGGTGTTTAGCCCTTTTCGGCCGTCGTTTCAATTCGGCGACAGCTTTAGACTATTTTCTCGGTTAGATGGATAGAAAAACGACTCTACCACGATATGGCACAGAGAAATCGACTTATACTCCAACACGTTCGTACTGCATGCAGTTTGAAACTCGGCAATTTCAAGTTTTGACCAAAACTCGTCGCGTTTTGCCAGTTCTGCAGATGCAGACTTTTCAAGCACAGATATGAAAACCTACCATCATTTGCCACAATATTACGTCAACAACTCAACTAGTTCCCATTCGTAGTCCTACTGTGGCCATTTTAAGTTTTTCACAAAATCGACAGTCATTGAAGTCTGAAGTCTCATCAAGACTTTTTTTCCACAGAAATCACCTCAGGGCATCACTTCCTACGATATTCCGTCGAGAAACATCGAAATTTGCGACATCGAAAAAAAGTGGGCCGCGCCATGGCATAATCCCTGCTTAAAAGATAGGAAATATGCTCAGGGCCTGCGCCTCAAAAACCGAATCGCTCCGATTCAATTTTAACTTACAGATTCGGATAGAGGCCGAAAAATCCGGAAATTTGCGTACCTACAAGCCATACTTCTGACCGTAAATAAAGAAACTACAGCCATTATTGGTGTTTAGCCCTTTTCGGCCGTCGTTTCAATTCGGCGACAGCTTTAGACTATTTTCTCGGTTAGATGGATAGAAAAACGACTCTACCACGATATGGCACAGAGAAATCGACTTATACTCCAACACGTTCGTACTGCATGCAGTTTGAAACTCGGCAATTTCAAGTTTTGACCAAAACTCGTCGCGTTTTGCCAGTTCTGCAGATGCAGACTTTTCAAGCACAGATATGAAAACCTACCATCATTTGCCACAATATTACGTCAACAACTCAACTAGTTCCCATTCGTAGTCCTACTGTGGCCATTTTAAGTTTTTCACAAAATCGACAGTCATTGAAGTCTGAAGTCTCATCAAGACTTTTTTTCCACAGAAATCACCTCAGGGCATCACTTCCTACGATATTCCGTCGAGAAACATCGAAATTTGCGACATCGAAAAAAAATGCGCCGCGCCATGGCATAATCCCTGCTTAAAAGATAGGAAATATGCTCAGGGCCTGCGCCTCAAAAACCGAATCGCTCCGATTCAATTTTAACTTACAGATTCGGATAGAGGCCGAAAAATCCGGAAATTTGCGTACCTACAAGCCATACTTCTGACCGTAAATAAAGAAACTACAGCCATTATTGGTGTTTAGCCCTTTTCGGCCGTCGTTTCAATTCGGCGACAGCTTTAGACTATTTTCTCGGTTAGATGGATAGAAAAACGACTCTACCACGATATGGCACAGAGAAATCGACTTATACTCCAACACGTTCGTACTGCATGCAGTTTGAAACTCGGCAATTTCAAGTTTTGACCAAAACTCGTCGCGTTTTGCCAGTTCTGCAGATGCAGACTTTTCAAGCACAGATATGAAAACCTACCATCATTTGCCACAATATTACGTCAACAACTCAACTAGTTCCCATTCGTAGTCCTACTGTGGCCATTTTAAGTTTTTCACAAAATCGACAGTCATTGAAGTCTGAAGTCCCATCAAGACTTTTTTTCCACAGAAATCACCTCAGGGCATCACTTCCTACGATATTCCGTCGAGAAACATCGAAATTTGCGACATCGAAAAAAAATGCGCCGCGCCATGGCATAATCCCTGCTTAAAAGATAGGAAATATGCTCAGGGCCTGCGCCTCAAAAACCGAATCGCTCCGATTCAATTTTAACTTACAGATTCGGATAGAGGCCGAAAAATCCGGAAATTTGCGTACCTACAAGCCATACTTCTGACCGTAAATAAAGAAACTACAGCCATTATTGGTGTTTAGCCCTTTTCGGCCGTCGTTTCAATTCGGCGACAGCTTTAGACTATTTTCTCGGTTAGATGGATAGAAAAACGACTCTACCACGATATGGCACAGAGAAATCGACTTATACTCCAACACGTTCGTACTGCATGCAGTTTGAAACTCGGCAATTTCAAGTTTTGACCAAAACTCGTCGCGTTTTGCCAGTTCTGCAGATGCAGACTTTTCAAGCACAGATATGAAAACCTACCATCATTTGCCACAATATTACGTCAACAACTCAACTAGTTCCCATTCGTAGTCCTACTGTGGCCATTTTAAGTTTTTCACAAAATCGACAGTCATTGAAGTCTGAAGTCTCATCAAGACTTTTTTTCCACAGAAATCACCTCAGGGCATCACTTCCTACGATATTCCGTCGAGAAACATCGAAATTTGCGACATCGAAAAAAAATGCGCCGCGCCATGGCATAATCCCTGCTTAAAAGATAGGAAATATGCTCAGGGCCTGCGCCTCAAAAACCGAATCGCTCCGATTCAATTTTAACTTACAGATTCGGATAGAGGCCGAAAAATCCGGAAATTTGCGTACCTACAAGCCATACTTCTGACCGTAAATAAAGAAACTACAGCCATTATTGGTGTTTAGCCCTTTTCGGCCGTCGTTTCAATTCGGCGACAGCTTTAGACTATTTTCTCGGTTAGATGGATAGAAAAACGACTCTACCACGATATGGCACAGAGAAATCGACTTATACTCCAACACGTTCGTACTGCATGCAGTTTGAAACTCGGCAATTTCAAGTTTTGACCAAAACTCGTCGCGTTTTGCCAGTTCTGCAGATGCAGACTTTTCAAGCACAGATATGAAAACCTACCATCATTTGCCACAATATTACGTCAACAACTCAACTAGTTCCCATTCGTAGTCCTACTGTGGCCATTTTAAGTTTTTCACAAAATCGACAGTCATTGAAGTCTGAAGTCTCATCAAGACTTTTTTTCCACAGAAATCACCTCAGGGCATCACTTCCTACGATATTCCGTCGAGAAACATCGAAATTTGCGACATCGAAAAAAAGTGGGCCGCGCCATGGCATAATCCCTGCTTAAAAGATAGGAAATATGCTCAGGGCCTGCGCCTCAAAAACCGAATCGCTCCGATTCAATTTTAACTTACAGATTCGGATAGAGGCCGAAAAATCCGGAAATTTGCGTACCTACAAGCCATACTTCTGACCGTAAATAAAGAAACTACAGCCATTATTGGTGTTTAGCCCTTTTCGGCCGTCGTTTCAATTCGGCGACAGCTTTAGACTATTTTCTCGGTTAGATGGATAGAAAAACGACTCTACCACGATATGGCACAGAGAAATCGACTTATACTCCAACACGTTCGTACTGCATGCAGTTTGAAACTCGGCAATTTCAAGTTTTGACCAAAACTCGTCGCGTTTTGCCAGTTCTGCAGATGCAGACTTTTCAAGCACAGATATGAAAACCTACCATCATTTGCCACAATATTACGTCAACAACTCAACTAGTTCCCATTCGTAGTCCTACTGTGGCCATTTTAAGTTTTTCACAAAATCGACAGTCATTGAAGTCTGAAGTCTCATCAAGACTTTTTTTCCACAGAAATCACCTCAGGGCATCACTTCCTACGATATTCCGTCGAGAAACATCGAAATTTGCGACATCGAAAAAAAATGCGCCGCGCCATGGCATAATCCCTGCTTAAAAGATAGGAAATATGCTCAGGGCCTGCGCCTCAAAAACCGAATCGCTCCGATTCAATTTTAACTTACAGATTCGGATAGAGGCCGAAAAATCCGGAAATTTGCGTACCTACAAGCCATACTTCTGACCGTAAATAAAGAAACTACAGCCATTATTGGTGTTTAGCCCTTTTCGGCCGTCGTTTCAATTCGGCGACAGCTTTAGACTATTTTCTCGGTTAGATGGATAGAAAAACGACTCTACCACGATATGGCACAGAGAAATCGACTTATACTCCAACACGTTCGTACTGCATGCAGTTTGAAACTCGGCAATTTCAAGTTTTGACCAAAACTCGTCGCGTTTTGCCAGTTCTGCAGATGCAGACTTTTCAAGCACAGATATGAAAACCTACCATCATTTGCCACAATATTACGTCAACAACTCAACTAGTTCCCATTCGTAGTCCTACTGTGGCCATTTTAAGTTTTTCACAAAATCGACAGTCATTGAAGTCTGAAGTCCCATCAAGACTTTTTTTCCACAGAAATCACCTCAGGGCATCACTTCCTACGATATTCCGTCGAGAAACATCGAAATTTGCGACATCGAAAAAAAATGCGCCGCGCCATGGCATAATCCCTGCTTAAAAGATAGGAAATATGCTCAGGGCCTGCGCCTCAAAAACCGAATCGCTCCGATTCAATTTTAACTTACAGATTCGGATAGAGGCCGAAAAATCCGGAAATTTGCGTACCTACAAGCCATACTTCTGACCGTAAATAAAGAAACTACAGCCATTATTGGTGTTTAGCCCTTTTCGGCCGTCGTTTCAATTCGGCGACAGCTTTAGACTATTTTCTCGGTTAGATGGATAGAAAAACGACTCTACCACGATATGGCACAGAGAAATCGACTTATACTCCAACACGTTCGTACTGCATGCAGTTTGAAACTCGGCAATTTCAAGTTTTGACCAAAACTCGTCGCGTTTTGCCAGTTCTGCAGATGCAGACTTTTCAAGCACAGATATGAAAACCTACCATCATTTGCCACAATATTACGTCAACAACTCAACTAGTTCCCATTCGTAGTCCTACTGTGGCCATTTTAAGTTTTTCACAAAATCGACAGTCATTGAAGTCTGAAGTCTCATCAAGACTTTTTTTCCACAGAAATCACCTCAGGGCATCACTTCCTACGATATTCCGTCGAGAAACATCGAAATTTGCGACATCGAAAAAAAATGCGCCGCGCCATGGCATAATCCCTGCTTAAAAGATAGGAAATATGCTCAGGGCCTGCGCCTCAAAAACCGAATCGCTCCGATTCAATTTTAACTTACAGATTCGGATAGAGGCCGAAAAATCCGGAAATTTGCGTACCTACAAGCCATACTTCTGACCGTAAATAAAGAAACTACAGCCATTATTGGTGTTTAGCCCTTTTCGGCCGTCGTTTCAATTCGGCGACAGCTTTAGACTATTTTCTCGGTTAGATGGATAGAAAAACGACTCTACCACGATATGGCACAGAGAAATCGACTTATACTCCAACACGTTCGTACTGCATGCAGTTTGAAACTCGGCAATTTCAAGTTTTGACCAAAACTCGTCGCGTTTTGCCAGTTCTGCAGATGCAGACTTTTCAAGCACAGATATGAAAACCTACCATCATTTGCCACAATATTACGTCAACAACTCAACTAGTTCCCATTCGTAGTCCTACTGTGGCCATTTTAAGTTTTTCACAAAATCGACAGTCATTGAAGTCTGAAGTCTCATCAAGACTTTTTTTCCACAGAAATCACCTCAGGGCATCACTTCCTACGATATTCCGTCGAGAAACATCGAAATTTGCGACATCGAAAAAAAATGCGCCGCGCCATGGCATAATCCCTGCTTAAAAGATAGGAAATATGCTCAGGGCCTGCGCCTCAAAAACCGAATCGCTCCGATTCAATTTTAACTTACAGATTCGGATAGAGGCCGAAAAATCCGGAAATTTGCGTACCTACAAGCCATACTTCTGACCGTAAATAAAGAAACTACAGCCATTATTGGTGTTTAGCCCTTTTCGGCCGTCGTTTCAATTCGGCGACAGCTTTAGACTATTTTCTCGGTTAGATGGATAGAAAAACGACTCTACCACGATATGGCACAGAGAAATCGACTTATACTCCAACACGTTCGTACTGCATGCAGTTTGAAACTCGGCAATTTCAAGTTTTGACCAAAACTCGTCGCGTTTTGCCAGTTCTGCAGATGCAGACTTTTCAAGCACAGATATGAAAACCTACCATCATTTGCCACAATATTACGTCAACAACTCAACTAGTTCCCATTCGTAGTCCTACTGTGGCCATTTTAAGTTTTTCACAAAATCGACAGTCATTGAAGTCTGAAGTCTCATCAAGACTTTTTTTCCACAGAAATCACCTCAGGGCATCACTTCCTACGATATTCCGTCGAGAAACATCGAAATTTGCGACATCGAAAAAAAATGCGCCGCGCCATGGCATAATCCCTGCTTAAAAGATAGGAAATATGCTCAGGGCCTGCGCCTCAAAAACCGAATCGCTCCGATTCAATTTTAACTTACAGATTCGGATAGAGGCCGAAAAATCCGGAAATTTGCGTACCTACAAGCCATACTTCTGACCGTAAATAAAGAAACTACAGCCATTATTGGTGTTTAGCCCTTTTCGGCCGTCGTTTCAATTCGGCGACAGCTTTAGACTATTTTCTCGGTTAGATGGATAGAAAAACGACTCTACCACGATATGGCACAGAGAAATCGACTTATACTCCAACACGTTCGTACTGCATGCAGTTTGAAACTCGGCAATTTCAAGTTTTGACCAAAACTCGTCGCGTTTTGCCAGTTCTGCAGATGCAGACTTTTCAAGCACAGATATGAAAACCTACCATCATTTGCCACAATATTACGTCAACAACTCAACTAGTTCCCATTCGTAGTCCTACTGTGGCCATTTTAAGTTTTTCACAAAATCGACAGTCATTGAAGTCTGAAGTCTCATCAAGACTTTTTTTCCACAGAAATCACCTCAGGGCATCACTTCCTACGATATTCCGTCGAGAAACATCGAAATTTGCGACATCGAAAAAAAATGCGCCGCGCCATGGCATAATCCCTGCTTAATAGATAGGAAATATGCTCAGGGCCTGCGCCTCAAAAACCGAATCGCTCCGATTCAATTTTAACTTACAGATTCGGATAGAGGCCGAAAAATCCGGAAATTTGCGTACCTACAAGCCATACTTCTGACCGTAAATAAAGAAACTACAGCCATTATTGGTGTTTAGCCCTTTTCGGCCGTCGTTTCAATTCGGCGACAGCTTTAGACTATTTTCTCGGTTAGATGGATAGAAAAACGACTCTACCACGATATGGCACAGAGAAATCGACTTATACTCCAACACGTTCGTACTGCATGCAGTTTGAAACTCGGCAATTTCAAGTTTTGACCAAAACTCGTCGCGTTTTGCCAGTTCTGCAGATGCAGACTTTTCAAGCACAGATATGAAAACCTACCATCATTTGCCACAATATTACGTCAACAACTCAACTAGTTCCCATTCGTAGTCCTACTGTGGCCATTTTAAGTTTTTCACAAAATCGACAGTCATTGAAGTCTGAAGTCTCATCAAGACTTTTTTTCCACAGAAATCACCTCAGGGCATCACTTCCTACTATATTCCGTCGAGAAACATCGAAATTTGCGACATCGAAAAAAAATGCGCCGCGCCATGGCATAATCCCTGCTTAAAAGATAGGAAATATGCTCAGGGCCTGCGCCTCAAAAACCGAATCGCTCCGATTCAATTTTAACTTACAGATTCGGATAGAGGCCGAAAAATCCGGAAATTTGCGTACCTACAAGCCATACTTCTGACCGTAAATAAAGAAACTACAGCCATTATTGGTGTTTAGCCCTTTTCGGCCGTCGTTTCAATTCGGCGACAGCTTTAGACTATTTTCTCGGTTAGATGGATAGAAAAACGACTCTACCACGATATGGCACAGAGAAATCGACTTATACTCCAACACGTTCGTACTGCATGCAGTTTGAAACTCGGCAATTTCAAGTTTTGACCAAAACTCGTCGCGTTTTGCCAGTTCTGCAGATGCAGACTTTTCAAGCACAGATATGAAAACCTACCATCATTTGCCACAATATTACGTCAACAACTCAACTAGTTCCCATTCGTAGTCCTACTGTGGCCATTTTAAGTTTTTCACAAAATCGACAGTCATTGAAGTCTGAAGTCTCATCAAGACTTTTTTCCACAGAAATCACCTCAGGGCATCACTTCCTACGATATTCCGTCGAGAAACATCGAAATTTGCGACATCGAAAAAAAAAAAGCGCCGCGCCATGGCATAATCCCTGCTTAAAAGATAGGAAATATGCTCAGGGCCTGCGCCTCAAAAACCGAATCGCTCCGATTCAATTTTAACTTACAGATTCGGATAGAGGCCGAAAAATCCGGAAATTTGCGTACCTACAAGCCATACTTCTGTCCGTAAATAAAGAAACTACAGCCATTATTGGTGTTTAGCCCTTTTCGGCCGTCGTTTCAATTCGGCGACAGCTTTAGACTATTTTCTCGGTTAGATGGATAGAAAAACGACTCTACCACGATATGGCACAGAGAAATCGACTTATACTCCAACACGTTCGTACTGCATGCAGTTTGAAACTCGGCAATTTCAAGTTTTGACCAAAACTCGTCGCGTTTTGCCAGTTCTGCAGATGCAGACTTTTCAAGCACAGATATGAAAACCTACCATCATTTGCCACAATATTACGTCAACAACTCAACTAGTTCCCATTCGTAGTCCTACTGTGGCCATTTTAAGTTTTTCACAAAATCGACAGTCATTGAAGTCTGAAGTCTCATCAAGACTTTTTTTCCACAGAAATCACCTCAGGGCATCACTTCCTACGATATTCCGTCGAGAAACATCGAAATTTGCGACATCGAAAAAAAATGCGCCGCGCCATGGCATAATCCCTGCTTAAAAGATAGGAAATATGCTCAGGGCCTGCGCCTCAAAAACCGAATCGCTCCGATTCAATTTTAACTTACAGATTCGGATAGAGGCCGAAAAATCCGGAAATTTGCGTACCTACAAGCCATACTTCTGACCGTAAATAAAGAAACTACAGCCATTATTGGTGTTTAGCCCTTTTCGGCCGTCGTTTCAATTCGGCGACAGCTTTAGACTATTTTCTCGGTTAGATGGATAGAAAAACGACTCTACCACGATATGGCACAGAGAAATCGACTTATACTCCAACACGTTCGTACTGCATGCAGTTTGAAACTCGGCAATTTCAAGTTTTGACCAAAACTCGTCGCGTTTTGCCAGTTCTGCAGATGCAGACTTTTCAAGCACAGATATGAAAACCTACCATCATTTGCCACAATATTACGTCAACAACTCAACTAGTTCCCATTCGTAGTCCTACTGTGGCCATTTTAAGTTTTTCACAAAATCGACAGTCATTGAAGTCTGAAGTCTCATCAAGACTTTTTTTCCACAGAAATCACCTCAGGGCATCACTTCCTACGATATTCCGTCGAGAAACATCGAAATTTGCGACATCGAAAAAAAATGCGCCGCGCCATGGCATAATCCCTGCTTAAAAGATAGGAAATATGCTCAGGGCCTGCGCCTCAAAAACCGAATCGCTCCGATTCAATTTTAACTTACAGATTCGGATAGAGGCCGAAAAATCCGGAAATTTGCGTACCTACAAGCCATACTTCTGACCGTAAATAAAGAAACTACAGCCATTATTGGGGTTTAGCCCTTTTCGGCCGTCGTTTCAATTCGGCGACAGCTTTAGACTATTTTCTCGGTTAGATGGATAGAAAAACGACTCTACCACGATATGGCACAGAGAAATCGACTTATACTCCAACACGTTCGTACTGCATGCAGTTTGAAACTCGGCAATTTCAAGTTTTGACCAAAACTCGTCGCGTTTTGCCAGTTCTGCAGATGCAGACTTTTCAAGCACAGATATGAAAACCTACCATCATTTGCCACAATATTACGTCAACAACTCAACTAGTTCCCATTCGTAGTCCTACTGTGGCCATTTTAAGTTTTTCACAAAATCGACAGTCATTGAAGTCTGAAGTCTCATCAAGACTTTTTTTCCACAGAAATCACCTCAGGGCATCACTTCCTACTATATTCCGTCGAGAAACATCGAAATTTGCGACATCGAAAAAAAATGCGCCGCGCCATGGCATAATCCCTGCTTAAAAGATAGGAAATATGCTCAGGGCCTGCGCCTCAAAAACCGAATCGCTCCGATTCAATTTTAACTTACAGATTCGGATAGAGGCCGAAAAATCCGGAAATTTGCGTACCTACAAGCCATACTTCTGACCGTAAATAAAGAAACTACAGCCATTATTGGTGTTTAGCCCTTTTCGGCCGTCGTTTCAATTCGGCGACAGCTTTAGACTATTTTCTCGGTTAGATGGATAGAAAAACGACTCTACCACGATATGGCACAGAGAAATCGACTTATACTCCAACACGTTCGTACTGCATGCAGTTTGAAACTCGGCAATTTCAAGTTTTGACCAAAACTCGTCGCGTTTTGCCAGTTCTGCAGATGCAGACTTTTCAAGCACAGATATGAAAACCTACCATCATTTGCCACAATATTACGTCAACAACTCAACTAGTTCCCATTCGTAGTCCTACTGTGGCCATTTTAAGTTTTTCACAAAATCGACAGTCATTGAAGTCTGAAGTCTCATCAAGACTTTTTTCCACAGAAATCACCTCAGGGCATCACTTCCTACGATATTCCGTCGAGAAACATCGAAATTTGCGACATCGAAAAAAAAAAAGCGCCGCGCCATGGCATAATCCCTGCTTAAAAGATAGGAAATATGCTCAGGGCCTGCGCCTCAAAAACCGAATCGCTCCGATTCAATTTTAACTTACAGATTCGGATAGAGGCCGAAAAATCCGGAAATTTGCGTACCTACAAGCCATACTTCTGTCCGTAAATAAAGAAACTACAGCCATTATTGGTGTTTAGCCCTTTTCGGCCGTCGTTTCAATTCGGCGACAGCTTTAGACTATTTTCTCGGTTAGATGGATAGAAAAACGACTCTACCACGATATGGCACAGAGAAATCGACTTATACTCCAACACGTTCGTACTGCATGCAGTTTGAAACTCGGCAATTTCAAGTTTTGACCAAAACTCGTCGCGTTTTGCCAGTTCTGCAGATGCAGACTTTTCAAGCACAGATATGAAAACCTACCATCATTTGCCACAATATTACGTCAACAACTCAACTAGTTCCCATTCGTAGTCCTACTGTGGCCATTTTAAGTTTTTCACAAAATCGACAGTCATTGAAGTCTGAAGTCTCATCAAGACTTTTTTCCACAGAAATCACCTCAGGGCATCACTTCCTACGATATTCCGTCGAGAAACATCGAAATTTGCGACATCGAAAAAAAATGCGCCGCGCCATGGCATAATCCCTGCTTAAAAGATAGGAAATATGCTCAGGGCCTGCGCCTCAAAAACCGAATCGCTCCGATTCAATTTTAACTTACAGATTCGGATAGAGGCCGAAAAATCCGGAAATTTGCGTACCTACAAGCCATACTTCTGACCGTAAATAAAGAAACTACAGCCATTATTGGTGTTTAGCCCTTTTCGGCCGTCGTTTCAATTCGGCGACAGCTTTAGACTATTTTCTCGGTTAGATGGATAGAAAAACGACTCTACCACGATATGGCACAGAGAAATCGACTTATACTCCAACACGTTCGTACTGCATGCAGTTTGAAACTCGGCAATTTCAAGTTTTGACCAAAACTCGTCGCGTTTTGCCAGTTCTGCAGATGCAGACTTTTCAAGCACAGATATGAAAACCTACCATCATTTGCCACAATATTACGTCAACAACTCAACTAGTTCCCATTCGTAGTCCTACTGTGGCCATTTTAAGTTTTTCACAAAATCGACAGTCATTGAAGTCTGAAGTCTCATCAAGACTTTTTTTCCACAGAAATCACCTCAGGGCATCACTTCCTACTATATTCCGTCGAGAAACATCGAAATTTGCGACATCGAAAAAAAATGCGCCGCGCCATGGCATAATCCCTGCTTAAAAGATAGGAAATATGCTCAGGGCCTGCGCCTCAAAAACCGAATCGCTCCGATTCAATTTTAACTTACAGATTCGGATAGAGGCCGAAAAATCCGGAAATTTGCGTACCTACAAGCCATACTTCTGACCGTAAATAAAGAAACTACAGCCATTATTGGTGTTTAGCCCTTTTCGGCCGTCGTTTCAATTCGGCGACAGCTTTAGACTATTTTCTCGGTTAGATGGATAGAAAAACGACTCTACCACGATATGGCACAGAGAAATCGACTTATACTCCAACACGTTCGTACTGCATGCAGTTTGAAACTCGGCAATTTCAAGTTTTGACCAAAACTCGTCGCGTTTTGCCAGTTCTGCAGATGCAGACTTTTCAAGCACAGATATGAAAACCTACCATCATTTGCCACAATATTACGTCAACAACTCAACTAGTTCCCATTCGTAGTCCTACTGTGGCCATTTTAAGTTTTTCACAAAATCGACAGTCATTGAAGTCTGAAGTCTCATCAAGACTTTTTTCCACAGAAATCACCTCAGGGCATCACTTCCTACGATATTCCGTCGAGAAACATCGAAATTTGCGACATCGAAAAAAAAAAAGCGCCGCGCCATGGCATAATCCCTGCTTAAAAGATAGGAAATATGCTCAGGGCCTGCGCCTCAAAAACCGAATCGCTCCGATTCAATTTTAACTTACAGATTCGGATAGAGGCCGAAAAATCCGGAAATTTGCGTACCTACAAGCCATACTTCTGTCCGTAAATAAAGAAACTACAGCCATTATTGGTGTTTAGCCCTTTTCGGCCGTCGTTTCAATTCGGCGACAGCTTTAGACTATTTTCTCGGTTAGATGGATAGAAAAACGACTCTACCACGATATGGCACAGAGAAATCGACTTATACTCCAACACGTTCGTACTGCATGCAGTTTGAAACTCGGCAATTTCAAGTTTTGACCAAAACTCGTCGCGTTTTGCCAGTTCTGCAGATGCAGACTTTTCAAGCACAGATATGAAAACCTACCATCATTTGCCACAATATTACGTCAACAACTCAACTAGTTCCCATTCGTAGTCCTACTGTGGCCATTTTAAGTTTTTCACAAAATCGACAGTCATTGAAGTCTGAAGTCTCATCAAGACTTTTTTTCCACAGAAAACCTCAGGGCATCACTTCCTACGATATTCCGTCGAGAAACATCGAAATTTGCGACATCGAAAAAAAATGCGCCGCGCCATGGCATAATCCCTGCTTAAAAGATAGGAAATATGCTCAGGGCTGGGCTATCATCGGAATTAGCGTCCCAAATTACTGTTGCCACGTAAGCAATTCAGGAACAAACTTATAAGGGACGGTAATCCCAATTTTAACCATAAATCGACGCATTATTTGCCATTGAATTTCGGTCATTTTTGGCTCACTGTTAAAACTTCCTTCATTTATTCTTAAAAAGGACAGTTGAACGGATGGATGAGATGAAATGTATTATTATTGATTTCTAAGTTTCGTATATTGATAACTAGGTGTTTCCTCGTCCAAATGCACCGTCGTTAAATACTCGAGGGTTGTAAAAATGGTTCCAGCTCTTAGAAAATTATTTAAATAAACTATTGCCTGTTCTAAGAGGCTTTTAAAGAATTTCTTAAATGGATTTCTTATTTGTGCAGGCTTCATTACACATTAGCGCTATATGAAATCAAGTCGTCACTTCCCGTTTTCGGTCGATTTTCAGTTTGTCATTTCCTTCTATTTCTGGTCCTTTTCATCCCGCTATGCTCACGTTCAAACGTTTCAGTGACCTCAGCAATTACTTTCAGCCCGTTTTAAGCCATTGCTTTTAAACAGCAGTCCTTTACGCTATTTTGAAACTTACTTTGATTTAACAGATAGCCCAGATAGTTTGAATATCGCCATTTGGAAAAGTAACGTCATTCGTCATGAATATTAATTACTTGGAAGCAGCCAATAAGAGGAGCGTAACTGGACACACGTTTCCTTGTTTATATTATTAATGACCTTGAACATCGCATCGTTGATGGCAAGCTCAGTCTTTGCAAAATATATACACATTTTGAAACAATACTTTCTTCACAGAAGGATATTGAACAGATTTAACCCATTTGTGCCTAGCGTCCCATAAATGGGACGGCAGTTTAACATTTCCAATACATTTAAATCTTCAATAATTTGACAAGTATTTCATATCAAATTGTTTGTCAGATGCTAGACAACATTTCTGGGTTGCTATTGGGGTACTTCATTAATATGTGCGCGTGTTGATGGCGTTTCTTCTTAGCAAAGACCTACCGTCGCTGGTTGTTAAATCTACGCGTATTAACTATTAATTATTTCGGATATAAATGTAATCAATCATTCTGCAAGTTTATCCTAACACACGCGAAGGTCAGTATGTTTTCCAACTGCTTCAATAACTTTGTCTAATTTAAACAGTCATTATGGAATTTTACTGCTGCTTGACGAGGTGTCTCATTTTATGGGACACCTGCAACGAATGGGTGGGGCGTTTTGCATGCATGAATTTCTCATTTATAATTATGTTTATTTGCATAATTTCAGTTGTCCTACTGTCGCGTACCCCCTTCATGGGTGGGCGTGCGCTGTGTTAGGCCCTGGTGCTGCGTCAAGGCTGAAGGGGTGAAATACTCCATTGAAAGAGGGTGCAACTCCTCTTGTCTGTAATACACGGCTGATTTACCCTTTAACCTTTCGCTACGCCTAGGCAGGCCTAAGGAAGGGTTCTCTACTCCTAACTCTACATTCTCAGACGCCCTTTCAGCATCTACCAGGATTGCTGAACGGCTGTCACCGGCTTCCGGTTTGGAATCCAGGTTTGACCGAAAGGTCACCTCAGAATTCGAACTGGACCCAAACACAGTTTTAAGTGGAGTATCATGGGGGACTCCCTCCTCGCCTTGGCTCATCCGGTCTAGGTCATCAATAGTAGCTTGGGTTCGAACCTCCCCTTGGACTGACTCCTCTCTGCTTCTAAGTAGGCTACATGCATGCAAATTTAACTTAAATTTACAATTGCAGAAAAGATCTTTCAGTCTTTAATCTATTATTCAGTCCTCATTAAACACTTATATAGCAATAAAATGTCAGCACATCACTAGCGGTAGTGATCAATACCCTTTCAACACAATGCTAGCAACTCATATGACATCAATCAAATTGCAAATAAGGGCCCCAACCGGCTCACGAGGGCTACCAGTGCAATGCAATGCTTGACATATTAAAACAATTGCAATATTACAGCTGGACGTACTTTTCACTGCTCACGGATTGCCCAATTCAAAATAAATTAATATGCGATTAAACTATTACTCTAGGCCCAAATTTAACCTTCTAAAATTTAGAAAAAAGGATATCAATGGTTTTGCCTGTCCTTTCGAGAACATTCGACCTCTGCACACAGATCACTTCGGCTGAGCTTCACAGTCGATGCACTGTCGATTCGAGTTCACCAGACCAGGCGCAGGATCGTCGATTTTCGATAAAAACTGCCGTTATCTCGACTCAAATGCATCAAACCTTGAGCAGCTCACTTATCGATTCCCAAATACTCGAAACTACACAAATGTACGCTACAATTGCATCTTAAATCGGCAATTTGACGACAATTTCGAGCCTCGGAAAACATCGCCCATCTGTCATGGAGGGCTACCTTGCACAATACTGACTGATCTGACATCAGCTTAGCGCATCTAGCCTACCAGCCGCATCTAGCCTCCCTTAGCGCGCAGGCGCCTGTCAAAACTAGGTCAGCCCTTAGATCACTTATTTAGCGCAAGACGGCGATTTTTCGCAATTCGCCACACTACACTATACATGTAATATGAACCATCATAATTATATTGCAGGCTCTTTATTACATTTCTTGAATTGGTGAAATATGGGCAGATTAGACTTGTAAAGTTTAATATTGTTGTCACTTCGGGTTATGCAGTTTGGGTTTGAAGTTGAAAGTTTTTCCATTTGGACACATGCTTTGATTTCAAACTACATAAATGTATCTGATTTTTGTTGTTTTGAACATTAGCATGCCGAGACAGAAAGGATTTACTTTCATCAAGTAGGCCTACTAGCAATGCACGAAGACGTTGGCTTAACGCATGCAGATATATTCATCACACTCCAGTGGGATCCAAACTGTAGCGATGAGGATAGGGGTGGCGAAGATGAAGGCACTCACAGACAACTACGAGCCGAGGCAGTAGCAACTTTGACAAGAACACTTCAGGATTGATGGAGGTGATGAATCACACACTGTGTCCACATCAAGAGTGGCACCACCGATTGGGATGATTTCTCCACCGGCCAGCTATTTGACTGCAGGTGTTTCTTCAGCAGAGATTTGACTCATGGTGGTGCAAGAGTGTCGGATACAGCCACGCTTTCAACCACTAATGGTTTTAGGTGAAGACTGTCCGTCATATACTGTGGCAGAGACCTCACCATCTAGCTGTTGGACTGCTGAGACTTTGTCAGCAGGTGATGCGACAGAGACTTCGTCAGCCATCACTTCACGGTCAAGAATGTTGAAGCCATCACTGCGTCTTCGCGAATTCCTTGATAGTGGTATGTCAACCACGAAGAATACTGTCTGCGGTGGCGGTCGTCGAGCGCCGGGATGGGAACTTCCGGTCTTGCATTGCCTGAGAGTTCGAACTCCTATGTTCGGGACCATAATAATTATACAGGAGGCACGCTCGACAGGCGCTTACTACGTCTAGGCATAGTAACACTGGGCAATTCTTCTAGGGGCAATTACGTCGTCATTATTATTTCATCACCAAGGCATGACCTGTGGGTGTCCGTGGTTTCCGGGTGGGAAACAGACATAGGATTTCCCCTATACTCAGGGTTCATAGTGTACCCATCCTCTTCTTCTTCTTCTTCTTCTTCTTCTTCTTCTTCTTCTTCATCTTCCCCTTCCTCTTCGTCATCTACCTTCTCTTCTTCGCCCACTTCCTACATACATACATACATACATACATACATACATACATACATACATACATACATACATACATACATACATACATACATACATACATACATACATACATACATACATACATACATACATACATACATACATACGTACGTATACAACTTAAATTTACAATTGTGTGTTGAGCTGAATTAATTGCAACGCTACGTATATGAAAGGTAACTGAAGATTTTAGAGATTGAATGAACTTCCACTATGGAACTATGTCTCCATAGTTTGCACTCCATGCACCTATTATAGACGTTTATTATTCTGTTCTCTTTCGCCGAGGATTGTATGGGTGCGCTGCTTTGGAGGAAATGTTTTCAATAGGCGCTATGCAAATTTTCTCACTGATCGACTGCTATAAAATGGAATGAATTGAGGCAGGAAAGAGGAAGAAGATTGGCTGGCGTAGCTATAAGTATACAATTACATCAATATTCTCAGTAGTTACAACATGAGAGATATTAGCAAGATGTCTTCATCTTTCAACAATGACTGCAACTCGCTAACAACGTATGCTGGGGCTATCAATCAAAGGCAGCAGCTTTTGGTCGGTGGAAGAAACTTGTCTTTTGATTCAAGTAAGACATTCTTGAGTCTGCAATATGACGTCCTTGCTCTCAACATTTTCCTTTTGTGTTGCATCGTTCAAGCAAATCATTTGACGTATCGCTTTCTCTCAGCCTGAGTGTTGAAGGGTGACAGCATCGTATCGGTGCATTAAATTGACCTCAGGAAAGAAGAGACCACGTGTAGCTTCCTGGATCAGCCGGAGAATGACGTTTTGCAAGACCAAGAATATCGATCTTAGTGTCTAATCAATTCAACCTCAGCTCGGACTCAGCGTGCTTTAATCTGTAATATAACACACGATGTATTAAGGCCAAATTAAGATACTACCCGATGCATTGAAATCTTATAGGCGCTTTTTCGCGAAATGCTATTGTATAGTTTTGCAACAAAAGTGCTTTAATTTTATAACAAATGTTCCGAAAATTCAGTATGAATTCCTCAAGGTACAAGCTTTTGGACAATGTTAATATGTCCACTCCCGATAAGTTGGCTCCTTTCTTCCCGATGTATCATTTCTTATCGTCGCTGTAAGATTCTTCTTTGCCTGGTTAAATCATACATTTATAGCTCAACCTTCTGGCCGTAATCATAATCTCAAAATTTGCTTATTCAGTCTCCAATTTCAAGGGCGACTGACATGCGCTGGAGCAGATGGCTGGTCTCGCACTGACTCGGTGTGCCAACTTCCTGCGGTTTCCACTGCAACAGGGACGCAATGGTGTGTCTGTGAAATAGCAGCGCATTTGCATTCCTTATTACGAGCTGCTTTCCCCGCTAACGAACTTGCGTTTTGCGAGAGTGAAATACTCGTATAATAGACTTCCTTCATAATTGAAATGACGTAACAATAGGTCTTTATTCTTTAAATTACAGAGGTGTTCTATACTGATTGAACGGACGTCGCAATAGGCCTTTATTCTCTAAATTGGAAGGTTCAAATATTAACAATAGATTTGTTTCATAGGTTAATCAAAGTGACGTAACAATAGGCCTTTATTCGACAATTTTAATAAGAGACATGCTTCATAATTGAAGCCGTAACAATAGTTTTTTTGCTAAATTTAAAGTTTTAATTATATTTATAGTGACGAGACAATTACATAAATTTAAATTGTTAATTATGTATATGTTACAGGCAATTCGTAAAACCACGGATTTTGTAAAATCCCTGAAATTTTTAGGTACTTTGTAAAATCCCTGATTCACTCAGGCACTTTACAAAATCCCTGAAAAAACCAGGGATTTTGTAAAATCTCTGAAATCAGACGACGAAAATTTGACAGATTGCCTGAAATGAAAATGACGAACATAATCGAAGTTTATTACGCAAACAAACCCTATTATTTTCAAGGGATCGACAGTTTAAGATGATATTTTATTTTAAGTTTAGTTCTCATGTTGTACAACCAGGAATTTTGTAAAATGTCTGACAGTTTATTATGCAAAAAAGTTTTATTTTCAAACGATTACCATTTTTAGATGGTATTTTATTTTAAGTTTAGTTCTACATCAGTTTTTGTTGTCACACGACATACTCAAATGGTTTCGACACTTGACTTTCCCTTTGAAAAATTTTAACTTTGAAGTTGCAAATTAATTGAAGTTGTTGATACATCACAAATTAATAAACAATCCGGCTCGACAACTTTACTTTCCCTTTGAAAAATTTGCAGCTATTTGTCTTGCAGCACTCAGTAGACTTTGAAGTTGCAGGACAATTGAAGTTGTTGATACTTCACAAATTAGTAAACAATACGGCTCGACAACTGCACTTTCCGTTTGAAAAATTTGACCCTATTTGTTTCGCAGAACTCAGCTAGAGAACTTTGATTGTCTATTTACTTATAACTCTGATGTGCCTCGCAACAATTAGAAGTTGACCGAAATATTTTCCGATTGACTGAGATTAACTGTGGTCAGACGAGTACCCTTGCTATAAATTAAAACCCAGCAAGAACTATTTCATTTCTGGTTATCCTTTGGTTAGGTCAGTTCTAAACAAAATGGATAGTGAGCATAATATGACATAGGTAAAATTTATGGAACAGTTGCTTGTTATGTACAATGCCGATAAGAAAACAGCGCTGATGAAGAAGGAAACGTACTTCGATTTGATTGATGAGCTGAAAGAAGCGATGAAGGATACAACAACAAAGACCAACAGAGAGTACTACATCCTAAAACGGTTAGTGACATCAGATAACTGTATTGCGATCATTCCTACTGGTGGGAAGAACATATATAATAAGAACATGCATAAAAAACTGTCAGACATTTTACAAAACTCCTGGTTGTACAACATGAGAACTAAACTTAAAATAAAATACCATCTTAAACTGTCGATCACTTGAAAATAGGGTTTGTTTGCGTAATAAACTTCGATTATGTTCGTCATTTTCATTTCAGGCAATCTGTCAAATTTTCGTCTTCTGATTTCAGGGATTTTACAAAATCCCTGGTTTTTTCAGGGATTTTGTAAAGTGCCTGAGTGAATCAGGGATTTTACAAAGTACCTAAAAATTTCAGGGATTTTACAAAATCCCTGGTTTTACGAATTGCCTGTAACATATATATGATTGTATGTATCTGAACATTTATATCGTGCGTTGCAAGAACCTCACAGAGGCGTCGTAGCAAGGATGTCAAACCGATTTGAAAGGCTGCTTCTTAAGATGAGCTGGAAATGTCTTCTGATCCATTTGTGGCGGTAAAGTCCCAATTTCAAGTGCGAGACTGTTTTATGAAGACGGGGTCCAATACATGAGAAGGATCGTTGTGAGCGAATTGCTATACGGGAGCGTGGGACTAACAGACCTCCACTAGCTGAAGAGCGCATTGTTCGTCTACCTGGCTGGCTCGATACAGGAGCACACAGCTCCCTGATGTATTATGGGACCTAATCGACCATCAGTGTTCGGCCGAGGAGAAGGATATTTAACGCTATTAATCCTCAACCGGAAGCCAGTACAAAGTAAGTCGCATGTAATTTTAAACATCGAGAACTTCGGCAGATTGGCCGCGACCCGAACAGCGCAGTTAAGGAAAGACTGAAACTAAGGAATTTTGACCTTTAGCAAGCCTGCAAGGACAGCGTTGCAAGAGTCCAACCGAGTGAAGATGAAGAAATGAACGAGGGTCGCAACATCATCATGCAATAAATTCCACCGAACGATCCTGATCTGGCGCAAAAGGTAAAAGAATAGAGAGTTGACGTCGTCAACCTTCAATAGATCTTCGTCCAGAAAGATTCCAATGTCCCAGACGACAAACTTCCGAATCCAGCTCGGAACTTTCGCCGATATTAGCTCCCTCTTTATCGTTGCTCATGCATGCCGTGTACCAAAGGCAAAAGAAATCAGTATTAGACGTATCTTTCTAATAACACACGTGTTTGTTTGAAGTGACGTAACAATGCGCCTTTCTTCTCTAAATTTGAAATTATATATCATAACTAGTGTATTTTTCCGTCATATTATGACGTCATATTATAGGCCTATATTGTATCGTTGGTTATCGCCGTCGTCAAGACAAACGGTTTATGTTTCACAAAAGAACAGAACCCGTTTGTGACGTAGCGTTTATCGTCGGACGGACACTGTATGGATATTATATGTATAGATGGTAGTGACACAACAAAAGGCATAGCCTATTTTCTCAAAGTGAACTTACACAACAACAGACTTCTCTCGTAATTGAGTCCTACAGCGTCCGAAGTGTTTGTTTATTCACAGGCGCTTAGGTGTCAAAACAAACATTTTTAGACAAGTAGAGTTTAAACTGGTTCCAGATCAAGATCCACAGGGGTCAGGCACAAAGTCAGAGTGAAAGACATGGGGAGAGATAGAAACAGGTCAGTTTGTAGTGAGATTTCGCATTCCTAAAACACTTGTAGATTGAAAAATATGGTACTGGCCGTGGCATATGAACGCCTAATTACGCCACTTATCGATTTCCTTATAGGGCCTAATATAATTATTATTCTAACCTTAAATTTCACTCATCGTCGTGAAACGGTGAGCTCTCACTAAAATAAACGCCAGCCAATCGCCATCGTCCGAAAGACACAAGGGCACTATATATAGTGCGAATTAAGTTTCGGAAAAACTGAAGTAAATAAGTTGACGTTTCTCAAAAACCCTCAGTAAGTACACGGACCGAAGTAGGGATGTACGCACGTACGTGCGTACGTACTTACGTACGTTCGCATTGCACAGAGAACAACCGTTTAAGAAACGGGCCAATTAGGTGTCTGAATACGACGTTAATCTTAGCGTGGCCAAACGCTCTCTTGCAATTAACTATGTAAAAAAGTAAGTTCGACTCGCGCCGTCGTATAGTAGCGGTTGGTTGCCCTCCGCCTTCTCCAGGCTTGGGACTGGCACCGCAGGTGGACGCCGAGGCATTGCGACCGCACTGTAGCGCAACACCGAGAGAGACGTAACGATTTTCGTGTCGATGAACATTTGTTGATCGTCGTGAAACGGTGAGCTCTCATTAAAATAGACGCCAGCCAATCGCCATCGTCCGAAAGACACAAGGGCACTATTATATACGTATGGTGCGAATTAGGTTTCGGAAAAACTGATGTAAGTAAGTTGACGTTTCTCAAAAAACCTCACGAAGTACACGGACCGAAGTAGGTATGTACGTACGTACGTACGTTCGCTTTGCACAGAGAACAACAGTCTAAGAAACGGGCCAATTAGGTGTCTGAATACGACGTTAATCTTAGCGTGGCCAAACGCTCTCTTGCAATTTACTATGTAAAAAAGTAAGTTCGACTCGCGCCGTCGTATGGTAGCGGTTGGTCGCCCTCAGCCTTCTCTAGGCTTGGGACTGGCACCACACGTGGTCGCCGAGGCCTTGCGACCGCACTGCAGCGCAACACCGAGAGAGACGTCACGATTTTCGTGTCGATGAGCATTGGTGATCGTCGTGAAACGGTGAGCTCTCATTAAAATAGACGCCAGCCAATCGCCATCGTCCGAAAGACACAAGGGCAATATATGTAGTGCGAATTAAGTTTCGGAAAAACTGAAGTAAATAAGTTGACGTTTCTCAAAAAACCTCAGTAAGTACACGGACCGAAGTAGGTATGTAGGTACGATTGTACATACGTACGTACGTACGTACGTACGTTCGCTTTGCACAGAGAACAACAGTCAAAGAAACGGGCCAATAAGGTGTCTGAATACGACGTTAATCTTAGCGTGGCCAAACGCTCTCTTGCAATTAACTATGTCAAAAAGTAAGTTCGACTCGCGCCGTCGTATAGTAGCGGTTGGTTGCCCTCCGCCTTCTCCAGGCTTGGGACTGGCACCGCAGGTGGTCGCCGAGGCCTTGCGACCGCACTGTAGCGCCACACAGAGAGAGACGTACACGATTTTCGTGTCGATGAGCATTGGTGATCGTCGTGAAACGGTGAGCTCTCATTAACTGTATGCAGTGTGATCGTGTATGAAGACATGTCGATGTTTTTGATGCCATATCGTGGTAGAGTCGTTTTCGTATCCATTTCCGTTGAAAAATCGTCTAAATCTGTCGTGGAATTGAAATGAGGGCTGAAAAGGGCTAAACATGAATAATCGCTGTAGTTTCTTTATTTACGGTCAGGAGTATGCCTTGTAGGTACGCAAAGTTCCGGATTTTTCGGCCTCTATCCGAATCTGTAACTTGAAACTGAATCGGAGCGATTCGGTTTTAGAGGCGCATGCTTTAGCATATTTCCTATCTTTTAAGCAGGGATTATGCCATGGCACGGCGCATTTTTTTTCGATGTCGCAAATTTCGATGTGCCTCGAACGCGTACTGCGCTCCGCTGCGTGCTTGGTCGGGCGCATTCCTAAATTTGGCCATGTCTCCGAATACATGCGAGATGACCTCCACTGGTTTAATACCACTCTCGTAACGCATTGTCTATCGGGTTGCCTCCATTGTCTGGCAATGTCAGCTTGGCCGTGCTCCCTTCTATCTGCGCGACCTCTGTTCTCGTGCCTTTGTTCTACCTGGTCACCGCTCTCTTCGCTCTGCCACCCATGGTGACCTCTCTGTTCCTTTAGTATGCACCGCTACTATGCACTGTATGCAGCAGCGCGCTTTTATCGTCGTTGGACCCAACATTTGGAATGGCTTCCTTCTGAGCTGCGGTCTCTTCGTCGAGACTCGTCCATCGCTTTCTTCTCTGCTATGAAGACTGTTCTCTTTCGCTGGAGTTGGGCTGGGAGCACCTCTGAATAGTTTCCTTGAAGGACGCTATATAAATGCTGGGTTGATATATGACGGACTGAGTAGAATCCTGCATTGTGCTGCCGCCTTGTATTAAGCATTCCAGGATAAGCTTTCAGTAATAGAACCACATACTCTATATATTAGCTGAATATAATAGAGTGTGTGATAGAACCACATCAGCAAATCTGCTACAGGATTTCTGCTTTGGTCTGGCGATGCCTCTTGGACTTAAAGGTGCTATGCCACTCCCTCTTGGATATTCATGGCCATCGTACTCTTCCATCCGCTGTCATGGTGAGCTGCTGGTTCCTATATTGCGCCTACCTTTCTCCTGCAGCGTCGAGCGTTTTCTGAGGATGGGGGAAATAGTAGGGATTTTTAGGGTTTGTTCCAAAGAGCTGATCAGCATAGATTAAGCAGCCGTTACAGAATTTCAGAGATTTTCGCGACGAGCCCTGGCAATCCTGATCGTTGTAGAATAGTACTATTGTTCATCTCCTAATGACGTCATAATGGCATTTATCCTTCACGTGATCTCACTACATAGGCCTAGTAAAAATTGTTTATATATATATATATATATATATGTGGCGTTCTGCGCCCGCCCGGACGCCTGCACTCTCGACGCGCCGGGCGGGTTTCTCGTGTGGTGGTGACTCCAGCCCACTGCCCGTCTGGAGCCACCCCCGAGTCACTGCTTTGTGTGCTTTCAACGTAAAATGGCTCTTCTCTATCTCTTCCATAGTGAACGTTCCTATCAGAGGAGATTCAGGATTGGCCGCTTAAGACAGGCAATACTATACAGTTCGATCTCTGGGTCTGACTCTGCTCTTTTCCGCGGTCGCCGGATGGGCAACGTCCTGCAGGATGGCCGTCCTTCAGAACAGGGTTCGTTCTCTTACCAGCAGGAGTCTTCCTCTTTTGTGTGTCTTCTTAGCTACGGGCTTCCTCCAACTCTCCACCTGATCTAAACCTTGACGCACCATTATACATCTCGTGACTCTTGAACTATCGCCATTTATCAGGGACACCAAACGTTTTCTAAATATCGGGAACAAGGAATACATGTGACAAGTCTTTTCCATCACATCGTCCTAGACACCGGTCATCGTACTATTGGGCAACTGTCAATTGTAACTCTCCGTCGTGTCGTCTAGGCACCTGTCCATACGTCTTCCCACCGTACGTATCTCTCGCTCCATGTCCGTGCAGGGCATACCGGCCTCACACGTATATTATCATGCACCACATTTACGGAGTAAGTTTCCTTACCCGTCTTCTGTGTTGGCAATTGTCGACCAACACAGTGATAAATTCTGCTTCGAAAGATAACGGTAAGGGGGTCTATGGCACTCTGATAGTGAAGGTCCTCTCTCTACCCTTCGCTATCTACACACAGAACTTCGTTCCGACCTACGCACGAGGGGGCCCATCCTCGCACTTCAGTCAGTTCTCAGAGCTGTGTGTTGCGACAAGCAAATATGTTTCTACCTGGGTATCCGACAACCCGGACTTTCACGTATCACTCTCTTGGTCTGCTTTATTATTTCCCTTCAAACACGGGATTATCGTACTCCTCACCTCGGCACTCTGATTAGCCGAATCTCGCTGGGAAACGCGGTCGTGCCTCTTTAGGACCTGGGTACCCGACTACCCGATCCAAACTTTGAGGTTAATCTCTTGGTCTGCGTTAATGCCCCTTTTACCTGTGGACGCTCGTACACTTCACCTTGGGACTCTGACTAGCTGAACTTCAGCTAGGAAAACCCGGACATCTCTCTTCCAAACATGGGTTCCCGACTACCCGAAAGTTCACGTATCGTTTACTCTTGGTCTGAGTCAATGTCCCTTTTACCTGGGACTCCCGTACACTTCACCCTGGGATCTGACCCGCTGTATCCTCTCGTTGCGGCGTATCCCTACCCGTTTACACAACCTTTTATCTTCCCACTATTCAGAATTAGTCTGTCTCGAGACCTGAGCAGTAGAGTGGGCCCTTACTCCACAAGCCGTATCTCTTGAACCTGACTCTCTGAATCCATTAGAGAACGTAACAGTTGTGTCTTTTCCGGGAGCGCACAGACTCGTACTCACACTCGATTCTGCTAACGGTATCTGTGGGTAAATATCAGTAAATTTACCCCGCTATTGCACACAGACCTGTGTATCTTTCCCCCGTGGGAACTGTCCCGAACACCGTAACACCCAGCGGTCGAATCGTGCGGTTGGTCTCCCGGACGGATATTTGCCGGTAAACCGCGGGAGTAACTATGACTGCAAGGGAACCAAACGCGGGGACCGCGAATGGAAAATTTACCGGTAGTTCCCCGATGTTATCGAACGGTACCAACGGGGTCACCCTCCCCGTACAAATCGAACTGTCACCACCGGGGTCTTTGCTTCCCCGTTTTTATACAGACCTGTGTTTTCTCTAACTCTCACGATCGGTCTCTCCCCGAGGTTTACTCAGCCTGTTAAACTTCCACAATCGGGATTCAGACCGGCTCGCGATCTAACGGCAGGGTGGGCCCCAAACCTGTCGAATCGGCGGTCAATCCAACACCCAAGAGTGATTAGTTTTGCTGTACTCGGGATCGCACTGGTTAGCCAATATTTGACGATACTTGAACTGAGTTATCACTAATCGGGTCTTTGCCCGCGTATCTCTCTGACTGCTACCACCGGGCTTTGCCCGTATATCTCCGACGGTCAACACCGGGTCTTTGCCCGCGTATCTCCGGGTCTTTGCCCGTGTATTTCTAACGGTCAACAGCGGGGCCTTTCCGCGTGTATCTCTGACGGTCAACTGCGGGGGCCTTTCCGCGTGTCTATCAGACGGTCACCAGCGCGGTCTTTCCGCGTATATATCCAACGGTCAACAACGGGGCCTTTCCCCGGACTCTACCGATACAGACCTGTGAGCCTTTATCTCTCACGATCGGTCTTTCCCTGTAACGCGAACCAGATACCAACGGGATCTTTCCCGCCTTTCTATCGTACAGTCACCGGCGGGCTCGCCTTTCCCGTCTTTACCGAACGGCCACCGACTGGGGCTGCTTCCCAGTCTTTATCGAACGGAGCCGCCGGGGCCTTCCCCGGACTATCGAACGGTTTACCAGCGGGGTCACCTTCCCCGAACTTTACCGACACAGACCTGTGAGCCTTTATTCCTCACGATCGGTCTTTCCCCGATTCAGCCTTCCACGATCAGACTCGGTACCTTTCGCGATCTACAACAGGGTGGGCCCAACCCCGCTGAATCGGCGTTTACCAGCACCGGTCAGACCGCCTTTGGAGCGGCTGTCACTCGGGAGCGCACTGATTAGCCTTGTACCGAACCGGTAACCAACGACACTAAAGCACCGTGTCGCTGTACATGTAAAGCGCAGTAACGCCGCTCTACAATATAGGCAAAACACCGTGAGGCAGCCTATACTTATCCCTCGCCACACTATACCGTGGCTTGTTCCTTATATACTAGCCTACGCACACCTTCGCAAATACAGGTGTCTAAGGGAAATATATCTTAAAGATTACATTAAGCGACGTCTAGCTTTAGGCCTTAATTATTGGACCGAAAAGCGTGTAATATTATACTAATTAATCATTTAAATCGCTTGAATGGCAAAAACAAGCTCAAACTTAATTATTGGCTATTTTAATATCGCGTTAGTGCTACCATTTACGCATCGGCCGCTGACGCCCTGCGATGCATTATATCACCGGATAACGCGTCAATAAGACAGATATTATTAAAACAACATACATTCGAGCCCAGTGGCCAGTCCGCCACACTCTCCCCACCTTACTTAGATGCGGAGCATCTCTGACAAAATCGGGGATCTTAATCACTCGTGACACAGAAACATCTCCAACCCAGATCCACTTAGAAAGCAAGGAACCATTGTACCACTGGTTATAGGGCGGAATACCTCGGTCATCTGGACGACTTACTCGGTCAAGTACTCAATCCAGACCCATCCATCTCCGCACCCCGCACGAACGCCAAGTAACGATGATAGCCTGAGCATCTAAGAGAAGCCCATCTCCTGCGAACCGTACTGACGACAGCCTGTTTAATGGTGCTAGAGATCCAAACCACCACCCTACTGGCAACTTGTCTAATCCACCAAGTCGCCAACCTTAGCCGGCCCTCTGTCATGAACCTGAGCTCTACCTAACCCATATGGCCAGGAGACCTAGGAGAGAAAAGTCACCAACTATCTCCCGATCTTGCATATAAACGATAACTCCTTCACGTCACGCACACCTCCGAAATAAAACAACCGAAATCAAACGTATCGAGCAGGGGAAGTGACAGCCGCTTGTGATAACATATTTTTTTATGTGTTTCTCTTTTTTAATATTTTTTTTTTGTAGTTTTCTTTTCAAACATATTTTCGTATTTGCACAATTGTCCATAAGTAACGAAACTTTACAACACACTCTTCTCTCTAAGCTTCGAAACATTAATACCGCAGTATCAGCACATATGTATACATGCGATATCAACCCAATAACATCTTTTCACCAAGGATAACTCCTTGAATTAAATGGTACCACAAGGATCACCGATTGCCTTGTAACTCATGCGGTATCAAACATACGCGCATCACCGAAACATTGTCACCCTGGAAGTGCTCTACACAAAAGCATTGTCGAAAGAACGTTTCCAAAGATCGCACTTCAAAAACACTCCCCTATCAAACCGATTACCAACACTCTAAGGAAAAGGATTCTGGTCAAAAGAAACCTAGACATCGTCCTTTCGAAACAGTCCAATAAACAACGTAAATAAACTTGTAACAGTCCAAACGAAACTATCCATCCAGAGGAAATCAAAGAGGGTTCTCCAACATAGTCCGTGAAACCCAAAGCAATCACGCGGTAACTAGTGCCTTAAATCATTATACCACTGCGAGAAACAGTCTAACAAATGAAACTCCTCATCAAAAAGAAACTGAAAGATTGTCATTCGACAATAGTCCACAAAACCACCGCAATCAAGCGGCAACAAGTACGGCTACTGTTATTCTTTCCAACAAGAAGAAAAACACAGTCCAAACGAAACATTTCATCAGAAGGGAACTCAAAATAATGTCTTACGACAAAAGTCCATAAAACCACCGCAATTAAGCGGTCCTCACATCGTACCTGTGATTCAACTCTATGTTTCTCCTCGTTACTAAGTCTCAAAATTACTTCAGTAACTTTACTCGTAACCTATGCTCGGTAGGGGATGCGTTCCTTTCCCGAGCTGAATTCTCAGAGTGGTTACCCGCCGACTGCACTCTTATTAGTGTCGGCAATGAACACCCAACGCTCTGTACGTTCCAATTCTAACCTCAAAGAAACAACATGGGACCACCGACCTTTCGCTTCCGGAAACCAAGAGACAACGCTGTGGCTCGCGTTCCACAATGACCTCGACATAAGCCACACTGCTACACCTCAACGCTCGGAACAACCTGGACGACAACACTCGCCTCAACTGATTCAACGTCCTACCTAGGATCCGCTCCTTCACCTCCACCGGCAGCTCTCTGTGCACACCACCGTCTCATTTGCCCTTTTTGTCCACACTGACACAAACGACGTAATCAGTGTTTCTCCAAATTACCCGGGCTTCTACGGTTCCTATGCACTTCCAGGGGTTCCGTTCCCCTCCCAACTGCCTCCAACCTGGTGAACTCTACTGCGAACTTCCTAATCTCTGCAACCCCGCACGAACGTCAAGCAACGATGATAGCCTGAGCAATAATCCTTGGTGCGAGCAAACACTCTGCGACCGTAGAGAAGCCCATCTCCTGCGAACCGTGCTGACGACAGCCTTTTTAATGGTGCAAGAGATCAATAACGTGAATCGTGCTTCGACGCCAGTCGTCCTTCATCAAATTCTCGCCCTTTACTAGGTTCTCGAAATCGACATCAAGAAATCCCAAGCGATGATCCGTCTACAACGTTGACTTTCCGGTTGTCTCTTGCCCCTTTTACTCGGTCGTACTTATGGTCTGTTTTGCATGCTTATTCACTCTTATAAGCTGCCTCAAGGTTAGCCAGTTCTCATCCTAGCACCTTCCGTGTTAAAACTACGATTGGCGAACGCTTCTATACGAGCGTCGCAATCATCCGTTTCCCAAATATATTTTCACTTATCGTTCTCGAATACTCCAAAGCCATCAGCCTCCTTATTTTCTTGCACTACATTGCTCAGAGTTTCTCCATGAGCCTGTCTGTATGTGCGAAGATTCATTCGGACTAGGCTTATCTGTTCTTCGGACTTGTAACTGGCGTTAATCCCTTCATTTGCCAAGTTACATTTTCCGTGCACCCATGTCTCACAGCATTTGAAATGGGCTTTACTAAAACGTATCTGAATTGATCAATTTTCTATTGATCACTCCCTAAGTAACGTCGAACGCAACTTAGAACTTCGTCAACAACGCGGCTACTGCCGTATTTCCATCGTACTCCATAAATCGTATTACACGATGGGTCAATTTATTGCCTCTCTTCTGAGTAACAGGCGTTTTCTCACACGCCTCTTTAAACCGCATTTCTTCGGTATTTCTCGTCGATTCATTTTCGACACTAACCGACGCTAACCGTTCTCGCTGCTCTTCTAAATAACGTACTTCTTCCCAGTACGCCCATTAGCAACATCCGTATATCTCACGGTCGGTCAACGGTTCACTTTCCTCGACAGTGCTTAATACAAGTCACTTCTGAATAACGGGCGTCTTCCCAGTACGCCGTTTAGATTCCTTCGTATATCTCACGGTCTTCAACCGAGTCACTTTTACTGCCGGTCAACTGCCTTAACTTCACCCCTACCACCGAGGGTGAAGTTGGGCTTCTTATCCGTTCCAGTTTTCCTGTCTGTTTCTCTGTCTCTTCCGTAACTGTAACTTTCACCGGCGTTTCACAGCGTAATCGACCTATGTCGCTTTCCAGGTCTACGCCTCGTATTTCGTATATCTGTCCCTTAGCCACTGACATCGGACGTACATATCCTCTCTCGGTAACCTGACCCACAAACACTCGCTTTCTACATAAAGACATGTTCATATCAAGAATTCTGTTCTCGGACTTCGAAAACAACTTCAAAAACGAACGCTCGGAAATAATCCAAGGAGCAGAAGCCATCCAACCAACACATCGAAGAAAAAGATATGGTTCGGTCATCACTACCAAGCAGTCTCAGAAGCAAAGGACGCAACGTGGAAAGACAAATCACCAACTCTTCTCAAAAGACCGGACGGAAGGGGACAAGAAACAACACGCAAACGCGAAGAAAGCGACAACACTTAGGGAAACGATCGGTAACCAAACAGGGAAACGAACGGAAACCTGACAACCAGAAAACAAACAACTCTCGCAAGACCTCGGAACACAACCTTGGAAAGATCCAAAAACCGTACACGAACACCATTCTCTGGAATCACTTGAAAACACCAAGGAGATGAAAACGGCAGACGGCAGCGCGAACTACGGAGGACCACAACCAGCAGAAACGCAGAAACAGAAAGAGGAGAAAAACAAACTACCGAATACTCCAACGATTCCAGTTTCTACAGGATGTCCGAAACTCTGTACTACTACGAATTCCTCGTACGCCCACACCCAAAACGTATAGGATTTGTACCGTGTGTAAAAAGTACTCTAACGAGCTCAAAGGCTCCTGGTATACCTTCTACCGCTTTCCAACGTATAAGTCGCGGTACTCTAACGGAATCGAATTGTCCTGATAAATCAAGCTCGGTCTTCGACAGTTCGCTACCGGAACTGACATACTCGTAACTTCTCTCTTTCTGGACACCTACCTCGGTAATCTTTGGGACGAATCTCAACCATTACTCAATACCAGTGAGAAAACGATCCTCTTACGTGGCCATTCCGGGCCCCAGCCTTCGTTTCAATTGTACTAGCCGCATCTCGTGCAGCTGATTCACATGACAACTCTCGCCCGTGCCTTACGCACACTATTGTGATCTATACCTCCATGCTCCTGATGAGGATATTATCCGACTAATCACCTACATCTTTTAGAATTTCCTCTCATCAACAATAAGAAAACGCTGGTACCCCACTTCTGGTACCAGTTGTGGCGTTCTGCGCCCGCCCGGACGCCTGCACTCTCGTTGCGCCGGGCGGGTTTCCGTCGTGGTGGTGACTCCAGCCCACTGCCCGTCTGGAGCCCCACCAGAGTCACTCTGCCTTGTGTGCTTTCAACGTAAAATGGCTCTTCTCTATCTCTTCCATAGTGAACGTTCCTATCAGAGGAGATTCAGGATTGGCCGCTTAAGACAGGCAATACTATACAGTTCGATCTCTGGGTCTGACTCTGCTCTTTTCCGCGGTCGCCGGATGGGCAACGTCCTGCAGGATGGCCGTCCTTCAGAACAGGGTTCGTTCTCTTACCAGCAGGAGTCTTCCTCTTTTGTGTGTCTTCTTAGCTACGGGCTTCCTCCAACTCTCCACCTGATCTAAACCTTGACGCACCATTATACATCTCGTGACTCTTGAACTATCGCCATTTATCAGGGACACCAAACGTTTTCTAAATATCGGGAACAAGGAATACATGTGACAAGTCTTTTCCATCACATCGTCCTAGACACCGGTCTATTGGGCAACTGTCAATTGTAACTCTCCGTCGTGTCGTCTAGGCACCTGTCCATACGTCTTCCCACCGTACGTATCTCTCGCTCCATGTCCGTGCAGGGCATACCGGCCTCACACGTATATTATCATGCACCACATTTACGGAGTAAGTTTCCTTACCCGTCTTCTGTGTTGGCAATTGTCGACCAACACAGTGATAAATTCTGCTTCGAAAGATAACGGTAAGGGGGTCTATGGCACTCTGATAGTGAAGGTCCTCTCTCTACCCTTCGCTATCTACACACAGAACTTCGTTCCGACCTACGCACGAGGGGGCCCATCCTCGCACTTCAGTCAGTTCTCAGAGCTGTGTGTTGCGACAAGCAAATATGTTTCTACCTGGGTATCCGACAACCCGGACTTTCACGTATCACTCTCTTGGTCTGCTTTATTATTTCCCTTCAAACACGGGATTATCGTACTCCTCACCTCGGCACTCTGATTAGCCGAATCTCGCTGGGAAACGCGGTCGTGCCTCTTTAGGACCTGGGTACCCGACTACCCGATCCAAACTTTGAGGTTAATCTCTTGGTCTGCGTTAATGCCCCTTTTACCTGTGGACGCTCGTACACTTCACCTTGGGACTCTGACTAGCTGAACTTCAGCTAGGAAAACCCGGACATCTCTCTTCCAAACATGGGTTCCCGACTACCCGAAAGTTCACGTATCGTTTACTCTTGGTCTGAGTCAATGTCCCTTTTACCTGGGACTCCCGTACACTTCACCCTGGGATCTGACCCGCTGTATCCTCTCGTTGCGGCGTATCCCTACCCGTTTACACAACCTTTTATCTTCCCACTATTCAGAATTAGTCTGTCTCGAGACCTGAGCAGTAGAGTGGGCCCTTACTCCACAAGCCGTATCTCTTGAACCTGACTCTCTGAATCCATTAGAGAACGTAACAGTTGTGTCTTTTCCGGGAGCGCACAGACTCGTACTCACACTCGATTCTGCTAACGGTATCTGTGGGTAAATATCAGTAAATTTACCCCGCTATTGCACACAGACCTGTGTATCTTTCCCCCGTGGGAACTGTCCCGAACACCGTAACACCCAGCGGTCGAATCGTGCGGTTGGTCTCCCGGACGGATATTTGCCGGTAAACCGCGGGAGTAACTATGACTGCAAGGGAACCAAACGCGGGGACCGCGAATGGAAAATTTACCGGTAGTTCCCCGATGTTATCGAACGGTACCAACGGGGTCACCCTCCCCGTACAAATCGAACTGTCACCACCGGGGTCTTTGCTTCCCCGTTTTTATACAGACCTGTGTTTTCTCTAACTCTCACGATCGGTCTCTCCCCGAGGTTTACTCAGCCTGTTAAACTTCCACAATCGGGATTCAGACCGGCTCGCGATCTAACGGCAGGGTGGGCCCCAAACCTGTCGAATCGGCGGTCAATCCAACACCCAAGAGTGATTAGTTTTGCTGTACTCGGGATCGCACTGGTTAGCCAATATTTGACGATACTTGAACTGAGTTATCACTAATCGGGTCTTTGCCCGCGTATCTCTCTGACTGCTACCACCGGGCTTTGCCCGTATATCTCCGACGGTCAACACCGGGTCTTTGCCCGCGTATCTCCGGGTCTTTGCCCGTGTATTTCTAACGGTCAACAGCGGGGCCTTTCCGCGTGTATCTCTGACGGTCAACTGCGGGGGCCTTTCCGCGTGTCTATCAGACGGTCACCAGCGCGGTCTTTCCGCGTATATATCCAACGGTCAACAACGGGGCCTTTCCCCGGACTCTACCGATACAGACCTGTGAGCCTTTATCTCTCACGATCGGTCTTTCCCTGTAACGCGAACCAGATACCAACGGGATCTTTCCCGCCTTTCTATCGTACAGTCACCGGCGGGCTCGCCTTTCCCGTCTTTACCGAACGGCCACCGACTGGGGCTGCTTCCCAGTCTTTATCGAACGGAGCCGCCGGGGCCTTCCCCGGACTATCGAACGGTTTACCAGCGGGGTCACCTTCCCCGAACTTTACCGACACAGACCTGTGAGCCTTTATTCCTCACGATCGGTCTTTCCCCGATTCAGCCTTCCACGATCAGACTCGGTACCTTTCGCGATCTACAACAGGGTGGGCCCAACCCCGCTGAATCGGCGTTTACCAGCACCGGTCAGACCGCCTTTGGAGCGGCTGTCACTCGGGAGCGCACTGATTAGCCTTGTACCGAACCGGTAACCAACGACACTAAAGCACCGTGTCGCTGTACATGTAAAGCGCAGTAACGCCGCTCTACAATATAGGCAAAACACCGTGAGGCAGCCTATACTTATCCCTCGCCACACTATACCGTGGCTTGTTCCTTATATACTAGCCTACGCACACCTTCGCAAATACAGGTGTCTAAGGGAAATATATCTTAAAGATTACATTAAGCGACGTCTAGCTTTAGGCCTTAATTATTGGACCGAAAAGCGTGTAATATTATACTAATTAATCATTTAAATCGCTTGAATGGCAAAAACAAGCTCAAACTTAATTATTGGCTATTTTAATATCGCGTTAGTGCTACCATTTACGCATCGGCCGCTGACGCCCTGCGATGCATTATATCACCGGATAACGCGTCAATAAGACAGATATTATTAAAACAACATACATTCGAGCCCAGTGGCCAGTCCGCCACATATATTAGGGTGATTCAAAAGTTTTTTTACTATATATAATATATATATATATAATATTATATATATATATATAGGGCCTATATATACATATATAAAATATTGTTTCAAGATGCCATTTTCATGAGAAGATAACATTAGATCATTATTTTAATATCGTTTAAAAGCTTCAGTCGTTTCTTTAATATTACTTTGGTCACAATTAACTTTTTCCATTTTGGGATCTTTCATAAATTTTGCTGTTGGCAAGTTAAGCTTACTTTTGCAATCACACTTGAGTTTGCACAATCCTGTTCGATTTACTAAGCATTTGCCGACAACTGATTAGTGTTTCTCACAATATTTGTGTTGAATGTGAAAAAATGCGACGTTTGTTCTTCTGCAGACCAGTTCTTCCTTAATATGCACTGCTTCATTCATTCTGTGATTTATATAGCGCTCTTCTAGATACCTACTCAGAGGCGCTCCCAGCCCAGCCACAGCTAAAGAAATGAGATTTGACAAGTTTAACAGAGGCAGCAAGCGCGGGTCTAGAGGAGGAATTCCAGACGGGTGGCCCCACAACCGATAAGGCTCGACACTAATAGCAGTACGAGCACGCGGGACTAAAATCTCTCCTCTGATGAAGAGCGGAGATATAGATGATTTACTGTAAGAGATAATGATTGCGATGACGTCTGAGATTGGTGAGAATGATGATAATGATGATGATGATGATGATGATGACTAGGCCCCTAGATGGTGATGATGATGATTATGATAACGGTGATGAATTCAGTGATAAGTCATGGATATACAGCAACTTGAAACACATAAAAGCGCTGCAATTAGAACTAGGAAATTCTAGGAATCACCAATGTACCGTAGTGCAGAAATTATATCTTTATAGGGATCATTCAATACATTCTGCCAAAAAATTTCGGATGAATTGTTCAGATTTACTACTAAAATGCGTTGACCTCGTTCTATAGGTTTGAGAAAATTTCAAACATGATATTATTTTAAATTTACATATAAGAATCACACGATATTTGCCCCTAAAATAAAACAAATCACCAGCTCGAAATTTGCATGTTTACGCTCTGTCTAATTAATTAAGATTACTAAGGTTTAATGCAGTATAATGTAAATCTCCAAATTTCTGAGCGCCACACAAAAGTCACGTCAGGGAGACCAGCTTAACACCGGCGCTGTATACCAAATCAAGTCCGCAATAGCCTGGCTGCCTTGTGCGTTCCGGCGCCAGATCAGAGTCCGGGGAGGTCAAGCCGAGGTGGTATTCTTAAACAGATGTCACGGAGGTGCAATACCGGCGCTCCTTGTTAAACGGACTATCCGTAGATTTGTCCCTTGTGGATACCGTATGCCGCATGTATAACTATAAAGAAATGGGGTATACGGCATGGGGAATGCGAATTTTCCTTTTTAAAAAGGTGGGCTACAATGGGCTTCAGCGAAGATATCTTACAACCTAAAGACCAGCTGGTCTCTGAAAACAAGTGGTTTAAGAGGATCGGCAAATCACCTGGCGCTCTAACCCTAATTTGTCTCCGCGGTTTCTTAATTAGATACGACGTAAGCCAATCCCCTCATTTATTGTGCGCTACAATTCGTTTGCGAAACCGCTCAAGCGTATCCGTGACCGGTTAACAAAGCGTGTACGTCGCAAGGGAGCCCCGCTGAACGAGTCGGTGTCGGGTTTGTTGGTTGTTGTTCGTCTAAATTTCTTCTCGTTTCTTTTCGTTGCCGCTCTCGGGAGTCCGGAAAGATGGACTCGGCAAAGGACTGTCTGGTTTTGATGAGAGCGATTTCGTGGGTTCTCTTGTCGTTCGCTGTCGGCAGAACTCTGGCCCAGGAAAGTGAGTATAATGGCGACGCCAACCTGTGTCCGAAGTCAGCATGTGCACCTGACCTAAGACATAAATTGAATTGTTCTTCTTCATTTCTCTTTCGTAAGCGGATTAAAACAATTAATTTGTATCGTGGGTTTGTGTTGTCAGATGAGGATAACATCTCAGGTGTTTCTGTACAAATTAACGACGAAAACTGCAAATTATAATTATAGTTTGAACAATCTTAACTTCGGTTATGTAGCGCCCATGGCTACTTGTGAGATTTATCGGTCTTTGATATTCCGGACAGATTTCTGAGCTGTTTCTTTGGGTCCAGTAATGAAGAAGAACTCTAAAACGGGTTTAAAACTAACGAAGATAAGAGAATTCTGTAATCCTTGTTTGCGGTGTTCATTAAAGGGGGTGCTGCAGATTTTGGGGCCCGCATTTTCGGAATTACATAAAAATGTCAATGTAAGAACAAATTCCCAAAAAAAGTCATCAAATTTTTCTGTGATAAAATTTGGCAGTCACAGCACCCAGGCCCGCACTAGCCTTAATGCGGCCCTGGCGGTGTTTCAGTTGTCAGAGGAGGCTTATCCCTAAACCCATGGGCTACGTAGGCCTAACTGAAAATATGTTGGGGTCAGGTCTTGGTTTCGCGCAGTTTTTTTCGTGTGCAACATCTCCACTACCGACATCAGATTTTGACCTGCGTTCGTGTACTGTGGTAATCTGCAAGATATTCGACCCCATGCTCTTTCTTGACAAACTAAAACGCTGATTGTTTGTGCTGCGAGTGTTGATTTGGAACGGGGAGTTTCATACGAGTCAAGCTATATATAACCACTTGATTGCCACAGGCTGGCCTTCCATGCACTCCGGGAAGAATTCGTTGGGACAGTGGTCGAGTACACGCGAAGAGCAAAGCAGTCTAAGGCTGAGGAATAGTCTAAGTACATGACTCCATGCGCCCTACGACAAGGATTGGGGCAATAGACTACAAAATGGTTTCTATTGCATAGTTTTGCTTTTCAGCATCGTTTTAAAGGCCAGACGGAATTTCTTCTTAATTAGGCAACTATATGTGTAACGCTTTTCAGATGCCCTTAAAAATACTATGTGTCGTGATGCATGCACGCATAAATACATAGGGCCTACATATACACACACATACATAATTTTATATACATACGTAAGTAAGGATATCTGAAAAGCGCTACACAAATGGTTGCCTAATTAAGAAGAAATTCCGTCTATGTTCGTTTATTTCTAGACAGCCCTCGTGAATAAGGTGATGCCCCGTGCTTACATGTAATTCTTTGAGTATAGCAGTTACGATTATTTGACAAGTGAATGTAAATGCATGGATGTAATTTGTAGGCATCAATCCTCACGAGGGATTCAATGTTGGTTACCATGCGGGAATCGCCGTTCTTCTTTGTTTCTCTATCCTGGCGACCCTCGTGATGGCAGTAAACGCTGTTCGCTGGTCATACGTCAAGTACGGCACCTACCGTAAGCTACGCAAAGAACAAGAGGAAAGGAGGGCTCGGGCGGAACAACTGCAGGCCAGCGAGCCAAGGGAAGCGAGCGAAAGCGTGACGAGTCCAACCTTCCACATTATCAGAAATAGAACGGACTAACCCGTCCTCACTTTCTTCGATGTCCTCGGTCACGATGGGAATCGGTCAAATTAAGAACAAGGATTATCATTAACGCACTACTTGAACGCACTACATTATTGGCATAAAATTTAAGGATTAGTTTTTGAGTTGGTTGTATAAACCGGTGCAACGTAATAATTATGAGAATTTTCTGATCGTTGTTTGAACATTGATTGATTTGCAGTTCTGTTGTATTAAGTGGTGTAAATATCGAGTTGTCTAACTATCAACTTGGTTCTTGATTTGCAGACCAATACACGTATACGTACGTGATCCACATTAATCGAGACCCATGTTTAAAGGCTACAAAATATTTCTAGCTGATGGTAAATGCAGCCAACAAGAAGAATTGACAAGAAGAAGATTTAACCTGAAAGTCGGCAGAAGAGAGACAAATAATTACATTCTGTTCTTTCATGATCTTTCCCGATCTTGAAACGTACGTGACACAACGCATTCAATGTATGGGGTTCTTTCTATTAGGGCCTATAGCTCTCTGGTGCCTTGTTCGCGGTTCAACCTGCATGCAGTGCGATTTGCTAAGGTCCGATTATCTTTCAACCAAGAATTACGGTACAGGCATAAATGGGCTGATTCTACTGGAACGAGCGCACCTTCCAAACGTGACCTAGTCCATATATATATATATATATATATATATATATATATATATATATATATATATACACATATATATACATACATAAATACAGTATACACACATACACACCAACACCTACAATACACACCACACGCACCTACACACACACACATATAAATATATAATTATATAAATATACATACACGCATGCATACATGGAATCATGCTTGCATGCATACATAAATATACACACATGCATACACACACATGCACGCATACAACAGAAACATGTATATATATATATATATATATATATATATATATATATATATATATATATATATATATATATATATATATATATATATATATATATATATATATATATATATATATATATGGACATCAGAATGTGCATCCGTATGCAAATGTAAGCATTATCTTAAGCACTGGCAACGTTTACCTAGATAAAGGCGAACGTTGCTTAAGATGAGTAGACCGATCGTTTTGCCTGAGTTGCTTTGTAGTTTACTTTGCACTGCTTCACGTGTTGCGATCGCAACGTATAACACGCTGCATAGTATAGAGTACGTTCGCGGTGTGGCAACGAGCGTTAAGTAGGACGACGTTTATAAACAGGACCCATGGCAACGCAGCGTCTCTCATTGGGACGCCATCTGTTGGAGGCCAGATTACAAAGGCCACTTGTCTCCGAAGCGTCTTGGATCGGTTGTACATTTCGGTCGCTTACAGTCATTAAATCGAGTAACCGAAAGGGAACGAGTGAGTAAAAGAATCGAGTAGGCCTAATTCGATTATCGAGTATTCAACCGTATAGAAAACAATGGGAAGTTGCAGCAGCAAGAAAAGCGCGGCCGCCGAATGCCAAGAACAACGGCCTGCAGAAGCAGCAGAAGAAGAGGCGGCATCAACACCACCATCGCAGGCAACAACGAAACCAGAGACAAAAGCAGAAAAGACACAACCAGCCGCTGGTCGGTTTTGTTCCTAACAATTGCTAAAGTATATAAGTATTCAGTCATTCATTTATTCTGATAATTTATATAGCGTCTCTTCGAGACCTACTCAGAGGCGCTCCCAGCCAGCCACAGCTAAAGAAATAGAGCCGTGGCTAGCCAGAGTTCACATGCCAGAGGCGCTGCTCACAATCCAAAGTATGTAAGTAATTTGAAAGGTTTTATAGCACTGGTTGAAGCAAACTAGAAGATTTAAGGTTCATACAACCAAGTCGAATAAACGTTTCACAGTAGGTTCAATGGAAATCGAAATATATGAGATTCGTGAAAGTAAGCCAGTTGCCTATAGCTATATGTCCACAGGGCCCGCAACTGTGGACGGGCTAAACCTGAATATGAAAAGATCGCGAGCCCGTTGAAGGTTTGACGAAGTACGAACTGGTCACAAAGTAATTTGCGGCAGTCCAGAAATTTGAAGTTAATTAAGCTAGCTACTGAATGACAGTGGGATGAAAAGAAAGATCTGACGAAATGTAACGACTGAGAGTGAAGTCGAGACTGAGAACAAAAGAAAGATGAATCGTAATGCTGAGCCAGGAAATTATTGATAAATTTTCGCGTTTGTCTTACGTTTTTCTAAACTATCGAAGCAACACAACAGTGCGATAGTTTCTAATGCAGCAATTAATGTGCCAGTTCTATATGATAACTTCTAATGCAGCAGTTTCTAATAGGCCTACAACTTTTTCTTAAACAACAGCCTCTTAAGTTGTTACTGACAGTTTCGTCTGTAGGCTAACAGTTTCTTATATAACAATTTCTGGCTACATTCTGAGTTCTCCGGCGGTCGATCAGTCACGTTACCTAACTCTGCGAGTCAAATAAACCTTTTACCTACAATATTTATGCTTCAATGTCATCACTATCTCTGTCCAAAGTTCCGGAACTCTCTGCAGCCATATCCTTCTCACTGGCGAATCATTTCTTCACACAATATGCAATATCATGCATGCATAGAATACTGACGTACGTATATATACGTACGTACAAGTACGTAGCTCTACATGTGCCAAGCGCGATCAAAATGGCGAAAGGATCGATTAAGTCAAGGTTGCTTGACTGGAATCGATACTCGTTATACGCGATCCGGATGTGATTCTTGGTGAGAAACTATCTAGGAATTCCCTCCATGCACAACAGCTGCGTCTGATGATAAGGGTCACATGCAAACTAGTTGTGTGTGGCGTCACAAGGAACATAGACCATTCCTTCATCCTGACGTTTCTTGACCTCTAGAATTACGTCACTTCAGGTCTGCCAAAATTCCGGTTGCACCAGCCAGCTCCAGTCCGTCCTCAGTCCTCATGTCAAAATATAGCAATAAAAAACAATCCTTCTACGAAACGAATAATTCTCTGAATCCTCTCGCCAGAATGGATCTTAATTGTCGCCATCGCCGCAGCAACTGTCCGGAGGAGTTTTCTGTTATAGTCTTGAGGCACCCAGGTCGGCGATGGCTTACTATGTTGCCGGTGGAAGCATGCACATGGGGCGATTTCGTACATCAATCCAAGCTCAGTATGTTTACTCTTGTGCCAGGCCACTTGTTTGGAACAGACTTCTTGCTCCTCAGCCTAGTCTTGCATTTAACTACCGGTACATTGCAAACAATGGACTTGTTTCACAATTGAAATGACGTGATAATAGGTCTTTATTCTCCAAATTTAAACTTAATAGGGGCCTAACGTTAATAGACCTTTTCATAATTGAAGTGACATAACAAAGGCCTTTATTCATTCTCTAAATCTAAAATTACTATTTATAGACGTCTTTCATAATCGAAAGGCGTACGTAACAATTGCTATTCTTTTATTCTGTAACTTTAAACTTAATAACAATAGACTTTTTCATAATTTAAGTAACTTAACCAAGGCTTTTATTCTCTGAATCTGAAATTAAAAATAATAGACGTTTTAACAATTGGAATGACGTAACAATAAGCCTTTATTTTCTAAATTTAAACTGTTACAGTAGACTTTTTCATAGCTGAAGTGACGTAACAAAGGCCTTTATTCTGTAAATGTAAACTTATAATGACAATACACTTTATCATAATTTAAGTGACGTTACAAAGGCCTGTATTCTCTAAATCTCAAAATTACTGAATAATGTTTTTCATAATTGAAGTGACGTAACAATAGGCCTTTGGTTTAAAATTTAAAAATACATTAGACGTGTTTCATAATTAGGCCTAAGTGACGTAAAAGAGCCTTTATTCTCAAAATTTAAATTTACTAGCAAAAAAACGTGTTTCATAATTGAAATGACGTAACAATAGATCTTTATTCCAGGGGTGTAGCTTTGGTCTAGAAAATGGGGAGTACCAAATTTCTCATTGTTTCAGCTTCGCGACTGTTAAATAATTAAAACGGCATCGTTTGTATTACAAGCATAATAAAACTTATAGGCTTAATGATGATGATGATGATGATGATGATGATGATGATGATGATGATGATGATGATGATGATGATGATGATGATGATGATGATGATGATGATGATGATGATGATAGTAATAATAATAATAATAATAATAGTAATAATAATAACAATAAGAGTAACAATGATAATAATAGGCCTAATAATAATAATAATAATGACAATAATAATAATAATAGCGACAATAATAATAATAGCAATGAGAGTGATGATGATGGTGATCACGCTGATGATAGGCCTAATGCTCGGTGATTGTTTTGACTCTTGAGGGCTTCCTCAGATAAAATAATAATGGGCAGAAACAATGGGCATGAAAAGTGGGGTGTGCGGTACTCTCCAGTCCAAAAAGTGGGGATCGGGTGCCTCTCGTGCCCCCCATAAATTACGCCCATGTGAATATACATATGTACATACAATACATGCATACGTACGACACGGGGTCTATCAGTAACACACTTGGTCGATGATCATGCGATTGCGAGTTCGATTCCGTGTAAAGTGTCATGTGTACATTTCTTGGTCTGTCCATATTCACTGAAACATATGCGATTTCGACTAATAATACATTATATACTGACAACTCAAATAGAAAGAGCACAACGCACTGCCTATCAATATGTTAGCATTTCACGTGACGACACTGATGACGTGGGATCTAAATATATAGGTCTAAATATACATGATGTCGCTCATAAATAAATATACATATATATATATATATATATATATATATATATATATATATATATATATGCAACATGTCCTAAATAAATAATGTTGCATATATATATATATATACATATATGTGTGTGTGTGTGTGTGCGCGCGCGCGTGTGTAAGTGCAGTTTTTGTTAAGGATGTCTACTGCCTGTGTTGTCATAAGGCCGTCGTTAAATTCCAGTCAGCCAGGTGTATAGGATGTAGGGCTATAAGTATACTTTATAACTAACGATTTCTGTATGCGCACATTTGTCGATGTGACAATCGTCAGCGAACCTTGAAGTCTCCTGCTGGTTGCCAGGGACACCTGTTGGATAGCTTAATTGCCGCAAATAAACAGTGCCTCTGTTGGCAAGGTGCTGCGCGTAATTTATGTTCCGTCAAATGGCCTGGCTATGCAAGAGAGGGAGCACCTGTAGGAGTGAGGCCTGGGAGCACCTGTTAGAGTGAGGGCGTAGGAGTGAGGGAGCGCCTGTAAAAGTGAGGCATAACCTGTAGGAGTGAGGGAGCACCTGTATAGGAGTGAGGGAGCACCTGTAGGGGTAAGGGAGCACATGTAGGAGTGAAGGAGCACCTGTTGGAGTGAGGGAGCGCCTGTAGGAGTGAGGGAGCACCTCTCGGAGTGAGGGAGCTCCTGTGGGAGCGAGGGAGCACCTTTAGGAGCGAGGGAGCGCCTGTAGGAGTGAGGGAGCACCTGTGGGAGTGAAGGAGCACCTGTAGGAGTGCTGTGCTCCTGGCGCACGTGTCAGTTGTCCGTGGACATGGCTTTCATTTGTCTGGATATGGCACCAACAGACCTGGTGTCTCTCTTTGCAAAAATATCGACCGTAGCAGCAGATGAAGAGCGATCGATATCTTTTCCATTAACACTGCTTTGTCAATGTGATTAGAATTACCATGTCCGGAAACATGACGACGAAGGTTAGAGATGATGATGATGATGACGACGATGATGATGACGATGATGATGACGATGAAGCGGAGAAGGACGAGGAGGAGAAAGAGGATAGGAAGGTGGAGGAGGTGGAGGAGGTGGAGTGGAGGAGGAGATGGAGATGGAGATGGAGATGGAAAAGAAGGTAGAGGAGTTGTAGGTGAAGGAGGTGGATGTGAAGGAGGAGGTGGAGATGGAGGAGGAGGAGGTGGTGGAGGTGGATGTGGATGTGGAGGTGGAAAAGAAGATAGAGCAGGAGGTATAATTGAAGGAGGAGGAGGAGATGGAAGAGGAGGAGGAGGAGGAGGAGGAGGAGGAGGAGGAGACGGAGACGGATGGTGATTACGACGTTGTTTTTGATGCTGTCGCTGTTGAAGATGATTTTGTAAACTATAGGAACGACTGTGTATCAGAAGATGATGATGATGTGGTTGAAACATAATATATTTCAAAGTGAATATTAAACCTAGTCTAGATTGATGATGGATGTGATGATGACGATTACTAATAATGATCATGACGGTTTCAGCGACAACGCCGAAGATCACGAAGGTAAAGTTGATCACAGTGCTTGCAAGTATAATTGTCTGGTTATCACGATGATGACGATTATAGTCACGATGGTGACGATGGTAATAATGATGTTGTTATTGATGCTGACTATCATAGTGATGATGATGATTGTGCTTTTAGAACCCCCGACACCAGCTGCTTCCGAGACTAAAAAGCCGAAAAAACAAGGTCAGTCGATTAAGGACCACTTATGAATTTGGAACTGGCTTTGAATGAGTGCATTGAACCAATTAACAACTAATTGGGTGCGATCTATTTGCGTAACAGTATCTTGCTGTTTCAATTGTCTACTGTGTCTTTCAGTCACTCTGGTGACAGAAATTCTCTACCTCCTTCTGTCAGACTAAGGGACACGGACGCGGTTAATTTGTAGAGGAATAGAGTAATGTGGATATAGTGTTTTGCGAGCAATTCACGGACAGGGTTTTCCAATGTGGCGGTCAGCTTTGCCCTTTTCAAGTGTTTCCAGCCTCTATCTCTGTTAGACGAACTTTAACAGGCGTGGCAGTATCAACGATGTCAAGCCATGGAGTTTAATCAACTCAGTGAGCGCAAAACCACGTCCTTAATTGTTGAAACATCGTTAGAAGTTTATAGCCCAGCCTTGGTAGGTCCACTGCTTCCTCTCTCTGGTCTCTCTGACAACCGGACATGGATCTTCACTTGACATCTCTCAACGTCCCCTCTGACATGACGCAGCGCTCGTGAATAAGCTGGTGCCCTGCGCTTTAGAAATTTGGAGTTTACTGTGTTTCCAAATTCTTTCGATCGATCTGGTCCAAGACGCATTTTCTGGTCTACTTGTTGACCTTTTCCCAGTTCTTGGAGACCTTATTCATCCGTACTTCTAGGACTCTTTTATAATCCACCTCAGGTGTGACTGGTATGACGTAGCCGCATAACCGCGGCCTGTGTTCTCGGTATGGTTGCTGCCGTAGCCCTGAACTTCTTGTTGGTAAAGTGACCTGTATAATTATGGGGGATTCCAGTTTTTGCTCTGGACATTTTAAGCCTATAGCGACAGCAACACTAAAATTTGACCTTGGCTTCGAAAGTCAACACATCTGGATGCTGTTCGTCACACGCTGAATCCAGTGATGGGCAATAGTTAACTAAATAGTTGCTAACTTTTAGTTTAACTAAAAAATTTAGTTAAAGAAGAAGTTTAACTTTAAAAATAGTTTAGTTAAAACCATAGTTTAACTAAAAAAAATTAGTTGCTAACTAAAAAGTTTAACTAAAAAATCAACAATATGCAGCTATTTTTCCACAGTGAACATTGAATACTGTCAGGTTTTAGCATTAACAGCCTGTGTTTTCGAATTCATACACTACTTACAGTACACATGTGACTGTATGCCAGAACAGCACACATTGCATAGTTTGAAGGTGAAATTGTCATTGACGCTTAGCATTATTACAGTTCACTTAACGTCTTGATTTGTGAAAATGTTTCTCGTAAAAAGTTGGAAAAAAGTTGGAAAAAGTTTAACTACCGGTACTTTTTTTTAGTTTAGTTAACTAATTTCCAAAATGAGTTGCCAACTTTAGTTAAACTATTTTTTTCAGTTGGAAAATAGTTTTAGTTTAACTTTGAAAAAAATAGTTTAGTGCCCATCACTGGCTGAATCTAAGGTTAAAATCATTTTGCACGCGGTAATCTAGTGGTTAGCACGCTGTCATGTCAGTCCAGATGGTTCAATACTCGCTATAACGACAGAATGACAATTTAAGCTTTCAGTCCACTTGTGCTCTCTAGCGAACTAGGATACAACTCGACCGTGAGCTTGAACTGTCGCTGGAAGGATCAGAAATAATATTCGTGTTTATTGACAAGATCACTGACTAACCACAGTAAGCAAATAACACTGAAACATGTGATTGTACAATTATACAAGATTTTATAGAATGCACGTCTTGACGGCCTGTTAGGCGCCCGCTCATTTTACAGCTGCCCCCTAGGTAGTGGAAGGCTGAGTCGACCTAGAGGGGCTTACGGGTAACGAACCGCGTCTTTCGAGATCTTGTGTTCTTTATGCAAGAGTATTATCATTAGTCTATCTCCTCCAGTTGCATATACAAATAGGGGGATTGGAAGAGCGATCTCCCACAGTTGCCAGAAATGGGCGTTTACCATGCATGACGCTGATGTATATAAAAAATTAATTTACAGTTCTGAGTGACTTCTGAGCCTCTTATATATAAGTCGGCCAGAGTGGGGTTAGTTCTCCCTCTCCAGGTGGGGGTGGGTGGGTTAGACGCCACTGCCCCTCTCCTTGTAATCATCGTCGTCATCGTCATCGGCGTCGTCGTCATCATTGTCATTTTCGTCAACAGCAACAACATCATTATCATGATCAGTTCACGTCTTTCGTTATAGTTGGCTAACTTCAGTTATTTTGATTGCAGGCAAAGCAACGAAAACTTGATTGACATCATGAAGTGGATTAGTCAACAGCATCGACCTATCCGTCCAACACAGTCCACTCGGCATCATCTAAAACACTTAACAATGACGTTTATATATACACACATATACTTAGGCTCTTTGTTTATAAAATCATGAACTATGTAGACTGAATCCATTTCACTGATGTATCTAAAACCAGTTCGACCAGTGTATCAACTAGACCAGTGCCGGCCTTAGGGGCGTGCGAACCGTGCGGTCGCACGGGGCCCGCAACTTACGGGGGCCCGAAAATGTCAGAGAAAATTAACATGAATAAGACGCCCTCATAATAATAATATTATGGTTTCGATTAAATCTTCTCTTTTGTCAATAAAATAAAAGTCAACTTCCTCTATATCCCAGAATTCTCGTGTATAGTTAAATTTGACTTGTACTTCTTAACAATCTACTAAAATAAAATGATTAGCAATGAAAAACAATTTGACTTGCGTCATGGGGGCCCGTACAGTATACTCTGCACAGGGCCCGAAATATCCTAAGGCCGGCACTGACTAGACTAATTGTTACTGGCGCATGATGTAATCTAAATGCCAAATACCGTCTGCTCCGAGATGTAAGTTTTACGAGTGCTTTAGCGTATTGACTAAAACTTTCGTCTGGGCCTGTCAGTATTTCTTCTGACTGTATTCGCTCAAATTAGAAAAATATTTGGTATAGACTGATGTGATCTTGCGTGATACTAGCAGTCTAGCAGCCGTTATTACCTCGGACCAATATAGGTCAACTATGGACGATGGATTGTGTGTTTGTAGCGAATTAAGTTACCTTGTAAATAATTTAAACTGCATTGCGACTCCAAGGTCTTAAACACTGAAGTATAACCTTACCTTACCACATAGCAGATATAAAGCAGCACGCATTTTTACTGTAAGGTATTGTAATATGTATTTATATGAAGTCTCAATAATCCTATGACGTCGTATGATGCGATGCATCTCCTTATATAGGCCTACTCTGACAACCTCCTTGTAATTTCCCACAGACGAAATACAGTTAGAAACTGTAGAAGAGTCCTTGACCAGTCGACCAGTGATGATCAGTCAAGAATTTCTTCAGTTCTAAATCAGACCACCACGGCATCGTACAACAGCTACATGGGCGCCCGCAGGATTTTTTGCAGGGGAGGTCAGTCACGGCCGGGAGCACTGGCGGCGATCTTGTTTGACAGGTGGGGGTTCACTTTTGAACTGATCTGGTCAAAAAAGAGTTTTGAACTGATCTGCTCTAAAAGAGGTCAAAATTCTTTTCTCGTGTGATGACCTTTTTTGGTGTTTTTTCTAAATTTGGGGGTCGGATGTATGATGTGTCGGATGTATGGTGTGCCTCCTATCTTCGTCAGTTATTCACAGTCCAACTACGCCGCTCAACCCGATCCTCATCCGCCCTAACATTTCGCCATTTCGTCACCTCATCGCTAAAATTTGCAAATCGCTTTATAGCCATTAGCTATTCTGCTTCTCTTGAATAAACTCTCACCAGAATTACGACAAATATCAGATCCTTCCTACGAACTCACCAAAACCTTACCTCTTGTTATCTGTCCACATGGCTTTCACTCAAAAATAAAACACTGCTCTTTCACAGATCTTAACCTGCTTCCTTCTCTTCCACTTGCCTCCCTCACCGCTTCAATTCTAAACGCCATCCACCGTAGCCGTCTGACTGCCTGCCAGGCCTGCCTGACCCCCTTGCACTCTGACCCCCTGCCCATAGATTTTGTTTGACTGAGCGCCTGTGAATAATCTGGTTCCCGCGACGTATAGCTTTTGTGGGCATTGAAGTAATCGCGAGATTACGATTGCGATTACAGGTAAAAACTGCGAACAAAACGGATTTTTTGTGTGGAAGAAAGTGAAATTTAAAGGAATATGGCCATCTCTAATCCTGTTTGTCAATTTTTCTGAGGCGAATTGTTTATAAATGCAGTCTCGACTCTCCACAGTTTAGTTGCACTTACCATCACATCTTCCAGCTGGTGACTTTGAAAACGACAGATAAGTTTAAATTATTTTAATGGCGGTCCACTAGATATTATCAATTTTATTAATTTAAAATTTAGTTACAATCCTCTGTAATCTCGAATAGGGCCTACAATGATGGGATCTCGAATAGGGCCTACAATGATGGGATCTCGAAATGAACTGATCTAGTCTCTCTTTCTCCTCCCAATCTGAAAGCCCATAAATAAATAAATATGATATATATATATATATATATATATATATATATATATATATATATATATATTACAGCTGTCTTAGTAATTATTTGTCCTGTGTCTTATCTTTATATCCAAGAACAACCACTCTCTCTTCAGTCTTGTAGGATGATATGATTTCGCGTGTCACCATCCTCCGCCTTTGAACCATGCAGAGAGAAACCCAAGCTATCTTTCAACAGCCAACACCTGTTTAACCTTTCAGACCGAGAGAGTACACAGTTTCCAATATCCATGATTCTCTGGGCAGTCGCCTTAGCTTGCTGACCCTCTCTCTTCAGTCTTGTAGGATGATATGATTTCGCGTGTCACCATCCTCCGCCTTTGAACCATGCAGAGAGAAACCCAAGCTATCTTTCAACAGCCAACACCTGTTTAACCTTTCAGACCGAGAGAGTACACGGTTTCCAGTATCCATGATTCTCTGGGCAGTCGCCTTAGCTTGCTGACCCTAAGGTCAGGGCTGGCATTGGCCGGCTCCTAACCATGTTCCATTAGGACTACTGTGTTATTTCTATTAATTCTATAGTGCATCAACTCTGGGGTTCTCGTCAACAGCCATCACTTGCTGTTGCTTTCAAACTCAGAGAGTAAGGTTTTCAGTATCCATGATTCTCTTGGCAGTCATATCATGATTTCCAGGGGGGGTCACGCGACCCCCCTTGACCTATGCTGCGGGCGCCCATGAACAGCTATATGTATCTATTAAATGTCATACAAAAATCACTCAGCGCAAATCTCATATTCCGATAGGCCTAAGCTTCTGCTCTCAAGAAACGACTCAAGGCTCACTACTTCTCACTGGCTTTCAAACATATGGATATAGATCTACTTGCTCTTCATCTGGCGACTAACTAACTGCCACTCAAATTCGCATTTCTGTGTGGCGTTAAAACTTTTCGTAATAAATAAATAAGCTGTAGAATAAGGCAATATGTTCTTATTTAAACTGTGTTCTATCAGTCTAATGTTTAGGCTACTATTTAAGTTCTAGACAGTTGACATAACATGACATAACATAATATGAAATAGCATAACATAGGACAACATAACAGAACGGGGTTAAGTAGATCAGAAGACATACAATCTGTTTTTTAACTATTGCAAGCAGGGGCGTCTATCCCCCCTAAGTCATTGGAGCAACTTCTTCTTCCCCCTCTTTTCCCCCTCCTCTTCCTCCCCCTAAAATGGTGGCATACACACTGACAGATCTTTTCCCCTATTTCTTGGATGGAGCCTTTTCTCTACGCTTTCTATGGTGTAGACACCCTGAATTCAAGTTAACTCATATCCTTTCTAGAGCTTCTTCTTAACAAGCTGTGCTAGATACTGAGACAGTATCGTCTTGCTATCATCTGATTGATTCCACAATGCTGTAACTTTTGCACCGAAGAATTTCTGCCATAATGTTCTTTTCGCTTTCTTAACCAGTAGTATATGTTGTCTCAAGTCGCCTTGTTTGGTGTTAATTCAAAGAACCTCTCCCACTGCACTGTCGTTTTTTTTAGTCATAACCTTAAAGCTTCAATATGTCTCCGCTGACCTTCCTTCTCTTCAATGTTGTTTGCCCACACCTTTTCACCTCTATTTATAACTCAGATCCTTGTAACTTCAGATCATATTGGTAGCTCTTCTTTGCATTTTCTCTAGCTATTCTATGTCATTTTTCAATATATGGATTCCACACCAGTATGCAGTGTTCTAACTGTTGCATCTCCATGCTCTTCTCTCCGAAATGCACTACGTCGTTCCTATCTGAATTCTCGTAAAGTATCTAGTGAAAGTTCAATTGTATCAAATGTCTATAGCAATACTGGACTGTCAACGCAAAGGTTGGGGTTCAACTCTTCGCAATGTTGTAAAACGAGTATACGGATTGTACACGCAGGGGCGGCGCTACACCAGGGCGCGCCAGGGCAAATGCCCTGCTAAAAAATCCTTTGCCCTGGTCGATGCCCTGCCAGAATTTTTGCCCTGTCCAGAATTTGTTCGAGCAAATTTTATATATCCTGAGATATAAATTCACTAAATTCACTGAAATGTTAAAATTTGCTTTAGGGCCTACAATTGTCAAAAAGTTCAGCTTCCGGGGGCTTCGCCCATCTGACCTCCTGACTATAGACAACTATATTGTATTGTATTTACGAATTTCTAAAGCGCCTCTCGCAGTACAACCTAATCAGAGGTGCTCCCAGTGCGAGGAGCTCCGTAAGAAAACTATAATAGTGCGCGCAGGGGGGGGGGATTTATGGCGAGCGCGGTAGCGTGATCTTATAATATTATATGGTCATCATTTAAGCTCGCGCTACAGCGCTCTCCATAAATCGCCCTTTGCACTGGTTACTTGTATGACTGCCCAGGCTATGCCCTGGTTAAAAAAATGTCTGGCGCCGCCACTGTCAGTACACGGTGAGAAGATCAGATTAGATTAGTTTTAATTGGTTAAGAGATTGTGCATTCGATCATATGAGATGTGATTAGATAAGATTAATTTAGGGTAAACGAGAATGGATTATAATGCTGAGATTATATTAGCTGCGACAGGGAAAACTGTGTCCCTAAGATCAATTAGCGAGACCATTATTGTGTGATTAGTTTGTTAGTATACGCTACTAACTGAAGACTGTAGGTGAACCTTAAGATCTAGTGATTTAGGCACAAGCATTTATGGGAAAAGCATTTAGACCGAATGGCGTGATTATGTAAGTAAGTAAGTAGGTAAGTAAGTAAGTAAGTAAGTAAGTAAGTAAGTAAGTAAGTAAGTAAGTAAGTAAGTAAGTATGTATATTCTTTAAGTGAGGAAAACGCATTTATTATGCAACGACATTCATGTTTTCGAAGAATTCACTCAACACTGTTTGGTAGACAACAGCGCTAAATGACCATGTCACCCACAAACTGTCAAACTTGCTGTGGTCAAGCGTCCTAACAGGGCCGGATTAACAAATATGGCGACCCTGTTCAGTAAAACTGTGGGCCGCAACCCCCACAGAATCACAACAAAAGGACACATAAAACGCGTTATATTCAACGAATCAGTATTCGTCTGTTATTAATTCGTACCTTCTTTTCTTTTGTACAATATCAGTAGGTCTTATAATTATCCAGTCTAGTTTTTAGGCCCTAAGTATACATCCTTTACGGTTTAACAATATTAGAGTGACTCGTGGTAAAAGAATATTACAATTTCAGGCCTACCACAATACAGAAAATAAAAACAGGCCTAATAGTTTTTTCTTCTGCATGTGTGGCCCCTCAAGTGTGAGGCTCCTGTTTGGCCGAACATGTTGAACATGCCTTAATCCGCCTCTGTGTCCTAATATTAAGAATGGCGTTATATAAATCTGTCAGTTGATGCGATGGACAATTCTGAATGCGAGAAAATTACTGATAAAAATCAGAATTACACAAGCAGAACTCTGAAGTCCATACAGGGTCCTGCTGCTGGATTGCTCTGGTTGTGCTTGCTCATTGTGTAGCTAACAGATCCTCTGACAGATCCTCAGGTCTCTCTGGCAACCGGGCTTGGATCTTCATTTGAAATCTGTGGGAAACTTCTGTGAAAAGATGCAGCGCTCCTAAATAAGCTGGTGCCCTACGTTTAGCCTTAGAATAAAACTGTTGAAATTTGAATTTACAAAGTATGTTACCTGTAGGCCTACCTTCTAACAATTCCCTTATCAACCTACATTTTGAATCCTTTGGTCGCCTTTTCGTTTTCCTTACTCCTTCCCCATCTTAAATCATATGCAAATTAAAACTACTTGGAATGTGGCTTAACATTTAATGACAAGAGTGTACTAAAAGCGACTGGGAAACCAGTGCAGCTCGTCGTTAAAATTATGCAGGTTAAAACGATTAAAATGAAGCAGCTAATTTCTCCTTAACGTCATGCATAAGAATTTTGTATTCAGTTAGACGCAACTTGTATGCATAGCCCTCGGCTCTAAATATCGCCATTCGAGTGCGCTTCACTGGACATACTCATCCATCCCACCCATAGTTTGTTTGCGCTGTTTAAGGTGTTTGCTTTAACAAGTGTTTGGTATGAACACTTAAGGTTTCCAGATCGTCTCCAATAGCAACCATGTAAACAAAACACAGAGTAACTCCTTGTTTGGCTTCAGTTTGTCAATCTTGTGTCTGTGGCTCAGAAGTCCGGAGACAGTCAATTTGTCGCAACGACTAATCCGATTACTAGAAGTCATTTAAGAAGACAGGAACTGCAGCTATCATCAACCAGCAGAAGAGAAAGGATACCAAAATCAGCTGAAGATGGGCAACTGTCACGCGATGGGCTGTAAGATCAACCTGTGTCACCCGCACGGGCCTCGCGTTCGTCCCGGCAGCGGACACAGTGGACACGGGGGTCGTCGGTCAAGCAACGGCAGTAACGACAGCCATGGCAGCGGCCATGGTCATGGTAATTGATCAGAAATGTTTGGATAAATAGATTGACGGATGACTTGGATTGATGGGTTAAGGTAGGGAAGGAGAGAGAAAGAATGGAGGGAGGGACTGAGGAGAGAGAGAAATGGAATGATGGTTAGCTGGTTGTGGGCTGGATGGACCGATGGACGGATAGATGGATCGAAAAGTGGATGGATAGATGGAAGGACCGATGGACGGATAGATGGATCGCTAGATGGATGGATGGGTCGTTGGATGGATGGATGGATGGATGGATATATGGATGGATGGATGGATGGATGGATATATGGATGGACCGATGAACGGATAGATGGATGGATAGATGAATGGATAGATGGATGGATAGATGGATGGATAGATGGATGGATGGATGGATGGATGGATGGATGGATGGATGGATGGATGGATGGATGGATGGATGGATGGATGGATGGATGGATGGATGGATGGATGGATGGATGGATGGATGGATGGATGGATGGATGGATGGATGGATGGATGGATGGATAGATGGATAGATGGATGGACCGATGGACGGATAGGTGGATGGATCGATGGATGGATAGATGCATGGTTCGATGGACATATAGATGGATGGATAGGTGGATGGATCGATGGACGAATAGATGGTTGGTTCGATGGATGGTACGATGCACTCCTATTATAATATATAGGCTACACTCACAATACTGCTGTCAATCAAACGTCCAGACACGAATATTGAATAGGCTGAGCTAATCAACATAGATGCTAACTCAGATCAATGTCACTGTGCTCATAAAATACGTTCACATTGTTGTTGCTGATTACAGGCAAGAAGAAAGGCCATCACAAGCATTGAACTCTGGTAAGAGCAAACGTTGATCACTTGATCTCATCGAATACATAAGTCATTTAGATTGCTATTTTGTATTCAAATATAATTCAATTAAAAAGATGTACAACGTACGTGTGCAGTAGAATACTGATATCACGTGACGGTGACGTAAGGTAATAGCCTACATTGCAATAATAGCAATTTAGGAAGCATTTGGGTAGCAAGCGGGTTTATATAGTCGGAAACTGCCAAGTTAGAGAAAACAAGCCTGAACAATTAAAATGAGTCAGCGCTTACGTCCATCGAAGGCTTCATGTCATCGAGTGCCCAACAATTACAATGACGTAATAACTGTAGACGTTTCGGACTGTTCGTAACTTTTTCGGAGGATTGTCGGTCAACGAGTATTTTTGGCGGCGACAACAACAAACTTCGGCTCTTGAGAAATCTATCGTTTAGCCCATAGGCGCCGACTTCTTGGGAGCCTTTGGTGCCAATGCACCCAGAGAGAAAGTTCAGTGGGTGCCTGGCACCCAGAAGAATTCGGATCCCAAATTCAAATTTTTACACCTAAGCAGTAATCTCACAGCGTGAGAAGTACCACTATACAACACAAATACCCAACATTGCATGATCTCACAGTCACAGTCGTACATAAATAAATTATCTATTTATTATTTAAAATAATAAATAAATAATAACACTGGAACCCTTGACAAGAAAACAATTTTCTTTCTCCGAAATTCCGCTAAAACTCACCTACCTATGGGGATAGGTAGAGAAAGGGAGGGAGGACCCATGCACCCACTGGCACCCAGAGACAAAAGTAAAAGTAGGCGTCTATGGTTTAGCCAACAACCGAATAACAATAAAAAATGTAATCAAGTAAGAGTTAACATAAACAGACAGGCCTACTGCTCATGCTACAGGCGCTGCTAACAAGCACCCACGTTGTCGTTAAAACGTCTGCTACAAATTGGATAACATAAGATTGGATTATAGTAGACTAGATTAACGTAGATTACATTACATAGTTAGCTGAATGAAGTAACTGCTCGCTCTCAACTTTCATTGTTTCTTGCATTTGCCAGGAAGGAGATACCCGGAGAAGAAAGATTATGCAAAATGTGGACGTTTTTCTGTCGAACATTAACCAACTTTTCTCGTATCCAACTTTAAAACGCTGCTTAACATGCAAAAGGCTATACTGAATACTCGCTATTCCCTATTCCACTTTTTCGGCCAAAAATCAACTGGAAACAGATCTTGAAACGCTACGAAAGATACACACTAATTACTATGCAAACATGTGTGTTATATTTATATAATTTATGAAGTAATTTGCTTTAAAAATAAAAGAATAACTTCATTTCTATGCTTCTGTTGTTGAATAAAGTCCGATGCCACCTAACTCTGCTTCACGACGATCCATTTGACCTCCTTGCCAACATATTCAGGGGCATTAGATGGGGGCCTGCGTGGGCTCTATATGGGTCCTGTATGGGATTTATTTGGATATCCGTTCATTCATTCATTCATAACGGACATTTATATAACGCCTCTTCAAGAAGTACAACCCAGAGGTGCTCCCCACTCCAGCACGGCTGAATAGAGAAGTCTAAAGGCGACAAAAGAGCGTGAAAGAAGAGGTTGAGGTCTTGGGATATGTTGGAAGGGTTGGCTGATAAACACTGCGCTGCTAAAAATGACAACTCATTTTCGTTTACAAACAAGCATTCAATGGCATACCACATTCGATGATACCCAGCTGCAACCCACTTTGATGTCCTGTCTCAGAATGCTCTGACCGTCATCATCGGACGTGATTGCGCAATAATGAGCGAAAAATAAAAGTAAGTAGATAAGAAAGCAAATAGGTAGGTAAGATGACGATGCTTGAACTTTAAAGCAATTTCATAATTTGTGGAGAGCTGCGCATGAAGCGAATTCCACGGCAGTAGTATGGATTATGGTAGGCATTATGAATTTATTACCTACAATAATTTGTGTGTTACTAATTTCTTCAAAAGAAGTTTAATTACAAGTTAAAACAAGAAACTCGCAAGTAGTTTACTAAGTTACTACTCCTTCCACTCACTGGATAATACATGTAGGCTGAGTAGAATGAATAAGAAAAGAGGAGGTTGACAATAAAACTTAAATGATCTTAGCAAATCGCATTGATACAAAATTGTTCGTGACATCGGTAGAATTCTAATTTTATGCGTATGTCGCTATAATGTACGTCAATGTCCCTGTCACAAAATGACAGATGTCACATCGACTGTATAGAGGACAAACGTAATATGTCCAATGCTTAACACCATGGACTTATTACGTTTGTGCTCTATACAGTCGACATGTTAGATGACAGAATATTACAAAAGTCGCAAAATTTAAAACCTTTAGGCTACTTCGTGGGGCCTATCCTTGTTTGTTGAAATGAAGGCTGGGCTGGAGTGCACGGTCGAAGGCCGACTTGATAGATGGTACGGAGTCAGTCGCTGCCTTAAGGAGTGCACCAAGGATTGAAAGACAGTTTAAGGCATGCGGAGAACGTTCCTGGATGACGAAATGCATAGAAAGGAGAGGATATATGACGGGAAGAAAAGGGAGCTAGAGAAGCGAAGAATAGCTCGACTTCTTCTGATCTTCGATTTTGAAGCCGTATATTTTTGAATATAAATGCACGCTGGTAGTACAAACAAATACATACACATAATATAAATATCTTGGGTTTATTAACATTGAGCTGGTTTAAAGTAGCCTATATTTATTGTGTCGGATATCGGGAGGTGGCTCGTAATGTCTAGGGGCCTCGTAATGTCTAGGGGCCCCGGTCTCAATGCCGCATTCAACAGTACTCAAAACTGGATCGGGACATGTCCCCCGGGACATTTCCTCTCCCCAACATTTCCCGTATAGGACAATAATTTATTCCCTCTGACCAAAGAACAATTTGTAACAGCAGAGTTGAAGACGGTCTGCTGAGAACCAATATGGATGAGGAATGGAATAGAACAATACAGACGGCTATTACTTCAATGCACCCATCGCGTTTAAAAGCATGTGCACCAAAGACACTTCGTTTGCAGTCAAAGGCATACGTTTGACAAGAGTCTAGTCAAGAGTTCACTTATATCTAGCTATAGAATGGAGTCAGTTGATAGTGTTTGTGGAAAAGATAAATTAGTCTATAATGGCTACATTTATGTTAAGCAAAAGAACTTAGCAGACAATGTTGTCAGCTACGAGTGTGAAAAACGACGTGGTCAAGGAAAAGGTTTCACAGAATGCAAGGCGAAAATAAAGGTGAAAGACGGAACCGTTATCAGCTCCCTGCATGACCATACGCACTTGCGGGATCAAGCCAAAGCTGAAGGTTTGCACGTAGGAAACATTGTCAAGAAAAGAGCCGTGGAAACAAAAGAAACACCCCAACAAATAATTGGACAGGAAATGTAACTAAGCCAAGCTCCTGCTGTGCAAATCAGTGCATATTTTAAGGAATTTAGACTACTGCATGGGACAAAATTTTGGAACTCGTCTCTGAAAAACTTTGATGATCATTTTTCTCGGAATTCATCTCCCCGAAAAGTTGATGACTTTTTTTAGGAAGTCATCTCCAAAAAAAGTCATCTCCCGAAAACCGTTGAAGACCTTTTCTTGGGAATTCTTCTCCCTAAAAACTTGCTGACCTTTTTTTTAGGAAGTCATCTCCCAAAAAAGTCAAAACAATTCATGACCTTTTCTCAGGAATTCATCTCCCGAAAAACTTCATGAACTTTTTTGGAATTTACTACTGTGGCGAAGTGCATCGCCTCTAGCGCTAAAGAAATGCGTGACCTAAGGCCGCCCCAGGTGACAGCGCATGCGCGCTAGGCTAGGCTAGGCTAAGCATTGAGCGAAGTGTCAGAGTTGACTTCAGCGGCCATCGAGAAGGATCGATGCAAGAAAGCTCTCCGAGAAAGTTTCGAAGAAATAAGCGAAATTAATCGACATTTCGGAATTCCTTCGTGAACTTGGGAAAAAGGGGACTCGAACTGTGAATCGTTCGACATTTCCGCATCGGAAGATCGAAATTTGGGCCGATCGTCGCCGGACTTTGCTAACGGACGAATTGGGAGAAGACACGTCGTCGCTTGACGGACAGCTTGTCAGGAAGTCCTTACCTAAGCAGGCAACCTGTTGTATTATTCTTATTTTTGACCTAGAAGTAATGTTTTCTGGCCCGGAATAGTATTCGCCAGTTAAATTATCGGAGTTTCTTGCGATGAGCGAGTAAGAAATTGGGGATTGTCCGCTCTTTCCTTTCTATGCTCAGGCGTCGCATCACTGTGTAGTAGTTACCCTCGGAGGTAAGGTGAGGCCCTGACGCGCACGCGCATCACTTGTAAGGACTGATCTCTAGTGGAAGGTCAATCGTAAATGTAATTTTGTATAGTTGCTAAGACGTTGAAAACTTTACTGCTAATTAAAGGTTTAATGTTGATTATTATTGATAGAAACATTGGAAAGAAATCAGGACAGGACAATTTTATGTAATTGCGCATTTAAGTTTTAATCAGTTTGACAATATTAAAATAATGAGTTTAAGCAGATCTGAACTCGTTGAATTGGTGTGTAATGATGTTAGTTTAATAGCGGAGATCACTCAAAGAGCATTAGCGCAGATGGAAGAGACTTCTAAGGCGCCAGCTTCCTTAGAAGCAGAGGACTCAGTCCAAGGTGAGGTTCGAACCCAAACTGCTAGCGATGACCTGGATAGGATGAGCCTAGGTGAGGAAGGAGTCCCCCTTGACATGAACAATAAATCTGTGTATGGGTCCAGTTCGAATCCTGAGGTAACCTTCAAGGAAGGCCTTGTTTCCAGACCGGAAACCGCGGACAGCCGTTCAGCCGTCCTGGTAGATGCTGAAAGGGCAGTAGGAGTTGGTGAGTCAAGGGAGGGGAACTTGTCCTTAGGCCAGCCTAGGCGTAGTGAGAGGCTGAAAGGAAAATCAGCCGTGTATTACGGACAAGAGGAGTTGCGTCCTCTATCCAGGAAGTCCTTCAAATCACTTGACACTGTCCAGTACCAGGACCCAACACAGCGCACGGGCACCCAAGGTGGGGACTTCGCGACACTACTGGGGCAAATCTTAAAACTCTTTCTATAACTCCCACTAATTATACTTTAACCATACATTGCCTGGGACAAATCAGCCTAACTACTGGGACAAATCCTAGCACTACTGGGACATTTGTCCCACTAGTTATACAGTTAAAATATGCCCTGGTGCAAATGGTCCCTCAATGTCACATCCGTCGTGGCATAAGAAGAGCGCGGCAACAACATGGTAATCCCCATCCAATTCCAGCTGACCATGTTGTGATCGAATTGCCTAAAGAATACAAAACACTGTCGAATGGAAAAACTTTCTGTTGTTCGACAGTAAAGTTGGTTGGAGTGTTTTGGACCAGATCACTGGTGGTCATATTGTGCAACAACCAGGGAAGAAATATAGAGACAGTCAGACACGAATTTTAAATATCATCCGTAAGTTTGAGCAGCGTATTATTCATCTGCTACATATGTTTTTGTTATATTATTTTGAACAGCATTAGTTGGGATTAGTGTTTATCCTACTACTTAAAAGTTTTGGTTATGTATATTAGCCGGGGGAATTGTCCTAGGGGGAATTGTCCGGGGGAGTTTTCCGGGGGAAATGTCCCGGGAGAATTGTCCTAGACCCCTCAAAACGGTCAATTTCTTCTTTCAAAACTGTTGAACTCGCACGTTCCACTTTAATCGTTCGACAGTTCTATTGATAGAGCAACTATAGGCCTACAGCAAAGCAGATGTGGACTAAACAGTCTTACAGTTCTTTAAAACAACCAGACTTGTTGGAGACCAAGGTCTTGGTCTCGAGTGCACTCCAGTTCGTTTTTAAAACGTTTGCATCATAGCCTACGACAAATACCTACAGACCGATATAAGTCAGGAAAACCCAATGGCAGCAGCAACTAAATTAAGTTATGCTGTATCTGGAAGCCCTGCCGAGACTTTTTCTGAGCCAGACGATCTGATTAACCATGGGAAGATTTTTAAAAGGCTCAAGATTTGTACATTTAAATCCAGTGCTTGAAAAGCTACGGTGTGTGCCAGCGACTTCAGCACCTATGGAAAGTATTTTTCACAAGGTGAAATTTTAATAAGGCCCCAAAAGGCACGTCTTAGTCAGAAAATTCTGAGCGAATTGGTTTTTATAAAATAGAAAAGTCATTTGGAATAACATTTTGCATGAAGGACTTTTCTAAATACGAATTCGGAATTCTCTGCAGTATGCATTTAAAGTTAATTTGCTTGAATAAAATGAAAGACTCGCGTTTTCATTAAAATAGCGAGTAGTCCGACTTGACAATTTTTTTGTAAGGAAAAGAAGTCTTGGCCTGAATGTGATTTTTGAGTCTTGGTCTTGATCTTGGTCTCGAGGTTCAAAGTCTTGGTCTTGGTCTTGGTCTTGGTCTTGGTCTCGAGGTTCAAAGTCTTGGTCTTGGTCTTGAGGTTCAAAGTCTTGGTCTTGGTCTTGAGGTTCAAAGTCTTGGTCTTGGTCTTGGTCTTGAAGTTTAAGGTCTTGACAACAAGACTGAAAACAACACCCTGCTAACTGACGACTAACTCTGTGTCTGATATATCTTAATACTCGTCATTCTGCTCCAGACTAAAACTTAAGAGATCAAGATAAGCCATCTGACTCTCCTTGTATATCCTTCTTAATTAATAGGCAGTGTCGAAGTTCTAGACCATTTGACGACATTCCGCAACCCTCTGTCTTGCTCGGATGTCGTGATGATTGACACGTCTCCCTCTAACGAATCCTCTATGACTACACCCAGACGTGGTTACCGTCACAATATGCATAGTTTTCTATAACAACTGTATGGCCTCGACCTTGCTCGCTATTCAATGAATTTATCAGGCAATATCCTTCACCATCGCTACCCATTTGAATATGTTCCACTCTAGTTAAGGTGCCCGGAGACAACCGTGGCATCCGAGGTTCGATTCTCTTCAATAAGCCACGATCGGTATGCAGCCTGCAATGCCCGCACAATGGCGCATAGGGCGTAGACCTACCCACTGGCTACTTGAAGTTGAGTGTTTGACTAATTCTGCTTTAATTAGGACGCACACATTCATTCATTCATTCATTCTGAGGATTTGATATAGCGCCTCTTCAAGATACCTACTCAGAGGCGCTCCCAGCTCAGTAGCTCATGTATAAAGTTAACTACGAGTTTATACTGGGAAGATATTAACCAATTATTTAGTGATGTGATCTGACAAAACCAGGCTTATATCATGCAAAAATGAAATATGACTTTTTCATACCATATTAATCAGAAGAGTTTCACCTTTAAAATGAGCCCTTATTTGGTCCAATATCTTAATATTTGACAGAGTTATGACTATTTTAAACTCAGAAACTGCGATATTAAAGTTTTCGGGAAACGCAATGCAAAGATGTGACATAAATTGTCCATAGCAACGGGCAGATACGTTTACTGCAATGATATGTATTTGATATCAGTTTAAATAGCAGACATTTATGTGACCGCTGTTGAATAGCACATAGTCCCAGCTTTCCGACGATACCAAGTTCAATTGGGGTGGAACTTTTTTGAGAGACGGCAATGATTTGAAAATGCACTAAAAATTCATTTTTTGACGCTTTGTAAACAACCAGTATTCACAAATAAAAATAATAAAAAAATATTTCTAGACTGATTTTAGCTATAATACTTGGCGAATAAGTAGATTATACCATGTACTACACGAAAATGAAAAAAAAATAAAAATCGACCTCTGACACCCCTTTCACTGAAATCGACCATTATCTCGATAATGCATTCTTCCGACATAAGCCTGATTCTGTCAGATCGAATTATAGTTTAAAGGCTTCCTATATAAAGACAACTAAATACATGAGAAAGTGGCTAAATGCGTTGGTATATATATATATGACACCGCTTACATTTAAAATGTTTGACTAAATTAGGATTTATGTATGTAGTCGTGACAACGCAGAGTTCTGTCGGCAAGGCAGTCCATGCGTTGATGTTTGCACATAATATTTATCGATTTTATTGTGCACTATAGCTTTATTGTTTTTGTAAATCATGGCTGGTGTGTATGCGGCGGGTTGAACTTTGGTCAACTTGAGATTGGAATCCTGAGGATAAGTGGAGTCATTGTCCGGACTTGTTTATGCTTGTAGTGTTTGCCGACAGAATCTCGGTTCAATCAGGTTTCTTTGTGGTGGTCTTCGAACTGGTTGAGAGTTACGAACGGAGCTGTAACAACGCCGATTGCAAGGGTTTCCTATTGCGTGTCAGACTAAATCTGTGAATTGTGTGTTTTTGAAATTTGTTGCGATGACTTTCTCTATTGTGTCTCGTTGTATGACAGTCATGTTTAAGTCTCACAAAGGGAATGTCTTGGTAAATATTTCCATGAAAATAGAAACCGGATTTTGGTGATAAATTTTTGAAAAAGGAATTCGAGTCATTCATTATTGTCTTCGTATTTGGCAAATGATAATGATTCTTAAACCACAGCATTAGCCCCCAATTTACCAGCGGGCTGCTTTAAATCTGGATGGGCCTAACCTATAAAATCAGGCATGATAACCAACCGCAATACTTGAAACCAATCTTTAATGAACGAGCCTTTTCACTTGATGATCTAACTGTTCATAGCCCTTTCAAAATGAGTGTTCGTTCAGATTAGTTCTTGGTGTCTTTCTGATCTCCACTAAAGACCCTCCTCCTACCTAAACAGGTCCACCGTCCTGTCATTGGCTGTTTCTCGTCTTAACTGTCTAGAAATTGGTGTAATTTTTCGGTTTAAATTTATGTCATTTTTGGTTCGGTTTTGATTATATATCATTATACATCAGTGTCACAAGGTTTAGTTAATAATAATATTAATATTGCCCGAGTTAGTCCACACAATATGGTATTTAAGGATTTTAGAAATTATTGTAGCAGACGAACTAAGTTTGGAAAGGCTAAAAAACTCAGTGTTGTTATTTATTATGATTATTTCATGGTTTATTATTAGTGCATTATTACTCCGTATTTTTTCAGCGCACAAAAGGTGCGACAACTATCGTATTTTCGGCGAGAGAGAGAGAAAAAAAAAGAGAGAGACAGAGACAGACAGAGAGACAGACAGAGACAGACAGAGACAGAGACAGACAGAGAGAGACAGAGAAACAGAGAAGGAGAAACAGAGAGAAGAAGAAACAGAGATTGAGATAGAAAAAGAGAGACAGAGAGAAAGGAGGGAGGAATAGAGATAGAGAGAGGGAGAGGGGAGGGAGGGAGGGAGGGAGGGAGGGAGGGAGGGAGGGAGGGAGGGAGGGAGGGAGGGAGGGAGGGAGGGAGGGAGGGAGGGAGGGAGGGAGGGAGGGAGGGAGGTGAGGGAGGGAGGGAGGGAGGGAGGGAGGGAGGGAGGGAGGGAGGGAGGGAGGGAGGGAGGGAGGGAGGGAGGGAGGGAGGGAGGGAGGGAGGGAGGGAGGGAGAGATAGAGGGATGGACAAAGTCTCCTAACAGTCTTCCTTCAGAGTTTATAATTCAGATAAGCTTCTATAAAGACATCTGTCCATCAAAGAAGCATCCGCTAATAGCATAGGGCAATCGGAATATTCTGTTCGTTACGTTTTTTCAACAATTAGTAGTCAGTCAGAACAGAAGCACACCGGTTGTTCAGTATCTCCGTCCGGGGGTCTTTGGTCTTAAATACGTCTGTCAGTCGGGCTGTTGCTTGATCAGTCATTAGGTCTTTAGGTCTCGAGATCTATTGGTCTGTTGTTCGGTCTGTTGGTGTTTGGTCTGTTGGTTCGTTGTGTGTTCAGTGGACCGGTCGGTCTATCGGTCTGTTCGTTTGTCCGTTGGTCTGTGTCCGTGTAATTTGGTCTCTTGACCTGTTAGTCAACAATTGGTCTGTGTTGTTGGTCTATTGACGTTTGCTTGGTCTGACGATCTGTTGTTGACAGCAATTAAGGTAATCTGTTATGTCAAAATGTATGGAACTCGAGGCCAACTGACTACAATGCAATCAACGTCAGTATGGCTTATTGTTGATAATAAGGTCTAGACACAGTCCAGTTGATCGGTATATCAAAGACCCGACTGAACAGGTATCATAGAGCATAGCAACCGTTGGCATAGTCGCGGTATATGACATACTTGACGAGACTTTCATAAACAGACTTTGCTTGGCTAGTCTTTCGCCTGCTAACTGTTCTGTGTAGCAAAATGACGGCAAAGCAGTTGTAGAGACCTTAAGCAAGTCTTTCGTTCACCGGGGATTTTTCAATCGAGTGCGCGTAATAAATTCTGTATAATAATAATAATAATAATAATACTAAAACTACTACTACTACTACTAATAATAATAATAATAATAATAATAATAATAATAATAATAATAATAATAATAATAATAATAATAATAATAATAATGACGATGATGATGATGATGATGATGATGATGATGATGATGATGATGATGATGATGATGATGATGATGATGATGATGATGATGATGATGATGCCTTGGTCACGTGGAAGATTCCTGGCATGGGATGTGACAGTGCCTGACACTCACGCCACTTCCCATCTTACCCACACATCCATCGGAGCTGGCGAAGCCGCCGAACGTTCAGTTGTGTCCAAGAGGGTGAAGTAATCCACCATTACTAGCACTCATGATAGCTTGATGATGATGATGATGATGATGATGATGATGATGATGATGATGATGATGATGATGATGATGATGATGATGATGATGATGATGATGATGATGATGATGATGATGATGATGATGATGATGATGATGATGATGATGATGATGATGATGATGATGATGATGATGATGATGATGATGATGATGATGATGATGATGATGATGATGATGATGATGATGATGATGATGATGATGATGATGATGATGATGATGATGATGATGATGATGATGATGATGATGATGATGATGATGATGATGATGATGATGATGATGATGATGATGATGATGATGATGATGATGATGATGATGATGATGATGATGATGATGATGATGATGATGATGATGATGATGATGATGATGATGATGATGATGATGATGATGATGATGATGATGATGATGATGATGATGATGATGATGATGATGATGATGTTGATGATGATGATGATGATGATGATGATGATGATGATGATGATGATGATGATGATGATGATGATGATGATGATGATGATGATGATGATGATGATGATGATGATGATGATGATGATGATGATTATGTCGGTTTTCTTCAGGAGTCAGAAAGGTATGAGATCACATACACATTGGATTATGTACTAAAATCGGATAACCCTAGTTACACAAGCTGTATATTGTGTATAATACACTTAACATGCCTACACAGTAGACAAAGATAAATAGTTAGATACATGGCATGTACTATCTGCACAACGAAACGTCATGTATATGGCGCCAGTGTGCTTGATAATCTCAGTTGATTGGTACTTGAGATCTCGTCGCCTCAAGAGCAGTGCCTGGAAAGTGTTTGAAGTCGGACGTGCATGCAAGCAACACCCGGATATTATTTTCGACATAAATGAAAAATAGGGCGCAATTATTGGAACGGGCTCCTTCCGGAGCAGCGCCTGCTCCCCAGAACTCCCTCTGACACGTTCTACAGTAGACTGAAAACTGTTCTTTTGGCCGTGCTGGAGTCGGGACACCTCGGAGTAGCCCCTTGAAGAGGGGCTATATAAATACTCGAATGAATTAATGAATTCATTTAAATTTAGGCACAAATCTTAGAATACATTTTCAATAAAGGCAAAAGAATAACAGTATACATAGTTGTAATTACCACAATAATATTAGGATACATTTTTAAATAAGACAATAATAAAAGAAAATATTTGAAATACAGGTATAATTAAATGCAGGCTGCAGCTGTATTTAATTTAATACAAAGTATAAAATATTTTATGCGAAAATAGGCTAATGATGATTTTCAACATTCGAATAAATTTGCAACTTAGGCATAACCATAAAACTACATTTTCAGCTTTGGAAAAAAAATAAGAATGCCTTTTAAATTAAGGCAAAAGTACATATGAAAACATTTGAAATTTAATCTAGAATATATGAATACACTTGTAATTTAGACAAAAGCGTGAGATTGCTTCAACTAGGCAAAAATACAAAGAAAACCTTTGCAATATAGGCACAAATTTAAGCATACATTCCAATTTGGGTCAATATCGGAGATTGCATAATTTCTTACCTGTCTGAACGGTCAGGTTAACGGTTTAAAACAGACAGGAAAAATTGAGATATTACATTATATAGATTGTTTCCATTTAGTGCTCTCTTGAATATGCTATTAACTTACTCAAGGATCAAACGAAGGACTTGAGATTTCAAGGTTGCAGAATCAGTTGGCTGTTTCAGGAACACAACAGTTTGGAAAAGGATTTGTTTAAAACAGCACGATGAAGAAGGAGAAGAAAATGGCGGTAGTGTGAAGAAGTGGATGATGAAGATGAAGAAAATGATAAAAATGGTTAACGACAACACGAAATGTTGACAATGAATAACATGGTGAATAAAAGTAATAAGATGATGATAATAAAAAAAGGATGAAGATAGTAATAAAAAAGATGATGATGAGGACGATTAAGATGATGATGAAAAAGAAAATGATGATGTTAAAGAAGATGATTATGAAGAAGAGATGATGAAGAAGAAGAAACTGAAGCCTGAATAAAGGAGAAAGGATTGCGGTAAACAATTCAGACGACATAAATTGATAACACGAAACATCGTGTAAGTTTGCGACACATCACAGTCATCGTCAAACCCAACACCTGTTCGGATGTCGCCCGGATCAACAACATATTCTGAAACTGATACCTTAATATACACATATATCCGGACCCTCTGGAAACCGGACTCGGGCCTCCTTTAGACTACTCTTTGGAGAAACCCAATCTGACTTGACGCAGCGCTCGTGAATAAGCGCTTGGCTTTCGAGTGGCGCTTTAGAGGTTTGAGAATTACGATTACGATTGCAGCACCTTCATAATATGTTCATTTCTTGATTTCTTCTTTGTTTCTTCACCTTACCGATTTGCCTATTTTCAATTTCTTGCTGACTTGACTATGGCAGAGCTCATCAGTGAGGTGTGGAGGGAAATGATGAGGCGTGTAGTAGACGGATAGCGATTACGAGGATGACATATACATATAGGATGGATAATACCAGGCTGATCAAACAAGTGAAAGCAGACCTCAGGAAGGCAGAAAGGAAATCAGTAATTTGTAATGATTAAAACCAGACTTACTCCAATGCTCAATGAAACCTTACATCATTCTTACTCTGTAGTAGCTATTTGAATAGTTTTAAGGGCTCACATTAGCTTCAACGCCGTGTAGCACACAGCGACAGAAGACTATGCTATGAGTAAGCATTAAGCTATAAAATATCCCAAATTCAGACCCTCATCATGGCAGCGGTTAAATTCTTTAAGAGGTTAAAGAATTTAAGCGCTTTAGTTAGGTTTTAGTTAGGCTCGTAATGGACCCCAAATTGGCTTCAACGAGTCTTGCCAATGAATCGTAATGATACCTTCATCGGCTGACTGACTGATTGACTAACTTACTCATTTACACACTGACTGACTTATTGAATGAATGAATTAATGAGTGAGTGAATGAATGAATGAATGAATGAATGAATGAAGGTTGATTTGACTGACTGACTGACTGACTGACTGACTGACTGACTGACTGACTGACTGACTGACTGACTGACTGACTGACTGACCGACTGACTGACTGACTGTAGCTGACTGACTGACTGACTGACTGACTGAACGAACAAGCGAGCAAGTGAACAAACAAATGAGCATGTGCATCTTGGAGCCTTTCCTGAGACGATCAGCGCGTAGGGACTTTGATCAGTCTTTAATACGCGATTGATGCCTTTACAGAAGACATCAGCGTTGTAATCGAGATCAGAAAATACAACGTTAAATTCACAAAACTTCACAGTCAAGTGGAATCCAGATTTTTTAGCTACTTTAGAGTCGAAAACTTTCTGGGTGACGGCTATCGATCAAGCGA
>OY744615.1:18382576-18492576 GCA_963556255.1 Allolobophora icterica | reverse complement strand
AGTCCATGACACGATTACAGCCTAGTTTTGGTGTGCGATCGGTTGATAGGCTACTTTGTGCAGTAGACACCAGCACGAGAGTATTTACTAATTAATTAATTATGATCGCGGACCTTCACATGAATAATACTATACATGTCCTCTGATGCGGGTTATAAGAAACCAAAGGCGCATGAAGGTATAAGCTGCAGCCTACTCGAGTAAGGGCAGGCCCGCCGAGAGGGGGGCAGAGGGGGCAAATGCCCAGGGGCCCGGCGATGTTCTAGGGGCCCGGGCCGGGCCCGCAATCAACTTATGAAAAATATTATAATCAGTTATACAAAGTTTATGATTTATGCCTTTTAAATATGTTATCTAACACTAAACTACAATCAGTTTAAACTATAGGCCTAAGCATCTAAATAAAATCATAGTTGTATATATAAATATAATATCGTACGGTCATACCCGCACTGTTATTATATCAATTTGTATTTATATAAAGTCTTAAGATAGTTTAGAGGTCTGTGACTGCTCTGCCTAGGGGCCCGTGACTGTTCTGTCTAGGGACCCGCGATTGCTATGCCTCGGGACCCGGAATTTCTGTTGGCGGCCCTGAGTAAGGGTGAAGGTGAAAGGGGTGCAAAGGAGTCGCGCGGATACATCTCACAACGGTGGAATCAAGTCTTTTTTCAAATACTGATGCCACCGTTCAACCAGGCCAGATGCTTCCGAGTGTTAAATAATCTCAGACTACATCACATCAGTTTCTGCCTTTCTTAATCAGACTTGCAGGGTTAAGTTTGCGCCTTGATGCGTTGTCATATCGCAGGCACCCTCACATTACTGAACAATCATAATAATATACATTGCATACGAGTGTAGCTATCGACGATTGGGCTTCGAACCGTAGTCTCGCCCGCTTTGTAAAGGGAAAGCAATAACTATTGCAGATGTCTCTGGCGTTTTCTGTTCTGTGCCAGACAAAACCACGCATCAGTGGTTATAATCAGCCAGTAAACGGAAACAGTCGGCCAATTGTGAAATACACCCATGGCTATATATAGCAAGTTAGTTCTTCATAAATTTGAATAGCGGGTCTATGATTCATGGCATTTTACATTAGAGGGTTGCGCGTCCAATTTAGACTCATAGGGCCCTGCGTGTCCAGAATAAGTCTTAACACTACATACTGAATTCATGAAGATCTCTAAATCTGAAGCCATGGCACGAAATTTATCATCTGTTCATGCCTGCTAATATCTCGCAGAGTAGCGAATCCGTTGTCTCATATATCCGTGTTCCACCTAACTGGTAAACCGCATCATTTTCCATCTTGCTGCATTTTGAATCTTCAGTATGTGATACTGCTACTACTGCAGCGAATGTTGTTTTATTCTTCTTCCTACAACACGTTGTTCAGTAGAAAGGACATTCGATGCATCGGTAAAGTAGGCCTATTGAAACCATTATCTTAAACAGCCATTGATTCCTGGTGTGTAGCCTAATGAATTTAGCTGAAGTGTGGCATCTACAAATCTCAAATCTCAATTTTTTTTTTTTTTATTCCGAATATTTCTATAGCGCCTCTCGAAGTCAACTACTACTCAGAGGCGCTCCCGACTACAGCATTTGATACTGTGCCGGAATTTTCACGCCGAAGCGCCACGAGCAATTGTGAGTGAAGGACTTGCCCAAGGTCCGTACGCAGCGGCTAGAGTGGGAGTCGAACCTGCAACCCTCCGGTCACAAGGCGCCGAACTTACCACTGAGCCACCACGCCCCAATGTATAACATTAAGGATATTAAGTAGACTGGATTGAAAATTTAGTCTCGAAACCGTTTTGGCTCCAGTAACAAACAAAAAACAACCGAGTTTTTACAACATGAAAGCCATACCTATTCTTAGATGAAAGCCATCAGGACAATCGTATGTCTTCAAAAGCAATGATTATGTTACAATTGTCGGCTTTTCCAACAGTTTGTCATAGAGTGTCCTATGTCGTCACTAGACTATTTCAATAAAGCGCTCATGCACTCACAGAGTACACCCTGCTGACCATATTAATCAGTTTCCATTGAAGTAATTAAAATGAATGCTATTGTTTTGTTTCATTTACAGTCGTCGTTTTTCTGTCCGCGCAGATCAAGTCCACGCTTTTACTTTGCTGATCGCCTGTCTGCTGTTTCCTTTCTGACCTTAACAGAAAACTAACAAATGGTTATTCCAGTTACTCATAATGGCAGATGATAATTGAAAAGTCAACTGCCCTTAACATACGACACATTTTCTCTTTACGCTTAACTTATTTTAGAACAGCAAATTAAATCGTCAGGAAGCCAACCACTCGGCACCGTATATCCACGATATACATATGCAAGCATTATAATTTGTGCATATATGTATATATATAAATGACATATGTTCATTTGCAATACATAATTCATGTGTATTTGCATCTATGTATATTTTGTTACCTCTCTGAGGATTCTATAAATGTAACGAATCCCTTAGAAAACCCGCAGATCATCGGTTCTTGCTGCGTGAAGAGTTTCAGTCCAAAAACGCCTAATCAGGGTAAGTTTTTTTGACGAACGATGCCTTTCTGTACTCCTATATTAGATCATCAAAAGACAAGTCACAGACTCGAGGTCTGCCTTAGTGTGACAACTGCAGACTGCAGTTTGTCTTCAGCCAAAGCCCTAAACATTCTGCCATGGTCTTACTATCTGTGTTTAACTACATCAAAAAGCATGACGCGCGTCTAAGAAACAGTTATTTTGCACCTCAGTTGCTAGATTCGTGAAGCTGTAACAAGTTAATGGTACTTGAAATACATTCTTTGCATGACAAGTTGTTTGTGATAGGATAACATTGTAATAAAGCAAGAGACTGATACCAAGACACACGTCCATGGCCCAGGTATCTCCTTAGTGGAAAATTTATTTCAGACGTCAGATGCGTTCAGTGTCTGGATGTCGTCTCACTGCCTACGGAGAAGCCTCTGGAAACCCAGTTCATCTGGGTTGGTAGCAGTGGGCAGATCCGTAATATTTGCAGCATCGTTTCCCCGTTGTCTGTTTCTGAGAGACACATTGAACTCAGCTGAAACATAATTTCTGCTCGTTGATAAAAACTAACCGATACTTTTATCTCTCTTTTATCTCTAAAGCTTCTATGGAAGCATCACCGAACTGTCCCCATTATCGTTTCATATATATTTATGCATAGCCTTCTTAGAATTCGCCCTACATTGCACCTCGCATCCAACATCGCCACATTGCTTGTTCACACGAAACCAGACTATTGCAATGCGCTGTTCGTGAAATCGACACCAACCAAATCAACCGTCTTCAATCCTTCCAGAATAATCTAGTCCGGATGTACTGTCACCATGATGTCACCAGAACAATTAGACAATACCAAATAAACAAAGTACTATGACCTATGTACCTGACCTAAGAATCGGTTTCCGGTTTCGAGAGAGAGGTCGCATTTTGCAGATAAGTGGACATTTTTGTCTAATTTGCCTAAATTTGTGATTTTGTGACAGAAATTGTTTTGGTAGATCGTGCATAATTCTTTGTGCAAGGAGCGTTAGTGACTTGAAGCTAGATTGAAGTAGATTGAAGTAGATTGAAGTAGATTTAGATTTAGAATAGAAAGGCGTTAGCGTGTTGCGTTAGATCAAGGGAACGATAACAGAGGGCAGTCGAGTAGAAGCATATATTAAATAGCTTTAGCATAACAGAGTGAGTAAGCGAGTATTTCGACCTGAAGATACAAAAAGAAAATGTCTCTGAAGAAAAGCGACATCATTGTGTGCACATGTTGTGGCATGTACGGAGCGAAAGATAGTTTTGGGGATGAGACCGGCGCCACGTGCATGCAGTGCACGCGAGTGTTTTGCTTAGAGATAAGTTTGGAGGAAGTGAAGGAAAGTCTAGAGGAAGAAAAGAAAAGGTCGGAGGCAGATAGGAAATGTTTGGAGGTTTTGCTGCAGCGCCTCACGGCTTTGGAGCAGACTAGGAAACCTGAAGAGGATTCAATGGGAAAAGGTAGCGATGAAAAAGAGAGCGTCGATATGGTGCAGGACCCAAAGGTTAGGCCGGCAGAGAAACCAAAGGACAGGCCATCTGAGCAGCTGAAGCAGCAAAAATCAGCCAAGAGCGCACCCAGGCAAAGGCAACGGAAGGTGGTTTTGGTGGGAGATTCCCTAGTAAGGCATGTTGGAAAGAATTTGCAGATGCAGCGTGCAGGGTTCAGATCCATCTGCAAGCCAGGGGCTCGAATAGAGCAAATGCTCCCAGAAATCAAGCAGAAGGCAGAGCTGGAGGATACGGTTATAGTGCAAGTTGGCACAAATAACCTCCGAATGGAAGAAAAAGAAGAAATTTTGAGCAGCTATGAAGCAATGATGAAAGGGTTGAAGGAGGACCGACAAGGGGAAGTTGTTGTCATGGGTATTTTGCCTAGGCAGGATATCAGTGATGCCCTAGAAGAGAAGAGAGTAGAAATCAATACAAGGCTGAAGGAGATGTGCAAGCAGGAGGAGGTTAGATATTGGGAGGTTGACTTCAACCCATGGAAAGGTGGGTACTTGGGGGGAGATGGTCTGCATCTGAATGCTCGAGGTGCAGACATGGTTGCGAGGCAAGTCTTTGGGATGATGAAGACTTTAAACTTGGTGGGAAGACAGTTAGTGCAGTAAATGGACTCGCTAACTGTCAAACAAATAAAGATAAAAAGCTACAAAAAACAGAAGCCAGCAGTAGTGAAGATAGGAGATGCAAGGAAATGGGAAGTAGTAGAATTTTAAAATGTATGTTTGCAAATGTGAGGAGTATAGTAAGTATTACAAAGAGAGCAGAATTGGAATTGTATGCAGAAAAGGAATCACCAGACATAATTGGAATAGCAGAGTCATGGACAAAACCGGAGATCATGGACAGTGAATTAGCTTTAGATGGATACCAATTATTTAGAATGGATCGTGTTAACCAGAAACCAGTTGGGCATGGGGCTGGAGGGGTTTTGCTGTATGTTAAGAGCAGCATTAATGCAGTAGAGAGAGGTGATATGAAGAACGAGACCTTCAAAGAAAGTGTCTGGTGTGAAATTCAATTTAAAAAATCTAAGATGCTTGTAGGAGTTTGCTATAGGGTACCAGATGCCAATGAAGAAGATTACCAAGGATTATGCAAACTACTAGAAATGGCCAATAAGGAAACGTCCTTGATTATGGGGGACTTCAACTACCATATTGATTGGGAAAAAATGGAAGGGGAGAGAGAAAAAGATAAGATTTTCATGGATTTTGTTAATGCCAGCTTTATGCAGCAGCATGTCATGGAGCCAACGAGGGGAGACAACATTTTGGACTTAGTGCTAACATCGGATGAAAATATGGTTGAGAATGTGAGTGTGGGGGAGCATTTTAGTACTAGTGATCATCAGGTTGTGAGATGGGAATTAGTAATGGAGCAGACCCAAGAAGTAAAAGCCTATGTGACAAGACCCAACTTCTTTAAGGCAGACTATGAATTAGTTAGGAAGATGCTGAAGGAAAGGGATTTGGTAAGTGAAATAAAGGGCATGGGAGTGAATGATGCTTGGGAGAAGTTCAGAGAACGTATGAGGGAGATTATCGAAGAAAACATACCGAAGCACAAAAGAACCAATAAGAAGAGGCCTTGGATAACACGTGAGGTTCAAAGAAAGAGAAGGGCAAAGCACAAAGCATGGAAGAATTTACAGAAGTTGAAGAAGGAAACAAAGAAGGGACTGGATTTGGATCAAGAGAGTGTTGCCAGACTTGAGAAGTTAAGAAACAAGTATGTGAATAAAAGAAACAGCTGCAATAATGCAAACAAGAAAGCAATACAAAACTTTGAACAGAAGTTATCGAGGAATGTAAAGGAGGATAGTAAGAGTTTCTACAACTATGTCAGAAGTAAGCAGAAGAGGAAAGACAGAATTGGGCCATTGAAAAAAGAAGAAGGAATGGGAGAAGTTATAGTGGATGATGTGGAAGCTGCTGAAGTACTCAATAAATATTTCAGCTCAGTGTTTACTTTAGAAGAATTAGGAAATGTACCTGAGCCCAAACAAATATTTGTAGATTGTGGCGAGAAGGGATTAACACAGGTACTGTTTACTAAGGAAAATGTGGTGGAGCAACTGAAAAGACTTAAAACCGACAAGAGTCCGGGCATAGATGAACTCCATCCAAAATTTTTACATGAAGTGAGGGAGGAAATTGGAGAGGCATTAGCCCAGATCTTCAATAAATCAATGCAGACTGGAGAGGTACCACGGGAATGGAAGGATGCACTCATAGTGCCACTGTTTAAAAAGGGAAATAGAAGTGAACCAGGTAACTACAGACCAGTCAGTTTAACCAGTGTGGTGTGCAAGGTCATGGAAAGAATTATCAAGGATAACATAGTGAAACATTTGAATGAGCATGATATTATAAAGGGCAGTCAACATGGATTTACCAAAGGCCGTTCGTGTTTGACAAATCTGTTGGAGTTCTTTGACGAGGTCTATGAGAGGATTGACGAGGGAAAACCTGTAGATGTAATTTACTTAGATTTTGCCAAAGCATTTGACAAAGTACCTCATGTAAGGCTGGCCAAAAAGTTACAAGCAGGTGGGATTAGAGGGCAGGTACTAAGATGGATTCAAAGCTGGTTATCAGGTAGAAGACAAAAGGTGGGCATAGGTGATAAACATTCTGGCTGGACGACAGTGCTAAGTGGAGTGCCACAAGGATCAGTGCTTGGGCCACTGCTTTTCGTACTTTTTATTAATGACATAGACGATGGGATTTTATCTAAAATCTCTAAGTTTGCGGATGATACAAAACTATGTAGAACAGTGGATGATGAAGAAGAAGCAGAGATACTGCGGGAAGATCTAAGAAGAATGTTCAGATGGTCACAAGACTGGCAAATGCTCTTCAATTTGGAAAAGTGCTCAGTGATGCATATGGGGAGGAGAAACAACGAGTTTTCATATGAAATGGGGGGCACGGAGTTGAAAGTGAGTGATGAAGAAAGGGACTTGGGAGTGATTATGCACAAGAGTGCAAAACCTTCAAGGCAATGTGCTGAAGCAGCAAAAAAGGCTAATTCAACTTTAGGTATGATAAAAAGGACAATAGTCACCAGAGACAAAGATATAATAATAAGGTTGTACAAATCACTGGTTAGGCCACAGTTGGAATACTGCATCCAGGTATGGAATCCATACCTGAAACAGGACATGGAAAAACTGGAGAAAGTACAAAGAAGAGCTACGAAAATGATTTGGGGCTACAAGGATCTGAGCTATGAAGAAAGGTTGAAAAGGTGTGGACTAACAACATTGGAGAAAAGGAGGAGCAGAGGAGATCTGATTGAAGCTTATAAGATTATCACTGGAAAGGAAGCACTGCAGTGGGAGAGGTTCTTTGAATTAGCACCGAACAGGGCAACTCGGGGACACAGGTATAAATTATTTAAGAGGCCGAAGGGAACATTAGGGCAGAAATTCTTTAGTGCAAGAGTTGTAGACCTGTGGAATGGTTTGGACGATAGTACTGTCTCAGTGGACACTATAACAGCTTTTAAGAAGAAGCTAGGAAAATTGGGCTATTAAGAGTTCGAGGTAAATTTGCAGTGGTTCTAACACAGACTACACGTCTTCTGAACCACTTAAAACCCTTGTTATGTTATGTTATGTTATGTCATCAGCTCACAATCTATGATCTTCTTGGAACTTCTTTCACTCCTATCTGGAAAACATATAAGAACATGTCCTCTTCTTCATATCTTTTTCATCGCTACCATACCAAGCACAATCATCTTAGCCGCTTGCTCGAATATAAGTCTTATCTGCGTGATCTTTCGATGCCTTTGACTCTTTTTGCGATTAAGTAGGCCTACTTTATCATAAACCTGTTTACTTCAACAACCTGAATCCGCATCAAATAAACAGACTGTTAATAACATAACATAACATAATATAGCATAACATAACAAGGATTTTAAGTGGTTCAGAAGACGTGTAGTCTATGTTACAACCACTGAAAATTAACCTGGGAAACTTAATAGTCCAATTTTCCTAGCTTCTTAAAAGCTGTGATAGTGTCCAGTACTATCACCCAAACCATTCCACTGGTCTACACAGGTCTAATAGACGCTGACATTATGCGACAACTGTATTAGGCCTACATTACTCTAAAGAAAACTGAATCACATTAATTGTAATGCTCATCAACAGGTATCTAGGTATTCTGCAGGATGAAGGCTTTCCTACTCGTCGTTGCCGTGGCCGTTCTCATGAATATGGTGCAGTCGAAAGTCTATCGCACTTTCGGACTGGAACGCCTGATTTTCCGCGAAGAATACTTGACCGACAATCTTGAGAGCAAGGAGGAAGACGAGAAGGAGACGGCGAGTGCTTCCCAAACTTGTTGCTATCCGAAGTCGCTCCAGGGCACAACACATCTTTATGAGCCTGGCATGCCCGCTCCAAAGCAGGCCAAGATCTTTGTGGATGCTGGCAACAGCCGTCTAGCAACGATCGAAGGCGAAGTGAGGCAGGTCATAAGCTGTACGTGCTGCTTCTGTACACATACAACCATTGTCGAACGTAAAAAATTCTGCCAACAATTCGCTGTAGCTAATGTCAGTTTCGACGACGTGTTTGATCGCTGCGTTCCACAGAAAGCCACCAACCTAGGCACCGTCAAAATGGGAATGGATGGACTCCAGCAGTCATCGATGATCGTCCAGCAATGGGGATTCTCCAGCGGCAACGACCATATCAGGATGCTGGTGACGGCCAATGGATGTTTTCCTGTGGCAAAGATTGAAACTCGCACAGCCGGGCCATGCCAGTCTGAACTGGTCAATAAATACTACTTCGACATGGCATCACCAGTCAAGGACCCCAGAGTGTTTGTAATTCCGCCATACTGCCGAAGAGTTATAGAAGAAGAGGAAGCAGGACGCGATGAGAAACTGGATTCGATTCCTTTCTACCTGCGCTTCTAGTGAGAAAACACTCTGCCAGAGCCAGAGCCAGGAATAATACCAGACAATATAAATTTTGCCAGTTTGCATGACACACATTAACTATATACAGTGTAACCGTTCAGCATCCGGTGCTTCTTAAACATACGCAGCCTGATCTTCAATTACGAAATGTATCGAATGTAGCGCATTGTAATTGTTACGTAAGCCCCCTAATAAGCAGTTATTACTAAAATGTGCAATTTGTAGACCTACATTGCGACATTGATTTCAGCACAGCCTATATTAAAATTAACAACAGTAATACAAGAATTTCCTGTTTTGAGAAAACCGGTTAGGCCTATAACCGGATTGTCAAATAATGATAAACCGTAGTTAATAACAATTAGAAAAATAGATTATTCGAGTTGTTGCTTCAACATTAGTGATCTACGATTTATTACAGTAAAACACCCAGTTTAAGAATGATTATAAATGGTTCATAAAAATGGTTTGTTGGTTTGATCTCTTAGTCAGTATTTCAATCTTCAGTTCATTCGTTCAAGGCTTCAAAACATTCGTTCAAAACATTGGCTTTAGTATAGTCCTTAATTGCTTATTTTGTTATTTAAACGATTGCTGACTCATTGGCTTGTATCTTAATAACATTCAGTATCACTGTGACACCCAGGAAACTAACAAATAAAGGGCGTTGAAATCCTTTAAAAGTCTTGGTTAATTGTTGTTATTGTTATTTTTATTATTATTCAATTTTGTTATTATCACTGTAAGTAACTAATATCGCGGACAATCACATTAGTACAGTCAAGTGTCTATTGCGACTTGTCTTCAGGAGTACAAATCCCGTCAAGGCAGACGGTTATTTTAAGACTAGCGTATTTGCCCGTCATATATGACAGGTTGATAAAGAAAGTGAATGGATTAATAGGAACAGAAAAGAATTTACCCAGTGATGGGCGCTAAACTATTTTTGTCAGTTAAACTAAAACTATATTTTAACTAAAAAAAATTGTTTAACTAAAGTTGGCAACTGATTTTAGAAATTAGTTAACTTGAACTAAAAAGTAGTTAAGCTTTTTCCAACTTTTTTCCAACTTTTTACGACAAACATTTTCACAATAGCAGAGGTTAAGTGAACTGTAATAATGCAGAGCGTCGATGACAATTTCACCTTCAAACTGTGCGATGTGTAGCCTGCTGTTCTGGCATACAGTTACAGGCGTACTGTAAGTAGTGTATGAATTTGAAAACACAAACTGTTAATGCTAAAACCATGCAGTGTTAAAATGTTTTTTTGTTGACAGTGTTCAATGTTCATTGTGGAAAAATAGTTGCATATTACTGATTTTTTAGATAAACTTTTTAGTTAGCAACTATACATGTTTAGTTAAACTATGGTTTTAACTAAATTATTTTTTAGTTAAACTTCATCCTTAACTAATTTTTTTAGTTAAACTAAAAGTTAGCAACTTTTTAGTTAACTATTGCCCATCACTGAATTTACCAATTCTGTCTGTGCCTTCCTTACTTCCCTCCATCCATCCCTCCCTCCCTGTCTATATGACCGACGCAATAATAACCAAGTCTGTGTGTCTGCTCTCCATGGTCCATTCTGTCACGTTCTATTCTAATCTTAAGACTGCTCTTTTCAGCCGCGCTGGGGTCGGGAGCACTTCTGAGTAGTTACCTTGAAGGGGTGCTATATAAATCTCCGTAATGAGTAATGAAATAACAGCAGTATTCAAACAAGAAATATGACCTCTTACTTACTTTCTTATTTATTCATAAACGGAGGCCTGTAATTGTGCCTAATGGGCCTATAGAAAATGAAACATAAAAACACGTACTAAACATTATACAATCTTGTGATATTATATATTAAACGATTCGGAGAATCTGCATTATAACAATGATAACCCCAATACTCTCGTCAGTTTACCATGTGCCAAACAAGGCCTAGGTCAGCATTGACCTATGTGCAGTTCCGTTTGCACAATTCACTCTTTATGCTTCTAACTGGAAATTGTTCAAGAGTGAAAGTAAAAGGCCTAATATACCCATATATATATATATATATATATTATAAATATGCGTGTATGTTTCCATATTTGTGCATGTATCCATATATGTATGTGTGTGCATATTGTTAGCTTGTTAGTCTAGAGGTGAAATGTGAGTTAGAATGATATGAGAAATGACAAGAAAAACAAAGACTTTCGCAATATTGATAAAACGTATATTTACACTATGTACATAATTGAAACGATACTCACACATACAAGACAAACGAAACGTCAAAAGACAGACTCTCCGAGAAGACGCCTGCACAAACTCCACAAAGGAAGATACAACTCGAGAACCGGCAATTAAACATGAGTAGCGACCACGCAGGGTACACTCTCTGAAAATGACCACAAAAGGGTACTTACAATGCGTGACACAACCAGTGCACGTCTTACGCCTTACTTAACTAAAACCGGTCTCCCTATAGACACACGAACACTGCTATATATAGTCAACGAGACCATCCTACATTTAGCTTCAAACGAGGTGCGTCTTAACTAAGGTTAGTAAGTGCACGTGAGGATGATAATGGCGGGATGGCTGAAGGCCAACTCCCAACAGACCCCCCGACAACGAAAAAGAGGAAACATTAAAAGTGTTTCCGACCATGCAGAAACTACAAATGTACATGAATTTAAACTATCTCGAAAAGTTCATCAACATAACAGTCCAAACGTTTACAACAGCAAAAGAGAATCACTTAATGAAATAGACGGACAATCCGTAAAAGCCTATGAAAAGTCCGTAGATTTAAACTGAGGGACGACTTAAAATGTCTGGTAATATATTGTCTCGACCACGCCGATGCTTAATGTTCAAGAGTACTGTTGGAGTTCAAGACTCCATCGCAAAAGTTTCGCATTCGAAGGAGCCATGCGATTTATGAACTGTAGTGGACTATGGTCCGTATAAACAACCACTGGAGCGGAACCAAAGTACACGCTGAACGCGCGTACACCGACCACCAGCGCAAGTGCCTCCTTCTCAATGGTCGAATAGCGTACTTCCGCCGAACTCAACTTCCGACTCAGGTAGCAGACCGGATGTTCAATCTCGTTCGTTATCTGAAATAGACAACCTCCCAAACAGAAGTACGAAGCATCTACAGCCAAATAAAAAGGTTTGTCAAAATCTGGCGGTTTAAGTATAGGCCGCGAAGCCATCCTAGACTTCAAATCAACGAATGCATTCTCAGCCTCAGGAGACCAAGTAAACCTGTGACCTTTCTCAAGTAACAAAGTAAGAGGTAACGTTAGCTGAGAGTAATGCGGCAGAAACTTGCGGTAATAACCAGCCAAACCCAGAAAAGATTGAACCTGCTTCTTAAGCGCATTCAACTTACGAAAGTCTGTACACAGCCGCAGAGACCCATCCGATTTAGGTACAAGTACAATAGGCGAAGCCCACGCACTTTCGGATTCCTCTACAATGCCTTCTTCAATTAGGCCTTTAATCTCTTTGTCTACCTGTGCCATACGTTCAGGATGCAACCGATAGGCTGTCTGCCGTACTGATCGTGCACCAGGTATCAACTCAACACGGTGTGCAATAAGTGAAGTCTTGCCAGGTACATCGCTAAACACACCCTTAAACGTACTAAGCATGCCCAGCAATTCATCCCGTTGCACAAAATCTAAAGGACTATTTGCGACCACCTCTTCTAATTTAGGCGACTCAGACACATTCACACTTGCAGGCATATCATGAGCAACGTACAATAACTTAGCACGCAACTGCGTAGGAACAACAATTTGCGTGTACCCTACATCATCAGGCGTATCTAAATCCTTCCACTGCCTCACCAAAATTCCGTTAGCAATCGAATACGATTGGCGTTCCATATACTGCCCAACCCTTTGTTCAACCAGCTGATACAAGGGAAGCAAAGACGTATCGGCTTTCTGCATATTAATTAAATTCCCGCGCGACACTACATTGGTTAAATCAGCATGCGCTGCAGTAGACTCTTTGAATAAGGCACTCAAGTCTACGTCTAACTGCACATTTATATCAGCAGACTTATCTTCTACAGATTGAGTATGCGACACAGGTAAAGAGCCAGAATCGGTCAATTTAACTTGAGCGCGCGTAGTCACTCCCACATTTATCTCATCTTGTGGACTATCCAAGTCGTTACCAATTAGAACGTGAATGCCAGGTGGCAAATGGTCTACCAACCCACATAAGATAGTGCCGTTAGCAAATTTAGACTCAACTCGAATTTCAACCAAAGGCACACGAAGCGTGACACCCGAGATACCTCTAATAAGGCGAACCTCACCGGTGTAACAGAACTCATTAGCATGCAATAATTCCTTGTTAGCCAAGCTTTGCAAAGAACCAGTATCTCTTAACACAACAATATTGCGAGAAAGTCCAGTGGGCGTATACACATAGCCAGACGAACAGAATGACAAGTAGCCAGCGTCGACCATTTTAGTCGGCCCATCCTTCACTTGTACAGACGTATCTACGCCCATAACTAATTCTACATTCTTAGGATTGGTGTTCTGCTCATGAATTCGAACTCGTTCTTCGTAAACCTTCTGTGCCCAAATTTCAAAATTTTTTCTGTTTAACTCGTCAAGAGCTACCCAGACCATTTTCTGCAGCTCTACCTCATTCCAAGTTTTTATTCTTACTCCTAAACCACTTAAACTTTCCCTCATCTCTTCGACAGACATATCGAAAATATCTGCACATTCCAAAGGCTTAAACGGTGGCGAATTTTCCATTTTAGAATCTTATGCCACTCAATTCAAACAAAACGACTGTAGGACCAAAATTATCAAAATTTCCGCCTTTTCAAAATTTCCGAAGTCAACGCTCAAAATTTCAAGTAAACAAAACGGAAAACGATGAATTTTAAGGACGAGCCCCCATATGTTAGCTTGTTAGTCTAGAGGTGAAATGTGAGTTAGAATGATATGAGAAATGACAAGAAAAACAAAGACTTTCGCAATATTGATAAAACGTATATTTACACTATGTACATAATTGAAACGATACTCACACATACAAGACAAACGAAACGTCAAAAGACAGACTCTCCGAGAAGACGCCTGCACAAACTCCACAAAGGAAGATACAACTCGAGAACCGGCAATTAAACATGAGTAGCGACCACGCAGGGTACACTCTCTGAAAATGACCACAAAAGGGTACTTACAATGCGTGACACAACCAGTGCACGTCTTACGCCTTACTTAACTAAAACCGGTCTCCCTATAGACACACGAACACTGCTATATATAGTCAACGAGACCATCCTACATTTAGCTTCAAACGAGGTGCGTCTTAACTAAGGTTAGTAAGTGCACGTGAGGATGATAATGGCGGGATGGCTGAAGGCCAACTCCCAACAATATATATAGATATATATAGATATAGGGTTTATGCTAGGGACCTGCGAATCACAAATTTTCAGTCGAATCGAATCTCGAATCGAATCGGGGGTAAAGATTCGAATTCGAATCGAATCTCGAATCGAATCAGCGGGTACCAGTTTTGTGTTAATGAAGCCTGCTTGCACAGGCATACCACATGTAGTGTCAATGACTTCTGCAGTTAATAATCAATTAAACTAAACATTAAGCTCTATTAACAGAATTAAAAATAACACAATTAATTAATTAATTAATTAATTAAGTATATTCTTTGTGCCAATTGCATAACCGAACTTTGGTGTACATACAGCTAAGCGGAGTTTATTACAGAGCTTCTCATTTGTGGCGATCGATCAATCGCTCTCCTCGGTCGCACGCCTAGCAAAGGTACGGGCGAGCGGTTAATCCCTCGCCTAGCGGAAGGCGTCGCACCGTCGGTCATCGCTCGATGAGCTTAAGTTAGACTCCAAGACGATAGACGTAACTGGAGCCAGATCATTATTTTATTTATCTAATTTACATTACATTAATTTACTTACTTACGGCAGCGTTGAATGCTGAGTGATCGCTCTGAGTTCATACAATATGATTGTCCATAACAACGCGGTCGACACCTCACGCCTCACGACTTCATTCGTGGAGTCACTATTGACTCACTAATTATATGCAGCTATGCAAAATAGGCTGTACACAAAAGCTCTAGAGGTCGACCGCGCATCGCTTACCTAAATCCAGCGCGATAGATTTTCAAACCGCCTACTATTTTCAAATGAGAAGCTCTGAGTAGGCCTATAGGATTCTAATTATAGACCCTTTTCAGAGGGTTTGCTGTCATCGCATGCCGCGTTTCACGCAGAAATTCAACAACCAATCCACGGGCAGTAAACAATTAAACCAATTAGTTTACAAGAAATTGCGTCAAGGGCTAATTATTTTTCCGTAAAACGAATCGAAATTTTTCGAATCATGACATCATTTTCGACTCGAATCGAATACCGGCGTCCGATTCGTTTTCGAATCGAATATCGAAGCTTCGCAGGTCCCTAGTTAACTTTATGCATACAAGCACCCACATGCATATACACCCACACGTACGTACGTATGTAAATATGTATGTATGTATGTGTGTATAATTGAATTTATGCACCCATGTGTGTTTATATGTATGTACATATGATTGTATGTTTGTATGTATAATTGTATATGTGTGTATCAAAACACGTAATTTTAATATTTTACAAACATTGGCGTATCTAGCTGTTTTGGCCTTTGGGGCGATGATTGCAATCAGCACTATCCATAGTAGGCCCCTAGATACTTTGAATTTTAACGAAAAACTGCAATTTAGAGAAACGTCATATGTTAAACGTTAATCAAAGAGAGTACCATAAAACCAGAAAAGCAAACAAAACCTTTATATAATTTTGTCGCCATTTTAGAACTTCTATTTTTTTTAAGTTGCGGAATTAAATATAATTTTTTTCTCTGCGTCTACATCTAGTCAGGCTTCCTGGTCTATGCTTCCATCATCGACTTGAGCAAGCATGTTATTCTCTGTCTACGTACTAGTTAAAGCATCAGAAGTGTCTTGATTAGAACTTCTATAACTTACTTCTATAGATAGAGGGGGGCCCGATAGCGCATTGGATAACATCTGGCGTAGAGTGCGAGAGGTACAGAGATCGAGTCCCATAGGCGGACATGCTTTGTAGGCTGCAATTTGCGCCGTGTATTGCAGGCTGTCTGTTCTGTTAGTAGTTAAGATTTATCGCATAACATGTACATGTACAGCGCAGTGCGTTTGCAGCCGCTTAATTAAAGAATAAATATTATTATTATTATTATTATTATTATTAATTCACATCTGGTTCTAACTGTTATCTTATGGAGAAGTATCAAATGTTTGCGACATCAAGGTCCACACCCTGCAGCTTACTTGACGATCAAGGAAAAGGCAATAACATAGACAGACGAAGGTATAGATGAAGACAGTGAGAGATACTGTGGAAGGCGCAGACAGAAATCTAACAAAGTGTAGACAGAATTATTTCCTTTATAAGTTTTTTTTAAGAAGATAGTTTGTTAACGCGTAGGGTTTGTGTTCTTCTTGTAGATCACGCCAAAGCCCACGGTCACGGTGACTAGCAACAGAGTGAGTCTTTAACTTCGATTCGATTACTAACCTATTGCTGTTCGCTAAAGGCTTATATAAGGCTTTAACAGAAACACAGCTATACAAGCAGTTGTTCAACTTGTTCTACTTGAAACAACAATATAAAGTTCTTTTTTAAATTATATTTAGTTATGAGGTTATTTTTTAAATTTTATTTCGATAATAGTGTAGCATTTGATTGTAGATTCCAGCATCTAATAAATTTAAGTCTTGACAAAGACGCGGGGTCCATGCTAAGTTACATTTATCAGTGCTAAAGAGGGACATACAGACATACATACAGACAGGCAGAGAGACGGACGAGCCGGACATACTTCTGGAACGTCGTTCGATATTGAGCGACATCTAGGCAGTAATTCAGGCAAACGGTCAATCAACTAAACAAGAAGACACTAGACACATGCATATAGCAAGACATACGACGAAAGAAGCCGAGATATATTAGTCAGAGTTGAAGTAGTAGGCCTATTAAGAGTGACAGACTGTATTATCAAGTGGACTAATTGAAGCAAATTTATTTTGCTGGGCAATTATTTCTCGACACTGACATAAGATTTCTCTTACAATTCTCCACTCCCACTTACTTCTCTCCCCCTACCAAGCTGATAGTTTTCTCTCTCAATCAAGTAATTCAAGGAGATCTAATCAGAATTAGATATCAAGTGATGACCAACAGCCATACCATAAATCTCCCTCCCTCCCTCCCTCCCTCCCTCCCTCCCTCCCTCCCTCCCTCCCTCCCTCCCTCCCTCCCTCCCTCCCTCCATCCCTCCCTCCTTCCCTCCCTCCCTCCCTCTCTGTCTGTCTGTCTGTCTGTCTGTCTGTCTGTCTGTCTCTGTCTCTGTCTGTCTGTCTGTCTGTCTGTCTGTCTGTCTGTCTGTCTGTCTGTCTGTCTGTCTGTCTGTCTGTCTGTCTGTCTGTCTCTCTCTCTCTCTCTCTCTCTCTCTCTCTCTCTCTCTCTCTCTCTCTCACAGGGCATTTCTTATTCGTAGGCCCTTGAGCCGACAATGGAAAAATCTCAAGGTCCTGGACAGGCATAAGCTTCGAAGTCAATGACAATGCTTCGCAGGACTCGCCATTGACTTCCCAGCTTACGCCGGAACCAAATTACAAGCTTGGTGACAGAGACAGACCAGTGTGTGAGAAACGAATTGCCCATGGTCGTTACACGGAGGCAAATTCGCAACCGCATGATCATCCATCAAGCATACACTGTCGAAGCATAAACTGGCACGTCAGCTACATGTATATTACAGGTGTTCTCGTTGATTGTTTTTGCTGTAGATTTCCTGTAGGTACGTCTTTCAATGATCCTGTAATAAAACACGAGTGAACCGCAATGCCTCAACAACCTTCAAGTTGAACACATAGATCGAGTCAAGCCAGATTGCAACCCTTCCTTTCACAAGCAGCCGCCGTTATGACACCACCCAGACTGATATCAAAACAAAATCCACGGGCATTTCTCGCATACCTCTTGCTGTGGCCTCAACAATGAATGAGATTCCGAATGACAAATATCGTACCTACTGACTATCACGAACAAGCGTCTAATTATAATAATTGTGTGCAAATTATTTTTGCGTTATTATTTCAACGCGTTACATTGTTAGTTGTTCTGTTACACAAAATACTTTGTGTTTCTGAAAGATAAATTCTAAAAGTCGGGTCCAAGTTATCTTCACAACAGTCAGTTAGTTACAAGATCCGGGACTTATTGTCCATGCAATTAAACAGTGTAATTTATAAATAATAAATAAAAATTTAAGGAAAAATGACAGAAATAAGAGTTCGACATTATCGGGTATTTTACAATTGCAAAGCCAAAATAAATAACTTATACATCAATGTTCTGAACAGAAGCGTGACTGGAGTTACTATTTTCTACTGCAATCTGTCGATTTCTTTGTGTTCTTACATGTTCTCACGCAGTCTTTGACGGTGTATGATTCATGATGCCAGAGAAGGCTGTGATATTCTGTAAATAAATCGTATGACACTTAAAAATCGGAATAGAAGTTGAAATCAATTTCTTCTGTTATTCTTTACATTCAGAGATGTGGGATGAGCTTTATAACCAAGCTGCAGTTTAAACTGCGTCTTTCTACTCGATTGGATTTAGAATTATTAGGCTATAATTTTAATATAGTCTTGTCATGCTAATACGTGTAATCAGCATGAGTTAGAACAATGCATGTAATGTAAGACAGAACACTCTAACAGTGGCGTCTACCAATGGAGGGGCATTGTTCTCCCACGGTTGCCATAAGTGGGGGGGTTCACGTTCTGGACATAAACTGGGTTTTAATTGACCATGCATGATGCTGGTGTATATAATAAATTAATTTACAGTTCTGAGTGACTTCTGAGCGTCTTACATATAAGTTGACCAGAGTGGGGGACCTGTTCTCCCATTCTAGGGTGGGTTAGACGCCACTGCACTATAATGAATTAAATCGAATTAGGCCTACGTATCGTCAAGCACACCACTGAGACGAGTACGCTCAAAATAATTACGCAAGGTCTAAGGTAGAAGAAGAATAAGAAGAGCAGTCCCTTAAGCTAGCTTGAAAGGCAGCCACTGTATACAGTATTGCAACTTCATTTTTCAAATCTTAGCCTCGACGTACGAGAGCAGCTAGCCAGTCGTCTCCGAATGATCCCAATTACAGTGTACGGTCTATGTAGCCTACTTATTATAGGCTATAATAAGTAGGCTACATAGACCGTACAGCTATAATTTATAGCTGAGTTCGCTAGGTAAATAGGTGAAGCAGAAACCTAGAGATATAATTTTCCTACCCTCACGTGTATAAAGGTGTAGGCCTAATGCTACAACTAGGCCTATCATTTTAAATGAGTTAGAAGAATTACGTAATTTTAAACAAACTCTTAGCTAATAGTCCATGACGCGGTTACAGCCTAGTTTTGGCGTGCCATCGAAATATCGTCAACACGATGAATTGTGAACAGGCCTCAGATCGATGGCGCACTGCGGTAGTCAGCGGAGGGTCCAAAATTTGAAGTTATGCCACGGAGTAAAAGCATGGCAAATGTTAGTAAAGTTATGATAAAGAATGATGAACTTCTGATCAAATAACCTACAGAAAATAGTGAATTGAATGAGACACCTCAACGAAGTCACAGCAGTTATTAACAAGTCTAATAATGAACTAAGGAGGCAGGGCCGCATTAAGGCTAGTGCGGTCCCGGGTGCTGTGACTGTCAAATTTCATCACAGAAAAATTTGATGACCTTTTTGGAAATTTTTGATGACCTTATTTTGCGAATTCTTCTTACACAAACTTTTATGACTTTTTTTGGAATTTTTGATGACCTTTTTCTGGGAATATGTTCTTACATTAACATTTTTGTATGTGCTTTCGAAAATGCGGGTCCCAAAATCTGCGGGCCCGGGTGCTGCAGCACCGTTAGCCCCCCCTTAATGCGGGCCTGTAAGAAGCGAAACCATTTATAGCTGTAGCGTCGATATCTCAGATGTCTCTGGCGTTTTCTGTTCTGTGGCGAACAAAACCAATAGCGGTTATAATCGGTCAGTAAATGGAAACAGTCGTCAATTGTGAAATACAATCATAGGCCTAGCTAAATAGGCCTATAGCAATTGGGTTCTTCGTAAATTTTAATAGCGGATCTATGATCTATGACAGTTTACATTGTAGGGTTGCGACGTCCAATTTAGACGATCATAGGGTCCTATGTATCCGGAATAACTCTTAAACACTACATACTGAATCCATCCAGATCAGTAAAGCAGAAGCCATGACACGAAATTTATTAGCTGTTCATGCCTACTAATATCTCTCAGAGTAGCGAATCCGTTGTCTCGGATCTCCGTGCTCCACCTAACTGCATGGTAAACAGAATAATTATTTTCTATCTTACTGCATTTTGGACGTTCAGTATGCGATATTGCAGTGAATGTTGTTTCATTTCTTCTTCCTAAAACACGTTGCTCAGCATGAAGAACATTGGGGGCACGCTTCATCGCCCATCGGTTAACCAGTGAAACCATTATCTTTAACAGTCATTGAGTCTTCTTATGTAAATAATTTAGTGTGGCACCTAGAAATATACGAGTAGACTGTATAACATTGAGGATATTAAGTAGACTAAATTGGAAATTTAGTTTCGAAAATCTTTTGGCTCTAGTAACCAGGGGCATCTACACCATAGAAACCTTGGAGCAAATGCTCCATCCAAGAAATATAGGGGGGAGATAAGTCAGTGTGTGCCACCATTTTAGGGGGGAGGAAGGAACGGGGAGGGGAAGAAGAGGGCAAAAGGGACGTTGCCCCAATGACTTAGGAGGGGGATAGACGCCCCTGCTAGTAACCTAAACCAACCGAGTTTTACAACCTGATATCAGGGACAACGCTGAAATCGTAGGGCCTACGTCTTCAAAAGCAATGATTATGCCGCAATTGCATACCTTCCCGAAGAAATTACGTAGCGCCAGTTTATCACAGCAGATGTATAAACCTACAATAGAAATGTCCTATACCACAAGACTATTTCAACAGAGCGCTCATGTTGTCACAGAGTACACCTGCTGACCACATTAATCAGTTTGCTTCGAAGTAATTGAAATGAGGGCTATTTAACTGTTTTGTTTCATTTACAGTTGCCGTCTTTCTGTCCGCGCAGATCAAGTCCACGCTTTTACTTTGCTGATCGCCTGTCTGCTGTTTCCTTTCTGACCTTAACTACTAACAAATGGCTATTCCTGTTACTCATACTGGCAGATGATAATTAGAAATGCAACTGCCCGAAAGATAAGACACAATTTCTCTTTCCGTTTACTTGTGGAGTAATTGAGAACAGCAATTTAAATCGATAGGCAGCCAGCCACTCGGCACAGTATATCCACGATATACATATGCAAGCATTATAATTTGTACATCTGTATATATAAATGACATAATGTTCATGCGCAATACATAATTCATGTGTATTTGCATTTGTGTATATTTTGTGACCTCTCTGAGGATTCTATAAATGTAACGAATCATAGACGAAACCAGCAGATCATCGGTTCTTGTTGCGAGAAGAGTTTCAGTCCAAAAACGCCTAATCAGGGTAAGTTTTTTTGACGAACGATGCCTTTCTGTAGCTCCTATATTAGATCGTCAAAAGACAAGTCACAGGCTCGAGGTCTGCCTTGGTGTGACAACTGCAGACTGCAGTTTGTCTTCAGCCAAAGCCCTAAACATTCTGCAATGGTCTTACGATCTGTGTTTAACTGCATCAAAAGCATGACGCGCGTCTAAGAAACGGTTATTTTGTACCTCAGTAACTAGACTCGTGAAAGTGTTTACATGTAAATGTAACTTGATATACATTGTTTGCATGACAAGTTGTTTGTGAAAGGATAACATTGTAATAAAGCTTTGCTCTTACGCAACGCAAAAGACTGGTTCCAAGAAACTGCAGCTTACAAAAGAGTTGTTATTATATATTCGTTTATTGAGAGGAGAAGACAATCTGACAAAAACGCAGAAATGCTTACATGAGTGATAATTTATAATTAAAGTTCATTAGAATATTTTAGAATAAACTAGTAAATATTTTTATATAATGATCTGGGAATAAATTAAGAGTTGTCCTTGGGTGAGAGAGTATGGTTGTGTGCTCTTGGTCTTAGTTGGTGAGAGGAGGGGGGTCGGAGTGGAGGTAGGAGTTGGTGAAGTACATGCTTAGGGTTGTGTAATATGGAGAAAAGGAGTTTCGCATCGGCTATATTGGCAAGTCCAGAGACTGTTGGAAAGGATTGTTCTAGGTAACCTAAGCGTTTGGCTCTTTTTAAGAGTTTTTCCAGGCGTTCTTTATCGGAAGCCAGGGTAAGACCCCAACAGGATGGCGAGGCATATAGAAGTTTAGCAACGGTAGTGGCTTTGGTTATATTATGGATGGATGAGGAAGAAAGGCCATGGGTTTTGAGTTTTCTGAGAGTTGTTATTAGAGGAAGAGCAGGTTGCTGTGAGGTGGTCTATATGGGCTGTGAGTTTGAGATCATCCTGACGGATAACACCCAGTATCTTCAAAGTTTTAACTCGGGTAATATTAGGTAATGGAGGAGGAGGGTCAAATTGGTGTCGAGGGCAGAAAATGATCATTTCGTTAGATTTAGAGCTATTTAAGGTAAGGTTATTGGCAAAAGCCCAGGTAGAGATTAAATGCAGTTCAGATGGAATACTATGAGCTTGAGAGGATCCAGTAAGGAGGTAGGTGTCATCTGCAAATTTGAACATACGATTAAGAGGTTGATGAGGGTGCAGGTCAGAGCCAGTAATGGAGAAGTTGGTAGGTCCTAAGACTGAGCCTTGAACTATACTAGCATTGATTGGGAGGAGAGATGAAGAGCGACCTTTGAATATAGTGAGGTGTGAGCGTTCAAGATGATATTCAACTAGCCAGTTATAGATTTGGTCTGGGATATCAAGAGTGGAGATTTTGTCAAATAGGGCAGAGTGCTTAACAGAGTCAAATGCTTTGAAGAAGTCAAGGGAGATTATTGAGACATATTCGTTGGTTTTTAGGAGGAGTTGTGTATGATGTATGATAGATATTATGGCTGCAGAGGTGGAAGCAGTAGGTCTGAAAGCGAATTGATCTGAAACTATGGATTCAAGGGGGGCTTGAGTAAGGGTAGGGTATATAAATCTCTGAATTATTTGCTTTCCGACTATTCTGGAGAGAATAGGGAGGATGGAAATTGGGCGGAAGTCAGCATTTTGAGAGGGGGAGTTGGTTTTAGCTTAAGGAAATCGTTAGGAAGCTTTCACGAAATCCTTAAGTTGGAATTGAACTTCCGAATATAAGGCATTTACAATACACTGAAACAGTTAATTGGTTGAAGGAACTACACTACAGCACTACATTTGAGGTATTCAAACTAAAGCTGAGCAGTTTAACTTAGGAAGAAACACGGATAAACTAAATTATACTAATAAAAGGATTGCATTTACCACATACCCATCTATTCCTATAATATTCACATCATCCAGCCTATGCACATCTGAAGGGGCCAGAGACCTACTAACTGGTCCGTTGTTTCACTTGGTCTCCCACAGGTTCCCATCTTAGGGTCCTCACTCTTTATTCTCTATACATTTCCGATTTAAGCCAGTTCTTCCCTTCTTTGGGAGTTACAGCTCACCAGTATTCAGATGATACCAAGGCAATTGTCCATGGCCCAGCTGTAGAGCCTAACTCCTTAGTGGAGGCTATATTTCAGACGTCAGAGGCGTTCATTGTCTAGATTTGGTCCCATCGCCTCCGGCTTAACCCTCCAAAACCCAGTTCATCTGGGTTGGTAACCGTGGGCAGAGCTGTAAAATCGATCTGCCTAGTTTGCAGTATCGTTTCTCTGTGTTGTCTGCTCCTGAGAGACACATTCGACTCCGCTGAAACTGAATTCGTGTTCGCTGATCGATGCGCTCCTAAGTAGACTGCCTTAAACGTGCGCTATATAAATGTTCCTTAATAATAATAATAATAATAATAATAATAATAATAATAATAATAATAATAATAATAATAATAATAATAATAATAATTATTATTATTATTATCATTATTATTATTATTATTATTATTATTATTATTATTATTATTATTATTATTATTATTATTATTATAATCCGAGAATTCATGTCTAGGTTCTGTTCACTCTCAAAACGAGTTTCCCGCCGCTACCTCCGTTAAGAAGGCGATGTATAAAGATGGGTTTGTTGTTCTTTGGCTCCGGGCAGCTTTGACATAGCGCCTTGGAAGGCCACTGCGTTGAAGCGCTGCACCATCACTGAAAGACTCTTGAATAGGAAGTTTGATTCGCGGGAGTCATCGGTGGTCTTCGACAGCCGGCGACCAAGTTCAGATAGAAAGGCAAGGCCTTCTCTGTTGAGGGGACCGAAGGTTTCGACCGCTACAGGTATGAAAATGTATCTCCTCTGTAGTTCAGAGTACTTGATGTTCTTCCTCGTAGCAGCCACCTCCGCCGCCCCTCCTGCCGCGGCCGCCGTTTCCGTGATATAAGAGGCAGCCACCGTGTCTACCACCGTCGCGTCCCACAATAAGGACAGCCCGCCGCTCCACGGTATTAGGGTCTGGCCATCCGGTCTCTTTCCATCCGACCTGGATAGGCCGGACGGCTCCTTGACTGCCGGGATGCCGGCTCTGTTGAGGCTGCGGTGGATGAGGTCGTTGATGTTGCTGTGCCGAGCTTGTCGGCCGAACCCCAGTGAGCATGACAGCCCATGCTCGCCTCTGGACGAGACGTAGGCACCGCATGCGCATTTGTGCGGTTCGCAGATTGCCAGACCCAATCGTAGGCCGACCGCCACCCTCATTGTCTCGTCATCCACTCTGAGGCCGCGAGCAGCGATCGGGAGGGCGTGTAGCCAGTCCGAGGCGTGCGGTGACTGCGACGCCTTCAGTCTCGCCTGGTCGTAGGGATCAAACAGTTTATCCTCGAGCGTCGAGAGGGCTGCGTGTAGTAGCGGACCGTCCCAGTGTCTCTGTCCACGACCGGGCGTGACCGTTGGGATCGGAACCCCAGAAAGCTGAAGCCAGGTAGTCTTCGCCGAGTCATATTATTATTATTATTATTATTATTATTATTATTATTATTATTATTATTATTATTATTATTATTATCAAACCCGTCAAGCCCTGAAGACGAGGCCTGACCCCCCAGACAATTACCCTGCTCCTAAATAAGTTTTTCCAAATCCCGAGGGATCACTAATACCTCGGGTAAAAAAAATAAAAATTTTAATAATAATAATAATAATAATAATAATAATAATAATAATAATAATAATAATAATAATAATAATAATAATAAGATCATAACTACCTCGGGTACAATAATAATAATAATATTGATAATAATAATAATTGCTCAAAACTTCCCGATACTTTTATCTCTCTTTAATCTCTGAAGCTTCTATGATGGCATCACAGAATTCTCCCCATTATCGTTTCATATGTTTTCATTGACTCTCTTTGCGATACTATTTATGCATAACCTTCTTAGAATTCGTTCGCCCTGTATTGCACTTCGCATCCAACATCGCCACCTTCCTTGTTCACATGAAAATGGACTATTGCAATGCGCTGTTCCTGAAAATTGACACCAACCAAATCAACCGTCTCCAATCCTTCCAGAATAATCGAGCCCGGATGTAGTGTCACCAGAACAATTAGACAATACCAACTAAACCAAGTAGTCCTACGTGACCCATGTCATCAGCTCACAAACAATGATCCTCTTAGAACTTCTTTCACTCAATTCTGGAAAAACATATAAGAACATGTCCTCGTCCCCACATCATTTTCTTCGCTACAATACCAATCACAAAAGTCCTAGCCGCCTGCTCGCACGTCCTTCTGCATGGTCTTTCGATGCTTTTGACTCTCTTTGCGATTACATACTGTATAATGAAACCCGTGTACTTCAGCAATCTGAATCCGCCTCAAACAAACGGACCTTAAGATCCTATCTGATACCTTTTATGCTAGGTTAAAAACTGTTCTGTTTAGTCGTGCTGGAGTCGGGAGCGCCTCTGAGTAGCCCTCTGGAAGAGGTGCTATATAAATGTCCTAATGAATGAACGAATGAGTTAATAGACGCTGACATTATGCGACAACTGTATTAGTCCTACATTACTCTAAAGAAAACTGAATCACATTTATTGTAATGCTCATCAACAGGTATCTAGGTATTCTGCAGGATGAAGGCTTTCCTACTCGTCGTTACCGTGGCCGTTCTGATGAATATGGTGCAGTCGAAAGTCTATCGCACTTTCGGACTGGAACGCCTGATTTTCCGCGAAGAAAAGTTGACCGACAGTCTTGAGAGCAAGGAGGAAGACGAGAAGGAGACGGCGAGTGCTTCCCAAACCTGTTGCTATCCGAAGTCGTTCCAGGGCACAATACATGTTTATGAGCCTGGCATGTCCGTTCCAGAGCAGGCCAAGATCTTTGTGGACGCTGGCAACAGCCGTCTAGCAACGATCGAAGGCCCAATGAGGCAAGTCATAAGCTGTTCGTGCTGCCACTGTGTACGCACAATCATAGTCGAACGTAGAAAACTCTGCCAACAATTCCTTTTAGTCAATGCCAGTTTCGACGACATATATGATCAATGTGTTCCAGACAAAGCCACCAACCTGGGAACCGTCAAAATGGGAAAGGATGGACTCCAGCAGTCATCGATGATCGTCCAGCAATGGGGATTCTCCAGCGGCAACAACCATCTCAGGATGCTGGTGACGGCCAGTGGATGTTTTCCTGTGGCAGAGATTGAAACTCGCGCAGCCGGGCCATGCCGGTCTGAACTGGTCAATACCTACTACTTCGACATGGCATCACCAGTCAAAGACTCCAGGGTGTTTGCAATTCCGCCATACTGCCGAAGAGTCGTAGAAGAACAGGAAGCAAGACGCGACGAGAAACCGGATTTCCGTCCCTTCTACCGGCGGTTCAAGTGAGAGAAACTCGGCTCAGCCGCCAGAGCCACGAATAACAACAGACAATATAAATTTTAACCAGTTTTCATGACACACGTTAACTACAGTGTAACCGTCCAGCATCCGGTGCTTCTGAAGCTTTTTAAACATACGCAGGGGCGGCGATACCGGGGGGCTGAGGGGACAAGACCCCTACCCTTAACAGTGAGGGAACAGGCTGTACAATTGTATCCCCCAAATTTAGAAGGAACGCCAAAAAGATCAACATAATTTTTTCGCTCAAGTTATTTCGCCTCTTTTTGACCAGATCAGTTCAAAAGTGTCCCGTGTCCCCCACCTGTCAAACAGATCGCCGCCACTGAACATACGCAGCCTGATCTTTAATTACGAAATGTATCAAATGTAGCGCATCATAATTGTTGCTTAATCTTTATAGTTATTAGGCCTACTAAGATGTACGTTGCGAAATTGATCTCAGCAAGCCTATATTAACATTAACAACAGTAATAACAAAATTCCCTGTTTTGAGCAAATATTATAGTTCAAATCCGGGTATTACCGGATTGTCAATTAACGATAAACCGTAGTTCATAATAATTAGAAAAATAGGTTATTCGGATTGTTGCTTCAATATTAGTGATCTTCGATTTATTACGCTAAATATCCCAATTTAAGAATTATTATAAATGGTTCATGAAAACGGTTTCTTGGTTTGATCTCTTAGTATTTCAAATTTCAGTTCATTCGTTCAAGGCTTTATATAGTCCTTCATTGCTAATTTTGTTATTTCAATGATTGCTGGGTTATTGGCTAATATCTGAATAACATTCAATATCACTGAGACACCCAGGAAACTAACAACTAAAGGGCGTTGAAATCCTTTAGAAGTCTTGGTTAATTGTTGCTATTTTTATTATTTTTATTAATATTATTCAGTTTTTTTATTATCGCTGTAAGTAATTTATATCGCGGACAACCCTATTAGTGCAGCCAAGTGTCAATTGCTACTTGTCTGGAGCATAGGAATTCAGAGGTACAAATTCCGTCAAGGCAGACGGTTATTTTAAGACTAGAGTATTTGCCCGTCATATATGACGGGTTGATAAAAAATGAACGGATTAATAGGAAGAGAAAAGAATGTACCGAGTCTATCTATGCCTTCCTTCCTTCCCTCCATCCATCCCTCCCTCCCTGTCTATATGACCGCTTGCTTCGTACTTGGCCCGAAGCCGCTTCCCTGCATCCATCCCTGTCTAACTGACCGCTGGTTCGGCCGGTTCCGCCCTTCGGGCGATGTCAGCCTTTGGAGCTCGGCCGGTACATTCGAAAGCGTTTATCGTACGACCGACAGACTGACACACAGGTCTAGAAAACTATAAGATATATAGAAATCTGTGACACCAGCGCTCCTAGAGAACTCGGCCATAAATATGTAAAATTTGGCATTATCAGTTGGACGATCAGACGACGAAGGGGAGGACTCTCCTCTCCGCTCTCCTCTCCCGGGCCGAAGAAAATGAGCGGTTAACACTTCATATTCATCGTTTTGTCTAAATCTTTAGTTCAAAGGACCGCTATTCTTCTAGACTGAACTCAAAGAAACGATTAAACTATCGAAGAAGAAGAAGAGCATTCCCTTAAGCTAGCACTGAGGAAGCCATGGGTATGAAGTGTTAACGATTTCTTTTTTATCATCGGCATATAAGGGCGGGTGGCCAATCATCTCCCTCGCCGTCTCATCTTCCCACCGATACTGTACGGTCAGTGTACTCACTATAACTGAGTTTGCTAGGGGCACAGGTAGAGCAGAAATCTCGAATCAAATTTTCTGCATTGGCGGGGATTTGAACTACCGACCTCTCGATTGATAGTCCAGAGCGCTAACCGCTACACTATCGAGCATCCTAAAAATATAGGCCCTAACTTAATTATTTTAAATCAACAAATTTTAATTAATTTTTCGTTCCAGGGAGAGAACACCATTTTAAATTAAACTATTCGTTAGCTTGGCCAATTTGAATTCTACATCCAAAATTGGAGCTACAATATTCACGCGAGCGTTAGTCAATAATGATGAGTCACGCTCAAATTTCGACTGAGACAATTTGGTTTTAAGAAAACTATTGAGAGACTAGATTCTTTTTAAACAACTAAACTGTGTAAGCCATGCTAACGTAAAGCCTGTGGTAAATAGCTCTCTATAGGGCCTACATTCGTTAGCTTGGCCAATTTGAATTCTACATCCAAAATTGGAGCTACAATATTCACGCGAGCGTTAGTCAATAATGATGAGTCACGCTCAAATTTCGACTGAGACAATTTGGTTTTAAGAAAACTATTGAGAGACTAGATTCTTTTTAAACAACTAAACTGTGTAAGCCATGCTAACGTAAAGCCTGTGGTAAATAGCTCTCTATAGGGCCTACATTCGTTAGCTTGGCCAATTTGAATTCTACATCCAAAATTGGAGCTACAATATTCACGCGAGCGTTAGTCAATAATGATGAGTCACGCTCAAATTTCGACTGAGACTATTTGGTTTTAAGAAAACTATTGAGAGACTAGATTCTTTTTAAACAACTAAACTGTGTAAGCCAGGGGTGGGCAAACTTTTGGCACATGGGGCCACATTAAACGCCAAACAAATTTAGAGGGCCGGAAAACAAATTTTTAAGTTTTAATAACGACTAACTGTCACTAACATGAAAAGAAGTTTACTTATTTATAGAAATATTAAATACACTTTGGCTGTAACTAATGAGATGTATGCGACTCTGAATATGCATGCATTTAATTAACATATCCCTATAATCAGAAACGCGTTTACAAAAACGGGGCCCTCGGCGCAAACAGTTTTGGAGCTCTTGTGAACTGCCCAAATAAACAAAACAATCATAAATTACAATAATATACTTTTATGTGAATACTAAACTGTGCAAAACTAGAAAATAGGTTATATTAAAATAGTTCAAAATTCAAAAATGTTATTCTTTATGATTGAAAACATATTCTTATTCGTTTGGGGTCCTTCGAGATTCGGGGGCCCTTGCCGCGCGCCTTAACGTGAACGCGCATCTGCCCATAATTCGGAGTGATGTGTTGGTTGCAATATAATTCACAGTTTGAGTTCAAATTTAGATCACTTAACCGAGACCTGTACTTGGATTTGTTTATCTTCATAGTTGAAAATCTTTGTTGACAGATGTTAGTGGATGCGAATAACACAAACATTTTTAATGCAAAAGTTTGTAGATTAGAGAATTTTTCCTTCCTGAGTAAAGAAAAGAATGTAATCAGTGCTGATCCTTTGAGCTGTTCTTTGAGAACAATGTCACGTTGTGGGTCGGTTAACTCCAGCTGAAGTTCCGTATATGAGCTAATTGTTAATGTCAAATGCGAACGGTATAATAACTCATTTGTCAAACTTAAAAGCTGAAGATTGTATCTTTCCTACCCTGCAGTTTGCAACTGCAGGGTAGGAAAGTTCCCGTAGTTTTGTTCCTTCATCATCTCCTTTGAACGCAACATTAGCTTTACTTGAATGGATTTCACTTCTGCGTATACAGCTCCTGTGCAGAAACCTTTGCAGGGAAGTGGGGGATCGGCAGAGTTAATGCATAGAGTTATTATTAAAGACGAGACCCGATAGTAAGCAAGAGGGCAGCGCCACTTGAGTTAAACGAAGAAAACTTCTTCCGGTCCGTATTTTTTTTAATTTTCTGAAGAATTGTGGGGGCCGGATAAAAAATGTTGGCGGGTCGGATCCGGCCCGCGGGCCGTAGTTTGCCCACCTCTGGTGTAAGCCATGCTAACGTAAAGGCTGTGGTAAATAGCTCTCTATAGGGCCTACATTCAAATCCTATGACCGATTGGTTTAAACCAAACCAAATTTGATAGCTTTTGGTGAATGAGGAACTCCAACAGCACCCTGCCAGAATGATAACATTACATGTTCTGACTAATTATGTATATATGCATAAAATATTTTGTATGCATTTATAGGTAATTAGTATTATCTCTGTTAGCTCGTTGTCATGGCTGGCCGCATTTCCAATGCTCTGTAAAGGCACATGACTCCAACTGTTGGACCCTTGGTCTGGAATATCCTTACTCTGGCGCTCCCTTGCTTCCCATGGTCCATTCTGTTACGTTCTATTCTAATCTTAAGACTGCTCTTTTCAGCCGCGCTGGGGTCGGGAGCACTTCTGAGTACTTACCTTGAAAGGGTGCTATACAAATCTTCGTAATAAGTAATCAAATAACAGCAGTATTCAGACGAAAAATATGGCATCTTGCTTACTTCCTAAATTACTCATGAAGTGAGGCCTGTAATTGTGCCTATAGGGCCTATATAAAACGAAACATGAAAACACTTACTAAGTGATATAATACATTAAACGATTCGGAGAACTGACGAGCCCAATATTCTCATCTGTTCATCATACGCAAATGTAGACCTCTGTATTCCAAACAAGGCCTAGGACCTAGGTCATCTTTTGCCTTCGTGCAGTTCCGTTTGCACTATTAAGTCTTTCTGCTTCTAACTGGAAATTGTCTTTTCTGTGCAGTACAAGAGTGAAAGTAAAAGGCCGAATATACATATACAAATTATACATATATATACATGTATGCGTGTATATGTTTCCATATGTGCGCATGTAGGCCCTATCTATATATGTATTTATGTGCATATATATAGATATATGAATACAAGAACAAGTACATATACACCCACACGCACGTACGTATGTAAATATCTATGTATGTTGGCCCTATGTGTGTGAATATTTGTATTTATGTGCCCGTGTGTGTTTATCTGTATGTATAATTATAATTATGATTGTATGTTTATATGTATGTATATGTGTGTATCAAAACACGTAATTTTAATATCTGAGAAACATTGGCGTATCTAGCTTTTTTGGCGATTGGGGCGATGATGGCAATCACCCCTGTCCCTAGTAGATACCTTGAATTTTAACGAAAAACTGCAAGTAAGATAAACGACGTGTGTTAAACGTTAATCAAAGAGAACATCAAATAAATAGAAAAACAAACAAAGCCTTTCTAGCATTTTGTCGCCATTTTACAACTTCTATTTTACCAAAAGTTGCGGAATTAAATATAATGTATTTGGTTTTTCCATGCGTCCACATCTAGTCAGGCTTCCTGATATACCGGTATAGGCCTATAGGCCCTACTTCCATCATTGACTTGAGGAAGCATTTTATTCTCTGTCTACGTACGAGTTAAAGCCTCAGAAATGTCTTGATTAGAACTTCTATAACTTACTTCTGTAGATAAGCTAGAGATAAAATATTAATGACATCGCTGTTCTAACTGTAATCTTAATGGAGAAGTATCAAATGTTTGCGATATCAAGATCCTCACGCAGCTTACACGACGATCAAGCATAGTGGAAATGTATTTCCGTCACAGAACGGTCATAAACAAAAAAATGTCCCAAACGACCTAGACCTGTTGAGACTAATTACCTTGTTGGTAGAAATGAAGGATCGACGTTCGTATACTATGAGCGAGAATCAGGTCGAATTGATGGACAGGTTTGTCAGTCGCTTTGAGGTGGAAGGAATTGGTAATTGAAAATAGTTTGAGGAATTCGAAGAAGGTTCATGGTAGAGAGACTGAAGCGACGAGACTGTGAAGTGGAGGAAGCTGGACGAAGCGCAGGAGAGCTTAACCTTCTCTTGTCTTCATTTTTCCTGGTGAACTGGAGGTTGACCGAAGTTTCGGGAAGTGTATGCGAACTCATGAATTGAACATTGAGATAGAATATTGAAATGGAAGACAGATGGAGACGAAACCGTTGTCCGAACTTGTCGTTGCCTGTGATGGCTGCAAAAAAACCTAGCGCTGTGAGGTATTTAAAATCAAGCGTTTGATACACACGTATGTTCATTAAAAAAGCTGTAGAGATATGGAATTTCTCCGAAGGAACGTTGATTTTGTTCACGAAAATATACGTGGTCAGTGTGAGTTTGCATGAATCCTAACGAGCGGAACATTTATATTTTCCATTATGCAGTCTGCGTTCGAGGGATTCATAATTACAAACGTGGTATATAATATTTTAAGCGGTACTATAATAAACGCCCTAATATTCTAATCTACACAATGATCAAATACACCAATTATGCGTTCGTGATATTATGATGACGGGGCTGTAGAAACATCAGTAGATCATTTGTCAGGTTGATTGTTGTCTGCATGCCCTGAAACAGAAAATTCTTCGCTTTCCAATAGGCTGTCCATCATTTTTACTTTCGCTCTCGACTCCGGTGAAATATGACTAACAGAACAGATATTAGGCCATAACCAGATGAGGTCTAACTCTAACAAGCGCTCTATTGTGTACTTTGCTCTTTCTATTTCTCTGTGTTCCCCAACACTTTTGACCCAACAGTTACTTTTAAAGCATTCAACTATACAGGCTTAAACTTCCGCAGTGTATAGGTTCTAAGTGTAGATCCATAATTATTGTTTTCATCGAGTCTAACTGCTTCGAAAGCCTTAATATAATCAACATACGTCCGCATATGCGTGCACGTATATGCCAGCTTGAAGAGACGAGTTGAGTCAACTGGGTTAATTCTACCACGCAGACGAACTGCGGTGAGGACGAGAAGGATTGGACTGGTGCAACAGGTGGGTTTTTAGTACTTTACAGATGACAGGCTTTGACGTTGCCTATGGTGACCGACATGAATTGACTATTCTGAGAGACAGAGATTGGAACAGGTATATAAAAACAGTGAACGCATTCATGACAGTAGCCATATATACCTAGTTTATATGCAGCATACTATACATATACAGGCCAACATTTCGAGTGAGAAAGTTTCTCATAACAAACTATTAAAAATAGAATTGATCATCATATCCTAAAATCCGCTGGGCTATATTAATGTCCACATTTAAATTCCTGATGGATCCAGATTCAATTTGTCTAACGCGCAGGTGTGTAATTACAGGTTTCACAATCCTCATATAAAGCAGGTGTTCGTCACAATGAAAGCGATCTTAATGTTGGCTGCTTGTGTGTTGTTGACGAACGATGCACAGTCGAAAGGCCTTTCCAGCTTTGAAATCGTACATCATATGCTGGAGTCCGAAGACATTTGGCACCAGAAGCCACTCGATGCAAACGGTGCCGATGATGAGACATGCTGTGAACCGGACACTCTACAGGGCACCATGCATCTCTACAGAACCACTCAGGATTCCATAACGGAGGTCAAATTCTACCACGATAGAAGGAACTGTCGCCTAGCGACTATCTCTTCGTCGTATTCGTCCAACTCCAATCAAATGAGAACAGTCATCAACTGCTCCGGTGCCAAAGCCAAGTGTATAATCTACACCATCGATGAACGCAGAGCGAAGTGCAAACGCCAATGGATGCTTAACGCCACCCTCGACGACTTCTGGAAACGCTGCCTTCCACGAAACTCCAACAATACTGGAAAGCTGAGACTCGGAGCAGATATTGTTGGCCAGTCATCACTGCCACTTCAAAAATGGCAGTTTATCAGCGACTTTGGAAAGCACAGGAAGTTGACGACAACCCTGGGATGCCTTCCAGTGGCGGAAATTGTGTCCACAAGTTCATGGAATAAGTCTGGGCGTCTCACGATCTATTTCTTCGACCTTGACACGAAAATCAGAGACTTGAATGTCTTTGAAATTCCGTCTTACTGCCATTTGGCCGTCGAAAGGAAATCTGTATTCGACACCGAAGAGAAGAAGCAGCCTTTCGTCTTTCGTTTCAAATAAAAGGCTTAGCGTGCTGAACTATCAACGGAGCAGTGTCGGCCTTAGGATATTTCGGGCCCTGTGCAGAGAATACTGTACGCCGTATGACCCCCATAACACAAAGTCAAATTGTTTCTTATTGCTAATCATTTTATTTTAGTAGATTGTTAACAGGTACAACAAGCAAAATTTAACTATGCAATTGTAACAAACAATACATAATGCTACTTCTTCACAGAAAGATAACGTTCCTTGCTTTCTGTGCTGCAAATTCTTTTACAGCGCTAATATTCTTTGAAACAAACTGAACTGTTTGTACCATTTGTAACATTTGACATTTATTTTATGGACAAAAGAGACAATTTAATGGAAACCATAATATTATTATTAGAGTGTCTTGTTCATGTTAATTTTCTGTGATATTTTCGGGTCCCCCTAAGTTGCGGACTTTGTGCGACCGTACGGTTCGCACGTCCCTAAGGCTGGCAGTGAACCGAGAGGTAGGTGGTTCAAATCCTCACCAGGGCAGAAAGTTGTTTCGAGAATTCTGTTTGACCTGCGCCCTTAGCCAAGTAAGCTATAATGAATACACTGACCGTACACTATCGGGTGGGAAGATGAGATGGCGAGGAAGAGGACTGGCTACCGGCCCTCATATCCTGAGGCTAAGAAATTGAAGTCGCTAACACTTCGTACCCATCAGGGGCGCCCACAGCGTGACGCACTGGACGAAAGTGCGTCCACCCCCCCCCCCCAAATCAAATCCACACAAGGAATAGGCATCGCATCGATATTTTTGTTAAACGGCAATACGGGATGTCAAAGCATTAGATGTTATCTAAAATGATTTTTTGTTACGCTTGTCACTACTCACTACTCTATCTATGGCAGCTTTTTCAATTTTCTTACTTATATACTTTAATTAAGCGCCTGCTAACCGCACTGCGCTGTACAGTGAACATACATATAGTAGAAACGGCAGCCACGCAGGACGCCTTACATACATGTAGGCCTATACATACAGTAGAAGCACATGATAGCAATTTAAGCGGGCACGCGGCAATATTATTTGTTTACGAGAGGTTGTGCGTCCAATTTTTTTAAGCCTGCGGCGCCTCTGGTACCCATGGCTGTCTCTCAAGGCTAGCTTATGGGACTGCTCTTCTTCTTCTTCTTCTTCTTTTCTTCTTCTTCTTCTTCTTCTTCTTCTTCTTCTTCTTCTTCTTCTTCTTCTTCAAGAAATAAACAGCACTAACAACGATTTTAATATCTCAAACTTTCTTCTCAAAACTGATCTGGAAACTTCTATATCGCCGTCTTCGTAATGCACAAGGCATCTTCCATTCACCCTATGAGTAACAGTAGAAGGCAAGGAGTCCCTTAAGGCTAACCACTAGAGGCAAAAGTGGGTATGAAGCGTTTTTGTACCGCTTGCCTTTTCTTAGCCTTGACATATGAGAGGGGAGGGGTGGCTAGTCCTCTCCCTTGCCGTCTCATCTTCCCACCGAAAGTGTACGGTCAGTTTACTCAACTATGGATTTCTGACTAACTAAAAGAATTGCTGACTGACTGGCTGATTGACTGACTGATTGACTAGAAGAATGTCTGACTAACTGATTGAAAGTCTGACTGACTAAAAAATGACAACTGGCTGAATGACTGACTGATTGACCAAGTGAAGGTAAGGTAAGTGAAGATAAGACAAGCGAAGGTCGAGTCCTGTGTTAGAGAGCGTGCGGTTCGCGGTTCTCGCCTCCTGATGCTGGCTTATTTCAGAGATTTAAAAATCTCGGGCTAGCAAGTCCGTTCACGGGGACCTAAAATGGCGTGGCGCCTATTCAATCGGGCAGCGGTGGTGAAGGATCTCACCCGATCAAGACAAATTAGCAAGGTTCAGGCCATACGGTCGCTATATAAAAAATTTTACATTTACATTTACTACTTTAAGGTTATTTATGGAAACTCTGCAACGTCCTTCTTGCTTCGATAAACTGCCATGTCTTAAATAGACGGCTAATAATACACATGACGTCATTATTATATGTTGCCAAACGAAACCGAGTCTCTGCGTAGACTGCGTTTGCTCTCAAAGTCAAGCTCAACAACGCGGCAGACACTAATGTTAAACAAACTGCTGAATTTTCTGCCAGTCAAAAGACTATTAGTCACTGTAATCATAAGCTCAAAATTTCTCACGCGCTACTCGAAGCTAAGCGCAGGGCACCAGCCTTTTTACAAGCGCTGCGTCTTGTAAGCGGGGTTTTTACAGAGATACCAAGTGACGATGTTGGCCCCATTAAGCCCTACATGTTTGTTAAGGCCGGCTATTAATGTTCATGTCTGGGCCCATTGGCGTTGCAGCCAATGACAAAACGGATAACAAAAAACATATAAATTATATGTATAAGTGACAGGAAAGATTCATACGTTAGATCTTCTAGAAAGATCTGAACTTAACATGTACATGTAGATGTCTTTACAGTGAAAGCCATTCTTTCTGTAGGGCCTAAGTAATACGTTTCCACATCACAGAAAGTTATACGTCTGGATTAGCTATTTAATTACTTGATTAGCAAGTTAATTCGTTTGCTCGGGTGTCGAAGTGAGTGGCATCAATTCCATATTATGTCTTCTATATCCACCTTGAAATGAAAAAGGCCTATAGAAGACCGGGTCAAATTTGTGTGACGTCTGTGGATGGTTCCTACCAGCAACTGGTAAAAATGTGAATGTGGTTAGCTATGAATCCGGAGCAAAAACGCACACTTACTTACACTATGTTGGAGTTACCCGCTGTGAACGTTAGTCGACCGTCTGAATCGACCGCCTGGCTTGTACAAACAACGAAATCCGCTGACTCAACTCCATCGCGGTAGCACCCTAAACAAAGACGTCCGAGCGTAGGTCCGAGCCATCACCCATTGTGCCACTGATCACGGGTTGTGGACGTTGTTGAAGGGTGAAGCACGTAAATCGTTTTCTATTAAATTCGTCATGTTTGTTTATTGTTTTACATTTCTTCTGAATGCTGTCTTATAAGTGACTAATTAATTATAAAGTCGCAAGTTACTAATAATTTATCAAAACTAATTATTAAGTTATTGTGATTCTAAGTGTAATCGCATTTTAGTAACTTCTATGGCGCAGGTGTCTAACGCCTCTCTATCTTACGAGCTGATCTTCTGGATATTGACCTGATTACGGCTTGGTTTTGGTGCGCCATGGGTTGATGCCTTGTGCATTATAGGCAACGGCGCTATAAAAATGGCAAATTACAAGGCTTCCACTGATGGCGCGTCAAAACCAAACCGTAATCTGATCAATATCTTGATGTCTTGTGCGTTATGGCAATGGCGCTATAGGAGTCACTCAGTGGTTCTCAACAGTTTATTTGCCCAATGTATATATGCGTGTGCGTGCGCCGTGCGTGTGTGTGTGTGTGCACGCGCGCGAAACACCTTAGCACAAAATTTTTCTGGGGAGGGGCAAAATATTCATGAACACAGAAAACGGACGCCCATGAACATGTCATCCACAGACGAAGATACAGTCATGTCGACGGACTGGTACAAACAATAATTATTATAGAACAGGTCTCGCGGGACGAAACATCTAAACTCAGTCTAAGAAGAACGGCTTTAATACTTTAAAGTTTCCCGCAATTAGCTGACGGCGTACAATTTATCCAAATTCTTACGCACAGTACAAACTACACGCCGTCGATACAACGGATCCCCACCAGAAAGTGAGGCAACCTTTTGGGTGACCGACAACTGGGCCTAGCTCACAACTCATATATTGAATGTTCAATAGATTGTCCAGTTACTGAACAAATGACAATAAGTCGATGTACATAAAGACTGGCGTAAACTTGTCCAAAATATTGGGGGGATTTGGTTATTTATTTTACACATGTTGCATTTGGTGTACAGTCCATCTCAATATTTAAGGGGCACGTGCCCCGGCTCCCCCCAGAGTCTACGCCTATGTACATAAGTACATATATACATCCATTCGGACATACACCTAGCTATCTTTAGATTTATGCAAATACTATGGAAAATCCACAGAGGAGGAAGCGCACATGGATAAAAACGCATTGTAGGTCCGGTTAATAATTTCCAACTCGTGCAAAGTGAATGGGTGTGATCGCCTGTGTGCATCATTTGGCCCACATAATCATTTCATATGTGACTTATGTCTTAATATCAATAAGGCATTATATTAGCTAATCTTTCGCTGTCACTGTTTCATAAAAAGAAAAGTCGTTATGACCGACACACCAGCAGTTATTAACCTTTAACATGCTATATATTCAGAATGCAGTCGTAAATTCAACCTTTGTCCTGGCTAATCGTCTCTTCTTTAATGAACATCATAAAGAAGACAGTTGTCTCTCTGCCAGTATGCCCGCATGGAACCCACATAGGACCCATATCTCCACACGGGACCCATATAGAGCCTCCATTAGTGGAGTCCCATATAATGCGGTGAAAATGTTGGCAGGTCTGCGTGTATCGATTTAAACGCGATAAATTATGCATGATAATTAAATAGATGTCTATTCTAATTAAACGTTTGTATAGGTTTCCTTCTGGAAACTCCCTTAGGAACACCCGACCTGACAACATAAAATCCCGGGAGAAGACAGAACAAAATGCTTTTCCACCAATGACGGTGGAATACAGATAGACAGCATACTTCTCTGGAGTAGGCCTATATCCGGATACTTGATATAGCACTTGGCTGTACCTCACAGATGTGCACTGTGCATACTGGTGGACTTGCGCTTAAATCATAGTAAGTCTTGTGAAACCATAATAAGTCGTCCTCGAACCAAAATTCTAGATACCCCGCCGCCCATTGCTGGGATCGTACGTGTAAATGAAATAAAAATTTTGGGAGTCACTCTTTCTGAAAAAATTGGGTTCTCCTCGCACATTAACAACATCTGTTGTAAAGCTAAACAATCCTTTTTTGCTCTGCGAGTCCTGGTTTCGCATGGATTAACTGGAAGCCGCCTTCATGATGTTGTACGTTCCACCACAGTGGCACGAATGTTGTACTCATCTCCAGTCTGGTGGGGATTTTCCAATGGCCTTGAGAGAGAACGTCTCTCTGCCTTGATACGTAAGCTTAAGCGACAAGGGTATCTGCCAACTGATACTCCTACATTTGACCTGTTGTGTTCTAAGGCGGACGAAGCTCTCTTTGCAGCAATCCTTCAGAACCCAGGGCATGTCCTCCATGATTTGCTCCCTCCGATACGATCTACCGGATATTATCTTCGACCTCGCCGGCATAATCGCGAGATACCACGATGTGATCCTTTGACGGGGAAGGGTTATATTGCTAGATTACTACATAAATGATAAGAAAACACTTGCTTTTTTAATTACTTATTTTATCATTTTTATTTCGATTTCGATTTATTATTACTTCAATGTTTTACAATCAATGCTTCTAGCTTCTGTCCCATTGTGCGTTTGCTAATGGTGTAATAAAGAATATACTTACTTACTTACTTACTTACTTATAGTACGGCGAAACTAGATAACAGATTCAAAACTTTGTCACTGTCCGTGCCCTGGTAGTGCCAGTCTCTATCCTGGAAAAAAGGAGGGCGACGTCAACGGCCCTCGAAGCCGTAAGATGGCCCTAAACACTCGATAATGTGGGGCCGCTCTCAACAATTCTTCTATTGTATTGAAGTTTAAGACTGCCGTAATAATCAAGTGACAGTATAAGGCCAGCCCAAATATGCATAATTATATAAAATATACATAATTATATATACACACATAGGGACGATAGGGTCCTATATATATATATATATATAGATATAGATATATATATGACCCCTGTGTATATATATATATATATGTATATATATATATATATATATATATATATATATATATATATATATATATATATATATATATATATATATATATATATATATATATATATATATATATATATATATATAGCTACAGTACGAAAATTGCCCCGCTAAGCGTGTGCAGGTGATAATCAGTCCTCTTTCACTATAAAATCTTGTACAATAAAGATCGCCCATGCAGAAATCGTCTTGTGGTTCAGATTTCAGCTCCATCGCTTGCATCAAGGAATCCGATGATAACTTCTTTAAACTGGTGCGTATAGGACATATTAAATAAGTGGAGTAGTAAATACTTAAATATTTATGCACGCGAATGACCGTTTGAATACTATTTCTACTTCAAGTGTTGCTAGTCAGATGAATAACTTTGTTGCCTCTATGGTCGACTGTTGTATTGGCCTACTGACGCGCTAAACATTTTGGGCTGTACTAAGCTGCCAATAACTGCCAATAACTGCAGTAAGACGATGTCCATCACTCTGTGTCATTGCAACCATCAGTGGTTGCACAGCCAACACCGAATCCCATTGAAACTATGACCGATTAAGGCTATGGATGGTCTTCCATCACAGTTTTTAGTCGACCATATTGCCTAGGAGAATCAGACCAGAAGAGTAGGCCTACTTAACGATTTCGATCGTATAATTTTCAACTGAACGCATCGAGAACTAACATAAAATTAGTCGAACGCTCTTTTGCTGTAACTCCTACATAGAAAATCTTCATGAAGATGACATTTAAATAGTACTAATAAATACGATCGTAATTTGAACAAATAAATCGCTCTCGTATTGCAATGCACTCTTGTTCTTTGCCCTGTTTTAACAATACAATATAACTGAAGACGAGCAAACACTCAGAGTCATAAGTAGAGCGGAAGATGTCATTTTTCAGTTTAGGGCGAAAGACAGTATCTCGCTAGGAGAGTTGCGAACATGCGGAGATAAGTTATATAGAGTTCTAGATTGTGAATGAACGCTGGCCAAAGACAAGACCTGCATCAGAATAACACACCCCAACTTAACATGCCATCCATTAAATTTCGCCCTTATATGATTGCAAATATTTAGGGCCTAATTTCACCTTTTAAAACTCCCTCTCTGTCTTGCGTCCTTGCCAAACTATTACCATTTACTATGAGACTATTCATATCCATTATTGCTGTCAGTCTACCTTCCAGCATAGGGCAAGCGAAATGAACTTGATGTCCAACTCAGTACTTTAACTTTGTTGCAAAGGTAATGCCATTCAGGGGCGCCGGCAGCGTGACGCACTACGCACGTGCGTCCACCCACCAAATCAAATCCGCACAAGGATTAGGCATTGCGCCGATATTTTTGACAATTTCACTGTGTAATTTTGGTTTACCATACAGCATGTATAAATAATATCATATGATATCATACGCATGTGTTATACTGTACTTTTATGAGTCACTCTGGCAGACAGAGGACGGGTGTGGATGGGAGGAGACGGGAGGGTGTGCGTCCAATTTTTCTAAGCCTGATGCGCCTTCGATGAATTACTACATATTAGTGCGGCTCGTCTAACCTAAGTTTGGGTATGTAACTTACCCAATTTTATGTGGAAGGAACTGCACTCATTACACCTGCTTTCTTACGACACTTCAAGTCCTATCTCTTTAGCCGTGGTTGGGCTGGGAACGCCTCTCAGTAGGTCTCTTGAAGAAGCGCTATATAAATTTCCAGAATGAATGAATGAATGAATGTGAAAGCATAAGATGGTAATTCTTGTGCGTAGCCTACTTTCCTGCAAAGCTGTGCCCCAGCTTATCTTAGGGTGATAATACGTCAGTCATGGTCTCTTCCATTCCTGACCAAAGATTTCTTCGATCTGCTGCTCAAAGTGATTTCGTTGTTCGCCGTCCCAAACTTTTGCAGCCGGTCAGAGAAGTTTAGTTTGGCTGGTGTCGGCCCATCTTTCTGAAATAAGCTACCATGCAATCTGTGACTTGAGCCTTTCTTCACCTCATTTCCGTAAGCGCTTGAAACCATTCTATCGCGCTTTTTTGGCAGGTCCTGAGAGCCTCTGGTTTGTTTCTTATTAGGTGGCGCTATACAAATTTGCAATTACAACTACAAATACTGTTTACAATTAGGTTATGTTAATTGTTACAGAGTAAGTAAAAACTTAACAGTTAAAAGAATATAACTTAAGACAGATGTTCTTCGAAATGAAGGCGTTCCTCCTCATCTTTGCCTTTGGGATTTCGTTGAAAGTGGCTCAGTCAAAAATCAATGTGGACTTAAATCTGGATCCTCTTTTTGCTGAGAGCGCTGATACAGAAAAACGCAGTTACAAGCCATGCTGTCACGCGGAAACGTTGGAAGGCTCCGCAAAGAGTCTCCAACAGCAAAATTCCTCTATGAAATTTTACTTCGACCATAAAAATCGCAGGTATGCAGTCCAGTACCTAGACTTGTCTACAATAAAGATCATTGTGCATTGCGATTCGCACAACACATGCCTCGTCTATAGCATAATAGAGAATCAGAAAGTCTGCTCTAAAGGTAAAGAAAGTAATATCACCATCGACGACTTCGTGATTCGCTGCATCCCGAACAATGCCACCAGCCTTGAAGCAGTGAGAATAGGATCCGATGAAAAGCAGTCGTCGCTTCTGCTCCAGAACTGGATGTTCATGCATCGAGGAAACAAGTTTCAGAGGCTGGTTACAGATGTCGACTGCATTCCTGTAGCTGATTTTGTGAGTAATGGTCCTGATTCTCCGATCGTTGGGCAGGTCTTCTATTTTGACATAACGAAGAGAATCAAGGACCCAAGTGTCTTCACACCTCCTTCTTACTGCAATAAAACCAACGACAAGCATGAAGATTCAAAATTCCAACAGCGGATGTTCAACTCTCTTTTTGCTACACTTAAATAAGTCTCAAACATCCACGTTGAAATCAACATTCAACAGCTAGTGAGAGGAGTCTAAATCGTGAAATCAAAGCCGATTTAGATCTAATTTGGACTTATGCCTATACTCGGGCTTATAATAGATAACCAAGGTTTTTTAAATGTTCTTAAGATAATCAAGGTTTTTATATGTAGGCTATTATACAGTTAACCTAAGCTTCTCTTGATATTCCAGGTTTTTGCAAATATCTTTGATCCAAGTAAACAGTACAAGAAGCATATGACTACGTAAACCAAACTATGGGCGTCCGGAGGGGGCATGGGGAGCATTTGCCCCTGGATTTTGCAAATATATATTTTTTATTTCATTATTATGATAATTACAAGAGTCCCAACACGATTTTCAATGCGGAAAAGCAATTAGTTAGGTAAAGTCCTTGATCATTATTTATTTTAATTTTTTCTATTAAAATTTTTCATATGCAAAAGCGTCATTCCCCCGCTCCCCCACCCACCAATATTTTTCAAAGAAATTCCTGCGGACGCCCATGAATTAAACTAGAGTAGTTTCCAACTTCCTCATCATCAGTTCCTAACACCAACCATTTCCCGGCTATGGATGCGGATAAATGCTCGCCAATGTCATCGGTCATTTGTGTTAGTCCAAGTGATGTTTTATCCTCATACATATTGTCTACAGGGCCGTAGTCTTTGTGTGCTTTGTTCTTCTTTCTTCTAGTTTTGCATGTGGTGAATTGTGTGGAATTCGGTCTACATGTCCACACGATCAGAATCTTCAGTGATTGACTTTGTCTAGCGAAGATAGTAATTTAAACATTTCGCTGTCTTGTGTAATGATTTCGTATTTTCTGTAGTCTTCAAGCTTTAAAAGGCCTCTCTCGTGATTCTTTATAATGTTTAAGTCTAACGAATTGTCGCTTTTACATGTAACTAGAGTTAATTAGAATTCAAGATATAATTGTCAGCAACATTAAAATTGAGTCGCATAATTTCTGTAAAAAAGAGACAGCCTTGATGAACGTATGCACTTTTAGAATGGTACTGACCATCTGATCTTTAATATAAAACTGAAATTGTTTACATTTATAAGTTTAAAAATAGAATGCATATGTCATAACTCATTACATTGTTATTAGTTTTAGGCTCGGCTAATGAAATGTTGAACTTGCATTATTCTAATACCCTAACTGCCTGCACTTTGTTAATTTCAAAAATAACCGAAATACTGTAAACCGCAACATTTCTTTAATTAAATTGGCTGTACTCTTTATCTGCTTTTAAAGATGTTTTGCGAATGCTAAAACGTTTGAAACACCGCTCCATGTGCAACAAGGTATTCAAATACAGAAGTGGCGTTGTATATTACAAGCATGGCCATAGTATAACTCGTGTCTGTCTTGGATCGAAGCGGAAAGATGGAGAGGTGGCCGTAGAAAGACGGCATATGCAATATTAAAGAGACAAACGGAGCTTCACCGATGTGAAACTTAGTAGTCCGGATCATTTAGTGCTTCATGATCCTGGAAGTTGCCAATTTTCTCATCCTATTAGTCGGCAACAGTTGTTACGCGAAAGGGAAATACAAGGGAAAATTAATTGGGATCAAACTATATAGACGAAGTTACGCCCTTCAAAACACAATTTAATGAAACGCTTCCAACCGGGAAACTTAAACATCGTAAACACTTGCAAGATTTTAGTCCTCTATCTGATGCTATTTTACCAACTTTTGTAACTGTCTTCCCAGAGAGAGAGAGAGTGACAGAGAGACAGATAGAGAGACAGAGAGACAGAGACATACAGACAGAGACAGACAGAGACAGAGACAGAGACAGAGGCAGAGAGAGTGAGACAGAGACTGACACAGAGATAGAGATAAAGAGCCAGAGAGACAGACAGACAGACAGACAGACAGACAGATAGACAGGCAGAGACAGAGAGTGAGAGAAAGTTGGCAACAGTTCCTTTGTTATATCTTGCCGTTATGTTTGAACAATTTAGAAAACTCTTAGAAATAAAATTACAGCAATTAGATTAAAACGGTGTCTAGGATGTCTATGATACAAGAAGACTTGAGCCTCAAAAGTTCCCAGGAGATCGGCTGTATAGCATGGCTTCCCAGACCACAAAAAACTAGTTTGTGTTCATAATACTTGTATTAACATACTGTAAGGCCTGTCACATGTGCTAAGTTTAAGTTAAGCTACGTTCTTGTTATTGAGTTTTTGTTACTGTGTAGTTGTAACGTTAAACATACTTTACATTGCACCATTTCGCGCTCAAAAGTTAATAATTAATTAAATTATTATATCCATTATTGAACCAACAACTGCTAACCGCACTTTGGTATACCTCAAAGACGCTATAATAAATGTCTAGCTAGATTCTTACATTACTTAACCCATTGTATTTTACGATAGACGTAAAGAAAGCGGAAATGTGTACAGTTTACTTAGGAGTTGCGAAAGTGGAATTCATGGTGGTTGATACGTTGCGACTTCATATAAGATGTAACTTACGATAGGCTGTAAACCTGTATTTGGCTTAGACCAAGAGACGATATCTGCTCAAAAAGAAACCAACTGCCAGCACAATTAGGTCTAATTAGGTTTGATAAAAATCGCATTTTACTTCCTGACGGCAACTCTGATAATTATTAGATTCTGTTTGATTCCTAAATGGTACAAAGGGGTTTTGTTGATAATTGGATATAGAAATCTATTAGCTTTCAATAGAACACTTCGAATTTAACAGTCATCACACATATATTTGTACAAAAACAATGGGCTTATTTGTACCTATTGTCAACCGGCGTGTACGACTTTGTTAAACGGCCTAGACATCCATGCAACCTCGATCACTGCTCTAAATGCCTGCCTATCCTAACTGGCTCTTTTTCTATAATCCCCAATTATTCGACAACTCAAAGCAATCTTTCATGAAATAATATATACTTTATTTCGCTCAATGCAGAAACACGACGATTAGAACGCACAACGAAAAACAGAAAACACAAAAAAAACACAACCAACTCAAGCTGCACCTCCCCCACAGGCAAAAGCATTATAAACTTGCGAGCTAATATAAGACATATTGTCCTTTAGTGACACACCAAGACCATTGACTAGAAAATTGAATTCGTTTCCATAACTAAATATCATCGCCAACATGTTGAGTGTACTATTACCATTACAAAGCATTTTTTAAGTAGTTTAAACATAGCAATAACTCTCATAGATTTAAAATCCAAACTGCCTAGACCTACAATGAATTCTCGTACTGATTCCCATTTATGGAAACCAAACAGTTTACGATACACATTATTCCAGCAAGCATTTAGTTTACTGAGCTGAGATTGGGGAAACCTCACTGCTACTAAGCCACAGGGCCGCCGACAGAAATTCCGGGCCCCTAGGCAGAGCAGTCACGGGCCCCTAGGCAGAGCAGTTACGGGCCTCTAAACTATCTTTCGGCTTCATATAAATAAAATATAGTGGGGTCGTACGAAAAAAAAATACAAATTGAAATAATAAAAGTGCGCGATATTATAAATATATATAATATTTATATATTATATACAACTATGATTTTATTCAGATGCTTGAATTTTAAACAGATTGTAGTTAAGCGTCAGAAAATATATTTTAAAAGGCATAAATCATACACTTTTTATAACCGATTAAAATATTTTTCATTAGTTGATTGCGGGCCCGGCCCGGGCCCCTAAAAACCCGCCGGGCCCCTGGCATTTGCCCCCCTACCCCCTCTCTCGGCGGGCCTGCTGAGCCATATCTTAGAACTGGAAGCAATATGTCTGCTGCAAGTGAAGCTGCATTAGCTCCGACAAGCCTGAAGAGTTACTGATAATATTATTACTAGCTGCATATAAATTGCGCATTATGCTATCCACATTGCATCTCAATTTACTGCCCGCACAAAAGACAACTCCCAAATATTTGACCTGCTCGGTCCACGAAACCTTTTTTTGACATAGCACCATATCAGGCAGGGAGGCCTTACATCGGGGACCGAATGCTATGCACCAAGATTTATTACAATTAAATGTTAGGCCTAGCTGACTACTAACAACACCACATTTATCTAGTAAGGCTTGAAGCCCAACTACCGATGCAGACAGCAAAATAATATCATCTGCATACATAATGCATCCCAGCCATGACTTGTTTATACAGCAACCTACCCCAGCTGCTCTTGACTCCACAATAAACTTATTGACAAAGACATTAAACAATGAAGGCGACAGAGAACTCCCTACCGTACACCGCTCCTAACTGCAAATGGCTTAGACATACTACCATTCCAACGTACTGCCACCGCCAGTTTACTATACCAATCTACCAGGATACTGACCACCCACACTGGGCAACCAGACCTTAGCAGGCTGGAATACAGCGTATAGTTATTAACAGTGTCATATGCCTTGCTAATATCCAGAGCTGCTGTGAATACAGTGCTGCCCCTATCTACAAAAAAATCAATCGAGGAGAGCATTGCAAATGATGCATCAGCACACCCGACGCCTTGTTTGAACCCAAACTGAATCTCATCGGACTCAAGACATTCTGCACATATCCTTAAATAATATATTAAAATAGTTTGGAAATAACAGGAATAAGAGTGATTCCTCTATAGTTGTCAACAGAACTCAAATTATCCATTTTGTTTTTTGACCAATGGGATTATAATGCCATTACCAAAAGCTTCCGGCACATAGCTATGACACACCATGCCTCTAAACAATGCAGTGAGTAACACGACAAGAAGTGGGTTAGCGTGTAGCAAATGCTCCGCACTAAGACCATCAGGTCCACTTGCTTTACCAAGTTTCAATTCGTGTATACATTTGTCAACTGTCTCTACATTAATTATGCCTTCAACATTAGCATTATGTGTTAACTAAAGCTTATGTTTGCTTTGCAAGACATTAAAATCACTAACAGCTTCACTATCCATATCAGAGGTGTGATACACAGAAGCAAAGTATTTAGCAAACTCATTTGCAATACCAATATCATCATAGACACCGTTTACAGCGCCAGTGACATTCGAAGCCATGGATCGATGGAACTTGCTATTCCAGCATTTCCAAAACTGATTTGGCTCCTTACTCAGAAAGTGCTCGTACAACTTATCATCAAACTTGTGTTCGAAATCATATAACGCCTGTTTAATACCCATTTTATATTTGAGAGAACAAGATGTTTTTATACGATATACCTCGTCTGATTTTGGCCGACCTGTATCTTTCCACACCATGCCCCCAAAACATGGACTTTTGTTTAAGGTCATCTAGGTGTTCATTCCAAAAAGGTTTTAAAGAATTGTGTTGAATTCTAGGAACTGATGCAGCCTCTGCCCTTTGCAGAGCGTCAATAATATCATTATACAAGACACCAATGGCATGTCGGTGGTTACCGTTGCTGCAACTCATTGAGCGCTGTGCAAACGACTGCGCTAACCCAATCTCACTAAGAAACTCACGAGATACCCCGTAATATTCCATCAAATTGGCCTTATCCCAACGTAGATAATGTTGCCGTGAACTCTTTTTCATGTGAGCATTCCTACCAGTTATATTTAGAAAAGACCTCAAGCTGAGGCTTAATGGTTTGTGGTCACTGTGATTGAAAACACTTTCAATCACGTTCACTTCTGCCACTGAATTAAGCAATGGGGCAGATAAAACATATGGTCAATGCATGAGGACTGATTAAGAGCCACATTCATATAAGTATTGGTTCCACCAGTGAAATGATCACAGCTTAACAAGTTATAAGTTTCCATAAACTTGGCAAAACAACTGTAGCCACTGTTTGCCAAAGAGCACTAAAAGTTAGTATCCCCCAGGATTAGAATATCTGTGTGGTCATTAGACCTCAGTACATGCTCAATGAAACCAAGACACTGGTTTAACTGTGCTTTATACTGGATGGATTTAGAATAACATGGAACGTAAACATTAATTAGTATAAGACAACGGTTGCCACAATATAACTGAAGTGCAGCACAGCGGCCTTCAATATCAGACCCAAGAATTTTAATTTGATTTGCCACACTCTTGTGCCACATAAAGGCGACTCCACCAATAATTACGACTTTACCAGGTAACTTTACCTTCTTTACAGAGTTTGCCTACAGCGCAGTGAGAAATTTTACAATGGTAGATGTAGCCATTAACAGCGGACTTGGTACATGTCACCTATATATGGAGTCCATCTTGCTTTAAAGATTATACAGCAAGAGTTCTATTATGATTTTATAAGAATAAATACTCGATATAAACCTTTTAAATGTCTCTATTTCTACTCTAACCTCCCCCACAGGCATAAGCATTATAAACCTGCGAACTAATATAAGACATATTGTCCTTTAGTGACACACCAAGACCATTGACTAGAAAATTGAATTCGTTTCCATAACTAAATATCATCGTCAACATGTTGAGTGTACTATTACCATTACAAAGCAATTTTAAGTATGGTAGTTTAAACATAGCAATAACTCTCATAGATTTAAAATCCAAACTGCCTAGACCTACAATGAATTCTCGTGCTGATTCTGACGTTCCAATCAGTTAGCACTGAGTACCACAGGAACGCTACTTTTAACAATGTCAATGTACATTTAATAGATGCTTCTCATTTCAACATTTCATTTGCAAAGCCACGATGTTGTCAAGCTGTGCCAAAGTTGGGTGGTTAAAACATGGGGAACGAAGCAATTGGTTTATCTTGGGATAATCAATAAAATGAGGGCGCTTTAAGAAGTCGTACGCTGGTGTGCACAATTCCAATGTGCTTTGCTAAGGAGCCACCTCCAATGCCTGTCCTTTGAAAAGTGTTGCCCCAATAAAGTCAGTGCATCGCAATCAAGGCGCTGGAAATGAGAAGAGGAGGAAATGTCTTCTCAAGCCTATTATCAGAGGAAACAGTTCGCAATTACTGTGATTCAGATCCATGATGGATGCTAGATCAGAAATAAATCAACATCGTGAGCTGCTGTCTGCTGTCGATCTTCCAACGTAAGAACATCCAGATATCGTACACGAAATGTCGATTGTAGGGAGCGACGAATAGGCTGAAGAAGGAGGTAAAAAGGTAGTGGACCGGCAGAGCCTCCTTCTTGATGACCCATTTTATGATTATATGAAAAACTGACCAAACCAAAGAACTGAGGCAGTCCCAGAGGTCTGATACGGTGAGTTTGGGGATGAATTCAAACAGTCTTAAGCGTGACATCGCGTAGTAAGCTGTTGCATATAGGTGCCAACTCTTTGGGAGCCTTGGGTGCAAATGCACCCAGAGAGAAAGTTCAGTGGGTGCGTCGCACCCAGAAGAATTCGGACCTTAAATTTAAATTTTGTACACCTAAGTAATCTCAAAACATTGCATGATCTCACAGTCACAGCCCTTACATAAGGTAGCCATAGCCTATTATTATTTATTATTTAAAATAACAATAGGTGTGATGTAAATTTGCTCATCTATCTCTGGCACGAAAGCTGAGAACTAGGCCTATTTTTAAAACATAGGCTACAGTAATTACGGTTGGTAGTTCCAACTCACGTAGTGTGTGTGTGTGTGTGTGTTTGTGTGTGTGTGTGTGTGTGTGTGTGTGTGTGTGTGTGTGTGTGTGTGTGTGTGTGGGTGTGTGGGTGTGTGGGTGTGTGTGTGTGTGTGTGTGTGTGTGTGTGTGTGTGTGTGTGTGTGTAGGTGTGTGTGTGTGTGTGTGTGTGTGTGTGTGTGTGTGTGTGTGTGTGTGTGTGTGTGTGTGTGTGTGTGTGTGTGTGTGTGTGTGTGTGTGTGTGTGGTCTGGTGTGTGCGCGCGTGCGCTATGAACTCCTTCCTTTGACCTGTCTGTAGTCATTTAATTGTGGCTCATTTCTGACAGGCATTGTGTTATGTAGTCCTGAACTGTCACGGGCTATCAAATTACAATACGCCAGTGTCAACGATACACCAGCAGTTGCTAACTTGAAAGATGCTACATTCAAGATTATTTCCTTTGAAATTTATATCTGTTTAGACAAAAGTAAACAGGTATGACAAAAGTGTTGTGACGAATTCAAGTCAACAATGGCTGTTCAACCTTTGTGCAATGCGATTTAAAAGTGCAGACGACAGTAGTGGTCTTTGTTGTGTATAATTGAGACCGCAGTTTGACTTTGCATGATAATGAATTAAATAGATTGTGATTGCCGTTTATACAGCTCCGTTAAAGAAACTCACAGCGGAACTTTGGACCTGACGAACGGTGGAATGCCCATCGACAACCCCTCGGATGCGACGCAGCACTGGTTTAGGTACCAAGATACCGTAGGGGTATCGCGATGCCGCACGGGTATCCTGGTCCTTCTATAAAAGGAGCTTGGTTGGTTAATTGAGGATCCGGAAAAAACAGTAGACAGACAGACAGTAGTATAAGTGCGAAACATATGACAATTATCTTTTCGTTGTGTGAGATGACTTTAAAAAATTGTTTAAAAGAAACGTTGAAGTGTTTTTTCGTCTGTCAAGTTCGCCTTCACTTCCAACAGCCAGGTGTCGATTAGATACAAGCCCTCCGCAAACCACAGAGGCCGAAACCCACACGCCTCACTTGAGAAGTAGAAGTTCTTCGATCCCATCGCAATACCCTTCGACATCCACTCGGCTCAGTAGCAGTCGGCGAAGCCGTGTCTGCGACAGTAATTCATGGTAATTAAATGGGTGTCTATTATAATTACACGTTTGCCTAGTTTCTCTTCTGGAATTTGCTAGCGGAACTTCCAACCTGACAGCCCAAAAATCACGTGATAGGGCCTAACTCCGAACAAAGGCCTTCCCACCTACAGCGGTGGAATGCAAACAAAGAGACTTAATTGTGACGTAGATGTATGTTTGCGTATACCCGGACACTACAGTAACTTATACGTATACTTCACAAAGCATCGAATCTTACGCAGCTGCGTATATTGTGCGACCTTTCATCGGTAAGTTAAATTTAAATAATTTATAACAGAATGTGAAGCAGTTATCAGCAAATTTTCTTTGCTGTATTGCGGAAGTAGGCCTATAAACCTATCTAGAATTCTAGATATCATGTGATGATGCATGGCCGACCTTATAATTTGTATATGTTACTGGCAATTCGTAAAACCAGGGATTTAGTCAAATGCGTGAAATCAATTTTTTGGCAATTTGTAAAATCCCCGATTCACTCAGGCACTTTACAAAATCCCTGAAAAAAACAGGGATTTTCTAAAATCCCTGAAATCTGATGACGAAAATTTGACAGATTGCCTGAAATGAAAATGACGAACATAATCGAAGTTTATTATGCGCACAAACTTTATTTTCAAAGAATTAACATTTGTACATGGTATGACGTCTGCAATGCGTCGAGTGTAACGGCAAACGCTCCACCCTAAGAGAAATTCATTATGGGGTCATTCAAGGCTCCAATCTTGGCCCCCTATTATTTCTTGTATACATCAATGACCCCCCTAATGTCTCCACTCGCCTGTTTTTTTATCCTGTTTGCAGACGACACGAATGTCTTTTACTCCCACACCTGTATAAATACTCTATTCCAAGTAGTTAACAATGAACTGGTATCCATCGCCGATTCCGAATGGTTCTGTGCTAATAGATTGACGATAAACTTGGATAAAACGAATTTCATCTTATTCAAATCTCATAGAAAAAGCATTCCACCGGGTCAGTTTGAATTGCATATTAACAACACTCCCCTCTCTGAAGTGAGCTCATCTAAATTCTTAGGAGTCTACGTTGATCATCATATGCAGTGGACAGACCATATAACCAATGTTGCATCTAAGGTAGCAAAAAATATTGGAATATTACCGCGCACTTCACACATCTTACCCTCGACCATCAGGCTTAAACTGTACTACTCGTTAATACACCCCTATTTTTCCTATTGTAATATAGTATGGGCCTCCACTTATAATTCGAGGTTATAATTATAGGTCAACTGTTTTACAAAAGAGGGCAATCCGCTTAGTGGCGGGGATTCCATATGGCTCACATACTGGTCATATTTCTCGTGCTCTTAAAATTTTAAAAATTGACCAAATCAGGACTCTTCAAGTAGGGGCGTTTATGTACCGCTATGATCGAAGCCTCCTGCCATTCGCATATAATAATTTCTTCGATCATGTGTCCGATATCCACTCTCACTTTACTAGAAACTCTACCGCATATCGCCGTACTTTTGCCCGAACTAACACGTGCCTCTTTTCAATCAGATTTATTGGTGTTGTAACTTGGGAGAAAATCCCTAAGGAAATACGCCTATCTCCTAGTTTACGGATATTTAAAGGCAAACTATGCACTTACCTGCTGGAATCAATAGGATAATTGACCTTTCCTATCTCGCTCGCTCTATTTACAGTATAATAATTGATTGTAAACTGATCTTTGTTTCTCTGTAGTTAAGTCGTTTCAGTTAGTTAAGAAATATTTTGTAAGTATATTCTAGGACAATTGACAATTCCTATCTTGCTCGTTTTATTACTGTACAATTGCATGTAAATTGAGTTTGCTTCTTTGCAGTTAGTTAAGATTTTTTCAGTTAGTTAGTTAGCTTTCTAAGCATTTTTTGTTTACTTTCTGTTCTTCTCATTTACCTTTTTATTCGCTTATTCTGATCTTTATTTCCTATTTTCACAATGAGTTGTGTTTTTTCGTTCTTTTCATTTTGCACATGGTAACCAAAGTGCTCATGGTTGTAATAAGCACTTAAACGTGATTTAGTCAAAATATCATGCCTCCTGGCCACCTCGATCTTTGATATTTAAAATCTGTACCTAGGACCCTAGGTGTCCCTACTTAGCGGGATCCTCGATCCCTTCAGGGCCACCCTTTTTGTAGCCGAATATAACGATATCTATGTTCATGTGATTTTTGCACTGAATTGGTTGGTTGCAAAATAAACGACTGATTGATTGATTGATTGATTGATTGATTGATTGATTGATTGATTGATTGATTGATTGATTGATTGATTGATTGATTGATTGATTGATTGATTGATTGATTGATTGATTGATTGATTGATTGATTGATTGATTGATTGATTGATTGATTGATTGATTGATTGATTGATTGATTGATTGATTGATTGATTGATTGATTGATTGATTGATTGATTGATTGATTGATTGATTGATTGATTGATTGATTGATTGATTGATTGATTGATTGATTGATTGATTGATTGATTGATTGATTGATTGATTGATTGATTGATTGATTGATTGATTGATTGATTGATTGATTGATTGATTGATTGATTGATTGATTGATTGATTGATTGATTGATTGATTGATTGACTATATTTTTTTAAGTTCAGTTCTCGAAAGTTACAGCAGTTTTCTGTTTTCACACAACATACTAGAATTACATCGACTGTTACACTTGACCTTATTAATTACTAACTATTAATTGACAGATTTATTTTTTCAAAGGGAAATTTAAGTTGTCGACCCGGATTAACAAAACCGCTCGACAACTTGACTTTCCCTTTGAAAAATGTGCACCTATTTGTCTTGCAGCGCCCAGCGAACTTTGAAGTTGCAGGATGATTGAAGTTGTTGATATCTCACAAATTAATTAACAATACTGCTCGACAACTTCACTTTCCCATTGAAAACTTTTTGTCTTGCAGCGCCCAGTGAACTTTGATTGTCTATTTTCTTATAATTCTTTGACGTGCCGTCACAGCAATTAGAAGTTGACCGAAATATCTACCGATTGGCTAAGATTAACTGTGGTCAGACGAGTAGGCCTACCTTGCATGCTATGAATTAAAACCCAGCAAACACTATTTCATTTCTGGTTTTCCTTTGGTTAGGTCAGTTCTAAACTTAATCTGTCAATTAATAATTAATAAGTCAACTGCAACAGTCGATGGCATTCGAGTGTGTCGTGTGAAAAAAAGAAAAACTGCTGTAGCTTTCGAGAACTGAACTTCAAATAAAATACCACCTAGAAATGTTGATCCTTTGAAAATAGGGCTTGTTTGCATAATAAACTTTCTGGCATTTCACAAAATCCCTGGTTTTACAACTTGAGAACTGAACTTTAAATAAAAACCATCTAAAAATGCTAAACCTTTGAAAATAGGGCTTGTTTGCATGATAAACTTCGACCAGAGGCGCCTCGAGGCGTACGCACGTACGCAACTTGTGCGTACAGCGCTGAACGGCTAAGAAATAAAAAAACTTAAAAAGTGATACATTATTAAATTATAAAATTATAATTAATAACTTAGGTAAACTAACAGTCTAACACCGTCTAGTGAATTAGTAGGCTAAGTACGGTAACTTACTAAGCATAGTAGTGCAAGCACGTACGTCAGTGACGTAATTATTTACAGCGGTTCATCAACTGCAAACCAAGCGACAGGATTCCTTCACCCAGTTATATGACATAGCTACAGATTTAGTATCAAGATTAGACATTGACGCACGGATGCCTAGAGTGCTTGGTTCGGGCAAGCAGCCTCAGCGTGCAAATGCACCATCACAAAGTGTAGGCCTAGATGAACACTTCAGAATTAATCTGCACAATCCTTTCTGGGATCATCTCGAACAGAAATTCAAACACGTTTGTTGAATGCTCATGATCGAATTCAAGCTTCACATCTACTACCTCAGAATGTCGGCTTCATGACAGATTCTCAATGGACAAAAATTCAAGAAACTTACGAACAGTTTATTTCACTACACAGTTTTGAGTGGAAAGCCCGGGGGATGATAGATAGAGGAACACGAGGAGGAGGATGGAGTACAGGTTGCAGTGATGATGGCGGAATGGAGAATCTGCGGATTTCAGGGGGAGATCATTCCAGAGGCGTGGTGCTGTGTTGGATATGGTACGGTTGGAGAACTTGAGATGAATAGCGACTGGAGGTCGAGAAAGACTGAAATAGGAGAATGATCGGGTGGAGCGGGTTTCCTGGATAGTGAAGAGATCACGGAGATATTCAGGTTGAGAATATTGTAGGGAGTTGTAGGTTAGTGATAGGACTTTGAAGTGAATTCGCTCTGGGATTTTTAGCCAATGGAGTGATTTCAAGATGGGAGTGATATGATGACGTTTGGGCGTTCTAGTGACAGCTCTGGCTAATGAATTTTGAATACGGCGCAAACGTTTGATTTGGGTGAATTCAAGGTTGAGGAAGGGGGAATAATCAAGCTTTGAATGAACAATGGAGGTAGCAATGGTGGAGACAGTTTAAAGGTCAAGCACAGGCCGGATGCGTCGGAGGTGGTCACAACTGTGCATGAAGCAGGAACGCGAGAACTTGGAGATGCGGTTAGAGAAAGAGAGATGTGGATCAAAAGTAATACCAAGATTGCGGACAGGGGAGTCAGAGGAGAAGGTACGAGAAGACGAGTCAGTAGATAGGTGCATGGAAGGGTCAGGGATTTTCTTGGTTTGGTCAGGAAGGCCTATGATGATTAATTCAGTTTTGGAAAGGTTAAGGCAGAGAAGATTGAATGACATCCACTGTGAGATAAGGTTAAACACTTTGAGTAATTGTTTGATGGAGGTGGAAAAAGAGCTTGGGGAGAAGGATGTGTAGAGTTGGGTGTCATCTGCGCGAAGATAGTGGTCAACAGAGGAGGATCTTATGAGATGGCTTAAAGGTGTGGTTATAAAGGATGAAGAGGAGTAGACCCAGGACAGAGCCTTGAGGGACACCATAGGAGAGAGTGAGGGGTTGCAAGCAGTGGCTGTAGGCTTTAACAGAGAAGGATCGGGAAGACAAGTAGGACTGGAACCAGAGTACAGCAGCGCCAGAGATGCCAAACCAAGTAGATAGTCGTTTAAGAAGGAGGCATTAAATACACGTTAAATACACGTTACAATTGGTTCTACTGTCCGACCTACAAGGAATTTTTAAGAAATTTCCACTGGTGAGGATATTTTGAAAAAAGACATTTTCCGTGCGTAATTTTAAGTCAAACTGCACTGAATCAGAGAAGTTGGAAAAAGGACATTGTAATGTTTTTAAAGATGACTGGCGTGGTACTGAATACCTCAGCGCCAATCATCTGGTGTAAAAACAGTTGGATGGTGGCCAGCGGTGTTATTCAGGCGTCTCTTCGGGGGATTCTCCTTTGCGTGGTTCGTAACGACTCGAAGGAACGACGCTGTAGCTTCGTTTTTACGATTTTATTTTATGACGACAAATTCTCAACAATGTATTACAGCGAGACTAGACTGTCATTACAACGTCTCTGTACCCTGAGAAACCTTCTGGCTAACTTGTCTCTTGGTGAGTCTTCGCTGCCGTTTCTCAGAGTCCCTGCAATTCCCTTTCCCCTAGCTTATATATCTTCATGGCTACATTGCGCAAGATCAGTTGGTCATTGCGCAAGACCTTATTTCTCTCCCGTTCTCCCAATTGTGCACGTCTTCCTTTCTTATTTACTTCTTTATCCTCATTGACATTGCGCAAGGCCTATCTGGAATTTCGCAAGACCCCTATCCATGTTTATTTCTATATGCATGAACTGTGCAATTTACGTCCTATATCTGGGTCATTCCAGATCAACATGTTTATGTCTACATGGTCATCTCTACTGCGTGCATCTATGCCATTGGTCAAGTTCTACCTATTTACCTGCCCTTGCCTGTTTGCCTGTCCAGTTTTAAGTTCACTGGCCTATTGATTAGCCTGGGTAAGCCCTATACATATCCTTAATATATTTTATGTTAATATGGTCACGTCTACTGCTCATTGAATTCTACAGTCCAATGCGTGCGTCATGTCTCACCTGACCTTGCCTTGTTTACCTGTCCGGTGTTAAGCTCTATACAAGGTCGTATCTACTGCACAAATTATAAGCTACAGAAACTTAATGGCCTGACCGTGCCTTGTTTACGTGTCCAGTTTTAAGCTCTATACCCGGTCAATCTAAGTACACACGTTCACAATTTCTGTGTCATACAAATACAGCTACACAATATTACAAGTTCTATACTATGCATTTAGTTTTTTAATCTTCGTATCATCGTTCATCGTATCATCGTTCATTTTCCTCGCTTTCACTACAGACATATATTTGTAGCTAATGCAGAAAGCGCCATAATGACTCATTATTAATGAGGATTTCAACTTCAAGCCTCAAGGTCATAATAAAGGTCATATGACCACGTACGCGTGGTGTCATGCACTGGCGGCGTTCATGCTTGACAGGTTGGAGGACACGGGACACTTTGGAACTGAGCTGTTTCAAAAAAGGGGTAAAAAAAATCCTTTTCTCGTATTTTTTCTACATTTCGGACGACGACTGTATACTGTTTCCCCCGTTGCTAAAGGTGGGTTCTTGTCCCCCTCGATTTCCCGGGACCACCGTCCATGGACTCTCATGCCTGTTGTGCGTACACAAAAAAAATCCTGGAGGCGCCTCTGACTTCGACTATGTTCGTCATTTTCATTTCAGGCAATCTGTCAAATTTTCACCGTCTGATTTTGTCTTTTTCAGGGATTTTTTTAAAGTACCTGAGTGAATCAGGGATTTTACAAATTGCCTAAAAATTTCAGGCATTTTACAAAATCCCTGGTTTTACGAATTGCCTGTAGGCTAACATATATGGGTCATTATCCGAAAAGTGCAGAATTGATGTCCCATGCTGTTTTTTTTTAGTTTTATCGATAATTTCTTCAATTTTTGTGCCTATCCTTCAAAGAATGAGCAGATTAACGTTTCCCATCATTCTTTTAGCTGCAAGATTTTGGAAATTTAGAAATAAATTACTAAATGTATACAAAATATCATGACCATCCTCTGTCCGAGACGGTGTACAATGCATTAAATTCAGCTTTTACGTAAATTTATTCCATTACAACCTGTAACAAAGTTATATTATTTTGATTAATTAGTAGCTAGCATATGCAGTAATTAAACATTTAGACTCATTTTCATAACATTTATTTCTTTTTGGGTCTATTTATACTTGTCCATAGAAATAAGCATCATAGCCATCTCAATTTTTGGGAAGCCTATAACTTTTAGAGAACGTGCTTACATACTAAAGGAAAAACATCAGGAACAAGATATTGTCAACTATTAATGGAATCACACAGATTTGTGTTGAAATTCATAATGTTTTATTTTTAATATAAGTTTGTGTGTTCCAAATTACAAAAAAGTAAATTTCTGTTTCATTACCATCTCATGTTGTATTTCCTGGTTTAGGTAGATTATAACATTGATAACTTATTTTATTTACCGCTTTTGTTGAACTGATTTAAATTACTTATCTGGTAGAGTAATTCAAGTGAAAATATTTGACGGCTGTCATAAATTTCATCATTTTGTCATTACCATCTAGCGGCTGTTTTTCATCATTACCATCCGTATACATAAGATTTTTGCTATTTTCTCATGACAGTCGCATCTTGCCAAGGATGGTAATGACGCATTGCTAAGAGTGAATTACATGTATTTTTGTGAATTATTTGATATAAAAATAAATTGCATGTAATTAACATTTAGACCGAAGGGTCATTGACTCACCGTCTTGCTCTTCCCCAGTAGCTTTTGAGTCGCGCTCCGGCCTGGGAGTCCCACCATCTGCGACTATCGGTGTTTTTGGTTTGGTGTGTCTCATGACGATTTTCTTGGCATGTTAGCAGGGGTGGTTTGCCATTGCCTTCCCCTGGTCTTGCCTGCCGTGCCCGTTCGTTCCCCTACCAATGGAAGGGTACTAACGGTCCGCACCACGTGAAGGTGGGCACGGAGGACTTTGGTTCACCAGCCCAGGTCGGGTCCGAGTCTACGCTCCTAAGAGACGTCGGTCAGGTCGCCTCCCTGCTTTACTCTGTAACAGAGTGACTGATGAACCTTTGCGGCCTGATGAACCTTTGCGGCCATATAGCAATGGAGAATGTTTATCATGACGATCGCTAGAGCTCCAGGAGTTGACAGCACAAGGTGACAAGGTGAATTAAAATTTACTAGCAACTCTTATAATGTTGTTCAGCTTGTATCGAATGCATATAACATACAGTTATAGCTTATGCTGCACATATTTTTTTCTGCAGCTAAAAATAATATTTCTTTTTTGAATAATTTCAAAAAATGTCTTAATTTCTTGACATCAGACTAATATATTATGTGAAGGAAAGTCCTGTTGTATTCCGACTTAATGCTGGTATTATCTACTTTTAAGAAATTGCCATTTTATAACCACCAGAGGAATATTTCAGGTCCCTGTGATTATATATGATCACACAAAAAGGCCGGATTGTAATGAAAAAAAGGAATTTTTACTTTATAAATTCTGAAAAAAATTAACTTATGATTAAAAATATAGTGGATTTCTTTCAAATTAGTTAAATTTAGCTATGTACCTGACTAAAAAAAACCTTGCAACGAATTTTTGGGGAAACAATTTTTTTGTTTTTCGGAGACGAAATTTGTGACATTTCGGATAATGACCCATATATCTACACATTATTATATATAAACTTCGCAAGGATTGTTTTCTTAACCTGCCTTTTCCTCTCTGCAGCTGGGTGCGCGCTCAGCGGGAGGGCCCTGACTTGAATCCCATGGAACTCAAAAGAATATAGGGGTCCTAAATAGAATTTCACACTTACTCCCCCACGTTAGACTGCAAATATATTAGCCTATACTCTCGTCTATCCCTACCTCACATATTGCAACCTGACCTGAGCCTCCAATTATGACTCTAGCCTGTATAAGCTGGTTACTCTTCAAAAAAGGGCAGTTCCAGTAATTGCAGGGGTGAACAGAAAAGCTCATACTGGTCCAATCTTTATATGTGTTATTGCAGATAATTAACTACAAGAACATAACTTAAGACAGATGTTCCTCGAAATGAAAGCGTTCCTCCTCATCTTTGCCTTTGGGATTTCGCTGAAAGTGGCTCAGTCAAAAATCAATGTGGACTTAAATCTGGATCCTCTTTTTGCTGAGAGCGCTGATACAGAAAAGCGCAGTTACAATCCATGCTGTCACGCGGAAACGTTGGAAGGCTCAGCAAAGAGTCTCCAACAGCAAAATTCCTCTATGAAATTTTACTTCGACCATAGAAATCGAAGGTATGCATTCCATGACCTTTTGTCTACAATAAAGATCATTGTGCATTGCGATTCGCACAGCACATGCCTCGTCTACAGCATAATAGAGAATCAGAAAGTCTGCTCAAAAGGTAAAGAAAGTAATATCACCATCGACGACTTCGTGATTCGCTGCATCCCGAACAATGCCACCAGCCTTGGAGCAGTGAGAATTGGATCCGATGAAAAGCAGTCTTCTCTTCTGCTACAAAACTGGAAGTTCATGCACCTTGGGGTATGGCATCAGAGGCTGGTTACGGATGTCGACTGCATTCCTGTAGCTGATTTTGTGAGTAAGGATCCTGATTCTCCGATCGTTGGGCAGGTCTTCTATTTTGGGATATCGAAGAGAATCAAGGACCCAAGTGTCTTCACACCTCCTTCTTACTGCGATAAAGCCAACGAAATGCACGAAGATTCAAAATTCCAGCAGCGGATGTTCAGCTCTCTTTTCTACACTTAAATAAGTCTCAAACGTCCACGTTGAAATCAACATTCGACCGCTAAAGAGAAGCATCCTAATCGAGTAACCAAAGCCTATCTATATCTTATTAGCACTTATGCTCATTCGGTCTAATTCTAGATAACCAAGGTTTTTTAAATGTTCTAAAGATAATCAAGGTTTTCATATGTGTCATACAGTTAACCCAAGCTTTTCTTGATCGTTTAAAATAGATATTCCAGGTTTTTGCAAATCTGCTCGATCCATGTAAACAGTACAAGAAGCATATGACTATGTAAATCAAACCATGGGCGTCCGGAGGGGGGGTAAGTGGGAGCATTTGCCCCCTGGATTTTGCAAATAGTTTAAAAAAATTAAAATTCTGATCATTATGATTATTACAACAGTTCCAAAACGATTTTCAATGCAATGAAACACTTAATTATTTAGATAAAGTCCTTGATCATTATTTATGTTACATTTTTTTCTATGCAAAAACGTCATTTCCCCTAAAATATTTTTCCTCCCTACAATATTTTGCCTCCCCCCCAAAAAAATACGCCCATGAATTAAGCTAGAGTAGTTTCAAACTTCCTCATCATCAGTTCCTAACGCCAACCATTTTCCAAAATCCATCTCTCGCAATGGATACGGATAAATGCTCGCCAATGTCCTCCGTTATTTGTCAAGTTCATTGTTGTCCTTAGTGTTACCCTAAGTTATGTTATATCCTCATATATATTGTCTACAGAACCGTAGTCTTTGTATGCTTTTGTTCTTTTTCCTTCGAATTTTGCATCTGGTGAATTGTGTGGAATTCGGTCTACATGTCCAGACGATCAGAGACTTTGTCTAACAGAGAGAGTTGTTTAAATATTTGGTTGTCTAATGTGATGATTTCGTATTTTCTGTTGTCTTCAAGTTTGAAAAAGGCCTCTCTTGTGATTCTTTAAAATGTTTAAGTTTAACCAACTGTCGCTTTTACATGTAACAAGATTTAAGTAGAATTCAAGATATAAATGTCAGCAACATTAAAATTGACTCGCATAATTTCTGTAAAAAAAGAGACAGCCTTGAACAACGTATGCTTGAGCGCTTCTGAGTAGGTTTCTTGAAGGTGCGCTGTATTAAATTTTTGAATGAATGAATGAATGCACTATCAGAATGGTGCTAACCACCTGATCTTAAATATAAAACTGAAATTGTTCAGATTTATACGTTAAAACGTAGAATGCATAAGTCATAACTCATTGCATTGCTAATAGTTTTAGACTCGGCTAATGAATTGTTGAACTTGCATTATCTAATACCCTAACTGCGCCTTGGTTGATTTAATAAATAACCGAAATACTGTGAACCGATGCATTTATTTAATTAAATTGGTTGTACTCTAAATATCTGTTTCTGGAAATGTTATACGAATGCTGAAACGTATGGAACACCGCTCCATGAGCAACAAGGTATTCGAAACAGCGAATATACACAAGTGCCACATTGTATTTCACGATAGAAGTAAAGAAAGCGGAAATTTGTAGACTAGGCTACAGTTTACCTAGGAATTACGAAACTGGACTTTGTAGTAGTTGATACGTTGCGACTTCAGACAAGATGTAACTTAATTGAGATAAGCTATAAAACTGTATTTGACTTAGGCCAAGTAGCTGAGACGATACCTGCTCAAAAAAGAAACCAACTGCCACCACAAGTAGGTCTAATTAGGTTTGATAAAAATCGCAATCTACATCCTGACGGAAACTCTGATAATTAGTTTCTGTTTAGTTCCTCAATGACGCAAAGCGGGTTCGTTGATAATTGTATTTAGAAATCTATTAGCGTTTAATAGAACACTTCGAATCTAACATTCATCACACGTATTTGCACAAGCTGTGAACCTATTTGTACCAACTGTCAACCGGTGTGTCTGACCCTGTTAAACGGCCTAGACATCCACACAGCCTTACTGCTCTAAATGCCTGCCTATCCTAACTGGCTCTTTTTCTATAACTCTCAAATAATTCGACAACTTAAAGCAATCGTCGAGAAATAAGGACGACTTTACCTTCTTTACAGCGTTTACTTATATGGCACTGAGAAATTTTTCAATAGCTACATCTAAGTCATTGCCGCTTATATGGAATCCCTAAATTGGAATCCATCTTGCTTTATAGACTTTTAAGCAAAAGTTCTATTCTGATTTTAAATGAATAAAGTATAAATCTTTAAATGAGCGTCTATTTTAACTCTGACTCTGACATTCCAATCAGTTAACATGCAGGAACGATACTTTTAACGATGTCAGCCTACATTTGATAGATGCTCCTCATTTCACTATTACCTTTGCAATGCCATGTGATACGATGAACATGTGCGAATTCTCAGTGGAATACTAAACATTCACTCCTGCCTCTATAGAAGACTGTCACTGCAGGTTAAGTTCACCTGAAGGGTATTGGTGATAGATTCAAGCAGTGCTGCTCAATAGCCACCTCCAATGTCTGTCCTTTGAAAAGCGGTGCCTCAAGAAAAGTCACTGAATCGATACTATTGAGGCGATGGAAATGAAAACAGGAGGAAAGGTTATCAAGGCCACTACCAGAGGAAACAGTTCGCAATTACTGTGATTCAGATCCATGATGGATGCTAGATCAGAATTAAATCAACATCGCGAGCTGATGTCTGCTGTTGATCTACCAACGTAAGATCATCCAGATATCGTACACGAAATGTCGATTGTAGGAAGCGAAGAATAGGCTGAAGAAGGAGGTAAAAAGGTAGTGGACCGGCAGAGCCTCCTTCGTGATGACCCATTTTATGATTATATGAAAAACTGACCAAACTAAAGAACTGAGGCAATCCTATAGGTCTGATACGGTGAGGTTGGGGATGAATTCAAACAGTCTCAAGCGTGACATCGCGTAGTAAGCTCACTAAGCTGTTGCATATATAGGTGGCGACTCTTTGGGAGCCTTGGGTGCAAATGCACCCAGAGAGAAAGTTCAGTGGGTGGCACTGGGTGCGTCGTACCCAGAAGAATTCGGACCTTCAATTTAAATTTTTTACACCTAAGTAGTCTCAAAACATTGCATGATCTCACAGTCACAGTCCTTACATAAATTAATTATAGCCTAACGTTATTATTTATTATTTAAAATAAGAATCGGTGTGATGTAAATTTGCTAATCTATCTCTGGAACGAAAGCTGAGAATTATTTTTAAAACATAGGCTACAGTAATTACGGCTGGTAATTCCAACTCACGTACGTAGTGTGTGTGTCTGCGTGCGTGCGTGCGTGCGTGCGTGTGTGTGTGTGTGTGTGTGTGTGTGTGTGTGCGTGTGTGTGTGTGGTTTTGTGTGCCCGCGTGCGCTATGAACACCTTCCTTTGACCTGTCTGTAGTCATTTAATTGTGGCTCATTTCTGACAGGCATTGTGTTCTGTAGTCCTGAACTGTCACGGGCTTACAAATTACAATACGCCAGTGTCAACGATACACCAGCAGTTGTTAACTTGAAAGATGTTACATTCAAGATTATTTCCCTTGCAATTTATATTTCTATCATATCTGTTTAGACAAAAGTAAACAGGTATGACAAAAGTGTTGTGACGAATTCAAGTCAACAATGGCTAGTCGACCGTTGTGCAATGCGATTTAAAGTGCAGACGACAGTAGTGGTCTTTGTGGTGTATAATTGAGACCACAGTTTGACTTTGCATGATAATGAATTAAATAGATTGTAATTGCCGTTTATACAGCTCCGTTAAAGAAACTCACAGCGGAACTTTGGACCTGACGGACGGTGGAATGCCCATCGACAACCCCTCGGATACGACGCAGCACTGGTTTGGGTACCAAGATAGCGTAGGGGTATCGCCATACCGCACGGTTATCCTGGACCTTCTATAAAATGACCTTGGTTGGTTAATTGAGGATCCGGAAAAAACAGTAGACAGACAGTAGTATAAGTGCGAAACATAAGACAATTATCTTTTTGTTGTGTGAGTTGACTTTAAAAAATTGTTTAAAAGACACGTTGAAGTGTTTTTTCGTCTGTCAAGTTCGCTTTCACTTCCAATAGCCAGGTGTCGATTCGATGCAAGTCCTCCGCAAACCACAGAGGCCGAAACCCACACGCCTTACTAAAGAAGGAGAAGTTCTTCGATCCCATCGCAACACCCTTCGACAACCACTAGGCCCAGTAACAGTCGGCGGAGCCGTGTCTGCGACAATAATTCATGGTTATTAAATGGGTGTCTATTATAATTACACGTTTGCCTAGTTTCTCTTCTGGAATTTCCCAGTGGAACTTCCAACCTGACAGCCCAAAAATCACGTGATAACTCCGAACAAAGGTTTTCCCACCGACAACGGTGGAATGCAAACAAAGAGAGACTTGTGACGTAGATACATATGCATGCGTATACACGGACACTATTTAATATATATATATAGCGTCATTCGCATACTTCACGAAATATCGCATCTTAGTCAGATGCGTATATTGGGCGACCTATCATCGGTAAGTTAAATTTAAATAATTTATAACAGAATGTGAAACTGCTATCAGCAAATCTTCTATGCTGTATCGCGGAAGTAGGCCTATAAACCTATCTAGATATCATGTGATGGCCGACCTTATAATTTATATATAACTACAATATGAAAATTTCCCCAACTAAGCATGTTCGTGACAGTCCAATTCTTGTCCTATAAACCTTGTAAGGCACAGGTCGCCTTTGCATCATCGGTAAAGTGTGGTTCAGACCTCTACTGCGTCGATTTTTGCAAACTATCTGATAAGAACATCTCTTGGTGAGTATATTAAGAATTTTGTGCACACATATAACCAATTGAACCCAAATCAGTCCAGAGTTTGTTTTATCTGGGCTCAGGTCGGTCAAGTTACTGTTTCTATCAACTGTGAGGAATTTTATTCGTCCACAAATACATTTCGCCCTATTTTAAAAATTCTCTCTTTTTAATTCAGCCTTTATACAATTGCGAATTTTTAATTGTGCCTTTTAAAACTTGTTCTATGACCTCTAATGACGCTATTTTTTATGAAGATTCTTCAATTGACACATCCACTGTCACTGTCAGTTCAACGTAGAGTAGACAAACTTGGGTCCAACTCAGTAAGATAGCATTATTGTCAATCTTCACACTAGGGGGCCTATACATTGGACATAATATTAACAATTTGGAATTTAACAGTTTGAAAGTAGATATCATTGAACATCCACAGATCAGTGATGTAATGGTTAAAATTGTTTACGACCGTCAATCACCAACTATTATTGACTTTTCTTGTACATAATGTTGTGTGTTTTTATTTTCGTCATGAACAGATGTGAACGTACGGTAACGTACGGCATAATAACGTACGCGTACCGTACGTACGTTATAGAAAAAAATAACGTACGTACCGTACGTACGGTCGCACCTTGGTTGTCAGTGATGGGCAAAATACTTTTCAAAAGTATTTTGAAAATACAAAATAAAATATTTTTAAAGTATTTCGAAAATACTTTTACAAAATTCTTTTCAAAAGTATTTTAAAAATACAAAATAAAATAGATCAACATGTTGTACTTTTATCGCTACTCACTAGCGTGTACATTTACATTGCATTGCATTATTGTACTTGAAAGTGAGTGATCTGTTGTTTCTTATGACTTGTCTGAACATTCAGTAGGCCCTACTTCGACTGTCAAAATTAATTAAAAGCATCTAAAATAAGAGTAAATTTAATTAAGAAGGATATAAGGGCTTACACTTTATCCGTGTAATAGTTCTTTACAGGATATTCTAGACAGACAAGTAGCAGCACTTATTGTTCTGGCCAGTTTTAGCAGTTTGTTTTAACTAGAACATGCTGGAGTGCTGCTAACCTGCCAGCGCTAGGTTAGTTATAAACCGACTGTACAGTACGTTTTAAAAACTCAACAAAAGCACATTTTTCATTATACACTGATCGACTGAAATTTCCCCTACCTAAAACAGCTGTGGTAATTCCAGACAACGGTTTCTTGCCCGCAGGACAAGCAGGGCAGACAGCTTTAATGGCATTTCCATCTTGGTCCACAGATACGATTTGAAACAATGGTTATCCCACTGGTCGAGGCACTTTCAGTATAGCGTGTGTTGACAGCAACTGCATGGATCACTTATTGGGTAATTCGTACCCTGGCAATAGTTTTCAATTAATCCTCAATTTTATAGCAAGAATGTCACTAAATGTATTAGGGTTAAAGTCAAACACATATTATTAAACAATGAGACATATAATTATATCTGTCACTCAGACAGTCAAACGTTATCCCGCAGATGGAAATATTGCCAAGAAATCCAGTTGAGCTCCGAAATAAACCAGCTAGGCTATGCCTCCGAATAGACTAGCATTTAGCCTAACAACGCGGCTGGTATTATGAACAGATTCGTTCAAAATTAGAAGCGTGCCCAGTTCTACCCAAACCATCTACCGATTGAACAAACTGCTCCTTCTAGTTGCTATCTGTGACAAACCCGGTGATTAGGTACAACATCAGCCTTGAATCCACAGAAATCAAAACTCAGTAACCATGGCCGTCATTAGAACACCCAAACATCATCAAATCATTCGCATCCTCAAATCAGTCCATAGTGAATCCACTTCAAAGTCCTATCACCAACCTACAACTCCCTACAACATTCCCAGCCCAAGTTGGCCTACCTCCGTGATCGCTTCACCATCCAGGCAACCCGCTCCACCCGATCATCGTCCTATCTCTGTCTTTCTCGACCCCCAGTCACTACTCATCTCAAGTTCTTCAACCGATCCATATCCAACACAGCATCACGCTTTTGGAACGACCTCCCTCTGAATTCCGCAGATTGTCGGTTCCCCATCATCACTGCAACCCGTCCTCCATCCTCCTCTTCAGGTTCCTCTATCTAACACCTTCTGGACTTTCCACTAAAAATTGAAGTCTCACCTTTTCAGCTACTCCTACCCTGACTCATCTGATCCTCCGCCTTCCAATTCTTCTCACCCTGAACGACACCCGCCTTAACATCTGCTCTGCCATCTCTCTTGATCTGGCCTTCTGGAAACCTGACTCGGATCTCCTTTGGACTACTCTTTGGAAAACACCATCTGATTTGACCTAGCGCTCGTGAACAGGCTGGTACCCTGCGCTTGGCCTTCGAGTGGCGCTTTAGACGTTTGGAGGTCATGATTACGATTACGCCTACAACAGATCTGCAATCCTGATATAGACTGAAGCATTGAATAGATATATGTTAATTTATATTTTAAAGGGACTTTAGAAAAGTATTTTGGAAAAAGTATTTTGGAAAAGTATTTTGAATTCTCCTAAAATACTTTTTAAAACTATTTTGAAAATGCTTTTACAAAATACTTTTCAAAAGTATTTTGAAAATACAAAAATAAAATAGTATTTTTTATTTAAAACAATAGTATTCTCTATTTTGAAAATAGAAAACTATTTTCAAAATACTATAGTGCCCATCACTGATTGTTGCAATGTATGTAACAGTGTTAGGCAAGGAACGTCATCGACGGTGCATTAGGTAACATTATGTTGTTACAGATACACGGTCAAAAGAAGATAATATAAAGATTCAGCGTAAATTTTCTTCGAAATGAAGGCGTTCCTCCTCGTTTTGGTTTTTGGGGTTTCGTTGAATGTATTTCAATCGAAAGCAAATGCAGCGTTTAAGTTCCGTCCTCTGTTGAATCCTTCGTTGTTTGCTGACAGCGTGGATGTAGAGAAAAGCAGTCATAAGCCATGTTGTCATCCGGAGACAATGGAAGGCTCACTTCAATATTATTTCCCGTCAACTGCAGGACCAAACTTTGCAGGTGAAACATTTTACCTAGACTACCCAAATCGAAGGTATGCAGTCCGGGTGGAGGAGTCTACATCGAGAAGCATTATGTTATGCGATTCGAAAAGAACATGCATCTTCTACCAAATGATAGAGAATCTGAAACTCTGCGAAAAGTTTACGAGAACTAATGTCTCCATTGACGACACCTGGGTTCGGTGCATCCCGAACAATGCTACCAGTCAGGGAGCGGTGAGAATAGGAACAGATAAAAAGCAGTCTTCACTTCTGCTACATAACTGGATATTCATGCATCAGCGCGACAAGTTTCAGAGGCTGGTTACAGACGTCGACTGCATTCCTGTAGCTGATTTCGTTACCTACGACCAAGGCCTTAATTCGTCGTACAAAGTTCCGGTCTTCTATATCGACATAGCGAAGAGAATCAAGGACCCAAGTGTCTTCACACCTCCTTCTTACTGCGATAAAGCCAACGAAAAGCAAGAAGATTCAAAATTCCAACAGCGGATGTTCAACTCTCTTTTTGCTACACCTAAATAGGCTAAATAAGTCTGAAACATCCACGTCGAGATCAACATTCAACAGCTAAAGAGAAGCATCTTAATAGTGCAATCAAAGCCTATTTAGATCTTATTAGAACTCATGCTCACTCGGGCTTATTCTAGATAACCCAGGTTTCAAATGCTTAACGATAACCAAGGTTTAAATGTGTTATACATGTAACCCTAGCTTTGCTTGAACTTTTAAAATAGATAATCCAGGCTTTTGCAGATATATGTTCGATCCAAGTAAACAGTACAAGAAGCATAATTATTACTACGTAAATTAAACTAGAGTAGTTTCCAAATTCTTCACCATCATTTCCTAACGCCTGTTATTTTCCGGCGATGGATACGGATAAATGTTCGTCAATGTCCTCCGTTATTATTAATTTTTGTCAAGTTCATTTTTGTCCTTAGTGTTAGTCCAAGTGATGCGCAGTGCGTTTGCAGGCGCTTAATTAAAGAACAAATTATTATTAGTATATTATCTGCATTATCTATCCAGCGCAGTCTTTGTATGCTTTTGTTCCTTTTTCGTCGAATTTTGCATGTGGTGAATTGTGTGGAATTCAGAGGTCTTCAGTGATCGACTTTGTCTAACAGAAAGAGTTGTTTAAATATTTCACTGCTTTATGTCATTATTTCTTATTTCTGTAGTCTTCAAGTGTTAAAAAGGCCTCTCGCGTGATTCTTAATAATGTTCAAGTCTAACGAAATGTCGCTTTAACATGTACTAGAGTCAAGTAGAATTCAAGATATAATATTATTGCCAGCAGTATTAAAATTGAGTCGCATAATTTCTGTAAAAAGAGAGACAGTCTTGAACAACGTATGCACCATTTCGCACTCAAAAAGTAATTAATTAAAATATGTATATCCTTTATTAAAGCAACTGCTAACCGCACTTTGGTGCACATGAAAGGCGCTATAATAAGTGTTTTGCTTGATTCTTACATTAAAAAAACACATTGTACTTTACGATAGACGTAAGGAAAGCGGAAATGTGTTCAGTTTACTTAGAAGTTACGAAACTGGACTTTCTAGAGGTTGATACGTTGCGACATCAGATAAGATGTAAATTAAGATAAGCTGTAAACCTGTGTTTGCATTAGGCAGCATTACCGCTGAGACGATATCTGGTCAAAAGAAACCAACTGCCACCACAGTTAGGTCTAATTAGGTTTGATAAAAATCGCATTTTACTTCCTGACGGCAACTCTGATAATTACTTTCTGTTTAATTCCTAAATGATACAAAGCGGGTTTGTTGATAATTGGATTTAGAAATCTATTAGCTTTCAATAGAGCACTTCGAATTTAACAGTCATCACACGTATTTGCACAAAACAATGGGCTTATTTGTACCAATTGTCAACCGGCGTGTACGACTCTGTTAAATGGCTTAGACATCCACACAATCTAAATGCCTGCCTATCCTAATTGGCTCTTTTTCTGTAATTTCCAATAATTCGACAACTCAAAGCAATCTTTCATGAAATAATGACGACTTTAGGCCTACCTTCTTTACAGAGTTTGCCTACAGCGCAGTGAGAAATTTTACAAGAAATTTTTACTAGATGTTGTCTTTAACAGCAGACTTGGTATATGCCGCTTATATATGGAGTCCATCTTGCTTTATAGATTATACAGCGAGTTCTATTCTGATTTTATAAGAATAAATACTCAATATAAATCTTTAAAATAGGTCTCTATTTTTACTCTAACTCTGACGTTCCAATCAGTAGGAACTGCGTACCAGCAGGAATGTTACTTTTAACAATGTCAATCTACATTTTAATAGATGCTTCTCATTTTAACATTTCATTTGCAAATCCAGGATTTTGTCAAGCTGTGCCAAAGCTGGTTGGTTAGAACATGGGGAACAAAGCAATTGGTTCATCTTGGGATTATCACAGGACAATCTCAATAAAATGAGGGCGCTTTAAGAAGTCGGACGGTGGAGGTTCTGAATTGCGTCGCTCAAAACCCCATAAGTGCTTTGCTAAGAGCCACCTCCAATGCCTGTCCTTTGAAAAGTGTTGCCCCAATAAAGTCAGTGCATCGCAATCAAGGCGCTGGAAATGAGATCAGGAGTAAAGGTTATAAAGGCCACTACCAGAGGAAACAGTTCGCAATTACTGTGATCTAGCATCCATCATGGATCTGAGATCCATGATGGATGCTAGATCAGAAATAAATCAACATCGTGAGCTGCTGTCTGCTGTCGATCTTCCAACGTAAGAACATCCATTGTAGGGAGCGAAGTATAGGCTGAAGAAGGAGGTAAAAAGGTAGTGGACCGGCAGAGCCTCCTTCTTGATGACCCATTTTATGATTATATGAAAAACTGACCAAACCAAAGAACTGAGGCAGTCCCAGAGGTTTCATACGGTGAGGTTGGGGATGAATTCAAACAGTCTTAAGCGTGACATGGCGAAGTAAGCTGTTGCATATAGGTGCCAACTCTTTGGGAGCCTTGGGTGCACCCAGAGAGAAAGTTCAGTGGGTGCGTCGCACCCAGAAGAATTCGGACCTTAAATTTAAATTTTGTACACCTAAGTAATCTCAAAACATTGCATGATCTCACAGTCACAGCCCTTACATAAGGTAGCCATAGCCTATTGTTATTATTTATTATTTAAAATAACAATAGGTGTGATGTAAATTTGCTCATCTATCTCTGGCACGAAAGCTGAGAACTAGGCCTATTTTTAAAACATAGGCTACAGTAATTACGGTTGGTAATTCCAACTCACGTAGTGTGTGTGTGTGTGTGTGTGTATGTGTGTGTGTATGTGTGTGTGTGTGTGTGTGTGTGTGTGTGTGTGTGTGTGTGTGTGTGTGTGTGTGTGTGTGTGTGTGTGTGTGTGTGTGTGTGTGTGTGTGTGTGTGTGTGTGTGTGTGTGTGTGTGTGTGTGTGTGTGTGTGTGTGTGTGTGTGTGTGTGTGTGTGTGTGTGTGTGTGTGTGTGTGTGTGTGTGTGTGTGTGTGTGTGTGTGTGTGTGTGTGTGTGTGTGTGTGTGTGTGTGTGTGTGTGGGTGTGTGTAGCGTGATGTTTGGTCTTGTGTACGCGCGTGAGCTATAAATTTCTTCCTTTGACGTGCCTGTAGTCATTTCACTGTGACTCATTTCTGATATGCATTGTGTCCTGCAATCATGGGCTGTCACGTACTAACCATATGTCGGTATCCACGCCACACCAGCAGTTGTCAACTTTGAAGATGTTGCCTTCGAGATCATAGTTTGCTTGAAATTTATTAGCATTTAATTGAGACAAAAATAAACAGATATTCATTCATTCATTCGAGTAGTAATATAGCACCTCTTCAAGGGGGGCTACTCCGAGGTGTTCCAGACTCAAGCATTGCCAAATAGAACAGCTCTTAGTATAGTGCAGAACGTATCAGAGGGAGTTCTGGGAAGCAGGCGCACCTCCGAGAGGGAGCCAGTTCCATACCGTCGGGCCATGCACTGAAAAAGCACGATTCTGCATGGTGGCTCTGCTGGCAAAAGGCACAATTGAAACCCCTTTCCCCGAAGAGCGGTGGCGGCGGCTAGTACGACTACCCTAAACTCCCAGCACTGGGCGGCAAAGGACCCGCAGATAAGCTGGACTAGGGAAGTAACCCTGTATACTACCCGCTGGCTGACGAGCAGCCGATGTAAGAGTTCGTCATGATATGAGTTGTGTTGTGACGAATTCACGTCAACCGTGTCTAATCGACCATAGTGCAATGCGACTTAAAGAGCTGACGACAGTAATGATCTTATTCTGTAAAATTGGGGCCACAGTGTGATTTAGCATGGTAATTAATTAAGTGGATTGTAATCGCCGTTTATATAGCGCCCTTAAAGGAACTCACAGCGGAACTTCCGTCCAGACGGACGGTGGAATGCCCATCGACAACCCCTCGGATACGACGCAGCGCTCGTGAATAAGCTGGTGTTTTAGCTTTAGAGTGGCGCTTCAGAAAATTGGAAATTACGATTACGATTACGAATGTAGACAAACCATTCGTCAGAGATATGTAATATATCCAAACACCTTATATAGCGCCTTTCACGAAATCACTGCGCTGTACTGAAGAAGTATAAGCAGACCGTAATAATCATATGACAGAGACAGAGACAGAGACAGAGAGTCAGACAGAGAGACAGAGAGACAGAGACAGAGACTGACAGACAGAGACAGACAGACAGACAGACAGAGACAGACAGACAGACAGAGACAGAGACAGACAGACAGAGACAGAGACAGAGAGAGGGAGAAGGAGAGAAAGAGAGAGAGAGACTATTTGTAAGAGGTGTATAATATATCCGGACATTCAGGGCTGTAGTCGAGGGTATACGCGGGTATACAGCGTATACTTACCTCTAGAGAAATTTGAGTGCGTATACTCATGGCTGTAGACGAGGGTATACGCGGGTATACAGCGTATAGGCCTACTTACCTCTGGAGATAAAATTTTGAGAAAAAGAGAGGTTTTCAAAGGTTTTTAGGGCGAATGACTAAAAAAAAAAGGTCATCAACTTTTTGAGAGACGAAATCGTAAAAAGTCTGAAAATTTTCTGAGAATTGGTGAAAAGTCTGAAATTTTTCCTAAAAAAGGTCTTCAAATTTTTTTTCACGCCGCTGGTCACCGGTAGCGTATACTCACCTCAAATTTTACCACTACAGCCCTGCGGACATTTAATATGACGCCCTTAGCGAACCTGATAAAATCACTGCGCAATACTGACGAAGTATAAGCCGACCGTAATACTCATATGATAGTATAAGGCCAACCTATCTGCAGCCATAGCATGAAAATCGCCCCAGCGAAGCGTGTGCAGATGAGAGTTCGTCATCCTCCTCTATAAAAGTTTGTAAGGCACAGGTCGCCCATGCAGACATAGACACGGCGTGGTTCAGACTTCGACTGGATCGACTAATCCAAAGTATCTTAATAGAACATCTATTAACTGGTGAGTATAGTGTATACAAGTAAGGTATTGCATACTTAAGAATTTTATGCACACATTTAACTGTTCGTGTGATGCTTGACATTGATTGGCGATTATCGGAGAGCACAAGCAGAACGAGCAGCCCAGTAAATGTAAATGTACATGTTTTACATAGCGACCGCATGGCATCGACTCTGCTCATTTTCCAATGAACAAATCGGGTGAGATGCTTCACCACCGCTGCCCCTTTGAATGGGCGCCAGGCCATTTAAGGTCCCCATGTACGGAGTGTGCTAGCCCGATATTTAAACCACTGAAATAAACTAGCATCAGGAGGCGAACATCGATCCGCACGCTCTTTAACACAGAGGCGCATGAGACGCAGCCTATAATAATCTAGCTAACTAGCAAAAACACTGTAGAATCAGTCAGACTGTAGCCATTGAACACATGTCACTGGATTAGCCAGAATCAGGTTGATTCTATCAATCAATCAATATTCGTTTAATTCAACAAATCCAGTTGACAATTACGCAACAGATTACAGAAGCATGATAATAATAGAATGGAGAATAAAGGGAGGTGTTAATTAATAAGCATCTTTGAACAAAACACAAGGAATAAAATTACATTTATTTTTAGCTGGAAGAGTAAAATTGTGAGTTCTTGTCCTTAAGTCGTAGTTATTATGTCGTGGGGGGAGGAAAAATACCACGAAGAACATGGTAAGGCTGGCAACAGATTCTTTTAAATAAGCCAGCATCTGCAGCATCAAACATGTTATCTCAATAGTTTGGACCCAGGTCAGCACAAACATTGTTACTAGAAGCAACATAAGCTAACCGCAACACAGCGATCAGCGAGACTGTAACTCATGCCAATGAGATTTCAAAATCGGAAAGTTACCCATTTTTTTTGAGGTGAGATCAAAATAAGCCAAGATCAGATCTCTCTCGATTTGCTTTCATTCGGCTAGGCTAGCCTAAATTTTAAACCAGACTAGATTACAATCGACTGGATCGATTTGATTTTATTGGATTGAATAGGAATACTTTGTTGTTAGTACGCTTCAGTGTGAAGATGAAAATATTCAGTATCAAAATATCATAATTTTATTATATTTTACGAATTCTAAATCATTTTTGGCAGTTTAATTCGATCTTTGACTGGCGCCCTTTTAAAAAGATGCAATTTATTAAGGTGGCCTTTTAATTGAAACGTCCACTCTCAATCGCACTTTCAGCATATATTCAACGTAAAAATGGCCTTTGGCCCAAACCAGTACTTTTTTCTTTGTTGTAAAATTTATGATGATTTGAGGTTACAACTCAAACGAACAGTTATCACTACATTGCATTACATGTGTTATTGCAGATACATAGAAAAAGAATTTAAATTAAGAATCAGCGCAAATGTTCTACGAAATGAAGGCTTTCCTCCTCGTCTTGGTTTTTGGGGTTTCGTTGAATGTAGCTCAGTCGAAAGCAAATGCAGCCTTGAAGCTCGATCCTCTGTTCCATCCATCGTTGCTTGCTGAGAACGCGGATGCAGAGAAAAGCAGTTGCAAGCCATGTTGTCGTCCGGAGACAATGGAAGGTTCAGCAGAACTCTGCTCGCCAGATGAACCAAGCACAGGCATGAAATTTTACTTAGACTACAGAAATCAAAAGTATGCTCTCCTGTTCCCAGTGTCTACAGAAAAATATATCCTGCTGTGCGATTCGAAAAACACATGCCTCAACTACTATATAGTAGAGAGTAAAAAATACTGCATAAAGCAAAAAGTATCTAATGTCACCTTAAACAGCTTCTGGATTCGATGCATCCCGAACAATGCCACCAACCAAGGAACAGTGAGACTAGGATCGGATCAAAAGCAGTCTTCTCTTCTGCTCCAGAAGTGGATGTTCATGTATTATGGGGCCAAGTTAGAGGCGCTGGTTACAGACATCGGCTGCTTTCCTGTAGTTCAGTTAGGAGGCTTCGGACAGTTCTACTATTTTGACATGACGAAGAGAATCAAGGACCCAAGTGTCTTCACACCTCCTTCTTACTGCAATAAAACCAACGACATGCATGAAGATTCAAAATTCCAACAGACGATGTTCAACTCTCTTTTTGCTGCACCTAAATAAGTATCAAATATCCACGTTGAAACATCCAACGGCTGAAGAGAAACATCTTATTCGTGCAACCAAAGTCAATTTAGTTCTTATTAGGACTTATGCTCATTCGGGCTTATTCTATAGATAACCAAGGTTTTAAATGTTCTAACGATAACCAAGGTTTTTAGATATGTTATATGTGTAACCCTAGCTTTGCTTGATCTTTTAAAACAGATATTCCAGGTTTTTGCAGATATGTTCGACCCAAGTAAACTGAACAAGAAGCACATGACTACGTAAATTAGACTAGAATAGCTTCCAACCTCCACATCATCAGTTGGAACCACTTTCCGGCGATGGATACGGATAAATGCTCGCCAATGTCCTCCGTTATTTGTCAAATTCATTGCAGTCCTTAGCGTTAGTCCAATTGATGTTTTGTCCTCATTTATATTGTCTATCCAGCGCAATCTTTGTGTGCTTTTGTTCTTTTTCCTTCGAATTTTGCATGTGGTGAATTGTTTGGAATTCGGTCTACGTGTCCAGACGATCAGGGGTCTTCAGTGATCGACTTTGTCCCGCAGAAAGAGTTGTTTAAATATTTCGCTGCCTAATGTCATTATTTCTTATTTTCTGTAGTCTTCAAGTGCTAATAAGGCCTCTCGCGTGATTCTTAATAATGTTCTAGTCTAACGAAATGCCGCTTTAACATGTACTAAGGTTAAGTGAAATTCCAGATATGATTGTTAGCAACATTTAAAATTGATTATCATAATTTCTGCAAAAAAGAGACAGCCTTGAACAACGTATGCACTTTCAAAATGGTGCTAACCACCTGATCTTTAACATAAAACTTAAATTGTTTAGATTTATAAGTTGAAACACAGATTGCATATGTCATAACTCATTACAATGTAATTAGTTTTAAGCTCAGGTAATGAACTGTTGAACTTGCAATATCTAATACCCTAATTGCTTGCACTTTGTTTCGTTACTTCCTGAAATAACTTAAATAATGTAAAACGAAGCATTTGTTTAATTAGACTTGTTATACTCTAACGCCTGGTTCTGAAAAATTTATGGGAATGTTGAAATATGTAGTAAGTAAGTAAGTAAGTAAGTAAGTGTGTTCTTTATTCAACCAGATGCCAAACAACACTCTGGTGAACAACGTCTGTTAAACAGATCTTCTGAAGCAATTGAACAACATACATCCGTATATATATACATGGCATTAAACATATACATGTACATATATATATTTATTACGTCCAGTTGGTTAGTAAGTATATAGCAATCTGACAATAAAAGTTTTCCTTATGCTGTTGTCGGCTTGCGGTAAAGCCCTGTCATGGGATCTGGGCCTTAAACCATAAACCCTCGGCTTAACAGGTTGAAGCAGTGGAACACCACTCCTTGTGCAACAAGGTATTCGAATATAAAGTTGCGCTATATAATCAGGCCCTCGTGCCTATCCTTGAATCGAAGCGGACAGATGGACAGATGGTTGGAAAAAGACAGAATATCAATCAATCAATCAATTTCGTTTATTCTCAAAAGCAAGTTGACAAAATCGCAACTTGTAACATAGTACAACTAATTATCATAAACAGTAGCACATAAGTTGTTAGGAAATTATGACTGTAGGCAATAATAATATAATTTGAGGTAAGGCTAGAATAGGAATAATAGGTACATTGTTCAGTATGCAATATTTCTTCTCTATATTAATGATCTGGCTAAAACTTCTCCAGCCTCTTACTTTATACTGTTTGCAGATGACACAAATGTCTTTTATTCTCACTCCTCTTGGAGGGAATTGGTTAGGTTAGTTAATATGGAACTAGAAAATATAAATACTTGGTTCTCTGCGAATAAACTTTCTTTGAATCTTGATAAAACTAATTACATTTTATTTAAATCCTTTAGAAAATCAACACCTAATGAGAATTTAGATATAACTATAAAAGATGCTCCTCTTAGACAGGTTGAGTCAACTAAGTTTCTTGGCGTACATATCGATCAACATTTAACATGGAAATCACATATTAATGAAATTTCTAGTAAAATTGCTAAGAATGTTGGAATTCTGAGCCGTATTGCTCGCCTGTTACCTCAATCTGTTAGATTAAGTCTATACTATGCACTTATCTTTCCGTACCTCAATTACTGTAATATAATTTGGGCAATAACTTATCCCTCCAGGCTAAAAGGACTGATAAATCTGCAAAAAAGGGCTGTACGATTAATTGCAGGTGCTCGAAAATGGGACCATACTGCCCTATTGTTCAGAGAATTTAAAATATTGAAAGTGGATCAAATTAAGGATCTCCAAGTGGGAGAATTCTTTTTCCGACTAGAACATGGACTTCTACCACCTAGCTTTAAGGATTTCTTGCCTCATGCTTATGACATTCACTCCCATTATACTAGAAATGCCTCTGCTTATCGTTCTGTTAAGATACATTCTAACGCTCGTCTTCATACAATCAAGTCTAAGGGAACGCATATATGGAACTCAATTCCTACTGATATACGTATGTCAAACAATTTATTTATATTTAAAAAGAAATTACGTACGCACCTTCTCTCTCCATTATAAGATTAATAAATGATTAAGGAAGTTTTTTGCCGCGTTTAGTTAAGATGTTAATTAAGATTTTTGTGTTCTTAGTTAAGTTTTGTGTTTCTTTAACTAATTAGGATAGCCTACATCTGATGTAGGTTAATTTTTCAGAAATGAGTTATTGCCATCCAGCTGTACTCTTTGGATATGTCTAATGCAGGCCAGTACTTTTTTAGGTTAAATAAAAAGGTTTGGGTGCCCTAATCTAGCGGGATACACATCCCTTCTGGGTTTCCCTTTGCTGCCCTAGTTTATATTTTTTTCTTTCGATGTTACTCGATGTATCGTATCATTGCTATGTTTTCTGTTTTGGGTTGCAATAAAATGATTTTGATTTGATTTGATTTGATTAAAGAGACAAACTGAGATTCAGCAATGTGAAAATTATTGTTCCGGATCACTAAGTTTATCATGAGCCTGGAAGTTGCCACTGATTTTTCATGCTATTAGTCAACAACAACTGTATGCGAAAGGAAAAAGAAGGGAAAATTAATTTGGACCCAAACTTTCTAGAATCTAGACCCAGTGAAGCCCCTCAAAACACAATTTAACGCAACGCTTCCAACCGGAAAACTTAAACATCGGAAACAGTTGCAAGGTTTTAGTACTCTATCCGATGCTATTTTACCATCTTTTGTAACTGTCTGCCCAGAGAGAGAGACAGAGAGAGAGAGAGACAAGAGACAGAGAGAGAGAGAGAAAGAGAAAGAGAGAGAAAGAAAGAGAGAGAGAGAGAGAAAGAGAGAGAGAGAGAAGAGAGAGAGAGAGAGAGAGAGAGAGAGAGAGAGAGAGAGAGAGAGAGAGAGAGAGAGAGAGAGTTGACAATGGTTCCTTTGGTAATATAACTTGTCATTATGTTTTTAAAAATTAGAAAACTCTAAAAATTTAAACTGTCGCAATTAGCCTCAAATTGGTGTCTGGTATGACTATCATACGAGAGGACCTGAGCCTCAAAAGTTCCCAGAAGATCAGTTAGGAGAGTACATAACTTGGCTTCACAGACCACAAAACTAGTATGCAATCATAATACATGTATTAACATAAGGCCTCACACAATTGCTAAGTTTTTAGTTAAATTACGCCTTTGTTATTAAGGTTTTTTGTTCCTGTGTAGTTGCAACGTCAAACGTATTTACATTGCACCATTTCGGACTCAAAAGGCGCTACAATAAGTGTCTTGGCAGATTCTAACATTTACGATAGAAGTAAAGAAAGCGGAAATATGTACAGTTGACTTAGGAGCTACAAAACTAGATTTTTTATTGGTTGATACGTTGCCACTTCAGACAAGATGTAACTTAAGATAAACTGTAAATCTGTATTTGACCTACGCCAAGCCCCTGAGACGATATCTGGTCAAAAAGGAAACCAACCGCCAACACAATTAGGTCTATTTAGGTTTGATAAAAATCGCACTTTACCCTACTTCCTGTCGGCGACGTTGATAGGCCTAATTATATTCTGTTTGATTCCTAATGACACAAAGCGGATTTCTTTTATAACTGGATTTTCCGTTTAGGTCTATGTAGGAAATCCCTAAAATTGGAATCCATCTTGCTTTAAAGATTATGGAGCAATAGTTCTATTCTGATTTTATACGAATAAAGACTGAATATAAATCTTTTAAATGAGTCTCTATTTTGACTCTAACTCTGACGTTCCAATCACTTAGCACTGCGTGCAAGCAACAGGAATGCTACTTTTAACGACACTAATCTACATTTAATAGATGCTGCTCATTCCCATAGTACCTTTGCAAAGCCACGTGACACGATGAGCATGTGCGTCTACTCAATGGAAAACTAACCATTCACTTCTGCCTCTAGATGACTGTCATTGTAGGTTACCTTCACATGAAGGGTATTGACGATTGATTCAAGCAAGGCCTTCTTGCATGGTGTTGTCAAGCCGTCCCAAAGTTGGGTGGTTAAAACATGGAGAACGAAGCAATTGGTTTATCGTGGGGCATCAAAGAACGATCTAAATAAAATGAGGGTTTTTGAGAGTTCAGAGGGTGGAGGTCTAAATAGCGTCGCTCAAAAGCCCATACCTACTTTGCTCAGGAGCCGCATCCAATGCCTGTCCATTGAAAAGCGGTGCCCAAGTAAAGTCAGTAAATCGCAAACGAGGCGCTGGAAATGAGAACAGGAGGAAATTCTGTGATTCAGATCCATGATGGATCCAAGATCAGAATTAAATCAACATCGCCAGCTGATGTCTCCTGTTGATCTGCCAAACTAAGGTCTTCTGCTCTTTTAAATTTTTTAAAACTTGCTTTTCTCTCGGAGTTTCTCGCACTGGCAGCGCTTCTGAATGGTCCGCCCGCTAAATATCCGAATACAATACAATAAGGTCATCCAGGTAACCTACGCGAAATGTCGATTGTATAGGAAGCTAAGAATATAGCTGAAGAGGGAGGTGAAACAGGTAATGGATCGAGAGAGTCTCCTTGTTGATGATCCATTTGACCTTATATGTAAAACTGACCAAAGCTATGAACAGAGGCAATTCCATAGGTCTGTAAGGTAACTTTGGGAATGAATTCAAACAGTCTTGAGATATAGCGCTAATACTGGGTACGCTGCGTTTACTGCCGTATAACAATCCACAGAGGTAGCAGTGACGACATGAAACGGGGAGAAAAACAGACAGTGCACATATATAGGCCTACATAATACATGAGGATTTAAAGTATCGTTGCGGACTGCAGTGGTGGTGGAGGCTCTCATCGGATGAATTCACTTTAAAGCGAGATCGTTTTAGTAAAACGTGTACATGTATACACAATACATATGTATATACATGCGTACATATATGCACACATAGATAAATGCATGTTCCGTCAGAATTCATTTTATTGTGACTAGTGTCAGATGATCAATTGAGCATTGTGTTATAGAATTCTAGGCTATCACTAGCTTAAAATTACATACACATACAACATACACATTTACATACATATATGCAAACATGCATAAATAAAGTTGACTCTAAATTGATGGACATATTTGAAAAAAATCCGTAGAAGTAGAAGCTCCTCTGGATCAAAACGAATTAATAATAATAATAATAATAATAATAATAATAATAATTATCGGGCGATAAAAAAAAAAAATAATAATAATAATAATAATAATAATAATAATAATAATAATAATAATAATAATAATAATAATAATAATAATAATAATAATAGGTAATAACCTCCACCCTCTGAACTCTCAAAGCACCCTAATCTTCATTCCTTTGGCCTTCGAGACCCTGGGCCCGATCAACAATGAAGGCCTGAGTTTCCTTTTGGACCTAGGACAGAAGCTGTGCACGGTTACGAGGGACCCACGTGAGACCTCTTTCTTATACCAACGCCTATCGATAACGATACAGCGTTTCATTGCGGTAGCTTTTAGGGGCACTTTCGCCAGCCAGGAAACAGATGAATAGGGCCATTCTGGACACTTTTTTTACATTAGTTAATATTGAAGTCCCTGAGGGATCCTGTATACCTCGGGGCATAAAAAAAAAATAATAATAATAATAAAAATAAGCCCAGATGCCAAGTTCACTTAGACTATGTTATTCCGAGCTTACAAAGAGTTCGTTTTTCGCCAGGTGGTCGAAGTTCTAACACACATTATTATAATAACAATAATAATAATAATAAGTCAACCTTTGATAACTGATAAGTTATGTCTCAAATACACTGTTGGTTTTATACCTGTGGCCTATATATGTTGTCACTTAGAACACTATGCGTGAACTTTATAATGCGTTGTAGGCCTACATAAAACTTACATATCTATACCTGTCTGTACTCTGGACACTGCAGCAGTCGTTCATACTGCCTTTGCATGGCAAAGTCTTGTTAAAATAGGCAATATATAATCATATATTACACCATGTCCTTGTAGAAGCAGACCCAAGGAGCAACAACACAGTAGATTTCGAAGAACAGAAACCCATTTATTATAATTATATTACTAATATTCATAGTAGACTAAAAGAATAAGACCTGACGAGCAGTGATTCATCCAGTTATTCTGGGCCCAGTGTTGTACGACCATACAGCCTTGAGTAGTAGAAATGAACTAAGGCGACTGGACATGCAGCCGTCACATTCACTTTGGTATGGTACTTAGATAGGATGCGCCAATTACAGCAAGTAAGTCTGCGAGGGTGCAAAAGACTCCATTATAGTTTAAACAAACAGTTTAATGAAAGTGTATTCAAACTTTAGACCAACCATTTTCCAACGTGTTATTAACGTTTGAATGCTGCCTGTAATGCATACATGTATATTTGTGTACATAAATACGTACGTACATAGATACATATACAATTATACATACATACATGCATGCATACATACATACGTGTACTGTACATGTATATAAATACACACACATGCACTCATATTAGGTAGCCTACATGCGTACTACATGCATTTATACATATCCATATACATGCACACATTCGTATATGCATGCAAAGACCAAGCTGTCTTTAGATTTAGGCACTTATTATGGAAAATCCATAGAGGAAGAAGCGACCAACAAGAAGGAAGCGTAAAGTTTTTCCAGGTCTAGGGAAATGTGTGAATGTGATCGTGTCTAGGTTTGTGTGTTGTAAAGCTCATAAAATCATTTCATTCATGACTCATAACAATCTTACAGAGGCATTTTTCATCTAATCCTGTGCCATTATTGGGTTATAAGAACTCAGTAATTGTTAACCTTTAAAATGCTGTATTTATGATGCAGTATCGTTTTGCAATTTATGCGCACTTAAGTTAGAAATAAAAAAAAACAGGTTGTAGCGATTGTTGTGATGAATTCAAGTCCAACCCGTTGCCTTGTCCTATCGACTCATGCATAATACGCATTTGTAAAGCAGACTGTGCGTGAAATCTAAACAATATAAATTGTTCATGATAATTCAGTGGGTGTCTGTTACAATTGGGGGTCCTCGGTAATGTAGTGGTTGGCGTGCGAGACTGTCAATTGAGTGGTCGGGGATTCAAATCCCCACCAGGTCAGAAATTTGTTCCTTCTGTACTCCCTAGCCAACTCAGCTGTAATGAGTACACTGACCGCACACTACCAGTGGGAAGATGAGACGGCGAGCGAGAAGACTGGAAACCCGCCCTCATATGCCGAAGCTAAGAAAATGAAATCGCTAACACCATACCCAAGGCCGTCTCAAGTCTAGCTTAAGGGACTTCTTATTCTACAATGTGACGCCGTTCTCAGAAAATTTTCTATGCTGCATTGAGGAAGTAGGCCTATTAACTTACTTAGATAACAAGGCCGATCTTATATATAACTGCACTATGGAAATTTACCCAGCTAAGCGTGTTTATGACATAGTCTAAGTGTTGCTCCTATAAAACTTCTACGATACAGATCGTCTTTGCATCATTGCCAAGGTGTAATTCAGACTACGACTGCATCGATTACAGCAAAGTATCTAAGAACGTCTCTTGGTGAGTATAAGTCTTATTGCAAGGAAGTAGGGACGACATTTTTCAGCTTTTATCAGAGGGAGCAGGAAAGTCATTTATAATATATAATAATAATAATCTGACATTTATAGCGCGCCTAAACAAGATAACAAATTGCACGAAAGCGCGTAACAATACAGAAAGTCTAATTATAGCACATTTTAAAAAGATAAGTTTTAAGGTTAGTTTTAAAAGTTAATGGTGTTGAGGATTTGCGAATATAATCTGGCAGTTTATTCCATTCAGCCGGGCCGGCTAGTGCAAATGCTCGGTTTCCAAATTTCCTGATTTGAGTAGGCTTAGTTTTCCAGGGGAACTTGGCCAGCTCGTTAAGTTTTTTTATTTTATAGTTGCAAAAATGTGAAAAAACCTATGCAGACTCTAGTTTTGTCAATAGTATATATTAATTTGAGCATGATTTTTTACCACTTTCTTCTTGATCCCTTTCTTGTTCTATTCTGTTTCCCTTTTTCAAAAATCAAGGGGTAATGCCCCCAAAATGACGTCCCCGTAAGTAAGGATTTTAAGTATTTTGTGCCCACGTATGACCAATATTGAGCTTGCTTCTGGGTTCAGGTCGGTCAAGCAACGGTTTCTATCAACTGTGGCGAAGGTCCTTCGTCCACAACTAAATATCTGTTAGTCTAGTAAACGGCTTTTTCCTCATTGATCGACTTCTGCATCAGCCTACTGGCGTGTTTAACATTATGCTAACTACAGCGTAGGCCTATTTAGTCTGTGCTCAACTATGCTGTCAATTTCTGCTGCGGTTAAATGCTGCAGTCCATAAGCACAACACCCGATACAAGATACTGGTCTTGTATTCGATTCAATAAATTTGATTTGATTTGATTTGATTTGATACTGTAATACGGCATCCAACTACGTTAGGACTTTGTTCCGTGAAAACCTTCACTGGTTGTGCATCCCACGTCGATCCTCATTCAAACTGTGTATGATTAGAGCTGTGAATGGTCTTCCATAACAATTTGTAGTCGACTATTACATGCAAGAAACAGACCACGCAGCAGCGTACTTATTGGCTTCGATCTCTGTCAAAATTTCAACCAAGAACCAGAGAACTTACACAAAATTCGTCGAACGTTATTTTGCAGTAACTCCTGCATGAAAAATCTTCCTGAAGATGTAATTGGAATTGACTTGTTGAATAAACCGAGACGATCGTAGCTTCAATAAATCGCTTCATTGACGTTGCTCTGGTATTGCGATGCGCCCTTATTTTTCGCCCTATTTTTAACATGCACTCTTTTAAATTTCGCCTTTATAATATTATGATTGAGAATTTATAATTTCGCCTTTTAAAACTCGCTCTTTGATTTGTAATGGCGCCAGTTTTTATAACGATTCTTCAAATGACACATCTACTGTCACTGTTGAACCAACTTCCAGCGTTATTTTCAACGTACAATAGGCATACACATTACACAACATGAACTTGGGTCCAACTCAGTACGTTAGCATTGTTGCAAAGTTTTTGACATTGTTAGGTAGGGAGCGCCATCGTGGAATGAGACTGCATTAGATAACATATGTTGTTACAGGTACATAGCAAAAAGAAGATATATAAAGAGTCAACACAAATGTTCTTCGAAATGAAATCGTTCCTCCTTCTCGTTGTTTTTGGGGTTTCGTTCAATGTAGTTCATTCAAAGGCAAACGCAGCCTTAAAATTCGACCCTCTGTTGCTTCTGCCGTTGTTTGCTGAGAACGCGGATGCAAGCAGTTCCAAGCCATGTTGTCATCCGGAGACAATGGAAGGCTCAGCTCAATATTCTTTCCAGTCAACTGGACCAAATCCAATTATTAAATTTTACCTCGACTACACAAATCGAAGGTATGCAGAGCAGGTGAAGCTGTTGAAATCCATTATGTTATGCGATTCGCAAAGCACATGCCTCTTATACAACATAATAGAGAGTGAAAAGAACTGCACAAAGTATGTGGTACCTGGAACCACCATCGATGACCTCTGGATTCGATGCATTCCGAACAATGCTACCAGCCAGGGAGCGGTGAGGATAGGATCCGATGAAATGCAGTCTTCTCTTCTGCTCCAGAACTGGGTCTTCACATATCATGGGATAAAATTTCAGAGGCTGGTTACGGACGTCGACTGCATTCCTGTAGTTGATTTCATTACCTACGTTAATTCTCTGCAAACCATGCAGCCCTACTATTTTGACATATCGAAGAGAATCAAGGACCCAAGTGTCTTCGCGCCTCCTTCTTACTGCGATAAAGCCAACGACATGCATGAAGATTCTGAAATCCAACACCGAAAGGTCACCAACCACCTGTTCTCTACACTCAAATAAGTCCAAAACATCCATATCAACATGCAACAGCTAAAAAGAAGCTTCCTAATCGTGCAAAAATACATATTTTGGATGTTGTATGCTAATAACCAAGCCTTCTAGATGTTCTAAAAATAACGACAGTATTTTTTTAGAATACTCATACCAGATATCCACTTGATCTGTTCTGAAAATGTAGCTATTCATAGCATAGCCTGCTGTAGACATACTTTTCAGATAACTACCATATTGGTGATTGCCTTGCCTTGGTATTCGTGAAGAAACATGATGCAATGCCATTGCTTGACTTATTCACTTTGAGCTAAACTGTGACGGTTGCTAATTAATGCTGTATGTATTTCCCTTTGTTTCCACCCGATTGGTTTGCTGCCTTTTTGGCGCAATACACGGGTTCATAACCGGTGCTTTATATGATCAACCAAGTGGAAAACAACTGAAACCACAGTTAAGTCTAGTTAGGTAGGCTATGATAAAAGTCGTGTTTTTACCTCTTGGTGTAAGTCCGATAATCAGTTGTCTTCGTTTTAATTTCTTATGACGCAAACGCGTTTTCATTGGTAAAAGAACCTGAATATTACGCTTTCAATTGAAACAACCTGAATCTAACTGTCAACCAACACATCAGTAAAAAGTATGAACCCATAACATCAATTGGCAACCTATGTGTCTGAGTCTCTATCTACCTGACCAGCTACCCACGCTGATAACTGCTCTTAATTTTCTATATTTCCCTATTATTCGACAATTCAAAGCAGTCGTTCAGGAAATGAAGACGATTTTTGCCTTCTATTTACATCTATCATTGTAGGCAAACTCTATCTACAATAATAGATGTAGCCAGTGACAGATTATATTTGGTATCTGTATGTATCGAGCTTCTAGAAGTTAGATTAAACAATTGAACATCGCAATATCAGGAACAGTGCAACTAGTGGACTAGCCGATCGATACAATTGAATCAGCGTAATGGGGCCCAATGAAGATCCATAATCTGGAAATGTCTAGACAGGAAAAAAATAAATCTAATTAATTATTTAGTATCTTCCATCGCGGCAGTCTCTAATGCACAGGGCATCAATCGATGGCACATCAAATCCAAGCCATAATCACGTCAATGTCCAGCAGTTCAGCCCGCTAGACAGTGAGGCAGTCTATCGTATCTAGACATGCAGTGAGGCAGTCTACCGTATCTAGAAATTTATGAAGCACAGAAGCCCCGGGGATGTCTTTAGGGAATGCGAGACCGATGAGGGAAAGCCAGTCATCATTTTGGCCTTGAGTAGGGGGAAGGTCGTTCCCTATCGTGGGAGCTACTACAGCAAGCACCTGTGATGGATATGTAATTTGAAAGTGGTAAGTTTTAAGTTTAGAACGATATAACATAAACGAATGAGCGGAACAGACAGACACACATAGGCGTTTAGGAATCCTTAAATTGGGATCCTCTTGCTTTAAAAATTATGAAGCAAAGCCTTGTTCTGATCTTATGTGAATAAATACAGAATATAGCCTAAGTGTTTTGATTTAATGTCTATGTTGACTCTAATTCTGTGTTAGAATATACAATATTCTAATTAGTCGGCATTGCATACCTGCAGGTTTGTTATTTTAAGTGACATCTAGGGCCTTTCTAGGCTATCTATTATGCGATAGATGTTCTTCATCTCAATACCACCTTTGCAAAGTCACGTGACACGATGAACATGTGCGTTTGCTCAATGGAACACGTGACCATTAACTCCTTCCGTTAGATGGCTGTCATTGCAGGTCACCTTCATCTGGTTCAGGTTTTCTCCAATTTTAGCAGCCATGTGCCACCATGGCTACAGTTTACGTAATAACCATACATGTATTTGCACACTTTACCTGCAGCCGTCTCTTTCGAATAGCTTCCAAGTAACCAATTCCTAAGACTTGTCTTGTCCAATGTCCTATGAACCTCTTCGGCAGACCTTAACCTGCAAATGTCTATTTCAGTGGACCCTTTCCTAGGACCGGTCTTTTCCAGTGAAAACTGGTCTTTTCTGTTGACCCATTTCCGAAACTGATCTTTTCCATTGGACTGTCAAGGCTGTGATGGGTTTTGTCGAGTGGACTTACGTGCTTCTACTTACAAATGGAGCAAATACGTACCACCGGTCGTTGTCTCAGGATCCTTAGCATAAGCGTATACGCTTCAACGATGGACAGAATACTAAGGGCATTAAGCAATTGCGGCTTATATAATAAAGAAATGCTATATTGAGCAACTTCCTCTGAACCTCGACGTCTGAAGAGATCGAGTTACAGATGTCTCCTTTCAAAGAGGCTGTTTAAGAAGAAAATAAACAACAAGTTGGTCGGTTTACTTGGCAAATGGCATCGCAAATAATACGTTGAAAGTCGCACTGTACATTCAAGTGCACGGAACGCAAATAGAGACGAGAGAGGGCTAATCTGTTGGGCGCAATCTTCCTATGCGTTGTGGAGATGGCTGACGACCTCTTTGCCGGCCGACGCCGATGAAAGACCTGCAAGAAACGATACGCAACACTGAACGTTCCCTCGGCAAACAGACGGATACTATATAGTTTAGCTATGAAATAAAATGCGGAATCCATTGCGGCAAACGAAATATTAAACGAAATCCATACTTGGAACTGGATTCGAAACACGGACGCTACGTAAAAAGGCTACGAGGTCGCTACGACATAGGGCCTACAATGTGGGAAGAACAACGACTTATGGGGGAAAAGTAAAGCAGAGATGTTATTACTTATGCATGACATGACTGCATGCTATTAATAACAGAATTGTAATTTCACGCCACTATCACGATGCGAATAAATTGATAGCGAAAAATCAGATCAAGCATCTGGGTCCGGGTCTCTGACAGAAAAAGATTTCATCCTGGACAGGCTAATAAAATTGTTAGTGCGCCTTTAATTAGCAGAAGCGCATTGCGTAATCGGAATCCAATATAATTTAATAGCAGCATTAACATAATGCGCTGTCGTTGGTCACTTCAAGTGAGATCGTAATAAAACCATAATTCCTTTGAGAACCCCGGTCGAAGTTCGAGATGTCAAGGAGCCGACCTACTAAACTCTCGCTGCTTCGCATTAGGAGTCGTCATCGCTGTACGTGTTCCTTCCTGAGAGTCACTTCAGTCGCAGACAGCTGAGTCTGTTGAGCAGTTTGCGCAATATCTTTCTGAAGGCGCGTCTGAACTCGGCGTTGAAGATGGTGTAGATGATGGGGTTGAGGAAGCTGTTGATGTATCCCAACCAGACAAGGAATGAGAGAAGCCACGGATCGATCTGACAAATGCGATTCTCCTGCAGAGCCGTTAAGTCATAGCGAAGGCAGATGGCGTTGATTATGTTGACTGTGAAGAAAGGCATCCAACAGAGCAGGAACACACCTGCAGAGAGAAACGATTATGAAACTAGATTGTGAATTAAAACTAAGAAGGGATGAACACCTGGCAGAAATACTATCACGAGAAAGATAATTGCTCAGTCATGAACTGTATAAAAAATTTAATATCAAACGTATTTTCCGCGCCTCAGATTCGCATTTCTATGTGACTTTGCGCGCGTTAAAAATGTTTGTAATAATAATAAAATCCAATTAAGAATGGCTGTATAATTAAAAGTACATGAAGCGAGCCAAATCCACGTCCCTTCCTTTAAGACATTCAGACATCTGAATTTTTATTATAACGTACACGTGTGCGTGTGTGTATGTGTGTAAATGATTTGTATGAATATATAAAATTTAAATTGTTTAACAAAGGACTCCATGTTTATGAGGTGGCCTGGTTATCTATTCTACATCACCATTGCTAGAACGCACGCCCTATGCGCATCTGTGAGCGCGGTTGACGGTTCGCACACCGATGGCATGCGATGGTGAATTACTTATTATTAAAAGGACTGGTACGGGCAGCGATGGTGAAGGATCTCACCCAGTTGATTCAAGGAAAAATGAGGAGGTTCTGAGCCATACGTTCGCTAATAGAACACTACCGGTATACGTTTACATTTTTAACCCCTCGGACTTGACGTGGTGCTCATGAATAAGCTGATGCCTATATGGTCATCCATTAAGGACGTTCGCAAGGAAGAGGAGGGTAATGATGGAGGGCATAGGCCTACCTAAATTTTTTCCAATACAGCCTTAAAGTTTGTTTTAACACACACTTCAGTTAGACGCAGACACGGTGCGAAAGTGTCTGCGCCTTCTCGCCATGGAACAGTGGCGAACTGTGAGCGGTGATCTATTCGCATTAATCTGGAGAAGGAACAGTTTCGTCATCCATAAAACAGGTAACGGTTGATTGTAAAAGTCGAACATTTGTCAGACTTTTCATCCGAAGGTAAGTTTTGAGTTGTTGAAATGGAAGAAACCATCGTCTATAAACGAGCCACGAATACAGCAAAGCATTGACGAGTTCAAATCAATCCATTTCTATTCAAACGGACAGCGGCATGGTGAAGGATCTCACTCCAAAAGGATCATACGGTCGCTTTATAAAACGTTTTCATTCATAATTATTTTCCCAGAAAAAAATCGTTATTCGCCAGGAATGTACTGATTCGACCGTTGACAAATTGAATGTCACACTATACAAGAGAGATCGAGAGATATACAGAGACACACAGACAGACAGACAGTCAGATAGAGACAGACAGATTTGTTTTAGACAGATAGAGACAGACAGAGACAGACAGACAAACAGAAATAGACAGACAGACAGACAGACAGAGTCGGAAAGACAAACAGAGATAGACAGAGACAGGCAGACAGAGACAGACAGAGACAGACAGACAGACATACAGACATCGTGAGCGACCAAGAGAAGAAGAAACATACCGAGTACGACGGCAAGGGTCTTGGTCGCCTTTCGTTCTCGCTTGGCTGCCCTTCTGTTCCCTTTCACACCGAACGGCGGTGCCGTGTGCCGACGGTGCAGGTTAAAGTTGAACCTCGTGACCTGCTCCACTTTAAGATGATTGGACGACCTACGAGTCATCGCTTCGGGAAGCTCCGCCCACTTGTCCTCCGCGGTCGTCGGAAGTTCATTTTCTGCGGAACTGGCGCAGACAGTTGCATTCTCACGCGAAGTAACTTCCGATGGAGTAACACAGAAGGAGCGCTGCGATTGAGGGCACTTGAAGAGGAAGCCATGGTGGCTTTCGGGTTTTAGTACGATTCCGTTGTTTACAGGGACGGGATGGGCCGTGGTCTGAAGGGAGTGGTTACCGTCGTCGCACGGTAGTGAGCCCGTCCATGGTCCGGTGTCGTTTTCCAGAGCCGGCTGGAAAGGCCATTCGTCTGGGTCATCTGGTGCAAGGTCTCTCTGTAAGCTGGAGTCGACCACATCCGGGTCTGGGGACACGTCGGCAAAGCTAGCTGATATTTCCGAGATGCCAAATCGGACGAGGCGGTCGTGGGCCCGGAGTGTTTCTCCTCCGCTCACAGAGACACCGGTTGGAGCGTCATGGACAATTGTCTGAGGCTTTGAGTGGAAGAGTCTTCGCAGAGATCGAACACCGGAAGGTTTCGTCCTGGTCTGGTTGTGCTGATGGCGCAGGCCAGCGTTGCGGGTTCGCCGCCTGATGGCCAGGTAGATGCGCCAGTAGAGGCCGGTCATGACGAGGCAGGGGATGTAGAACGAGGCCATGGAGGAGTAGATGAGGAAGTCTGAATTGTAGAAGGTGCAGACGTTGGGCGTCTCTGCTCGCTTGTCGGTGTAGTTGAGACCGAGGGCGATCGGAGATGAGATTGCCAGAGACACGAGCCACGGCAAGGCAAGCATCGCGTAGACACGCCGAGAATTCTTGTGCTTGGCGTAGTTTATCGGTCGTGTCACGGCCGTAAACCTATAGTCGTCATCATCATAAGCATCTGTTACTATCATCATTATCATCCTCATCATCATCATCATCATCATCATCTTTCTTAATCATCATCATCATCATCATCATCATCGCCATCATTGCAACAACTATAAAAGCAATAAATAATGACCATACGCCCCAACATTGTTAATGTCGTCGTCGTCGTCATCATCATCACCAGCAGCAGCAGCAACAGCATCAGCAGCAGCAACAACATCAGCATCATCATTATAAATATAAGAACAATACAACAGCAATACTAATAAAAGTTTCCAGCACCATCGTTCTGTCTGTTTGAAATACTACCACATCACGTTTGGGCAAGAAACTCAGCGAATTAAAATAAGCAGTGAAATGTTATTTCGAATGACGGTTCATTGAATTGCTAATGTTTATTGCGAATCTGACAAAGGCCTAAAAGTCGTATAAAATTATGTGTATACCAATAATAGGCCAATTCGTTAGCTCTGGGTAAAGTCTACAGGACAATAAAACAATTTTGTAACGGATATGCTGACCGAATAGTCAACTGATCAGCGTTAATATTGCATGTGTAGGTATGGTAGTCGATTGGTGAGAGCGCGCGGCTTATAGCGCTACGACTGGCAAGTACGGGTTCGAACCTTCCTCTAGGACATTGCTTTGTTTACAGGGACCTTGAGCAAGTTCTTCACGCCCAGACGATCAACGCAATAGATGCGCTGGTCTAGTGTGTACTTCTGGGCTTTGGAAGAAGAGCAATATGTCAGATACAATTATTGTAATGTAAAATTACGTTTAGGGTAATGTACAGTAAGAAGTACTTATGACCACTGGCGTAAACTTGTCCAAAATATGAGGGATGTGGTTATTCATTCTACACTTTATGCATTGGGTGTACAGTCCATCTCGATTATTGGGGTGGGCACGTGCCCCGGCTGCCCCCCTCCGAGTCTTCGTCTATGCTTATGACGCCATGTTTACCAGTGGGACCCATTTGCGTCGCCATAAACCAGAGCCATCGATATTGATAAAGTAAAGTAAGTAAGTAAGTAAGTAAGTATATTCTTTAATAAAACCAGCTGCCAAACAGCACTCTGGTGAACAAGCAGATGTTATAAGATGTTATTTACTTATTAATTTGTAACTTCTGTAACGCAGATGCCTAATGCTCAAAGCATCAAAGTAAGACCGTAATCAGGTCAACAACCAGTAGATCGGTCTTTTGAGATGGAGAGACAAACTTTGGTCGATAAGCAACGAAAGCTAGTTCTTCCTCAGCGTGACAGATTTGCTTTGTTGTGCGGTGAAGGAGTACACAATGAGAAAACGTAGATTTAAGCATCAGCCTATTCTGGCTGATATCACAGTCAAGTTGGCCCAACAGAAAGGCTTAGCTACTTTGGTCAACCTCCCAGATATAATTGAGCGGGATGAATAAACTGCTGCTAGGCGCATGTTCTATTTCTAGTTAAGCGAATCTCATTAAAATGTTGACTCGGAATTTTTGTCCGCTTCTGAGATATCTATGTCGTGTCATGCATCATTAGTGTCTCTTTGTAACCTCGTAGATACAGTAGAGTTTTCTTAAATTAATAATAATGCTATTAGCACTTGTCAAGACAGAAAACGCGTGATCGGTCCATTAGCATAGCTGGGATGAGTGCGTGGAAGCCTTCCGGAATCTGGTTATATTTTCAAAAAACCCATTGAAACTCTCCAACTCTTAGCATACTCTTAGCATAGGCAGTGACAGCTAACGTGGTGAAACAATATTATACCTGCCATACTATAAAGATTGTCTAACTGCATTACATTTACAAACCTCGTAGATACAGTAGAGATTGGGATAATGGGGTGGTGTAGCGGTATGTTCTGTGCCTTGTAACCGGAGAATCGCAGGTTCGAATCTGCCTCAAGCCGCTCACCCATTATTGTCCAGCGCTCGTGAATAGGCTGGCGAGTGGCGCTTTCGAAGTTTCGAAATTACGAATACGAATACGACAGCCCCAGGCATTGTTACTCGAAACAGCAAGAAACCTGTTGAAATGTTGACTGAAATATTTCTGAGACAAATCGCGCGTCATTTCCTTTTTTTCTTTAGGTGCCAGTGCCTCTACGACCTCAGTGCACTTTATGACGTAAGTGCCCTTTTATTTATTTATTATTTATTTATTTATTCCGGATATTTCTATAGCGCCTCTCGAAGTCAACTACTACTCAGAGGCGCTCCCGACTACAGCATTTGATACTGTGCCGGAATTTTCACGCCGAAGCGACACGAGCAATTGCGAGTGAAGAACTTGCCCAAGGTCCGTACGCAGCGGCTAGAGTGGGATTCGAACCTGCAACCCTCCGGTCACAAGGCGCCGAACTTACCACTGAGCCACCACGCCCCACGCCCTTTATGACGTCAGTGCCCTATATGGCGTCAGTGCCCTCTTTGGCGTAAGTACCCTTTATGACGTCAGTGCCCTATATAATGTCGTGCCCTCTATGGCGTCAGTGCCTTCTATGACGTCAGTGCCCTCTACATGTATAAATGGTCCTTGAAAGTTTCAATGCTCAAAACATCTTTGTCGTGACGTCGGCGTCATTTTCGTTGTAGGTAAGAGAAGCTGTTGATTAATTTGCCACATAAGACGACGAATCTAAGTAAATAGTTTTTATTTGCATCTGTCAGAGACTGTATCTATCGCTTGTGAATTGTCGGAATCGGGCTTTTGTTACGGGAGACGAACTAGGTTATTATGGAGTCGACTTCACGAACACAGGTAATTAACTATCTCTGTCCAGACGTAGAAAATGAAGCTGTCCGATAAATTAACCCGCAACGCAGGTCAGTGCAGTGTATTGGCCAGGGACGTAACTAGTGTTGGGCTTGGGGGGGCTTAAGCCCCCCCAAACGAAGTTGAAGCCCCCCCAAACAAGTCAAGCCGTTGTATGCTTACGGCTAAAATTCGTATGAACACTGTATAAATGTTGCCATGTTCAAGGTTTAAGCCCCCCCAAACGAAAAATCCTAGTTACGTGCCTGGTATTGGCCTACTTTTTCTGTATAGGCCTACATTGTGTCTGTGTGAAAGTGTCGGTCTATGCCTGCGTATCTGTGTATTTGTGTGTTTTAACATGTCCACACGTATCAGTGTGTGCACACTGCCGTGTATGTGTGCATGGTTCCCCTGTGACTTGAACGACCTTTCACAATTGGATACACAGCTGTGCGACTCAGATTGCAGAGAACCATCTATTAGAACCAGTGGATTACATACTCGCCTTACATAACTCATCAGTTAGAAAGAGATTGGATTTCTGCGCGATTGGCTTTGATTAAAAGAGGTTAGAGTCGATAAGAAAAAATATGATAGTTGTGTGTTTCTTTGGTCCATCGCATCGCCGAGTGAAAACGAGCGAAAACCTGCAATATATTCTCTTCCCCGCTGCCCTTGAGATTTGAATTCTACTGTAGCAGAAATTCTTTGTTGCTGTAGATGGAACTTTTGTGTATAAATCTGGCAACCGAAGGATGATGTCTCTAACCAGTGTGAGAATTGTAGAAAAAAACTTGGGGGTTAGACTTTGATGAGTTTGATCCATGTTGAGTTGAATACTTTATCCCTAGGCCTATTTTGCAAACTGAGAAAATTAAAAAATGCAATAAAAAGCTTAAACTCCTTACAGTGATGACATCACCAAATTTATTCGTATACAATTCACATGTTCACAAATCTCACAATAAATCATTATCATACATGATACAAGTCATACAACATGGAAATATCTTCTCTTTGTCAGAAACTCAGAGTCAAATAATCCGAAATCACACTCGCACAACTGACGGGTTGAAAACGACACCCTGGGGTGTGCAGTGAAGACTAAGAAACTAAGAAAAACTAGGAGGTTGAACCCCCAACAATTCCCACCTTGCCTAAAGTCACACCCGACAATTCTTACCCTGCCTCTAACTCGTCAGAACAAGAAACACTCTACAGCTCTTGTATTAATTCATTTACTAAATATCATACGCTTGAGTATATATATATCGTTTTTGCAATACACTGCTGAGCGTTGGCGCTGATCGAATCCAAACGCAAGTCCTTTTCAGCACTTCCTGTGTTTGTGTTTCCTTTTACAAAAATGATGACAACGATTGGGTCGACGACGACGACGATGATGACGACGACAGAGGAGAACACAAAGATATCTTGCTGGAGACTTGTCTTATTCTGATTAATCTCCACTAATAGTCGTCTTTAAACGACAGCGGTCAATTCCGCTGCCTGGCGAATCCCACTGAGCCCATCAACAGCACAAAGGCCTTAGTCATCCCTTACTTTCATTCAGACGCACACCTCGATGAAGCAGAATAATTATAGCAGAAATAACTATTACAGGAAACGGTTAATGAGCCAATTAAAAGCCCACAGGGAGGGCACGCCTTCGCTCAGGGTCACACTTAATTTGATCGCTTTAAAATAATGACGTACATCTCTCCAGTCACTCGAACGGTTTTAATTTACAGCGAGGCTCTTGACAGTGGCGCACTCATCTCATGGGAATGATTTCCGCTTGCCGTGAGCTGCAAAAGACGCCATTTTGTCGCTTTAGTCTGTCAAAACGTATTGGGCGATAATTCAGCTTTGACATAATTCGGTAAGCGAATGAGTTTCGTGGTAGTTCTAATGAATAATATACATCGTTTGCGGCGTTATAATAGAACTGCAACTGAGCCATTCTTAGTGGCTGTTTTAGTTGCAAACTGACTAATTCATTCCCGCTTATCCCCGGGACACAAACACCATAGGCCTACATATATAATTCCCACGCACTTCACCAGGTGTCACTAGAAGGTTTTAGAGACGTTCAAACAGATAAATGAGCAGGTAAATAGGGCTACATGTCAGGTTATAGGTCTATATTGTTGAATGGTAAACTGAGATAAGCGGAGAACAACAAAATGTCCTTTCATAACAAATAATAATATTCGTGTTACAATAATAATATTCGTGTTATTGACAAGCTCACTGACAAGCCGCATGAAGTAATATTGAAACATATGACAGTACAATTATCAAGATCTTGTACAACACACATCTTTGGCAGCCTGTTAGGCGTCCACTGATTTTACAGCTGCTCCCTAGGAAGTGGAAGGCTGAGTCGACCTATAAGGATCTTGCGGCTATCAAACCTTGTGTTCTTCGAGCAAGAGTGCTACCATTCATCCATTCCCCTTCCTTTTTAAAACGTCAACTGCCGACTTTTATAATTGTGACTGTACTGACGGCAATTTATCATGCATCATCAGTAGCAAGCAGCTTATAAGGTGCTTGACAATGTCAGTGGTCAGCGCAAGTATTAAAAGTTACACAGTGAATAGCTTTCAATTGCTTTTTAAAGCATGAAGACTTTTGACCTGCTGAATAAATGCAGGGAACCGTTCTAGGATCACTGCGGACTAAAGAGAAAGTTTAAGCGGTATGCCTATGACAAAATACGTGGCAGGAATGTAGCAATCTATAATTGCGCTCTGTGCCAGGCGTAATTATAGCGCCCCCAAAGACCAACTTAACCGATAACGACCAAATTTTTTACCTCGAATATAATAATTACTATAAATGTGTCCAAATGTCAGTTTTTAAATAAGCCAGGTATCGATTTATTAATATTATATCTATGCACTTTTATTTGTTGTTACTTAATTTTATTACATTTATTTCAGTTTAAACGGACATTATTTTTCAAGTAAAAGTAATTATTTAATAATTAAAACATTCCACCTCAAAATTTGCGACCCCCTCTTGAGTTGCGCCCTGTTCCATGGCCCCGCTGGAGCACCCCTCGTTACGGCACTGAATATTGGTAGAGTTTATGTGTATATATAAAAATAAATATACATATATATACATTGTTACATGCTACCCTCTTGTCTCATTTATATACTCTCGGATATTCTCGTTACGCTTGAACAGTTCCTTAAAGGGAGTGGCCTAAGCTATATAAAGAGAAGTCGAGATAGAATTAAGGCTTGGCTTTTCTGGTGTCCGATCCGGGTGGTTCTTCGGGTAGTTAAGAGGCCTCAGCCAAGCCTTAAATTGTACGTATAGTTTATACAGGAGAGCCTAAGGCAAATTCCTTTGTTTTCAAAGCTCGTTGTCTCGTTGCCCTCCGAGGCCGATAGCGCTGCTATTTATCGTATATCTTTTGAGGCTCATGTTACGAGTACTCCTCTGTGACGAAGAGGAGTTGTTGGGAGTGCCATTTCTTCAGCTGTAGAAAAAGTTGTACGTTCGTATCTACCGCTTATACATCTTTTGTGAACTGACGTGTGCCGCTGTGAAATGTATATTCAGTCTATTTTATTACTGTGTAAATAAAACTGTGTTTAATCATACCTCTAGACCGAGCTTAATTTCTTTAAATTATAAGGGGACCTAACAACATAATTCATTTAAGCCCAATGAAATATAAACGACCGCTTTAAATACATTATTATGATATAAATACACAGGCCTGATATATATATATATACATATATATATATATATATATATATATATATATATATATATATATATATATATATATATATATATATATATATAGTATACATATACATATATAGGCATGTTTACCTTGTATATTGTCAGTGATGGGCACTAAACTATTTTTTCTTAGTTAAACTAAAACTATTTTCCAACTAAAATAAAATAGTTTAACTAAAGTTGGCAACTGATTTTGAAAATTAGTTAACTAAACTAAAAAAAAGTAGTTAAACTTTTTTCAACTTTTTTCCAACTTTTTACGACAAACATTTTCACAATAACAGAGGTCAAGTGAACTGTAATAATGCAGTGTCAATGATAATTTCACCTTAAAACTATGCAATGTGTACTGTTCTAGCATAGGGCCTACAGTTACAGGCGTACTGTAAGTAGTGTATGAATTTGAAAACACAGGCTGTTAATGCTAAAACCATGCAGGGTTAAAATGTGTTTTGTTAACAGTGTTCAATATTCATTGTGGAAAAATAGTTGCATATTGCTGATTTTTTTAGTTAAACTTTTTAGTTAGCAACTAAATTTTTTTAGTTAAACTATGATTTTAACTAAACTATTTTATTTTAGTTAAACTTCATCCTTAACTAAAAAAAATTTAGTTAAACTAAAAGTTAGCAACTTTTTAGTTAACTATTGCCCATCACTGTATATTGTATATATTGCGGTGTTTTATATTTTATTGCTTACACGCAGAGCTGTTATGGCCGATAGTCCTTCGCTTGACAAAGCCATCAAAACCAAATTAACTCCCAGCACGAAATTACACAAATAGTTTGTTGTTGCACCTGCGGTCTAGCTGTCAGGAAATTGTGCAAAATATTATTCGATTTCAAATTATTTGGATGTCTGCAACTCGGCGGAAAATATGGATTTCAATAACACAACTTTGAGGAGAGTTGTTAACATATACCGCCTGCACATATAGGAGCAAGATGAGCACTTGCTCTCCGATAATTCGCATCTGAGCAATTTTGGCTCACACTGGGCCATAATGACGTGTCCGAATTTTAAGTTTCCCCTTCTGCACAAATTTCTGTTGGCACCCATGGCTGTAGACTATGTATGCCTTGCTTTTTAAAACGATATTGTGCGTGTATACAATTAGAATCCTTACTCCACTCGATGCAGTCAGATCAGCTCGCATGCGTTAAACAATTCGCCATCAGCCCGCTGTTGATCTGCTTCAAAACAATGGCAAAACCTCACACTGTTTGGGCTTAGAGGTACCACTGCAGCTGGATACTCTCCGATGTCAGCTGGAATGCAGTGAAAATGGGGCAATGTGTGGGTGGCAAGGGACACAACTACACGCAGCTCCTACCTACATAGCTGGACTTGTTCCGACAGCGTCCACAAGGCACTCTGCTTTATTGGGCAAACAGCTTTCCATCCATTAGTTAGTCCCGTCGGGAATTATGTTGTATAAGCCAGTCTAATTGCGGCTTCTGGCTTACAGACAAACGAATGCACATACCCTCATCCACACACGCATCTATATACAATAACACTGTTCTAAAAATACTTCCACCAGATAACATTCCTATATCGTGTCAAGGCCAATGACACTTTCTTCTTTCAAATGTCAGTCACTCGCCGAAGCAGATACATTCTGCAACAGCATTTTACCTTCGTTCGCTGTACCTGAAGTATTGTCTCGGCTGCTTTACACTGCATGCATTATAAATAGCATCTCTATTCTTCTGTGCGACCATTACGGTTTGTAGCAAGGACCGGTACATGGTCTGGATCTGCCATTGAACTGAGTGCGTGTGTCTGGGTATAATCTGTGGTTGTATAAATCAAGCTCGTGTTACATCTGCCTTGAGCTACCTATGGGAAAGAAGCAAGATGCCTCAGAATACGAATGTCACATAGGCTAAAATAATACAGCTATTCCTGGGGTTTGCGTAAGTGGAGTAATCCACATCAGCATAATTGCATGCAATTTTCAAAATAATTGGACTTAGCGCTGGCGAAATAGCTGGTTGTTGCAATAATTGATATAATTATATATGACCAGAATTAGTTTTTGCAGGATCTGACCCTTATGAGGAAGAAAGTTGCAGTGATTGTATTTTAACTGCGTTCAAGTAGAGCGAGTGGTTCTCAAGCATTGACGTAATGCACAAACACACCTACACACACCTATACACACACCTAGACACACACACACACACACACACACACACACACACACACACACACACACACATATATATATATATATATTTATATATATATATATATATATATATATATATATATATATATATACCCTTTACTCCCATTGTTTCGCAGTGATTATTCAAATGATTGTAATTATAGTTTTTGTTCTTCTTATGTTGCTGTCGAAAACAATAAAGCCTATGGTTATGGTTATATAAATATATAATCTACAGCAGCAATGCAACAGCCTATAGCAGTCTCTCCAGCAAGAATACAGATTTCGTTAAGTGCAATAAAGTAAGTGCGGCTTGCGGGGTCTAAAATATGAATCCAATGTTATCAGCTGACGTCAACGTCAGTGCTCTTATAATTGGCGCTTATTGCTAATGTGTGCAGTGCGACGATGAAGCGAGTCAGGGAAGCGATTTTTGGCAACGAAATTATTCCCTAACTCTCGCAATCATTTTCAACGACGTCTTTGAGCGAAAAGACGGCCAAAGCGCTTAGCAACGATCCCCATAAAGACCGGAAATTGGAGAGAATTAGTCGATAGATGACGCCTCATCCACTTCGGTCATCTTGTTTGCAGTCCACTCCCAAGAGACCATTGAAATTGGCACTGCTGGATTCCCGCCCACTGGCAATGTCCCCCACCACCAATCTCTTATCCGCCTACAGTCTTTCAACACGTGCGCCCTATTATATACCTCTGTTATGATTACTTCCAAATATATCTTTGTAGACTTGAACAGATTAATGTCGCTGTTCTTCATCTCTCTGGGTATAGATAAACCGAGCTATTAATATACTGCTCAATAGAAATTGAGAAATTAAGCATAGAAGAAGAAGAAGAAGAAGAAGAAGAAGATGATGATGATGATGATGATGATGATGATGATGATGATGATGATGATGATGATGATGATGATGATGATGATGATGATGATGATGATGATGATGATGATGATGATGATGATGATGATGATGATGATGATGATGATGATGATGATGATGATGATGATGATGATGATGATGATGATGATGGCGACGACGATGATGATGATGATGGCGACGACGATGACGATGACGATGACGATGAAATGAAGAAGAAGAAGAAAATGAAGAAGAAACAAAGACAGGAGTATAAACAGAAGCAATAGCAGAAGCAGAAGCTGAAAGAAACAGAAGAAAAACAAAGAAGAGCAGTTCCTTAAGCTTACCCCAGAGAGTTAACCATTTGTATGAAGCATTAGCAACTTCATTTTCTTAGCCTCGGCATGTGAGAGCAGGTGGGCAGTCCTCTCTCGCCGACTGGTCTTACAACCGACAGCGTACCATCAATGTACCGATTTGACAGCTGAGTTCGATAGGTATAGAACTCCTAATGATACATTATTACACATAAGTCGTTGGATTATACCACGTGTGGACCACAAACATCAGGATCTGACAACACTTTTCAAAACCCTAATCGACTTAAGACGCGCTTACTTTGTAGATTTATTTAGGGCAGATTTTATTAGAGTCGTTGGAGCTTTTAGTGCTTGTCTGGATCATGGCCTTGCAGCCCCATCCACTGAGACTCCGGCGTCGAGATATATGCGCCTCTGAATGTCCTTGATTAGATTTAGCTAAGCAATCAGTCTTAGCATTGGCGTTGAAAAGTACTTTGGTGTAGAATAGAGGCTGCATGGTATTTATTAGTTTAATGTTAACAGGGAACGGATTGGACATAGGCATACGGTAGAATAAAATCAAATAGAATGGAACTGGATAGAATGGATTAGAACAGATCATTACAGATTAGAACAAGTTCGAACAGATTAGAATAAATTAGAATGGCTTGAAAGTGTTTAGAACGGCGATATGATTGGACAGGAGGAGGAGGAAGGAGAAGGATATAATTGGCGGAGACCTGTCGACGCTGATGGCCGTGAGGTTGAGTATAGAGGCCGTGCAGCTCATGACGTCACAGGCCACCCACGTATCACACAGGATGTCGCCCAGGTCCCATTCGGAATTGTTGACCTACAATCACAATACATCATCATCATCATCATCATCATCATGATCATCGTCATCATCATTATCATCATCAACATCATAATCATCATCAGCAGCAGCAGCATCATCATCAACGTCATTATCATGGTCATCATCATCGTCGTCGTCGTCATCATCATCTTCGTCGTCGTCATTATCATTGTCGTCATCATCATCATCCTCAGCATCATCATCCTAAACGTCATCACCGTTTTCACTATCATCAAATTCGTATTCATCATCATCACTTAATATACCGAGTCTGGGCTACTGTCTGTTTTCGGGTACAGATTGTGGGATAGACTAGCGGTTTTCAAACGATGGTACGCGTACCGCTAATGGTACGCCAGGTGTCGCTAAGTCGTACGCGAAAAAATCATTCATATTAATTTTTAAATTTGTCTACCTACGGTTCTACGCTAACAGTGCCGGCCTTAGGATATTTCGGGCCCCGTGCAGAGTATACTGCACGGGCCCTCCATGACACACGTCAAATTTCTTTTTCATTGGTAGTCATTTTATTGCAGTAGATTGCTAACAAGTAAAACAAGTCAAATTCAACTATGGACGAGAAGTCTGAGGGTATAGAAGAAGTTGACTTTTATTCTATTGCCAAAAGAGAAGATTTAATCGAAACCATAATGTTATTATTAGGGTATCTTGTTCATGTTAATTTTCTGTGACATTTTCGGGCCCTTCCTGGGTTGCGGGCCCCGTGCGACCGCACGGTTCGCACGCCCCTAAGGCCGGCACTGACGCTAACTGCAAGGGGACTTCGCGCTCGCCTGTTGTTTTTGATCTGACCTTTGCTGGTGGTACGCAACATTCGATTTTTTTTACCTGGTGATACAATAAAAATAAAGTTTGAAAACCGCTGGGATCGACTGTCTCTCTCTGTTGTTGCTGTTCGTTTGTTACAATTGTTATCGTTGATGACAATGACTGCTGATGATGATTGTAAACGATGAATGATGATTTTAGCGAAACTGATGGCGCTTGAGGCGCCACTGTCGCTGATTTCGTCAAAGGTAAAACCTGTCGCTGTCTCCTGGAGACCTTATTGTCACGCACTATTATTATGCGGTCTCTGCCTGCCTCCTAGACGACATCCAATATGCTTCTTCAACAATCGAAAGGATTTTTACCAACACATGACGCATGGAGAAGGTATAATAGGTCTACGCGTGCTTGTCTATATGCTATACAATGCTGCAGACGTATAAAATTATGCAGATGATAATCGGTCGCTCCTTTACGTCGTTATTATTCACCGGAAGGCAAGGATAATATCTGGTCTTTTGTATTATACTGGTCACATCTATAAGTCGCTCCTCTACCTCCTCCTCCCTCTCGTCTTTCTCCTCCTCCTCTTCGTGTTCTCTTCCTCATCTTTCACCTTCTGCACTTCTACCTCTGGCGTATCTTCTGCTCCTCAACTGCTTCATCATCTCAATTATAACGTGTATTTTCACGTCCTTTTTGTCTGTTCTATAGATGCTCTCTTCTGGCTACACGAGTAATATAAGACAAAGATTATACTTAATTTGAAACCCTCTTTCTATGTAAAAACATATAAGATTACACCATATGGCATGTACCGTTGTACATTTCTACGCCAGTCCTTTTCAGTCTTATCTTCTCTCTCTGTCTATATCTGTCTCTGTGGCTCTCTTGATCTGTTTCTCTTACTGCTGAAGCCTGAAGGGATTGTTTCTGAAAGAGACATCTGAACCATAAAATATGTTCTGAGTGATGACTTGGAAAGGAGGACAAGAGGATAGGAATGGGAGGGTGAAAGAAGTGGCATGAAGAGCAATTGACTAATACACTTGCTGCGACAAGTAGGCCTTTGTCAACACGTGCGTAAAGCCTATATTCGGATGGACGTCTGCTCAGGAAATCATCTTCCAGGATTATAATGCCTCGTTCAAATGTCAACTCACTACAGATGGATTTCCCAAACGCTTGTGAAATGTCTTTTTGACGCTGAACAAATGCCACTCCTAGAGTCTCTCTTGACCCTTCTTATCTCTTACGAAGTTCCGTCAACAGCAATTTCTCTGTTGTGATGCGATTGAAATGTAAAGTGATGTGATCCAGTGAAGTCTGAGTTGATCAATTACGAACAAGTTTAATCAAATTCGATATGATCTAATATGATCTACTCCAATGTGATTTGATCTAATCCTTTATGATCTGATCCACTCGAGTCTAATCTCTTCAGTCATTTCACTTAGGCTTCTACACTTCACGACCTTACATCTAGTCTTCCATTTCTAAGATATTTTAACTGAATATTCCTTCATTACATCGATTGAACTGGAACAATTACTTTTGGCCTCGGGATATATTCTCGACAGCTCCTGACAATTTTTCAGTTAAAATAAAAAAATACGCGCAGTTTCATCACAAAATCCGAATCATTAAGGCGAATCATTCGGGCTAAATGGACAGTGAATGTGTTCGTAGAGGTCAGGGTCTATATATATGGATTGTTTGTAAGTGCATTGCAAGATTTACAAGATTTTCGAACGGATGATTTCTACGAAAGACACATTTTGTTGAATGTTGTTATTCGGCATCAGTGATGGTCGCAGGGTGACTAGAGTGGCTTTCGCATGAGACATAGACCTAGGAATGAAATTACTTCTTAGCGACTTATAAACGATAAAATTGTTTAATATTTGACACACTGCGTTCAACTTTCTGAATATAATTTTTACTATAATTATGTAAAGTAATTATGGTTTCACATAGTCCAGATACTGTTCGTGCTCTTATGCTAGTGGATCACGTGTGGTGCAACTATTGCCTATAATCAAAAACAGTATCAGCACATGACATATCGAAGCTTTTCGGTGCAGACAGTAATTATAATTATCATTACTATAATTAGAAATTCATAGCGGCGCATCTAGATAAACGTAATGGGAGATTTTGTTCAAACAACATAAGCACAGTCCAGATATATCTTGCAGTCATCCAGATATAATTATGGAAGTGAAATTCATTTCAGTAATCAGTTGATGCCGTAATCTGACTGAAGTATAGGCCTATATATAAATTATAAACTTTATTTAAATATCTGACTGAATCATATATATATATATATATATATATATATATATATATATACTTTATTTCGCTCAAAGCGTAAACTCGAAGATTGGTAAACACAAAACGAAAAAACATGAAAATACAAAAAAAATACTAAACCACCAACTCAAGCTAATGCTTCCTCAAAAGAGTAAACATTATGAACCTGTGATCTAACATAAAACATTTTGTCCTTTACTGACACACGAAGACCAGTCACTAGATATTCAATTCGTGTCCATAACTAAATATCAACGCCAGCATGTTGAGTGTACTATTGCAGTTAGCATTTTTTAAGTAGCTTAAATATATGGCAATAACTCGCGTAGCTATAAAGTCCAAACTGCCTATAGGCCTACCTACAATAAATTTTCGTACTGATCCCCATTTATGGAACCCAAACAGTTTACGATGCACATTATTCCAGCAAGCATTTAGTTTACTGAACTGTGATTGAGAAAATCTCACTGCACGAAAAGACAAAGTGTCAAACGAAATCTAAGTTTGAGTATTATTGACTAGGTGATGATATCCCACTGAATCATTGGCAAGAACACTATCCACTGGCGTGATCAATCAATCAATCAAACTGAATTTTTATAGCGCCCTTCAAGGTCTTTATTCAGAGGCATAGGCGTAATTTGTGGGGGGTACGAGGGGTACCCGTACCCCCCACTTTTTGGACTGGGGGGTACAGTAACTGTACCCCCCACTTTTTAAACAATGTCAATCAATATTTTTTATTGTGCCTTCCCACAGAATGCAGTCTCCGCCAAAGTGCGAAAGTACTTAGATAGGCGCCCTACACAGGTAAACCGAGAGCCAAAAATAATGAGAATACTGACAGGGAATATGTTCAAAATGGCCACCATGCAAAAAGCGAAAGTGGAGAAGAAATTGGTGCCCCCCACTTTTTAGACCAAAGTATTGGTACCCCCCACTTTTTAGACTAAAGTTACGCCCCTGTTCAGAGGGATGTTCATTGTGAACAAAACAGGGCCAAGCACTGAACTCTTAGAGACGTTACGCCCTTTAAATACACAGATTGATTGCGCGGACAGAGACCTGTAGGAAACAACTTCAGTGAAAGAACACCAGACACTTCAAACCAATGCTAAACTCCAAACAAATGCTGGAGGCGATGCAACAAGAAGAGAATTTCCACAGCACCAAAACAGCAGACAGGTCAAGAAGAACAAGTGCTATCGTGTTATCATCCTACCATCGAACTCACGTATGGTAATCGATTAAGCAGCCATAACGAATGTTTCTTGTTCCGTATCTGAAAGAGAACCTACGCAAGTCTGCATTAGAATTGTTGCTCCACGTTGAAAGAAGAATTAATTGCTGTTGACTCAAGAATGATTCGCGATCTACGAAAGAGAGAAACTTCAACGAGAACCTGAAGTCGGCGATAGCACTCAACTACCAGTGATGGGCACTAAACTATTTTTTTAAAGTTAAACTAAAACTATTTTCAAACTAAAAAAAATAGTTTAGGGCCTAACTAAAGTTGGCAACTGATTTTGGAAATTACTTAACTAAACTAAAAAAAGTAGTTAAACTTTTTCCAACTTTTTTCCAACTTTTTACGACAAACATTTTCACAATAAAAGACGTTATGTGAACTGTAATAATGCAAAGCGTCAATGACAATTTCACCTTCAAACTATGCAACGTGTACTGTTCTGGCATACAGTTACATGTGTACTGTAAGTGGTGTATGAATTTGAAAACACAGGCTGTTAATGCTAAAACCATGCAGTGTTAAAATGGGTTTTTTGCTGACAGTGTTCAATGTTCACTGTGGAAAAATAGTTGCATATTGCTGATTTTTTTAGTTAAACTTTTTAGTTAGCAACTAAAAGTTTTTAGTTAAACTATGGTTTTAACGAAACTATTTTTTTAGTTAAACTTCTTCCTTAACTAAAAATGTTTAGTTAAACTAAAAGTTAGCAACTTTTTAGTTAACTATTGCCCATCACTGTCAACTACTGGACAATACTCTGTTGTGATGGTTCACTGCAAGAGTCAGATAAGATTAAAATAATAATAACAATACCGTACTAGTTTGTCTTTGCAGCTATTAGGTAGCTAATTTCTAATG
>OY744615.1:18205076-18377576 GCA_963556255.1 Allolobophora icterica | reverse complement strand
GGCGGAGAAATTGGTTGTCGAATCCCATATTCCTTACATGTTTTCTTTCACTTTATCAACTCAGAGAGTAATAGAAGGAGAGAGAGACAGGCAGATAGACAGACAGAGAGACAGAGAGACAGAGAGACAGAGAGCGAGAGAGAGAGAGATAGAGAGAGAGAGAGAGAGAGAGAGAGAGAGAGAGAGAGAGAGAGAGAGAGAGAGAGAGAGAGAGAGAGAGAGAGAGAGAGAGAGGAGAGAGAGAGAGAGAGAGAGAGAGAGAGAGAGAGAGAGAGAGAGAGAGAGAAAGCGTTAAAGCTAAGGTGGGGAACTAGGCAAACGCAGAGGAAAGGAAATGTGGGATACAGCTGAACGACTAACAGCAGAATACTGAGAATGCAGGAATCGAAAATCAGAGAGGCAGAGAGGCATTCGAAGAGCAAATGCAGAATAGATCTAGGCTTACGCCCTACGGCATGTAAACTTAAATGTACACGATTTTCTATAGCGACCGTATGGCCTCGACCCTGCTCATTTTCCAATGAATTGTTCGGGTGAGTTCCTTCACCAACGCTGCCCGGTTTGAATGGGCGCCACACCATTTAAGGACCCCGTGTACGGACCGTGCCAGCACGAGATTTTAATCTCTGAAATCTTCGGGAAGCTAACCGCGATTCGCATGCTCTCTTACACAGAGGAGTATGGGACGCAGCCTACTCTCATACCGACTGGGCCAAGCCGCATAGTATACAGACGAGCAACTTCTTCACTAGCAGAGTCTAGAAGTCGAACCCACAGGTATGTAGTTGCTAAAGAACGAGTAGCCTACAACAGCGGTTCTTAAAGTGGTGGTCCGCGGACCGGTGCCGGTCCGCGGACCTCTGGTCACCGGTCCGTGAACAGTCCTTAAAATTCAGAATTTTTCAACTTATTCGTGAAAATGTGTAATAAACGGCTTAAATTGGCAACAGTAACAACAATATAGTTGTTGTAAACAGTGATAATGTTATATGAAATCCAATTTTTAATATAGCATGTCAAACAAGTAAGCTGGTGTTGAATAGCACCGGTCCGCGAAATGGCTGGTAAAGAAATTACTGGTCCGCAGCATCCGAAAGTTTAAGAAGCACTGGCCTACAATACATAAAGAGCGATTCGCTTAGATACGGCCCCTACACCTCGCGTTTTAGTCATCATGCAAGAGGCCATAAATTTGAGAAAAGAGCACAAAAAACAAAAACCAGTGAAGGTAGAAGAAAAATAAGAAAGAAAAGTTGTCCCCGAGAGACAGCCATGAGTATGAAATGCTATTGACTTTTTTCTCACATTAAATGCAAGCCGGCACATAAGGGCATCTTCCTCGCCGCCTGATCCTCTCATTGACAGTGCACGGTCGGTGTATTCATTAGAGCTGAGTTGACTAGAGGTGTAAGTTAAACCGAGATCTTGAAACAAAATTCTGCCATTGATGGGATATCTTGCTAAGATATCTGTGCGTCGAACGGAGGATGGAGGAACGTGCTTTAAAATAACAGAGGTGTGTGGATGGAAAGGCCTTGGGACCAGAGAATTTTAAAAGAAACTTCCCCTGGTGGGGATATTTTGAAAAAGGACATTTTTCGCGCGTAAGTTTAAGTCAAAAACCACTGAATCAAAGAAATATAAATTATAATTTCACGTCTGTTTGAAGACAATCGTAACCGCATGTCTACGTATTGTATTTTTTGAAGACAATCGTAACCAAAGTTACGTATTTTTCTGTTTCAAAACAATCGTAACCATATGGGTCCATCCACGTATCCTCTTTGAAGACAATCGCAACCATGTCTACGTATTTTTCTGCTCGAAGACAATCATAACCAATTATCTACACAATACACATTCTCTTTGTTTGAAGACAATCGTAACAACATGATTTACGTATTTTTTTGGTTGAAAATAATCGAAAGCATATCTACGTATTCTTCTGAGTAGTTAAATAAGGCAGAGTTCTCGTGCAGCCCCGTAAACCATAGGCAGAGTTCTCGTGCAGCCCCGTAAACCATAGGCAGAGTTCTCGTGCAGCCCCGTAAACCATAGGCAGAGTTCTCGTGCAGCCCCGTAAACCATAGGCAGAGTTCTCGTGCAGCACCTTAAACCCTAGGCAGAGTTCTCGTGCAGCCCCGTAAACCATAGGCAGACTTCTCGTGCAGCCCCGTAAACCCCAGGTAGATTTCTCGTGCAGGCACTTTGAACGTAAATCTTTTAATTATATTTAATATAGTTTAATATATATTAATTTTATTTGTACTCTTACACGAGATATTTTAATTATAGTATTGGAACAGCCTATCTCAGCTGTTGAATAAACATATTTCTTGCACCAATTTTAAGTAGAGCCTACATTTAAATTATTTTGAACTTCACCAATTTGTATAGCGCCCTATATATTTCTTGAAGCAATTTTTAAATATTAGAGTTATTTTAGAATGTTCAATAGCCGAGTGGTTAGCGTGTTGGACTATCAACCCAGAGGTCGACGGTTCAAATCCCCACCAGGGCAGAAAATTTGAATCCAAACTTCTGTTCAACCCTAGTCAATTGAGATATGACCAATATGATGTTGAGATAGCCCAAACCTCATATGCAGAGGCTAAGAAAATGAAGTCGCTATCGATTTATACCATCCTTTGAATGGGCAATGACTTAAATATTTTGATCTATTCAGCCGTCGACTCGATTGGATGCACATAGTGTATGGGTCTACACAAACAGGCAGTCAAAAGACCCAACATGCACGAGTGAACATATTGTAAAGCCATTGAATATCCAATGACTGTGCAGTTCAATGCATAGGCCTTTACACACACTCAAATATATATATGTATATACATCTTTTAAGTCCTATAGAGCATCAATGACTCCACAAAATATGAGACCAACTCTTATATGCCGAGGCTAAGAAAATGAAGTTGCTATCACTTCATGGACTGCTCTGACAACCGAAATGCTGACGTGAGCACTAAAATTTTAAATGCAGATTACAAAAGACGTATGCGATAAACCTAAGATGTGCATGTGCAAATTGAATGAGCATCGAACTTTTGGTTTTCTATATTGCAAAAACATGCTGGGTGGACGTGGGACGAAATTTCTACAGTAAAATTATGCTTTAGGAGGCTAAAATGGAAGATATAATGGTTTGCATGGTAAAATGTCAGATGGCGTTGGGCGCTCTGACGCTAAAACTACAACTTTCACACTCCTAAGGAGTATGAAACATTGACTTGTATGATTAAGTTACACCAATTATTGTGAAACACCGATTCTTTTGAAGTTTTCTATATCAACCTTCTGAAGTGTATATTCATAAGTTGTTTGAAATACTGAACTATACAGTAGAAGTACAAATCTTATGGTGAAACATTGCATAGTTTGTTCCCTTGTACACTAAATTCTAAATTTTCGATTCCTAAGCTGTCTTAGGTCCGCAAAGGTTCACCAGTCACTCTGTTACAGAGTAAAGCAGGGAGGCGACCTGACCGACGACTCTGATGAGCGTAGACTCGGATCCGACCTGGGCTGGTGAACCAAAGTCCTCCGTGCCCACCTTCTCGTGGTGCGGACTGTTAGTACCCTTCCTTCCAAAGGAAGGGGAACGAACGGGCACGGCAGGCAAAACCAGGGGAAGGCAATGGCAAACCACCCCTGTTAATCATGCCAAGAAAATCGTCATGCGACACACCAAACCACGCCGATGGTCGCGGATGGAGGGACTCCCAGGCCGGAGCGCTGAGGTGGGACTCCCAGGCCAAAGCGCGACTCAAGGGCTACTGGGAGAAGTAGCAAGACGGCAACGGAGACCGTGTAGCATGACGATCGCTAGGGCTCCTAGAGCCGACAGCACAAAAAAAAAGAAGCTGTACGAAATACAGACTTGCGTCGTAAAATTTCATCATGCAAGTTGAAAAAGAATCCAGCGCGGAAGACTTGTACGCTAATTTGTAGACTTGGAAGTTTTTCAAAGACCTGTGGAGTAGAAAACTTAGGAATTTTAGATTGCATGGGGCGATGAATTGCATTATTCAATTACAACTCTTAGGATGAAACGTCGCACAGTTTGACATCTGATACACTAAATTCCGAATTCTCGACTCTGAACATGTATGAAATACCAACCTGTGCAGTAAAAATTTAAACATTTAGATTACTGAGACGTGCACCATGAAGATTTGAACGCTAAACTTAAGACATTTACGGTTTCAAAGACATGATGAATGAGAGTTTTAGTAGGACGCATACGAATTTTAGTTTGTAAGACTGTTGAGAGAGAGAGAGCGAGGAAGAGCGAGAGAGAGAGAGAGAGAGAGAGAGAGAGAGAGAGAGAGAAGAGGTTTTAGAAGAGGGAGAGAGAGAGAGAGAGAGAGAGAGAGAGAGAGAGCGAGAGAGGGAGAGAGAGAGAGAGAGAGAGAGAGGTCGAGGAAGAGCGCGAGAGAGAGGAAGAGGGAGAGAGAAGAGGTTTTATGGTAAAAGTCTTACTTTTTATGATAGTTTGTTCACTAAAATGTCAAATTTTCAGTTTGGCAGACACATGCAACGATAGTTTGAATGCTAAACATACAATTGATACATTGCAAAGATTGTGATTGCAGTGGTTTTTACACCAGTTGACAACTTTAAGACTGTAAGGTTGTTGAAACGAAGATTTTTTAGTTTGAGAAGTTCATTAACATGATAAAATTTTCTTTCGATAGATGTGTGAGACGAATGTTAGCTTATGAATTTTAGTTTGTAAGACTGTTGAGAGCGTGTTTGAGAGAGAGGAAGAGCACGAGAGATAGAGGAAGAGGGAGAGAGCGAGAGAGAGAGAGAGAGATATATATATAAGTGGTTTTAGAAGAGGGAGAGAAGAAGGGCGAGAGAGAGATAGAGAGAGGAAGAGCGCGAGAGCGAGAGAGAGAGGAAGAGGAAAAGGGAGAGAGAGAGAGCGAGAGCGAGAGAGGAAGAGGGAGAGAGAGAGAGCGAGAGCGAGAGGTTTTACAAGTGGGAGAGAAGAAGGGTGAGAGAGAGATAGAGAGAGAGAGAGAGAGAGAGAGAGAGAGAGAGAGAGAGAGAGAGAGAGAGAGAGAGAGAGAGAGAGAGAGAGAGAGAGAGAGAGAGAGAGAGAGAGAGAGAGAGAGGAAGAGCGCTTATGAATTTAACATGCTCCTTAACATGCTAAAATTTTCTTTCCATAGATGAGTAAGACGAATGTTCTCATTATAAAGTTGTTGCATGGTCTGATGAGGTAGTTAGAGTGGAGGTTCATATTGTAAAAATTACACATTTTAGACTGGATAGGTGCTGCTAAGATTAAGTCTTTCCACACTGTACAGCCAAATGTGCTAATTTCCACACCAACATACCAAACATTTAGTCTGCGAAGACGCAGGACTTGTGAGCTTACAGGCTAAATGACAAGTTTTTGCTACAAAGATACCAATGTTGAAGGTTTGCTAACGTCTTTCACGTTTGCATATTCAGTTGGATTGAGAGTTTACTTATAAAACTTAAGACTTGCAAGTTGCATGAAGGATTTCTACAGTAAAATGTCGACTTTTATCATGTGAAGTCGCAAGATGTAGAGCTAAAATGAGAACGTTTATGTTACAAATATGTGCAAGACATTGCAAAGTGTCATCTCTTACGAGGTAAAGTTTGCTGAGAAGAGAGCAAACACACAATTTTTGGAATGCAGAGACGCCTACGAGGTGAGAAACTGAGGTGTTTTAGGAGAGCTGTCATGAAGGTTTGCAGAGTAAAATGTGAGCTTTTGAGTTCCACGAGCGCTGGGCAGGGTGATTTCTATACTAAAATTTACAACTTTCTTCGGTTCAACGAAAGATTTGCACGCTGATTTGCATGTTTTAGATGATCAACTTGGTGAAATATTAGCATGGAAAGGTTTAGATATCGATCCATATGGCATGCACGGCTGCATTGCCCAACATATTACATACACAGGTTTGGATGTAGACGTGTCCAGTTAGCGAACTCTTGCACAAATTTTGAGTTAAAATATCAAAACTTATGAAAAAGAATGTGCAGGTCTATGCGACTGGATGATGTTTTAAAGGTTTGAACGCTTGAAAGTAAAGCTAATTGGCAAGCTGAGCTCGCATTCGCACAGTTTTGGTTATGTCGTGGAACGGATGTAGGCTCTATAAGCGGATTTGTGGAAACTTAAAGTTTTTGGTTGAAATGTAGTTGAAATTGTACATCTTTTGATGATGGAACTGAAGCAGATGAGAGTTCTAGCGGATAAAGTATGAGACATGTGACTGCAACTTGTGTGAACAGAGTGATTTCCTTTGGGATGCATGTTGCATTTTCAGAGAATTCTGAGGTTGTCATATTATTTCTAGCTGAAGTTTATTCCTAGATGTGATTTGTAGGATGCAGCAATTGAAGTACACTTGTAAAACATTTAACATGACTTGTGCAGTTTGGAAAAATTTGGATGATAGCTCTAGCAAAGCGTTAGAGCGGCAATTTGATAGAAAAACGAGAGGTTTCGCGTGAGAGGAGTGAAACGTACAGATCTTCTACAGACCTGCAAATTTGCATATTTTCGTTCTCAGGAGTTTTTCAACTGCATGCAAAATAACTAAATACTCAAAGACACGAGATGTAGGTTAAAATTTGATTTATTTCAATAATACAGCTTCACAACTTCTATGCCGAGTCACCAAATTTTCTTTGACAGGCTCTTGCAGCATATGAAAATCTATGCTCCATGTACAGACTTGACAGAATTGTTGAACATAATAGTATGCTAAATTAGTCTCATCAGTATAGTTCCGCACATGCTCAATTTATTTCAAAGTTTAAAAATTTAAGTTTGAGAAATTTAAGTTTGAAAAAATTTAAGTTTGAAAAATTTCAAAGTTTAAAAATGTGAGTTTATTTTATAAAATTACATTGGAATTCAGAAATTTTATAAAATAAAAATTTCACTTTAAATTTTGAAACTTTAAAATTTTTGAATCTGAAATGTTTCAAACTGAAAATTTTCAAACTGAAAATTTTTCAACCTGAAATTTTTGAAACTGAAATTTTTTCAAACATAAAGTTTTCAAACTGAAAACTTTTCAAACTGAAAAACTTTCAAACTGAAATTTTTCAAACTGAAAACTTTCGAACTGAAATGTTTCAACCTCAAATTTTTCAAACTCAAATTTTTAAACTTTGAAATTTTTCAAGCTTAAAATTTTTCAAACATAAATTTTTCAAACTGAAAACTTTTGAAATTGAAATGTTTCAACCTCAAATTTTTCAAACTCAAATTTTTAAACTTTGAAATTTTTCAAACTTAAGTTTTTGTAAAACCGAAAATTTTTCAACCTCAAATTTTTCAAACTGAAAACTTTTGAAACTGAAATGTTTCAACCGAAAATTTTTCAAACTCACATTTTTAAACTTTGAAATTTTTCAAACTTAATTAAATCTTTGTCAAACTGAAAAATTTTCAAACTTAAATTTTTCAAACTGAAAACTGTTGAAACTGAAATGTTTCAAACTGAAATTTTTAAACTTTGAAATTTTTCAAACTGAAATGTCTCAAACTTAAATTTTTTCAAACTTAAATTTTTTTTAAACTTAAATTTTTTCAAACTTAAATTTCTCAAACTGAAAACTTTTGAAACTGAAATGTTTCAAACTTAAATTTTTAAACTTTGAAATTTTTCAAACTGAAATGTTTCAAACTTAAATTTTTTCAAACTTAAATTTTTTTAAACTTAAATTTTTTCAAACTTAAATTTCTCAAACTTAAATTTTTAAACTTTGAAATAAATTGAGCATGTGCGGAACTATACTGATGAGACTAATTTAGCATACTATTATGTTCAACAATTCTGTCAAGTCTGTACATGGAGCATAGATTTTCATATGCTGCAAGAGCCTGTCAAAGAAAATTTGGTGACTCGGCATAGAAGTTGTGAAGCTGTATTATTGAAATAAATCAAATTTTAACCTACATCTCGTGTCTTTGAGTATTTAGTTATTTTGCATGCAGTTGAAAAACTCCTGAGAACGAAAATATGCAAATTTGCAGGTCTGTAGAAGATCTGTACGTTTCACTCCTCTCACGCGAAACCTCTCGTTTTTCTATCAAATTGCCGCTCTAACGCTTTGCTAGAGCTATCATCCAAATTTTTCCAAACTGCACAAGTCATGTTAAATGTTTTACAAGTGTACTTCAATTGCTGCATCCTACAAATCACATCTAGGAATAAACTTCAGCTAGAAATAATATGACAACCTCAGAATTCTCTGAAAATGCAACATGCATCCCAAAGGAAATCACTCTGTTCACACAAGTTGCAGTCACATGTCTCATACTTTATCCGCTAGAACTCTCATCTGCTTCAGTTCCATCATCAAAAGATGTACAATTTCAACTACATTTCAACCAAAAACTTTAAGTTTCCACAAATCCGCTTATAGAGCTTACATCCGTTCCACGACATAACCAAAACTGTGCGAATGCGAGCTCAGCTTGCCAATTAGCTTTACTTTCAAGCGTTCAAACCTTTAAAACATCATCCAGTCGCATAGACCTGCACATTCTTTTTCATAAGTTTTGATATTTTAACTCAAAATTTGTGCAAGAGTTCGCTAACTGGACACGTCTACATCCAAACCTGTGTATGTAAAATGTTGGGCAATGCAGCCGTGCATGCCATATGGATCGATATCTAAACCTTTCCATGCTAATATTTCACCAAGTTGATCATCTAAAACATGCAAATCAGCGTGCAAATCTTTCGTTGAACCGAAGAAAGTTGTAAATTTTAGTATAGAAATCACCCTGCCCAACGCTCGTGGAACTCAAAAGCTCACATTTTACTCTGCAAACCTTCATGACAGCTCTCCTAAAACACCTCAGTTTCTCACCTCGTAGGCGTCTCTGCATTCCAAAAATTGTGTGTTTGCTCTCTTCTCAGCAAACTTTACCTCGTAAGAGATGACACTTTGCAATGTCTTGCACATATTTGTAACATAAACGTTCTCATTTTAGCTCTACATCTTGCGACTTCACATGATAAAAGTCGACATTTTACTGTAGAAATCCTTCATGCAACTTGCAAGTCTTAAGTTTTATAAGTAAACTCTCAATCCAACTGAATATGCAAACGTGAAAGACGTTAGCAAACCTTCAACATTGGTATCTTTGTAGCAAAAACTTGTCATTTAGCCTGTAAGCTCACAAGTCCTGCGTCTTCGCAGACTAAATGTTTGGTATGTTGGTGTGGAAATTAGCACATTTGGCTGTACAGTGTGGAAAGACTTAATCTTAGCAGCACCTATCCAGTCTAAAATGTGTAATTTTTACAATATGAACCTCCACTCTAACTACCTCATCAGACCATGCAACAACTTTATAATGAGAACATTCGTCTCACTCATCTATGGAAAGAAAATTTTAGCATGTTAAGGAGCATGTTAAATTCATAAGCGCTCTTCCTCTCTCTCTCTCTCTCTCTCTCTCTCTCTCTCTCTCTCTCTCTCTCTCTCTCTCTCTCTCTCTCTCTCTCTCTCTCTCTCTCTCTCTCTATCTCTCTCTCACCCTTCTTCTCTCCCACTTGTAAAACCTCTCGCTCTCGCTCTCTCTCTCCCCTCTTCCTCTCTCGCTCTCGCTCTCTCTCTCTCCCTTTTCCTCTTCCTCTCTCTCTCTCGCTCTCGCGCTCTTCCTCTCTCTATCTCTCTCTCGCCCTTCTTCTCTCCCTCTTCTAAAACCACTTATATCTCTCTCTCTCTCTCTCGCTCTCTCCCTCTTCCTCTATCTCTCGTGCTCTTCCTCTCTCTCAAACACGCTCTCAACAGTCTTACAAAGTAAAATTCATAAGCTAACATTCGTCTCACACATCTATCGAAAGAAAATTTTATCATGTTAATGAACTTCTCAAACTAAAAAATCTTCGTTTCAACAACCTTACAGTCTTAAAGTTGTCAACTGGTGTAAAAACCACTGCAATCACAATCTTTGCAATGTATCAATTGTATGTTTAGCATTCAAACTATCGTTGCATGTGTCTGCCAAACTGAAAATTTGACATTTTAGTGAACAAACTATCATAAAAAGTAAGACTTTTACCATAAAACCTCTTCTCTCTCCCTCTTCCTCTCTCTCGCGCTCTTCCTCGACCTCTCTCTCTCTCTCTCTCTCTCCCTCTCTCGCTCTCTCTCTCTCTCTCTCCCTCTTCTAAAACCTCTTCTCTCTCTCTCTCTCTCTCTCTCTCTCTCGCTCTTCCTCGCTCTCTCTCTCTCAACAGTCTTACAAACTAAAATTCGTATGCGTCCTACTAAAACTCTCATTCATCATGTCTTTGAAACCGTAAATGTCTTAAGTTTAGCGTTCAAATCTTCATGGTGCACGTCTCAGTAATCTAAATGTTTAAATTTTTACTGCACAGGTTGGTATTTCATACATGTTCAGAGTCGAGAATTCGGAATTTAGTGTATCAGATGTCAAACTGTGCGACGTTTCATCCTAAGAGTTGTAATTGAATAATGCAATTCATCGCCCCATGCAATCTAAAATTCCTAAGTTTTCTACTCCACAGGTCTTTGAAAAACTTCCAAGTCTACAAATTAGCGTACAAGTCTTCCGCGCTGGATTCTTTTTCAACTTGCATGATGAAATTTTACGACGCAAGTCTGTATTTCGTACAGCTTAGGAATCGAAAATTTAGAATTTAGTGTACAAGGGAACAAACTATGCAATGTTTCACCATAAGATTTGTACTTCTACTGTATAGTTCAGTATTTCAAACAACTTATGAATATACACTTCAGAAGGTTGATATAGAAAACTTCAAAAGAATCGGTGTTTCACAATAATTGGTGTAACTTAATCATACAAGTCAATGTTTCATACTCCTTAGGAGTGTGAAAGTTGTAGTTTTAGCGTCAGAGCGCCCAACGCCATCTGACATTTTACCATGCAAACCATTATATCTTCCATTTTAGCCTCCTAAAGCATAATTTTACTGTAGAAATTTCGTCCCACGTCCACCCAGCATGTTTTTGCAATATAGAAAACCAAAAGTTCGATGCTCATTCAATTTGCACATGCACATCTTAGGTTTATCGCATACGTCTTTTGTAATCTGCATTTAAAATTTTAGTGCTCACGTCAGCATTTCGGTTGTCAGAGCAGTCCATGAAGTGATAGCAACTTCATTTTCTTAGCCTCGGCATATAAGAGTTGGTCTCATATTTTGTGGAGTCATTGATGCTCTATAGGACTTAAAAGATGTATATACATATATATATTTGAGTGTGTGTAAAGGCCTATGCATTGAACTGCACAGTCATTGGATATTCAATGGCTTTACAATATGTTCACTCGTGCATGTTGGGTCTTTTGACTGCCTGTTTGTGTAGACCCATACACTATGTGCATCCAATCGAGTCGACGGCTGAATAGATCAAAATATTTAAGTCATTGCCCATTCAAAGGATGGTATAAATCGATAGCGACTTCATTTTCTTAGCCTCTGCATATGAGGTTTGGGCTATCTCAACATCATATTGGTCATATCTCAATTGACTAGGGTTGAACAGAAGTTTGGATTCAAATTTTCTGCCCTGGTGGGGATTTGAACCGTCGACCTCTGGGTTGATAGTCCAACACGCTAACCACTCGGCTATTGAACATTCTAAAATAACTCTAATATTTAAAAATTGCTTCAAGAAATATATAGGGCGCTATACAAATTGGTGAAGTTCAAAATAATTTAAATGTAGGCTCTACTTAAAATTGGTGCAAGAAATATGTTTATTCAACAGCTGAGATAGGCTGTTCCAATACTATAATTAAAATATCTCGTGTAAGAGTACAAATAAAATTAATATATATTAAACTATATTAAATATAATTAAAAGATTTACGTTCAAAGTGCCTGCACGAGAAATCTACCTGGGGTTTACGGGGCTGCACGAGAAGTCTGCCTATGGTTTACGGGGCTGCACGAGAACTCTGCCTAGGGTTTAAGGTGCTGCACGAGAACTCTGCCTATGGTTTACGGGGCTGCACGAGAACTCTGCCTATGGTTTACGGGGCTGCACGAGAACTCTGCCTATGGTTTACGGGGCTGCACGAGAACTCTGCCTATGGTTTACGGGGCTGCACGAGAACTCTGCCTTATTTAACTACTCTTCTGCTTGAAGACAATTGTAACCATAGCTTACAATTGTAAGACTAAAAAGGGCAAAATTCAATGGTGGGGAAAAGGGCAAGGATTGTTGGGGAATTTGAGACGGCTGGTGGGAAATTTCCCCACCAGTTTACATGTTAAAAAATCCACTGCTTGGTACAGAAGTCACACAGCCACAGTAGCCTATATGAGGATCAATATCTGTTCATGCTTAGATACATGAAAACGGGTTGAAATTGGTTTGTTACGAGCCGCACAATAAACTATCTAAACATCCAAAACGACTTCTACAGGTTTATAGTTGCAAGAATAGTGTTTACAATAACAATGCATCTGAACTTTCATTGATTCTCTCATTCACTCGTAACATTGGCCTTGGACTCGGGTTCAACGGTCGTTGCCTCTTCATATAATTAAAAAGACACGTTCTTTTTGCAAATGTTGAAAACGTATCTATATTCTATAATTATAATAGTTTCCTCATATGCAAATTTGTCTGTCGGAGGACGCTACGTCACAAACGGCTTCTGTTCTATTGTGAAACATAAACCGGTTGTCTTGACGACGGCGGTCTTGACGACGGCGACTAACACTATATACTGCCGTCATAATTATGACGGGAAAATACACTAGGCCTAGTATAGTAATATTGATGGTAACCAGTGGCATCTAAACCGCCCTCGCCCCCGCCCCAACTGGAATGGGAAAACAACCCCCCCTCTTTGGCCGACTTATATATAAGAGGCTCAGAAGTTATTCAGAACTGTTAATTAATTTATTATATTCATCAGCATCATGCAAATCCCCACTCCTGGCAACCGTGAGAAATCGTTCTCCCCCGGCAGTCGACTTTTTATAAGCCACCGACATCCTGGTAATAGAACTGGTGCTGAACATAATGATGGCAATGCCCTAAAAACCGAGTCTATTAACAGCGTAACGCTGTAATACATGTAGAACTTCGCACAATCTGACTTCGACTGGTCCAGCCTAAAATCCAACATAGGTGATTCCAGTCATGCTAGATCCAACCATATCTTATCAAGTAATGTCTTGCAGTTCGCCTTATAATTTTATTTCCTAATTATTCCACTGTTTGTAGCTGCATAATAGGATTATCTATACTCTTCAAACCCATTCAATTGCATGTATGCACTCGTAACAGCAAGGTACTCATACAAAGACACATACAAATCTTGCAGTCCTCATAAGCAGATCACCAATCAAGGATGCAGGAAACGATAGGAAACTTCAAACAACGGATGCAGGAAACGATAGGAAACTTCAAACGAGGAACAGGCGTGCGCTTGTTAACAGAAACTGCGTTTGCGCTATATAATTAATCAGGTGTAATCAGTCAGAAGTGTTTGCAGCGCAGTTTAAAATAGACTCAGTGGCAACAAAAACCATAGATCAAAAGGTTAACTGTCGCTGAGAAGTGAATAGCTCCGTCGCTGCTAAAAAAAACTTCGACTTAAGCTTATACACCATCACGTTGCTATAAACGAAAGTAATGAGATGGGAAGCTGTTGATGAGTTCAAGATGGCAAAAGACGAATTCATATGAACCAAAGTGATACCGTTATTATGTCTTCGACTCGAATCGCAAGCCAAACGACTTTCCAAATTGCGAGCTAACTGCCTATATATATGTGCACATAGAGGGCCGTTCAACGCAGGCAAGTAATTACTATCCAGTTGTTTGTGATTAAAGTTATTGCGCGTGCAAATCAGCTGGGAAAACCCGCATTAGGGTCTATAGATAGGAACATCACCGATTTATTAAGATGGATTAAGCGTCAATTAAGGTGAATATTCAAAGTTGCCTTTTATCTTAATGTCTCACCCATGGAATACCCCACCATGGAAGAGCTGGTGACAGAGGCAGACGCCAGGTTGCTACAGGCAGTCAGTAGGAACATGTACCATGTCCTTCGTGATCTCTTTCCACCGATGAATAGTTCGAGGCTACAACCTACGGACGCGCCCACATAACTTCGAACTACCGAAGAAAGACAATCGAAACTTCATCCCGAGAGTACTTTATAGACGATAGTTCCGAGCACTGCCCTTTGTTGATCCGGTTGAATGATCATTTCCCTTTCTTTTCTTAATTTTTTGTTCCTGGTTGCGGTATGACAACCAGTTTACTCAATAAACGAATATACATACATACATACATACATACATACATACATACATACATACATACATACATACATACATACATACATACATACATACATACATACATACATACATACATACATACATACATACATACATACATACATACATACATACATAGATACATACATACATACATACATACATACATACATACATACATACATACATAAATACATACATACATACATACATACATACATACATACATACATACATACATACATACATACATACATACATACATACATACATACATACATACATACATACATACATACATACATACATACATACATACATACATACATACATACATACATACATGCCTTTCTTTATCTTACATGGCCTTATTTTACATGGTCTTGCATTGCCTGCGTTGTTTCTTATATGTCATTTCACGCTTTAATCTGCTTCTTCACGTAAACAAGCAGTGCATATTAGGTCGAGATTTAATTCCACTTAGGCCTATCACTCCTCTAACTTAGGCCTACTTATACCTACTTTTTCCAACCCAACACAGATTACCTGCTTCCTCTCATCTTAGCCAATACAACGCCCATATAAATGTATCTCGCCCTGCCTCGTTTCCCTCATATAATCCTACCAGGTCGATAACCTCACGTCTTCTTGGGCGGGTAAAGGTCAGACGTCTGCTCCCTGCTGTTCGTCCGATCCATAAGCCACTCAGTTTCCCGCCACCGTTGCAAAGGTGCGATGCGATAGCACACATCCAGCCGTTTTAGTTACAAGGGGATAAACATGTCTTATTCAGGTCTTATTTATAACCACATAAATTCTATGATATCGTGGTTGTCATGCATCCGCGAGTCGCGTGATGATGTGGCGGACTCCAAGTGCGTAGTTTATGGTCAGCATACACTCCCCATGTCGTATGAAATATTACTTGAAGATAAACCAGAAGACGATGAAGAAGAAGAAGAAAAGAAGAAGAAGAGAAAAAAAAGAAGAAGAAAAAGAAGGAGCAGAAGATGATGATGAAGATGATGAAGAAAAAAAGAAGAAAAGAAGCAGGAGAAGTGGAAGGCGTGAAAAAGAAGAAGAAGAAGAAGATGATGAAGAAGAAGAAGAAGAAGAAGAAGAAGAAGAAGAAGAAGAAGAAGATGATGAAGAAGAAGAAGAAGAAGAAGAAGAAGAAGAAGAAGAAGAAGAAGAAGAAGAAGAAGAAGAAGAAGAAGAAGAAGAAGAAAGGCGAAAGAAGCAGAAGATGAAGCGAAAGAAGAAGCAGAAAAGGAAAAATAAAAAAGAAGAAGAAGAAGAAGAAGAAGAAGAAGAAAAGGCGGAAGAAGCAGAAGAAGAAACAGAAGAAGAAGCAGAAGATGAAGCGAAAGAAGAAGCAGAAAAAGAAAAAGAAAAAGGAAGAAGAAGAAATAGAAAGAGAAAGAAAATAAAGACTGATGTCCTAACTTATCCTACATGATCAACTGCGCTCGTAGAGTGAAGGTCGCCAGGGTCTGAGCAAATGATCGCAAGTCGATAATCGTTTATCACAAGTAATATTCGGCTAAATGACGATCATCCGACTTCTTGCATGTCGGCTTTTATTTAATATTTTCTTTCCGGTCAGCAGACTTCCGGTGCAAAAGGCGACAACGGAAGTCGTCTGATTTTCTAAACCGCATTCGTCCATTATACGCAATTCGCGACAAAATGTTGGTGATTTATCTCCTTGCCTCAGCGGGAAAGTATCGCTTTGAGTGCCGGGCTCGAGTTAGATGCCTCGGTTTGCTGATCTTTTGCACGGCGGCCTTTTTGATCTGGAGATCATATGCATAAGAAACGGTGCATCATAAATGCGACAACAGGACCATTATAATAAATATAGTCGCCCGATGGCGAGAAGTTGTTTGGTGTCTGGAGATGAATCGAAACAGTTTTTGGACAGTTGTTGAGAAGATGATGTTTTGTGATTCAGTTGCTTTCTGTTTAAGATGAGCGCAGGAAATCGGTTGTTTTGTGTCAAAACAAGATAACTTGGAAGAAGTTTTAAATGGTACAGACGAAAATGGGTCTAGAGTAAGGTGGCTATGTCTCTTTGGGCATTGAGGGGACCTCTGTGGGATTTATACGAGTTCCATATGGGTTGCATGCGTTGCTATATTTATCTCTTGCAATTGCCATTTTGATACTGTCACCGTACTGATAGGCCTATAACTGTTAGTGTAAGGCCCTATTCTTGTCATGCTGTTAGGACTCCAAGACGTTAAACCACAGAGTTTCTGAAGTTCGGCATTGGATGAGCTATTACACCGTAACTTTCTGTTAAATTCCGCGTCTGTCTATGGCGTGTTAAACAACTATACTGGCTGATGATTCACGGTTTCCGTCAAGATCTTGGACTGGTCTTCATTTATTATGAAGAATCTCATTGGTAACCAAAGACGGGGCATCGTGTGCTATCGGGGATATCGTTTCCGAACTAGGATACCAAAGTGTGTCGTTTAACAGCCGTATAATTATATTATACGACTATAGAATAGTTTCAAGTAACGCTAGAGCTCTTTCAACACAATGCCATTACACACGATTCGTAATCTGATATCCGGTTACTTGTCTCATTCAGTTCATCCAGTGTGTTGCAAGTCGTAGCTTCGTTACTTAGCATCAGCCTATGTAGGCGACCAATAATATCAGTTGCAGAGGATAATTATTGTATAAACTAGGAATATACAAATCGCAATTGTAAATGTAATCGTAATTGTAATCTGACATTTATGAAGCGCCGTCATAAGAATAAATTCATAAGTGGCGCTTCCGACCCGAACCAGTGAAATCGCTGTCAAATGATACAGACATCAGGCGATTGCGAAATAGTGGAAGGAACAAACTGAGGAAGGGATAAACTGAGGAAGGGATAAACTGAGGAAGGGATAAACTGAGGAAGGGACTAACTGAGGAAGGGATAAACTAAGGAAGGGACAAACTTAGGAAGGGACAAACTGAAAGAGGGACAAACTAAAAGAGGGATAAACTGAGAAAGGGACAGACTGAGAAAGGGACATACTGAGAAAGGGACAGACTGAGGAAGGGACAAACTGAGAAAGGAACAAACTGAGAAAGGGACAAACTGTGGAAGGGACAAACTTAGGAAGGGATAAACTAAGGAAGGAACAAACTTAGGAAGGGACAAACTGAGAGAGGGATAAACTGAGAGAGGGAAACAATGTGGAAGGGACAAACTGAGGAAGGGACAAACTGAGAAAGGAACAAACTGAGGAAGAGACACACTGAGGAAGGGACAAACTGAGAAAGGGATGAACTGAGGAAGGGACAAACTGATAAGGAACAAACTGAGGAAGGGAAACAATGTGGAAGGGACAAACTGAGGAAGGGACAAACTGAGAAAGGAACAAACTGAGGAAGAGACACACTGAGGAAGGGACAAACTGAGAAAGGGACGAACTGAGGAATGGACAAACTGATAAAGGAACAAACTGAGGAAGGGACAAACTGAGGAAGGAACAAGCTTACTCCATGACTATATCATGCGCTTTCTGTATTGTCGTAAACTGTATGTCGTATGTTTTCTATAATTTATATCATCGAGGTCTATGTGGTACATAATTGTCGATTTCTGAGCATGGTATAATTAATCTTGTATCGTCGTGACTTTAATGTATATAGGGTTTTGTCTCTATAGTTGTACCCGTCGCATGAACGTCCTGCGTGACTTACCTCGACATAGACGGCAAGAGGCATAACCAGAACTGCGACCATGATATCAGCCAAAGCCAGAGATACGATGAAGTAGTTGGTCACGGTCCTAAGGTTCCTTTCGAGGAAGACGCTGGCACAGACGAGGCCATTTCCGGCCGCTGTGAAAACCGGAAATATGAGCAACAACAGCGTCCAGTACTGAGCGGATTGGCCAGCAAACGAGGATGTATCGTCGTAAGAAATGTTAGACGAGGCGGAGGAGGAGTTGGAAGGGTCCGGTGAATAGTAGAATAGCTCGTAAACTGAGGAAGAATCGGCGGATCTCCATGACTTCCACGGTGATTCGCTGAATCCGGAATCTGATTCGAAGAACCGTCCAGACTCTGTCTTCTTCATGAATGGTTCATCTGTCCAGGAAGGATGCTGGAATAAGAGGGGAAGATTGAACGGTAGTAGCATTGCCAGTCTGCGTCTTCGACCACCGCAATTTGTATCTGATGGTGTTTCTGTCAACAACGGAAGTTCGGAGTTTTACCAAATTTGCTCGATTCCTTTCGGTGGAATTTCTACAAGCAGAGAGAATTTATACAAGCACAGAGAATTTATACAAGCACAGATAATTTATACAAGCACAGAGAATTTATACATGCACAGAGAATTTATACAAGAACAGAGAATTTATACAAGCACAGAGAATTTATACAAGCACAGTGAATTTATACAAGCACAGATAATTTATACAAGCACAGAGAATTTATACATGCACAGAGAATTTATACAAGAACAGAGAATTTCTACAAGCACAGAGAATTTATACAAGCACAGAGAATTTATACAAGCACATAGAATTTATACATGCACAGAGAATTTATACAGGAACAGAGAATTTCTACAAGCACAGAGAATTTCTCCAAGTACAGAGAATTTCTGCAGGCACAGAGAATTTCTACAAGCACAGAGAATTTCTACAAGCACAGAGAATTTCTACAAGCACAGAGAATTTCTACAAGCACAGAGAATTTCTACAAGCACAGAGAATTTCTACAATCACAGAGAATTTCTACAAGCACAGAGTATTTATACCAGTACAGAGAATTTCTACAAGCACAGAGAATTTCTACAAGCACAGAGAATTTATACAAGCACAGAGAATTTATGCAAGCACAGAAAATTTGTACAAGCACAGAGAATTAATACAAGCACAAAGAATTTATACAATCACAGAAAATTTATACAAGCACAAAGAATTTATACAATCACAGAGAATTTCTTATACTGACGGAAACTTAAATATCTCATTTAAACGAATTGTCCTCGTGTTTCACGGAACAGATATGCGTTCCTCGTCGCTTCGGTAGCTCAGTTAGTGATTAATTGTAATTATAGCAGAGCATTTATATAGCGCCTCTTTAGAGCATCTTTAGGGAGGGGGATAGATGATACCCGTAAGCTCCCTATAGGTCGACTCAGCCTTCCACTCCCTAGGCGGCAACTGTAAAATGAGCGGCGCCTAACAGGCTGCCAAGACGTGCGTTAATTAAGACCTTGATAATTGTACTGTCTTATGTTTCAATGTTACTTACTGCGGTTTGTCCGTGAGCTTGCCAATACACACGAATATATTATTATCTCATGTGCACTGTTTACATGGCTATATCAGTCAATGTGGCTCTCAGTCAGACAAAAAATGGACGTCGACAAAGGATTAACTTTATGTGCGTTTAAGCATCTTTATTAAACGGATATATTGTTTTGACTAGAAAATGCTGACTCAGCAGTGAAAGTGAACTTTTAGAGAATGTCAGAGTTATCCAGAAAGATAAACATTAGAAGAGAAACGCTAAACGTCGGAAATAAGACAGAGGATAATTTATTGTATAGTTTCCTTTGTAAAAATGATGGATTTGACAAGAATATCAGATAATGCGTTGGGAAGTACTCTAACTACTTTTGTTCTGCCGCATCAATGCTGATGGATGTTCCGAGCCATATCGATCCCGGATATGAATAAATGTCATACATTTAAAACTGTGATTAGAAGAACAAAGACGTCGAGACAAGAGGCTAACCTGCATTGACTGTTATCGCCATTTGGATATCAATCCAGAGAAAATCGAGCCATCCTTATGAGACAATTATCTAGCTGAAAATAGTATGCTTATTATAAATGAAAATAAATAAATTTTAAAATTAAATTAACAAAGACGGTTCAATACTTTCATTTCTGCACCGCCCTGAGAGTAGCTTATGTAGCACTATCATCTGTCTGTAGCACGCACAACGACTGATGCGGTGCATACATCATACAAAGTGCGCGTGTTCGCCTTTATATAGACGAGCCACATGCAACTGTCCATCAACGAACAGCAAGTGCGCGCTTCTATTTATAGGCGCATGCTGGTAGCATGCAGTCAGAGAAATCGATGAATCACGTGATATGCGTCCTTCAGTTACCCAGAAGACCGTCCCCGTTCTGGTCTGCAGCCGTGACTTCCCGAAGCACGTTCGAACAAATCAGTTACCAATGCCAACTTCATTAAGTAGCGCGCCGCTGTGTTCGTAGGCCTGCCACTGGTTGACCCTAGTTTCGTTTCTGCTCATTGTTTGCTTCCTGATGCTATTTCAGTTCTTAATGGCATTTAGGCTAGCGCAAAGAACACCTCTGATTATTGTTTAAAGTTTCGCTATATATGCATATATATATATATGTATGTATATATATAATATATATATAAAATATATATATATGTGTGTGTGTGTGTGTTTTATATATATATATATATGTTTTATATATCTTATATATATATATATAAAACACGTTTTGATAGATAAAAATAAATAGATGCATTGACTTAATTCAGCTTCTCGATATTCAGGCCTGGGCTTTCATCGAGAGTTGAACTTAAGTCCAGTGGCGTCATAACTCAAAAGCGCCGAGAGAAGAGCTCAATGTCTTCCATCTGCATGGAATATGAAGGTCCCATAAATCGCAAACAACCGGATGTCGGCATTTGCTTTCTAAACGCAGCGCCTCCTCGTGGCTCTGAGTGGAATGCCGTCGATCTTAACGCCGCTCTACAGAATAATTGTAGGCAGATAACGGATCCTGGACGCACCAGTGATGTTGGGTTTCTGTGAAGGCCAATTCGTCACATTTAAAGGAATTGAATTTAATAAACACGATAGTTATAACACTTTCTATAAACAATTGAAAACTGTTCTTTCTAGAGGGGGGTCGGGCTGGAAACGCCTCAAAGTAGCAGGGGACATTTTAAGAAATTTCCGCTGGTGGGGTGTTTTGAAAAAGAACAATTTTTCACGTGAAATTTTAAGTCAAAAAGCACTGAATCAGAGAAACTTGGGAGACATACATTTTAAATATTTGAACTTTCAAGCAGTCAATTTATCAAAATGAACACAGTATTAATGAGAATTTCAACTTCAAGCCTCAAGGTCATAATAAGATATCATTTAATCATTGGTTGCGACTGGTGGGAATAAAAAGGGTTAAATTCACTGATGGGGAAAAGGGGAAGGACAGGTGGGGAATTTGAAAGGGCTGGTTGGAATTTCCCCACCAGTTAACTGTTAAAAAATGCCCTGCGAAGTAGTAATCGTTTAGAGGTGCTATGGAAATACTCTAAGTGAATGAATGAATGAATGAATGAATGAATGAATGGGTATGATGCTTTTGAATTAGCGAATGATATTTTGTTACCGTTGGCTGATATCTTAAAAGTCCAAAAACATGCAGGGGCAATATATGCAATTATGCATGTAGGCCTATAGCTGCGTCAAGCATAGATCTACTTTTCCCACTGGATTTTCAAGCATTCCACAACTCGGAAAACCTATTACATGGAAACTGGCGCTGACAATGAGTAATATTTTATCGTGTTATCAGTGGCGTCACGTTATTGCTCATAGGCAGACTCCAGCAGTATGGACGGATGAGTTGGCCATGATGACCTGATATTCCATGCAGTGTCAGTCATGCAAGTACAAACCAGGTTTCGTGTTTTTGAATATGCCGCATTGATTTCTAGCGTCTTATATACAGTATGATCAGTGAGATTTTCGGACTCTTTATTTCTAATTCTATCTGTCTCAACAGTCGTCATTTTACGACATAAACCCGCTGTTTTTAATTCGTTTTTCATATATACTTCCTGTCTTTTAGCTGTCTTCCTTCAAATACAGCCTTCTGTCTTTCTTATTTTCTTCCGTTCGTACTTCCTCTCTATAATCCTTCCTTTTCTTCCTTCTCTCCTTCCTTCCTTTCTTCGTGTCTTTCTTTATTTCTTCCATCTTTCACACTTCCAACCTTCCTTATTCCCTCCTTCCTATCTTCATTTCTTTATTCCAAGTTTACTTGCTTCCTTCTTCCACATTTCCTTTCTTTCTTACTTTCTTTCTTCCTTCTTTTCTTACTTCATTCTTATTTATTTTCTTGCTCTACTCAGAACTCAGCCATAGTTCGATTCACTCCCCTTTCTGCTACCGACGCAGTTGTTTTTTTCTTCCTAAAAATATCTGCTTTTTTAAACGAACTAAGATTTCCACTGCGGTCTTTCATCCGAGGCAGTTTATCCTATTGTTTTGAATTATATTTAAATATATCACATACAGATTGCCAGGAATGTTTCTTTATTGTTTATGTGTTTGTTCCAGATTATGCGTTTTTTCGCTATACACCAAGGGGAGATTTAGTACAGTGCCTGCCTTAGGGGCCTGCGAACCGTGCCGTCGCACAGGCCAGCAACTTAGGTGGGCCCCAAAACGTCACAGAAAATTAACATGAACAAGACACCCTAATAATAATATTATGATTTCGATTAGATCTTCTCTTTTGTCAATTCAATAAAAGTCAAATTTTACAACAGTTTAGTTTGTCTAAAAAATATTTTAGTGTTATAATATTTAACTTTCAATTTTACTTGTCGTAGGGCCTACTTGTTAACATTCTACTAAAATAAAATGATTATAAATGAAAAACAATTTGACTTGTATCATGGGGGCCCGTACAGTATACCCTGCACATTGCACAAGGCCTTAAATATCCCAAGGCCAGCACTGCTTAGTAGCTTTGCATTATAAATGCCTGATGGATGGTCTTAAAGGATTCACTCTGTAACAAAAGCGCCTGACTACAATAATCCATTTCCGTAAATGACCACAAAAAACGGGTAAGATAGGCCTACTATGAAAACGCCCGAGTTACATGAATAACGGCGAGCCGCAAGCAATCGATAATGATTGTGTGATGAAAGATATAGTCTGGGTCAGCGATGCAAAATCAAAAGGATCTGAGGCTAGAGAGGACAGGAAAATGGTGTCAATGGGGTCTGAGTTGAGGTCCTAATAGGGTCAAAGACGAAACCTTCTAAACCTGATGACACTGTCTTCTTATTATTCGGAGGCATTATTTTCATGTTCATTGTCGCACAACGTTTGACGTTTTTATTGAAAAATTATGCAAACGTATTCCGCCCGCATACAGGCTACGTGTGTGACGCTATGTGGATTGTGACTGTTGCGTAATCCGGGTTATGCATGTGACGTTATGTGGGTTTATTATTTATGTGACGTCACGTGGACTGTGTGACGTTATGTAGGTTATGTGTTTGAAGTTATGTGGGTTGTGAGTGTTACGTAATCAGGGTTATGTGTGTGACGTTTGTGGGTTGTGACTGTTACGTAATCTGTGTTATGGATGTGACGTCATGGGGTTTATTAATTATGTGACGTCACGTGGACTGTGTGTGACGTTATGTAGGTTATGTGTTTGAAGTCAGGGGCGTCTACTCCATAGAAACCTTGGAGCAAATGCTCCATCCAAAAAAATAGGTGTATGTACCATCATTATTGGGGGGAAGGAGCGGGAAAGGGGAAAGAGGAGGGAGGGGAGAGGAAGTTGCTCCAATGACTTACGGGGGATAGACGCCCCTGTTTGAAGTTATGAGAGTTGTGAGTGTTACATAATGTGGGTTATGCGTAGGACATTATGTGGGCTATGAGGGCGACGTTACGTGGGTTTATTATTTTTGGTGACGTAATGTGTCCTGTGTGTGACGCTATGTGGATTATGTGCGCGACGTAATGTATTCTGTGTGCGATGCATAGGCGTAATTTGTTGGGGGTACGAGGGGTACCCGTACCCCCCCCACACTTTTTGGACTGGGGGTACCGTACCCCAACTTTTTGAACAATGCCAATCAATATTTCATTATTGTGCCTACCCAGAGATCTCAATATCAGCCTAGCTTCGTGAGTGTAAGAAATTGGTACCCCCACTTTTTAGACCAAAGTTACGCCTCTGGTGCGATGTACACGTAGGTTACTGTGGCCAGTGTGTGATGTAATATATGCTCTGTCACTGTGGGTGTGATTTAACGAAGGCTGTGTATGATGTGATGTAGCTTGTGTGATGTAGATATATGATGTCATATCCATTGCACACACAGACGAACTTGAAACATTAAGAACGCGTCTGTTGTTTGGCATTCCATCAGTCATCCCACTAACGAATTTTTACCCTGCATCTCCATCACAGGGGGTGCGAGATAGTATAATGGTTAACGTGCCGTATCAACCGAGAGGTCGGGGGTTCAAATCCCCACCAGGGCAGAAGTTTTGTTTGAGATTTCTGCCACACTTGCGCTCCCTAGTGACATCAGCTATAATGAGTACACTAACCGTACACTGTCGGTGGGAAGATGAGACGGCGAGGGAGAGGACTGGCCACCCGCCTTCATATGCCGAAGCTAAGAAACTTAAGTCGCCAACACTCCATACCCATGGCTGCCTCCGTGACTAGCTCAGAGGACTGCTCTTCTTCTCTTTTCCATCAGAAACTCTGACCGGAAGAGAATCTCAAACATTATTTATTTTGTAGATTTCATTCGACTTGGCGTTGAGTTGAGAGCCGGTAGTTTTGTTTGGGGAAGTACAGAGTTTATGATTGCGTTGAGTGTTTATTTGTTTCAGATGTGATGGTGCCAATCATTTTGCTTGTACGTCAGACTTGACCGAAGACAGCTGGAGCCTGGAGGCAGTCAAATGCAGATCACGACGATTAAAATCACTTCCAAGACAGTAACGTTGCTTCTTTCGTTCTGTGCTAGGAGTTAACCAACTGAAATAAATCTTTTGCCAAAATTTAGTACGCAATCGACAAGTAGGGCCACGTTAACCCAACATTATATAGAATGGTGTCAGAATTGTATATTATGTAGAAGATTTTATATCGCTCTAGCTTCTCAAATTATTGACGCATTAAATAACCTATAAACGCCTATATCATTTAAGTGTTCCAAATAATTTCGACGTTTTACCTCCATAGATCTCACGTACCAGAATATAAAAGTGTAAAATAACCAGAAAATAACCGAAAAATTGTAAATTAAAAGAAAGAACATGAATAAATAAACTGTTAACGTTTATGAACATCATAATCAATCATTCTACTAACAGAATACGAAGCTGTTCTGTTGAGTTCTCTTCACTTGTACACTAGATGGCTTCAACTTTTACAGCCACATAATACATAATAGTGGAAATTTCGTAATCGTAATCTCTAAATTTGTAAGGCGATACTTAAAAGCTAAGCGCTGGGCATCGGCTTATTCACGAGTGCTACATCGTGGCATAGGGTTTGTCCATAGATTCCAAAAGAAAATCCGAGTCCGGTCGCTATGGAGATGGAGGCTGAATACCTACAAAATTAATGTACACGTTGTGTGGACGGATCTTAGATAAATCTCTAAGCACAAGTAAGTGATGTATATGACCTGATTCTTGCCGCGTGTAAGGTAGGGCATGATGATCTGCATATGGGTGATAATCTGGTCTTCGTCTGATTGATGATCGGCAGCGGTTGAGAAGGTGTAACAGAAGCGTCGAAGGACATCCGGCGATAAAACTCCGGGATTTCTTTGAAAAGGATGACCAGAAAGGCCGGGTGCATATTCGCTTATGAAGGAAGACAGCATTAGCATGTAGATAGACAGACTGACAGACAGGCAAACAAGATCGATTTACCTCTCTTTATCTTGAAGGTTTTTTGTTCAAAGTTCTGTCTCTGTCTCTTTGTTTCTGTATGTCTGTCTGAATGTCTGTCTGTATGCATGTATGTTTCTCTCTGTGTGTCTCTCTATGTGTGTCTCTCTGTCTGTCTCTGTCTGTGTCTCTGTCTGTCTGTCTGTCTGTCTGTCTGTCTGTGTCTCTGTCTGTCTATCTGTCTGTCTGTCTGTCTGTCTGTCTGTCTGTCTGTCTGAGATTCCACTTAGAGCTGTTCTGTCCCGGGCCTTCTTCCATGCTCTTTGAAGGTCGATTTTCAACAGTTCTGATAGGCCTTAAATACCGAATCTGGCTACCAAATTGAGTTTCGTATCATCATGTAATTAGCGCTCAGTCAAAACAAATTCGATAGGCAAGCAGGTAAGGTCAGCTGAGTTCAAGGTCAGAACCAAGGGTCAGTGAGACGGCTACGGTGGATGGTGCTTTAATGGTAGCGGCAAGATCGAGAGGTAAAGGGAGGAGGAAGAAAGAGGATATGCTCTGTGGGAGCAGTTGCACACCGTAGCCTTAACCACTTAGCAGTTTGCTCGGAAACCATAATGTAGTAGGCTCTCTAGCAAACGTCATAAAACCGAAAGCTAATTTGGCGATGACGTTGACGTGCTAAATTCAGTTTGCCTGTGCGGAGGAGGAACTGCCTGGTGCAACAGTTTCGTCCAGTCGAGGTTCGGATGGCCTGAATTTCTCCCTCGATAATAGACGATCCCAGATGCCTATCTGAATGATTTATGGTGTAAACGTCTAATTCACACACACACTCACTGGTCACGGCGTTTAAGGTCGAAAATGCAGTCAACTCTCACAATGGAATTCATTAGATCATATCCTTGGGGTCTATTCAGCCAAGGATAATTCACTCTATGGTTCAAGAAACGTAAGATCCCTTGCATTTCGCAGAGCGATCGGGGTCATAGCGGCCCGCAGACCACAGGACGTCTGACGCAGAGTATCGACCGCTGCTCGAGTGCCGAGCCGTGGACTGGGCGACGTCCATCGCAGGCGACGGATCTTGACATCTGCGATGAACATTTTTAATCACCGTGAAGAATTCATGCGGCTCAGATCATCGCCCTTGGCAATTTCACGAGTGATTAGTTACGAGTTAGCTGGATAGTTTATATAGCGCGCACAAACACAAGCAGGCGTCTATTATACACTCGTTTACCCTGTGTCATTTATTCACGACTGTATCTATAGGAGACTGATAGATCCAACCCGTCATGCAATTTGTCTTCATGCCTTACATTCTGAACTATAAAACACTGTATAAATCAAAGTGCGACCGTACGTTACTTATCGGAATATTAACGTACGCGTACAGTACGTAGGCCTACGTTATCGAAAAAATAACGTACGCGTACGTTAAAAATGCCACATTCAGAAAGAACCTCAATACAGTTATAGTCTTATAACGTACGCGTATCGTACAGGTAGGCTACGTCAAAATGATCAGTTTAGCTCTACAGTAGGCTATTAGTCTCCCCGTGCGCAGGCCTAATCACATGTATTTACGAACGGTACCGAAATTCAGTATCACCAAAAAATGACCACTGACACTGACCATTCTATAAAGTGTGCCGTAAAATCTTAATTATCTTCATATTATCCATTAGACAGAATATTAACAATTTGGAATTTAAAGTATAGATCATTGAACTGATGTAATGGTTAAAATTGTTACGACCGTCAATCACCAACTGTTATTAACTTTTCTTGTGCATAATATTATGTACTTTATTTTCGTCATGAACTGATGTCAACGTACGCTAACGTACGGCATAATAACGTACGCGTACCATAGGCCTACGTACGTTATAGAAAAAAATAACATACGTTCCGTACGTACGGTCGCACCTTGATATGAATCCTATCCCGGCTGTTCTTCCTCTTCTCCGTATCTTAGTCGTAATCAAATGCCGTATCGGCCGTAATCGCAAATTCCGCGTTTCTCCAGTGACCGTAAAAACCATGGGAACAGCTCGATCAAAACAAAGTCGTTCGGCGATTCAGATTGGGTCAGTTGGATTGCGAATAAGAATGCGGCTGAAGAGCGGATCCTTCCTGTCGAGTTTGAGTGTCTGTGTTAAATGTTAAACAGGTCGATCAAATTACGTTGTTGGTCGCAAAGAAATGCAGTTTACGATTGCGAACTGTTCTCAATGGGGAAACTTGTGCGCATATAGATCCCCTCAGTTCTGCAATGCTAGTGAGAGGGAGGGTCATCTAATTGCGGTCAATGGGAGGGGTATGTCCGAAGCGGTGATCTGCATTTAAATCGGATAGGCTATATATAATAGGCCTATATATATTATATAGAATATATCTATATAAATAAAGACAAGACTCTGTCTGTCTCTCTGTCTGTCACAGCGATCTTTGACCGCGATGCATTTCTACAGCTTTGGACCTTTTCACTCCAAACCTTCACTACTGTCTCGGGGTGGGCATTACACACCCAGTGTAAGGCTTCGCGTTCCCCGTTTTCACCGCTACCATGGTCTCCCGGGCCAAAACCTACCCGGGCAATGCATTTTTAGCTGGTAAAAAACAACCTATTTTCACTCGCCAGATGGCGCCGCCGGGTTAAGCAGCTACAGTACGGATTCGCTAGAGGGATTGAAACTTTCACTCAACTAAACCCGGCCAACGCCGGGTTAAGCAGTGTTTTGTTGCGTATTCGCTAGAGGGATTGAAACACCCAAAACGCCGGGTTAAGCAGCTTCGTTTTGACCGCAACCATGGTGTCCCGGCCCAAAACCTCCGAAACCGGGGAAAAGCCGGGTAAACCAGCTAGTATTATATATAGGCCGATTTAATTAAAAAGCCCGCGTTGTGGTTGCTCTTTCAATTTCTCTGTGTTAGCAACACTTTTAATCCAAAAGTAGATCCTTACGCATTCAACTATAGGTTAAATACATCTTAACTACATAAATAACTAACTGAACTAAATAACACATCTGTACTAAAGAACACATCTTAACTAAAAAAGATATCTTAATTAAAGAACATGTCTTAACTAAAGAACTATCTCAACTAAATAAAGAACTATCACAACTGAAGAACACATCAAATTAAAGACCTATCTTCAAAGAACTCTTAACTACAGAAGACAACTAAAGAACACATCGAAACTGAAGAACTATTTTAACCAAAGAATACATCTTAAGTAAAGAAAACCTTGACTAAAAAACTATTTTAACTAAATAAATATCTTACCTTAAGAAATATTTCAACCAAAGAACTACCTAAACTACAAAAACTATATCAACTAAAAAGACACCTTAACTAAACAAAATCTTAACTAAATAAATATCTCAACTAAGGGACTATTTTAACTAAAGAACAATCTTTATTAAAGAACTGCCTTAACTAAATAACAATCTTAGCCAAAGAACTCTCTTAGCTAAACAACTAGGGGCCTATCTTAGCTAAAGAACTATCCTAGCTAAAAAGCGCATCTTAAGCACAGCTAAAGAATATCTCAACCGAACAACTACCTTAACTGAATAACTATCTTAACTAAGGAACTACCTTAACTAAAGAACAGTCTTAACAAAAAAGACACATCTTAGCTAAATACTATCGTACCTAAAGAAATATCTTAACTAAAGAACTATCTTAACTAAAGAGCACATCAAAGTAAAGAACTATCTTCACTAAGCTAAAGAAATATGTTAACTAAAAAGCTATCTCAACTAAAAAAACTATCTTAACTAAAGAACTATCTTATCTAAAGAGCTACCTTATCTAAAACCTATCTGAACTAAAGAACTGTCAACTAAAGAACTATCTTAACTAAAAAAACATCGGAAATAACTATCTTAACTAAATAACTATCTTAACTAAGAAACTATCTTAACCAAAGAACAAACTTAACTAAAGAAATATCTGAACTAAAGAACGATCTTAACTAAAGAACTATATTAACTACACAACTATCTTAAGTCAAAGCTATCTTGACTAAAGAACTGTCTTAATTAAATAACTAACTCAAGTAAAGAACTATCTTAACTAACATTTGCATCCTAACTAAAGAACTATCACAAGTAAACAATTATCTTAACTAAAAAACTATCTTAACTAAATGATTACCTTAACTAAAAAGCGTATCTTAACTAAACAACTATTTTAACTAAATAAATATCTTAACTAAAGGACTGTCTTAACTAAGAAACTATCTTAGCTAAAGAACAATCTTAACTGAAAAGCTATCTTAACTAAAGAACTATCTTAGCAAGAAACTATCTTAGCTAAAAAATTATCTTAAGTACAAAAACTATCCTAACTAAAAAAAACACATCTTATTAAACAACTATCTTAAGTAAAAAAACTATTTTAACTAAAGAACTATCTTAACTAATCAACAATCTTAACTAAAAAAATCTTAACTAAAAAAATATGTTAATTAAAAACTATCTTAACTAAAGAACTATTTTAGCTAAAAGACACATCTTAAATATCTTAACTAAAGAACTATCTTAACTAAAAGAACCATCTGAACTAAAGATCTATGTTAACTAAAGAACTACCTAAACTGAACAGCTATCCTAACTTAAAAAAACTATATTAATTAAGGAATTATCTTAGCTAAACAACTATCTCAGCTACAAAAATTATCTTAACTAAAAAACATCTTTACTAAAGAACTATCTCAACTAAATAAATATCCTAAATAAAGAACTATCTTAACTCAAGAACTTTCTTTACTAAAAAGCACATCTTAACTAAACAGCTATGTTAACTAAATAACTAGATCTTAAGTAAAGGATTTTCTTAACTAGGAAACTATCGTAGCTAAAGAATTATCTTAAGTAAAGAACTATCTTAGCTAAAAACTATCTTAGCAAAGAACCATCTTAACTGAAGAACTATCTCAACTTAAGAACTACCTTAACTAAAAAAAACTATCTCAACTAAAGAAAACTAAGCATTTTAACAAGGAACACATCTTAAGTAAAGACCTGCCTTAACTAAAAAATTATCTTAACTAAACAAACATCTTAACTAAACAACTATCTGAACTAAAGAACTATCTTAACTAAAAACTATCTTAACTAGAAACTATCTTAACTAAAGAAGTATCTTAACTAAAGAACGATCTTAACTAAAAAAAACTATCTTAACTTAAGAAGACTCTTGACAAAGAAACACATCTAACTAACACTATCTTGACTAAAGAAATATCTTAACTAAAGAAATATCTTAACTAAAAAGCTATCTCAACTAAAAAAACTATCTTAACTAAATAACTATCTTATCAAAGAACTATCTTAACTAAGAAACACATCTTAACTAAAGAACTATCTTAACTAAGAAACACATCTTAACTAAAGAACTATCTTAACTAAGGAACTATCTTAGCTAAAGAACTATCTTAACTAAAAACTTTTTTAAGTAAAGAACAATCTTAGCAAAAGAGCTACCTTACCTAAAAACTATCTTAACAAAAAAAACTATCTAAACTACAAATCTTAACTAAACAACTATCTTAACTGAAAAGCTATGTTCACTAAAGGACTATCTTAACTAAAGATTATCGTAGCAAAAATACTATCTTAACTAAAAAACTATCTTAACTAAAGAACTATTTGAAGTAAAGAACTGTCTTAGCTAAGAAAAACTATCTTAACTTTAGGAAAACGGAACAACGCAGGGGACTGTCATTTCACCCCTTCATGATCAACGACATCCCACGAAACGAAGCAGAGCTGTCGCTGTTTGCCGACGACAGCGCTCTGTTCACCGCCGGGAGGAACCTCAAGATACTGCAGGACCGAGCGCAGAGATCGATTAATAAAATACAACGCTGGTGCGATGAGAACGGATTCAAAATTCATCTGACTATACAAGACAACAGTCGAATAGAATGGTGACAGTTGTTGACGATGAAAGCATTTAAAGCTGAGCCAAGTGCAGAAACCATGATGAATAAAATCAATGCTTTCAAATTTTACTTATCTCACCGCAAGAAAATGATCACTATAGAAATGCCTGACTTACACGAGTGAAGTCTGAAAAGAATCCTGACGAGATAATCTTAAAGCTGGCAAGAATCCTGTATGCTGAGGATGAGAGGAGCCAGGCGACACTGGCCGCTCGATGTCATCGAATTAGCACGCGATGTGTCCAGAGAACCAAAAACTGTCCATGGCAAATGCAAACAGCAACAACTGAGAACCAATGAACACTGAACAGACTAATGACCGGTCGTAATTTCATTACGTGATTTCAAGCATTTTGTTTTTAATAGACAAATAAACCTTTAGCTTCCAGTTCATGACTAAATCAGCCAAATCCACATGACTGCACTGCTCGTTGGTCATTATTACTTATACAGTCGTCTTCATCAAAAGCAGGCATTAATGTTTTCCATAAGCATTCAGTAGATATTGCAGTCCAGAACGAGCACGGGGAGATGCCACTACATCTACGATGGCTAGATGACAGACAGTCTGAAGAGGGTGTCAAGATCGTTACCAGCAAAGACCACGAGGCAGAGGAGGTGATGAAGGATCATTGGACCTCGCATATGAATAACCCCAAGAAGGTAAGGAACCGTTGTTTCAACACTTCAAGGAATTCTTCGACATGAAGTATCAAGAGTACAAAGGCCCGGTGTTCCAGAACTCGCCTCCTTGGAGGAACGAACGCATCCAGGTCGACCTGTCGCTGACGAAGTCCATCGACAAGAAGACCGTATCGTCTGAAATCCAGGAGACGCTCTCTCTAGTCTATAGCTCATCGACAAGTACCGAAACTACACCTACATATACACGGACGGGTCCAAGTACGAAGACACGGCCGCGGCAGCAGTCGTGATTCCTGAGATCGGCTACAGAAGAATCCTGAGGATGGCAGACTCGTCCAGTGTGTATGCAATCGAATTGACGACGATACGGGACACTATCGACTAGATCTGGAAGAACTGAACGTCCACTAGGGACAGGTTCGCTATCTTCACAGATTCTCTCAGTGCTGCGGAGTCGGTGAAAACACGGCGGTCTGACTCGAGACCAACACTGATGATCGAGGTACTCGAAAGCATCAACAGACTTGGCCCAGGCAACTTCACGGGGGTCTGGATTCCGAGTCACGTGGGTATCCGTGGAAATGAAGAAGCTGACGCAGCGGCTAAAGAAGTACTCCACCTACCGGAAATCAACTCCACTACGTACATATGTAAGGCCCCATTATATTTTAATGAAAATAGCTCAGTCTAGTGGTATGATTAAAATGGTTTTATTCACAAAATAACATATGAAGCATAGTCTACCTTTCACAGCAGTATTCGTCAGTTCACCAAAGACGTACGAACGGTAGACAGACACGTGCAACTTCTTCGTCAGCATAAGAAGAAGTGACACAATAACTCTTCTTCGTGGAAGAAGAGCACTCCTAACACGAGCCTCAAACGTACACGATAAACAGCAGCGCTGTCGGCCTCAGAGGGCAACGAGACAACGAGCTTGAAAACGAAGGAGTTTGCCTTAGGCCCTCCTATACAAACTCTACATACAACTGAATGCTTGGCAGCCACTTAACTACCCGAAGATCCACTTGGATCGGACACCAAAATAGCCAAGGACTTATTCCTTCTCGAATCTTCCTTTTAGACTATAGCTTAGGCCACTCCCTTTAAGGAACTGGTCAAGCTTATCAAGGAAATCCGAGAGCATAGATGAGACATGAGGGTACGCATGTAACAACATCGAGAAAGGAGATGATTGGGAAAATCAAACAGTAGGCCTACGTACTGGGAATTGGCAGAAGGAATACATACACCGACAACCTGAAGGTAGTCTTCTACAAGAAGATCGAGCCGTTCGGTTCAGCCAGAATCAAGTAGACCTACACGGATACCCCGCGGAAGCAAGAAGTTCAGATTACGTTTGGGTAGAGTGCTGCTGAACCAGTGGTTTCACATGATGAAGATGCACCCTGACGGAAACTGCGAAAAGCGCTACGTCCCGGACACCATCGAGCACCTCCTCTTGGAATGCTCAAGGGACAACATCAGGGTCGAGGGGGACAAGACCCCCCAATATTTAACAGTGGTGGGGGACACGGTATATATACTGTTGTCTCCCAGATGGTGAAAACACTTTGGCGCATGAGCGCGAAAAAATGTGTTCACCTCTTTTTTGCCCCCCCCCCGGAATAAGCTGAAATGATCATTGTTTAAAAGTAAGAAAAATTCTTACCCTAGTTAGGCCCATGCCATTAGTTTATGTAAACTCCGAACAGTTTCACAACTGACGAAATGATTTGGGTCCAAATTAAATCAGCGGAATATCGATGGAAGTCACTCTCGTAATTAGGAAAAAATAGCAATGACGTAATTTCATATTACAATTCGATGCTAATAGTTACAGTGAAATGACGTCATTTTTGACGTCATATCGGTCGTATGAGGAATATGAAAACGTATATCACGGGTATTCACCGTTGATCAAAGACAATCAATCAATCAATCATTTATATAGCGCCCCTTCAAGGAAGCTATTCAGAGGCGCTCCCAGCCCAACCCGGCGAAAGAGAACAGTCTTTAGAGCAGAGAAGAAAGCTGTGGATGAATTTCGAGGAAGATATCGCAGCTCAGGAGGAAGCCCATTCCAAATTGTGGGTCCAACCACGGAGAAAGCGCGCCGCTGCATGGTAGCCTAGCGGTGCGTGCGAAAGGAACAGAGAGATCACCACGGATGGCAGAGCGAAGAGAGCGGTGACCAGGTGGAACAGAGACACGAGAACAGAGCTCACGCGGATAGAAGGGAGCACAGCCAAGCTGGCATTTCCAGACATTGGAGGCAACCCGGTATACAATGCGTTGCGAGAGTGGTAACCAGTGGAGGACATCTCGCGTGTATTGACAGACATGGCAAACTTTAGTAATGCGCCCAATCAAGCGCGCAGCGGAACGCAGTATGCGTTCGAGGCAGTTCAGTCGAGTGAAGGGGAGCCCAATATAGAGGGAGCAGCATTAGTCAAGCCGACAGGTAATGAACGCATGAACGACAGTGGCAGGAGATTGGGGGGGAGAGACAGCGGGAAACAACGCGAAGCTGTCGTAGCTGAAAGTAGCAAGCGCGGCTCAGCTGCAAGATATGCGGAGAGAGGGTTAGTTCTGAATTTAAGATGACGCCAAGATCTCTGACAGAGGTGGAAGAGACGATATGGGGGAACTCAGAGGTAAGAGAAGCGTGATCAATCTTAACAAGCTGCCTAGGGGTGCCCCGCCACATGTATTGAGTCTTAGAGGGATTCAAGTGAAGGCGGTTGGAAGGCATCCAGGCAGTCAGAGTTAGTGGAATTGCTCATGAGGCGGACTGCTCCAGCGGCGTCATAGGGAAAGCAGTGGGTGTATGTCGTCAGCATATAAATGATTGGACAAAGAGCAGGTGGTAAGAAGACAACTGAGATCCGAGGTGAAGATAATATAGAGGAGGGGTCCAAGACCGATCCCTGAGGAAGGCCAAAACGGACTGGGATCCACAGGGACCTGGTAGAACAGTAAACAACCAATGAAGAGCAGTCAGAAAGGTAGGAGGCCAGCCACTCAAGGGGCTTTTCAGCAGTGATATTATCGTTAACGAAAACGAAATAAAAACGAAAAAGAAAAGTCAATCGTTAACGAAAACGAAAACTAAAACGAAAAAGATTTCAGAAATGGAAACGAAATAAAAACGAAAACGAAAAAGAGTTTGGAAACGAAAACTAAATAAAAACGAAAAAGAATGGATGTAAAACTAATAAAAACTAAAACGAAAATGATTTTTGGAACGAAAAGTATTGAAAATCCAACCATGTATTTTATTAAAAACAAGATTCGAAATGAAAATCCAACCCCCTCTGTCTCTTTTATTAAATTATCGGTGCGGCAGTTGAACGGCGCATGTCTACATATCTAAAATTATTCCTGTTTGCGGTCTACAATTTCTGTCAAACTATGGGTGCATGTTTACGAAATTTGTTATTAATAATGAGTCTAGTAAAGCTTTTATCCGGTAGGATACGCGAAAGTATTGTATGGGATTACTTTATATATGAAGAAGATAACGACAAAAGCCGATGTACAGTTCTGAATGACAAAGGAAAACCGTGTGGTGTTCGCATAGCTGGTACGTAACTACGCAATTTACGCATCATACTCGCTACTTTTTCCGCATCCGTCTTTTGGCTACACACCCTTACTTTAGTATGTGAAAATATAGTAATCACAATAAGAAACATATTTTGTAATTTTTTATTGCAGGTAAAAATCCAACAAATCTTAAATCACACATAAGTCATAACCATGCCGAGGTTCACACACTCTTAAATTCAAAGGGAGATAGAAACAAGAGAACACAGTCTAAGCGTAAAGTGGAGGATAGGGAGAGCCCGTCAATACAGACTGTGGATGCCTGCATTTCAAGAAAAGAACCTCATACACGACTGATTCTACAGAATATATAAAGCGACTAAAGTCTATAACCAACTTTGTCATAGCCATAACCATAACCATAACCACCAGTTTATTGGTCCATCAACACGTTTACAGTACACGTTATACATAAATCGTCTTACACTATGAATGCTCGGATGGGCACAATTGGGGCACCTGAAAGGACCTAATGAAGAAGAAATTACTTGAGAGCCTTATTAGCGGAATAAGGGTCTCAAGTAATTTCTTCTTCATTAAAGGTAAGCTAACCTACTTTTTCAGAACTTACATTCAAAGTAAACTGATGAGAGAAACGAAAACTAAAACTAAAATGATTTGAAAAACGAAAACTAAAATGATTTGGTTTTGAGAAACTGAAACTAAACTAAAACTAAAATGATTTCAGGAATAGAAACGAAATAGAAACGAAAATGATTGAAAACTAAAAAACTAAAACTGAAACTAAATAGAAATGATTGACACCTGACAGAAATAGAAACTAAAATGATTTTAGGAACGAAAATAACACTGCTTTTCAGATAGACCAAAGGATATAGACAAGCGATGGAGGAGGATCGCATGGTTGACCAAGTCAAAGGCAGCGCGGACATCGACGAGTGCAAGAATGGAGGCTCGTTTGCTGTGGAATTAGAACTGGTTTTACGATTGTGGCTGGCCAGCGTTCAAAATTTTTATAAACTATGAGCCCAATTTGAAACTAATTCTTCCCTGAACAGGAAGCCAGTGCAAAGATTTAAGCACAGAGGTTCAAATTTGGACGTATTAGTTGCATTTTTGCGTTAGTTTGACAAGTAGCGTAGGACTTACACTGTACGTGCATAAAATACTCCTTGGTTGTGTGAGGAGAAATGCAAATGACATCAAGAGTTGAATGGTAACACGCTGGCACGAAGATCAGGATGCAGGTTCGATACCTGCTAGCCCCACAAGGCTAACTCAGCCTTCATTCCCCAGATGGCGATTGTACAATGAGCAGTACAGATGGACACCTTCCATCTGTACTGCCATACAGTTAATTAGACTCCTGTTAAACTTGTTATCGTCCGTTACTACTATATCATGTAATCTTACTGCGTACTTGTCAGTTTGAATTAATAAACGAAGATTAAAAAAGAGGAGTAATTTTCAACTATTGGGAGCAGTCTTTTGATTGAGTTGGTGAAATTACCAATCAGTTCAAATTTATTTTACACAACGACCTCGTGTTACCTAATTGGCACCATATTGGATTACACACATTATATTATCTTTCTTAGTATAGCCTATAATTATCAATTCTGGTTCTTCTGAGAAGTTCCAAGACGAGATGGTTCTTGCACTGAGTAACGTACATCTTTTGGAATTATTTGGGCTTTGTAGATGACCCAACAAACTCCAATTACGTTGCAGTAACTCTGAAATTTCAATCCTTAGGTTAATTGTGAGACGGTATGATAATAAACAAAGAATAACGATTCCTTGCGTTTCCATATCATATCAGAAGCTTCACGAGTTCAATAAATCATGATTTCTTAGAATGCCTCTTACGAAGCAATCAAACTTCGATCGAATCTGCTGCATGCACTACATTAACTGTAGGCCCAATGTTTTAAACTATTACATGTATCACTTATTTTTTAACACAGTCAAAATTGTCATGCAAAACGGAAATGCAGTAGTTGTAATATGAAAAGTTTACAACGGCTTCATTTCACATGAATAAGCTGGTCTCTGACGCGCCTTGTGTGGCGCTCGGATTTTTGTGGAGCTTTACATTACATGTGTCGAGCCTGACTAAAGTGAAATCTTGCCTATTTCAATCTTCGGAAGTTCGGATATATCGAACTGTTGACAATGGTTTGATATACCAAAGTTTTGTTGTAGTTATGTGAACAGTGCTTTTGTCAAGCTCTCAAAATGCACCATGTATACATGTGATAAAACACATGTGCACAGTATTACACATGTCGGTCTATACGCTTCATAAATGTTCAGGTACAATACAATACATACCTATGTACATAAATGTATGTATTGTATGTACATGTAGTTGGAATTATCAATGTTAAGTTCAAGAGCACAGCACACTGGCAGATCAAAAATGTATTCCAATCCATTCACCTCTGCTTCACTGGATTCATATTGTGTGACACTGACAGTTGCTGCTTGTACTGGTACTTAACCATTACACATTTTTCTCAAGACCAAAGCAGTGTAGCATCAGTGGAGTGAAACAGCATAAAGAAATTCAGCAGACTCGTACACAAGCGGCTCAGCTGTTTGTGTTTGAATCCAATGTTTCATTTCAAACAATTCATCGATTCACAAATAAAATATAATTCAGCTCGCATATATAAAAACTAAAATCAGTTAATCCCTTTATCTCTTTAGAACACGATATTGATGTCCTAAGCTATTGTAAACTATCGCATAAATATGCCTAGTTTACAAATGGCCTGCTTTATCTTTGGTCTTACGATGTGGTTTATCAAACAGACGTTTCCATATTAGGCCAACAGAGGACTGCTACCAAGGGACCTAACTATGTACCGTAAATTCCAGTCACTGTGTTGATGCTGTGAATACAAGAGTACTATTGTCAGTGAAAAGGAGAAAATGGATCAACTAACACTATCACTTGTCTATACTTGTTTAAACTCTTTAAATGCTCTGAAATTCTTGGCAGCAGTCAGATTTTGGTTGCACTACTGATCATCAGTTTCATGCTTCTTCTTTTTCTTCTTCTTCTTTTGGCTATCTACTTCCTCTGTTGGCTCATTGTCGGCCTGCTTCGGAGTCTCGGCATCTGCTACGTTGCCCTCGCTCTTCCTTTTCTTCTTCTTCTTTTCACCTGGTGCTAAGAAAATAGCAATGCAACAAACAGTACAGCAATTAACAGCAGTAACTTATCAATTTAAAATTGGATGAGGCAGCAGTGAAGTTTTATTAACTAAATTTCTGTAACTAATGGTGTTCTTGTATTGCTGGATGCTATTAAAAATATGCATTGTTTGTAAAAACACAAAGTAGATTTTTCACAGGAAAGAAACAAGACATGAAAAACATTGCAAAAGTAGAGACTTCTTGTTCCTAAAGAGAAATTGAACTTAGCATTAAATCACAAGACCTGTTAATCTGTGTCTAAAAATTTGAAAATGAACCTGAAAATCATTTTAACACCATATTTGGGAGCCATATCCATAACTGCATTATAAAAAGGTTGTACTGTTTTATACTCTAGAAGTTTACTTCCTTCTCAGTTGCTGGACCTACTTTTTGGACTATCTCTGTGTCTGTGCGCTCTGCTCAGTCACTTGTGTCATATCATTCTCAACTTAAACCTACCTCTTTCAAACTACTTATTCACCATATCAGGCAAAACTGACTAGTTTCCTTACTGGTAGGCACTTTCTCTTCAGTGGTAGTGTCAAGATCCATTTTCATCTTTTTCACCGGCTTTTCTGGTTCAGCTTCAGCTTTTCTCTTTTTTGGAAGAGTTGAATCACCTCCGGTTGGTGTAGACTTTATCACACTGAAAGTTGCAAAGGTTTGCAATATCATTATTATACTGCATGAACAAGGAGCAAAGTGCATCAGTTTAACACTTCAATGATGAGATTGTACTAAAAATGACCAGGAAACCAATGCAGTTAGTCGTTACAAAGTGTTAGGTAAATTTTTGCTAGTCCACTTGAATTACAATTTCAAAGCCTAACATGTTACGAAATTATTCAGAAAATAGATAAAAATCAGCTGAAATCAGACATATATGTTTGTGCAGTTCAAGAAAATAGCCTAATTCACTTTCAGAATTACTTTTCACACTTGCAAATTTCAGATTTTGTGTTACTGTTTTGATTTACCTCTTGTTTTCGTATTTTTCAAACTGTGGACGCTTCTTCCCACTGCCAGACAACTTCTGTTTAAAAAAACAGTTTCCATTTCCACATGACTTGACATTTAAGAAAGTAACTGCTTTATAAGTCACATAAAATGACATTTGTGACAACATTAATCACATTATATTTCAATTCTCTAAGTACACAAAACTCTGAACAGACTCAGTGCAAAAGAAGTCTCACCTTTACACAGTACTTCAAACCCGAACAGAATTCCATTAGTCAAAGTAAATTATTTAAATAGACAACCAGTCAGTGAAATATAAAAGCAAACCCAAATGGTTTGCCAACTTAAACTTGACGTAAAGGTTGTCAGCGTTAACCAGTCAATTTATACAATATTCATATAGGTGTGTGAAGATCAAAAAGTACAATGTGGACTCATGAACGTGGTTCCAGATAATGCGCTATTCCGCTTAAAGTGAAGTGGTGTTATGTCCCCCAAAGCTATTAACATAACATGCCCTATCAGTTAACTTGTCTGACGAACAGTCGGATGGATGGTCAAGCAAACACACTGACGGTCGGACAAACAAACTGACAGTCAGATTTGGATGGATGGTCGGGCATATGGACCGACGGTCAGTTGGACAGTCTGATGGATGGACAGTCTGACTGGAGGATGGACTATGTTTTGATTGATGGCTGAATGGACTGTTGGATGAATGGACTGACAATCGTCAGATGGACAGACTGACGGATGGATGGACCGACGAATCTAGACAATAAGTTTTTTCTGCATTAGTCCGTTATACACATGGTGTGGTGTGCGTGCCGTGTCCGATGTCTTGTCCCCAACGACTTTGACTCAACGGGTCCACACTGTACATCATAAAACATGGGACATTAAACTAAAGCAAAGAATTTCTGGGACAAACTCACTTTGTCGTCATCCATTGCCAGCATCCTTCTCTCTAGTTTTGCTTTTGACTCAATGGCAATTTCAGTATCGATAGCATCCTCACTCATTGCATCGCATCTTACAGCAAGAGATGTTTTGGCAGCCAGCATTCGAGCAATCTATAGGCAAAAAAATCTTCAAATTAACTTCAATAAAGTAATGTAAACAGAGGTGCTCATGTTAGGGAACTGTGTACACAGCATAATCAAGAGAGGTCAAATCAAATCAAATCAGATCAAAAAGTCTTTATTGCAACCAAAAAAAAAAAACGTAACAAGCTTTCCATATATCAACGCAAAAAACCACAAGAAAAAATACATCTTTTCGATTATAAATACAACATATAAATACTGGTTAAAGGTTGCAAAGGGTGGCCCCAAAGGGATATAATCCCGCTAGGCGGGGTCACCCATACAACGTATTATAATTTCTAAATTCATGGCTGGCTTTTCTTAATTAAGTTCAAACTCGCTTAACTAAATTCTTAACTAAATGGCTCAACAGCCGGGCCCCGGTGTGCACGTACACGCCCACCAATTGGAGATGTCTCTTCTGTTAATTAAGGCTTTTGTCATATCAAACTGGGGGGAGCTAGGCTAGGGAGGTCAAAAGGCTTATGAAAAGGACAAATGATAAAAGACACCAAGAGCATGGAAGACCATGATTGCCACTTTGGGCCCACAGCTGGCCAATATCTGCATATCATAAGCCAGCTTTGGACCCAATGAATTTGGCTGTTGAGGAAGAAATCGGAGCATGATAGCTGAGCGAAACCAAACTTGAACAGCACATAGGTCTTTGTAATGATTCAGCATTGGATAATTAACCTATTACTTTGTTTTGCCTCTATTCTTGTCATTGGCTAGATAAAATAACAATTAACTGGCACTCAGTTTTCAACTTCGAGATATTTAGTCATTAGTCTTAAACACAGGAATATCAAGACGCACCTTTCCCTTGTATTTGGGATTACACTGTCCTACGAGCGATGCGTGGTAGATTAAGCCATATTTCGGTGTATCATGCTTTGTCTTCAGTGCTCGGAACAGCGCCTTCTCAGCTCCGAGAATTTGCACAGTAGACGCAGCACACTTAGACAAATTGAGCAGTGAACCTAAAACACAAAGGTCAACATAAGGCCAATCTTATAGATACAGTATAGCACAATAAAAAGCAAACTTAGAATCTAAATTGTGATGCTCTAGCAAGCAATAGGAAACAGTGGTATGAAAATCGTATTCAAGATGTTTCAAGGCTAATTAAACGTGAACAAAATGCCTCTTTACCTTTCTTAACTAGTTAAAGCAAAAATTTACGGTAGTACACTGAAACCACCGCAATGGATAAAAACAATATAAACTGGGGATATTTGAGACAAATATTAGTAGCTAATGTTAGCTTATAATGGAGTAAACAAATCCATTAAATGTATATAATCTGTATAAACATGTCTAAGTTGCTGTACACCAAAATACGGTTTGCAATTCTATTCTATATTGCCGTCTTCAACTGCCATAAATAATACTAACTAGTGGCCCTATATAAATCTGCCATTACAATTACCTTACAGTCAGGTTGCATAACACATGCAATGAGGTTTTTCTAAAGCTGAACTAAATTTTGGATCTACGTACTTGACTGTGTAACAGTGTTATATATCAGAATCTGTCACAGTGAAGCAAGTATCATGACCCAGCTTGCGCTATGGGTCATTCCATGTGAAATCAACCAAAATCCAGAAACAACCCCACCACACCATCTCAGAATTTGATGATATTTGGTCAGTTATTAAATCAACAAGTCTTAGGAAGCCATGTAAAATATTAGCTCATAACATTGCATGGTATTCAAGATTTAAGTTGTTCACGAGCTGTTGTTACCTAGCCAATATAAAAGTAGTCATATCTCAAATACCATGCTACTCATTGCGATGCATATCATTGCTATGCTATGCTGTTACTCTGATTTACACCATAATGAAGTAAACAAATCCTGGTTTAACACACATCCCCAAGTACAAAACAATGTTGATGCCCATCTTCTAAGATACAGATCTATCACTATTCTAATAATTAACTATTCTAATAATTAACTATTCTAATAATAACTGTATGTTGTATCTGATACATTCTCCTTAAATCAGCAGTTAAGATCTAACTGACAAATTACCTGCATGAGCAATAAGCCTCGCTCCAACCAGCTCGCCTAACATTACGGTAAGGTTGGGTGCAATAACTGCCATACGATTCCTTAGGTAGTCGTACAACTCTGCTCTAGCATCTGACCACGTTATGACCTACAGAAGAAAGTAAACCTCATTAAGACTGCAATCTGGTCAGTGATAACTTTAACAGCTCACCACTGTATCTAACAGTGCAACTGAACCAATATAACCAGATCAAACGAATACTTTGAAACATTGTAAACCAAATTTGTGACAAAATGAGTTGTATGTCACATCTTTTCAGTTTTGAGATGCTAAAACTGTTTAATAAAAGTGCAATCTAGTTTCAATTGCTTTTAAAATGAGCTATCACTTCTCGACATCATCAAAACAGTTGAGGAGATAACCATATTCTAAATATTATGTACATGATATGATAGAAATATTGAAGAAAACAAGATTACTTGAATTTTCTCATAGGAATTGAATTTTCTCATCAGTTTGGCATAATGAACCACTAGTTATAATTAGCTCCTAACGAGTTTCCTTCACTCTCTTGCAGCAGAAGTGGTCAATATCAGCCACATAACAAAAACCCACCCATTTGGCATATAATTAGCTATATTTATACATGTTAGATAAAGGAAACGTTGTACATACTAAAAATTCCGTATATGGGTTTTCCAATAGTTTGGTAACGTTAGAAGGGCAACTTTGGCCGATGCTTTCGGTAAACAATTACATAGTCACTTAAATTTTAAGTCTCGTCCCCTGTTGGTCATTGGTCATTCTGCAGTCGAAAGCTTCTTTTATACATCAGTCAAGTCCAAAGAATAAATTATATTGTTCAGTCAGTCTCGTAAAAGCTCTCAAAACAAATACATTTGATGAATCAGAAATTTCTGGACTAAAGACAGCAGCCTCTGTCGAGTCGTCGAACTTTATGAGGGCTGGTATCATAATTGATTAGAAAACAGAAGCTGATTTTGGCCACTTCTCTGTGGTCAAAAGTATTTTTATTCATCAGCCTAATTAAAAAAATAAAGTTATCGTTCAGCCAATGTTGTAAAGGCTCTCGAAACAAATTCGTTGACTAGGCAAGAGGTTTTGGCATTGGCTTTGGGAGCACAGCGATGGCAATGAATGTCATATGTGACGAAGTCAACACTGATTAGAAGAAACAGCAGCTAACTTTGGACTAAATTAATTAATTTATTAGCTCATCACTGTTGCTACAAGTTAGTCTGATGAGTGACTACATTTAGCAGATTTTCAAAAACTTTTATTAGTTTCATAAAGTTTTTATATGAATTTTTAAACTTAGAATTTTTATTTTTTATTTAAAAAAATAATTCATATATTTATCGACTTAGAGGTAAACACATGAATTGATCAACTATATTGTTGAAGAATAAACCACGAACAAAATTATATATGATACGCCTATACTAGGGTGTCCCCAAAAAATTTTTGGGGGGAAAATCTTAAGTCTCTCCAGTCAAAAAGTTTCTTTGTGAGATGATAATGTTTGTGTAAAATTTTCAATTTTTTTAGATAATGTTTAGGGGTCCCCCAAGGGGTCCTAAATTTTGATTTTAGGGTAATTCCGCCTCAAATCAACAAATTCTTTGCAAGTTTCCCACTCAACCATCTCAGATTTTTATGAAATTTGCACAGAATGTGTACTGATGTATTACAATATGCTGTGCAAAATTTCACATTAATATTCGCAGTATTTAATTTTTGAAGGAATTTTAAGTACATCTATGATGACCCCGTTTTTCGCGATTTGGAAATCGTGTCTTAATTTGGTGCCATATTCAGAAGGTCATAAGTCCACTATTACTGCAGATAAATGAATCAAATTTGCAGGACACCTAGTTTATTTGGTGTTAATCAAGGGAAGCTGGAAGAACTTGATGCCTGATGGATACTTTTTTTCTAGCTGAAGATTGAAAATGAGAAAAAATGACCCTCTCTGGTGCCAGTACTTTACTGCTCCACAATGACCAAATGGGTTGATTAGCAGAGAAATTGTGAACCACATGCAGTAATAGTCCACAAAGTGTGCAAAAATATGCAATTAGTGGCTGCACCTGGTTTCTCACCTCGTTATATGTATTGGAATATCACTGAAAGAAGAATGTCGTACAATATATACAAGGCAAATGTATATATTGTATGACCAATTTAATTTGAAAATATTTGCTGACCAGTAGTATTTTTAACATTTGGATTTTCTCCAATTTTTTTATGTTATCAACATTTGACCTAAATGATCATTTTTAATCAATTATAAATTTTCCAGCATGTAGGATAATTTGTGCATTTTATTGCAAACTTTGTCATAAAATTAAGTATACAGTACCAAAACTTTGCTTCTCTAGGCAAGAGTGCACACAACCACAGTGAACTGGATGAAAGTTAAAGAAGTCTGGTGGTGATCTGGGCAACATTATCTTCCGTGAGTGAAACAAGAACCATCTGTTCCCATCAGAAGCAAGTTCTCTTGAGCACATATGAATTTTTGCAGAAAAATTGCTTCAACTCATTCCTCACTGACAAGCAACCAGTGAAACTTGGCTTGAACCGTATAAGCGTCAATTACAACACAAAGTTCCAAAGATGTTTTAAAATTTGTGTCAAGCCAGGATGGAAGTTATGCCCAACATTTCAGAAACAGTTAGCAAAAGCCAATCCACAGGAGACAATTACTGACTCATAGGAAGAGGACATGGACTTCATACCTGAAAAGAAGAAGGCAGCTTGAATGTGCCTCACCTATAAAACCCACATGGTTTAGTAACAGATAAAATTCCTTTTGCCAAAAGAAAGTGAGCAGGTTAGGCATCATGTCTCTGAGGTGATGCTTTCTGATGCCTTTTCTACATGTCTTCGACCATCTACAGGGCCATACAGATACATGGGTAGCGATCCCGGCAGATCGAGGGGTAGAAGACCCCCACCTTTAACAGTGGGGGACACACAATATATTTGTCCCCCAAATTTTTAGAAACACCAGAGAGGTCTAAATATTTTTGACCTCCTTTTTGAGCATATTTTTGCACACTTTGTGGACTATTACTGCATGTGGTTCACAATTTCTCTGCTAATCAACCCATTTGGTCATTGTGGAGCAGTAAAGTACTGGCACCAGAGAGGGTCATTTTTTCTCATTTTCAATCTTCAGCTAGAAAAAAAGTATCCATCAGGCATCAAGTTCTTCCAGCTTCCCTTGATTAACACCAAATAAACTAGGTGTCCTGCAAATTTGATTCATTTATCTGCAGTAATAGTGGACTTATGACCTTCTGAATATGGCACCAAATTAAGACACGATTTCCAAATCGCGAAAAACGGGGTCATCATAGATGTACTTAAAATTCCTTCAAAAATTAAATACTACGAATATTAATGTGAAATTTTGCACAGCATATTGTAATACATCAGTACACATTCTGTGCAAATTTCATAAAAATCTGAGATGGTTGAGTGGGAAACTTGCAAAAAATTTGTTGATTTGAGGCGGAATTACCCTAAAATCAAAATTTAGGACCCCTTGGGGGACCCCTAAACATTATCTAAAAAAATTGAAAATTTTACACAAACATTATCATCTCACAAAGAAACTTTTTGACTGGTGAGACCTAAGATTTTCCAAAAAAACATTTTCTTGGGACACCCTAGCCTATACTACTAAAGATTTTAAGTGACTGCATTCATATGAACTAATAATAATTGTCAAATTCATCAGAAACAACATAGTAATTGTCAAATTCATCAAAAACGACATAGTGCCAAAGAGTGAAGTAGTCCTACGCTAACGTCTAACTGCATTTGCAGAATTCAGTGAGGCAACAAACAACAACTCTTACTGACTGTTGCACCACCCAAAATACTAATATTCAGACATGGAGTCATACATACCTCATCGCACATGTTCAAAACCTGTTCAAGATCATCTGCTGCAATGTCTGTTCCAATAGACACTTCTGCCTCCTGTTTTATCTTTGCATCTAGACCGTCTGGAAGCACTTCAGACAGATCAGTGTCAGCCGTGTTCGAACGAAACCCTGTTCACAGAAAGAAGCAGCTCTATCAGGTATGTCTCAAAATACAACACAGCAGCTAGCAGGCCCGCTGAGAGGGGGCAGCAGGGGGGGCAAATGCCCAGCGACTTTTAGGGGCTCGGGCCCGCAATCAACTTATCACAAATATTATATTCAGTCATACAAAGTTTATGATTTATACCTTTTAAATATATTATCTGACGCTCAACTACAATCAGTTTAAACTTCAAGCATCTGAATAAAATTATAGTTGTATACAATATATGTGGGGCGTGGTGGCTCAGTGGTAAGTTCGGCGCCTTGTGACCGGAGGGTTGCAGGTTCGAATCCCACTCTAGCCGCTGCATACGGACCTTGGGCAAGTCCTTCACTCGCAATTGCTCGTGGCGCTTCGGCGTGAAAATTCCGGCACAGTATACCAATGCTGTAGTCGGGAGCGCCTCTGAGTAGTAGTTGACTTCGAGAGGCGCTATAGAAATATCCGGAATAAATAAATAAATAAATAAATATAATATTGTACGGTCGTACACGCACTTTTATTATTTCAATTTGTGTTTTTTTCATAATTTTATTATATTTATATAAAGCCTAGATAGTTTAGAGGCCCATAACTGCTCTGCCTAGGGCCCGTGACTGTTCCGCCTAGGAGCCCGTGACTGCTCTGCCTAGAGGCTCATGACTGCTCTTCCAAGGGGCCCGAAATTTCTGTCGGTGGCCCTGGCAGCTAGTGCCATGTGATTTGAGTTTTTAAAATTAAAATTGCAATGGCTGAAACAATAACATGAAAAATAAAAGAATTGTTGCGAAATCTGAGATACTGTAAACCCTCATGCTCTATCAACTTAAACTCCGAGTGATTATAAATGTACAATTAAGTCCTCAGAAGCATGGCAACCTAACCACCTTACCAGGCAAATACAAAGGTCAGCGAATAAAAGTGCCATAAGTAAATTTTCCTAATTATGATTCTGTTACATGACAAAGATCAAAAACTAGTTCTTCTGGAATGTTCCTTTGTTCAGCAGATCTTTTGTAAAGGAGGTTCCTGTTGGATCAAAAACCAATGGCTGCACAACATGTTTTGAATGCTGTAGGACTCCTTTAAACAGATACATTTAAATATGTTCCAGAATAAAGTCAAGCAACTCCCTTAACTAGCCAAGTCAGTTAGTTAAAAGAGCAGCACTGTCATCGTGGTTCTCTAGAAACAGTGTCATTTGTCTGCAGACAGGTTAAGGAATAACTTCTCAAGCTTTCAGAATAAATTTTTTTTAAAGATGCATTTTTCTTGATTATATTTTTTTTCTTGCAAATAAAATAACTTACCTAGTTTTTGGATAGTTTTCACAAGAGTCATGTTGTCTGTGACATTTTTCTCGAGCTCTGGAAAATGCCACCCATACCACTGCTTGACTGTCATCACATTGTTGTTAACTTTCTTATCAAGCTCATCGAGAATTTTAATTGCCTGAACAACCATTGTATCGACTTTGTCTGGACTAAACTTGAGCTTGTATCGCGATAAACTGCAATGAACAACCAACAGACAAACAAATTTAGCTTTAGAAAAACAACTAAAAACTTTTGCGAAAGCTAGTACGCTTTCGGATATTTTGCACAGCATATCCATTCCAGATCATCTAGTTTGGATTTCAAAGGTTCCAAACTAGTTTTTTTTTCAAGTGTATAATCCCAAAATTTATTGAAGTTCTCACCTGTGTGCCAAGCTAAGTTCCCAGGCTGTCATTTCTTTCTTATCTATGCCGGAAATAAGATTCTCGGACTGTGATCGAATGCATCGCATAAGTTCCTGGATGTTGTTGTTTGCTAGGCAGTTCAAGTTGAATTTTTCCTAAATACAAAACAATTGAATGATAAACACCTGATATATCAGCATTTGAACTGACAAAGCCATGCAAAAAAATTGTCATGTCAATCTTGGTAATGTCTTTCTTGGAGCGTGCTGGCAAGCTTATTGAAAGCATAATACTAAACATGTCCTATTAGATAAAAAATAACTCTGTATTGCACACTTTAATATATAATCTTCAACCTCAGACACCATTAAAGCTAAGAAATCACTAAAAGCAACTAGCCACAAGCAGCCAGTTATGTCCCAGATTAAACCCATTGCACTATAAATTAAAATCAGATAATAAATAACCAGATCTATACATACAGTATTACACATGACTGTATTTCAGTAGCACACATTCCAGTATTGTGTGGTTCAGTCATCCGTGCAAAATTAGACTTTTACTGTGTATGCTTATCAAGCAACTTCATTCACATACACAAGCTCCTCAAATATAAACACTTCATAAGTGTAAAAGCAGTACACAACCAAGAAATGAATAAATTAAAGTATACCTTGATGTTAATAGCAAGCTTTGCATCAGCAACAGCAAACTCTTCCTGTGTCTTGTCAATCACAAGCTTTTTCAAAAGCTTCTTTAGAGGTTTGCTCACTTTTCCCTCAATTGTAGCATTTGCAGCTACAGAAAAATTACTCAATGATAGAATTATCGCCAGGCATACATGACGAAAACTTCTAGAAGGCAAAGAATGCCAAACTTTACATGCAATAATCAGATACTTGTTTGGCACCTTTAAAGAACTTTGCAAATGTGCAGAAACACGGCTGCATTGACGTACGCATCTGAACATTAAATCACTCTTTCCTAAACCCCTTAAATGTGATTCTCACCGGCCTGATTCCATAAAGGAAGGAATACAGTCAAACCTTGGGACACCTCCAGTAGGGCATAGCCGGGTACTGACCCGGATAACCGGAAATTCCGGGTGTTAAACACCCGGACCCGGAGCTGAAAGGTCATCCAGTTCCGGGTGTGTAATTTTTCTTTTATCAAAACAAATTTATGAACGACGAAATCACAAAACACTGAAACCACTTTTTTAGTAAGCCCAAGTCACCTGGCCCATGCCAGAGGTGCAGAATTGCGACATGCGCTCAGTAAAGCAGACGACCGTGGGAAACCAGCGGTCTTTCTATGTAAATAAGAGCACCGTTAATTACAGCAATAAATGGGCTGTAAGTTCCCATGGTCAGTCTTTACAAAAGTCGTATGGTTGGGTCGAGCGAGAGTCGTTAGCCTTTGAAGTTCTTGGGCCTGTAGCCTGCGTGTCATTGAAACAAGGCAGCTTTTACAGTCCCCGTTTATTTCCCCCTTCCCTCCTCCTTAGGCCGGTACGCGGCGTGTCCTTAAAGCCGTGAAAGACAGTTTCTAAGCTCTCTTTCACGCCTATAGTTCCCTTCTCCCATGCCATGCTCTGTATAGTTCAGGAGACGACGTATATATTGGTTTTGGTAGGTCAACACTCAACAGACGTCATTATAATAGTAGACGGTAGCATACACTTTGGTGCATATATCTGATTGTCCGCTTTTAGTTTTAATACCCGCACCCGGTACCCGGACCCGGCAGATTTTATTCAAACTACCCGGACCCGGTACCCGGTTGAAAAACGGCACCCGGCTATGCCCTAACCTCCAGTAAGAAAGGCAGAGGTCTTAAAACAGACTGAAGCTTCAAAATGTTAGCTAGTGAAAGTTTAGCACAGACAGTGTTACCACCCTAGTGCACATAAGGGTATGAATTAAAATAGTGACAGCATGAAAGGAGAGGAAACGGCAGATGGTACGGAGCTGATGGAGGAGGTAAAAGCATGAGTGCCTAACTTTAATAGGGTGTAACAGCCGAATGAGCTGAAAATGAGCATCAACAACAGCTGTTTTTATGCTGAGGCACAGCTGACCGCCAAGACCCAACCCAAGACGAGGTCAAAACTTGATTTTCCTTGACAGGAACCAATGCACTGTATGTCTCACATATGCTGACATGAATAAGAATTCTTGGAAATTGGCTTTAGTCAGGCTGGGCAGTTCAGGAAGGATAAAAAAGGCAGACTAAATTTGAGAATGCTTGCCAGGATAAAATTGCAGTAGCCCATATGTGTCAGAACAAAAGATGAAGTAGGGTTGTAGTGGTGCTAATTGAAAGGCTTTTCCACCATGATCAGTTCTGACACAACTGATAAAATCTTGATCTAAGCACAAAATTTATTGGTCAGCCAAGGGCAGGTCTCCATCAAACCAAGGCAGAGCCAATAACACCCCTTCTTACAAGTTTCATACAGGCTAGAGTAGCTGGCTGGGTGGTCGCCAAACATACTGAACAAATAGGGGACACTATTTGCTCAGTAATGCACTACCAAATCCATAATTTCCCATCCATGGTTAAAAAGTCCTAAAGAGTGAAACAAAAGCTTCTTCAGCCTAATCCATCCAAAAACTGGGCATTGAAGACTGAAAACCTCTGAATACTATCAAATTTACCATGTAACACAGACTACAGCAAAGGTGTTGTCTCAACACATAAAATGCATTAATAAAATCCACTTATGACACCTTATGTAATATGCTGTAGTATCAATGTGTGTAATTATACAAAAACAGCAAGTCGGTTAAGTGACACTAATCAACAGATGCAATCATTTCATTGCCTACCCTCCAAAGCTTCAACCGAATCTTTGAACTTCCGGAACTGTACAAGTTGCAATCTAAAATAGAAATTAAAACACTCAGAACTAGAAACAATTAGAATTACATTTACTTTGTTTACATTTTAATTGCCCCCAAACAATTAGAAAAACCCAGGAATTGCCCAATACAGTGGATTCATTAATGCGAAGTCATTAGGTCACATGCCTTGTGTCCCAGCATGTTAACTGAGCAATATGTAAAAGCGATAATAATGAAATAGCTGAAACCAAAGCAAGGCAAGTGAAAATACACCGTTTCCCATGCTTGTTGAACTGTCGAGGAGGTGCTTCATGTGTGCAACAGAGGGCGACAGCGATATTAATTGGGCACAACAGTGTTTCCCATGCCATATGAAACGGTTGACAAGTTCCCCATGCTCGCCAACAAAGGGTGACAGCAACACATGCTGATTGGTCGAACTTTTGACAAGGTTCCCATCACGCATGCCAACCGAGGGTCACAATGACATCAATTGGGCTGATGACACTGTAGTCTATGTATTCGAGGCAAAACAGCCCTGCAACTATGGTGAATAGGAGCTACAGCTCGGTGCCCCATCTCAAATGGTAAGGGTTCTAATCCCACGACAGCACAGCAATCCCCTATGCAGGGTGATGCTACACTATGCCTTACAGAGCATGTACAAGTTTAGCATTACACCCAGCTGTAAAAGACAATATTTAGCACTACACAACAGTTCTTGTGTGGCACATTAACCAAAACAACGTTAAGTTGATAGCTTTGGGGGACATAAAAAATGGCACTTTGGTCTGCAAGCATGCATTATGTATACATGTATCAAGAAGCTTAACAAAGCAACTTGTCAGGCTAAGCAGTGTAAAAGTTCATAGATCTGTAAGAAAATAATGCTCAAGACAGCTGGAAGAGTCATCACTGGCAAGCTCTTAAGCACCACATCCATCCGAGTGGAAAGTTGGCACAATATTCACAGTTCCAGAAGCTGTGTTGCATCGATGTCAACAAACGTGGACAGCCTTGGTGATATCTCTTGCACATGGTTACACTCATCGACTGGTGCTAACTACCTACTGTTTCATTTCATCAGCAAAACATAACATTTTCACCAGAATCCTTAATTCTGTGATACATGTTAAATGCATTATTACAGGTGATTCATTCATGTCACAGTTTGCAATGATCAGCCTGTTAAGTCACTCTAGTGTTAAAAGTCAAAAGGAAAGCATTAGATCTGTAATTTTTTAATTAGTGTAATTGTAATTATAACGTCATACAGCACCATTTATTTGATGAGTTTCTTTGAAGAGGTACTGTATAAAATAAACACTACAATTTGAAGAAACCCGAATCATGGGTGCTCTCTACACTTGCCGAAATGATTTTAAATGTCATTACTGACAGAAATTTCAACAGTATAAGCAAAAGCACACAGAGAACTAGATGACAGTGCATGACACAGTAATGATGGGTTAAAACACACACTGAATGGACTCCTGTCCAAAGTTGACATATAACATCATGTTCATAAGTCTCTGGACCAATTTGCGTTGATAGTATTGAGTGACAAAATGGGTTTTTACCCTCTGTACACCTGAACCTCTGTACAAATTTAATTCAATTTTTATGTGGATAATTAAGTTATAAGACATCCCCTTTCTGTAAGTTTGTTAGCAATGAGGTAACTGCTGGCAATTTTACCAACACCTAACATAGAAGACGGTCTGTTCCGTTCTGACCCTTTTCTGTCCGACAACAGCACACAGCTTTCATGCCTTTACTAATTTTTGTAAAAAATAGCTTATTTTCTTAACTTTAAGTATTCTAGTGACTAAGTACAAAAAGTTCCCAAACATTCAATAATTTTAAGGAACAAGCGTAAATTGCAAGTGCTAATACGAAATTCCCAAATTAAGTAAACGTATAATTATATACATTCAAACCTTAACTTTTGGTACAGTTGATCAAAAAGTTGATCTAAAAGTTATTTACAGTTTTAATTAAAGGTTACAACTCTTGAATGGTCTCAACATTATGTTGTAATCGACCAAACTAAGTTTTGTTGCAATGTGAAATACTCTCAACATTGCATATACGACCAATCAAAAAAATTGTGAATATATATTGTTAAATGGTCTACAACCATAACTAAAAATAATATTTTATTTATTTTGTATGTTAAATGGTCTTAGCAATGCATTCTGATGCCATTAACTAAAACCAGAAACATATTTAAACTGTTAAATGGTTTCCACAATGTGCTGTCATCAACCATAACAAAAACATATTCTGCATTTATCGCAAATTTAAAATGGTCTGAGCAATTCACAGTGAAACCACTAGCTAATAAACTATAAATAAATGTTTGCTAAATTGCCTATAATTTTAATATGATAGTAAAAAGTATTACTGAAACTATTCAATTGTTAACTGGTCTCAGCAATGCACTCCAAAACCTATTACTATAATTATAAACTGTCAAGTGGTTTCAGCAGCATGCATTCGTCAATCGTAACCAAAAACTACTGTTTAAACTATTTGTTGAACTGCCACAAGTTAGTACTGTTTACTGGCCTGTCTCAAGCATGTGCTGTCACAGACATCATTTTGCCAAAATTGTAACAAATTCATATCCACTGATAAAAAATATAGGAAACCACTCTCTTACAGAAATTTAAACACGTTACTCATACATGTTCTATTTCCTGGAAACTAGTTCCTTCTCACGAACAAAATGTTGCTATCACTTACATGCTGTTTGCCTCTTCTGGATTCTGAAAGTCTTGAAACAGCTGGTCAACTTTTTTCAGCTTTTTCTCATTTAGCAGCTATAACAAACCAACAAACATGGCATATCAGCACAATGCCACATCATTTTTGCCAAGTATAATTGGTTGTCTAAAAGATTTGACATTTTGTGCATTCCTCTCCCCCATAAGCAATTCTTCACCTCTTCAAGTTTATATCCCAAAACCTGAAAACATATCACATATCAATCTGTAATGCTCACTATGCCAGGCTTCAACAGGCACATCTGAATAAGAACATTAATAAATCTCAGTGGTATTGTACACAAATGTATCTCACATAAATTTACACAATTTAACTTATATTGTTACCCAACGAAGAAGCAAATTTCAGGAAGCTCCTTACGAAAATGTCAACAATCTATGCCTAAGTTGACAGAAACAATAAAAAGTCCAAAAGATTTCATAGCCTTTTCCAGTTTTGGTATAATTCAACCACAATCTGGCTATAGCTCAGCACATAAACAGTATGGCCGTTCCACACTGGGAGAGAATAGAGCACTGCAAGCTCCGCGCATCAGTTCTAATAAATCAAGTGATCAAAGAGTCACGAACACTATAAGATGCATGCAACAAGACTTTTATTGCATGAAATATATTATTCATTTGAGTAAGTTTTTTATATACAGAATACAGGTAAGACTGTGCAAGACAATCTTTTCACAACAAAATGCGCTTTGCCAGCTAACTTATGCAGATACATTTGAAACACACATCCACATGTCCTCCACGCTTTGTGTACATCATCAGTGATCTGATCCATTAAGTTCAGTTCACACACAATTGAATGCATTAGAATGCCACTTCTGAGTTTCCCAGATTGGAATATGCTCAACATACTTCGGACATGATACGAGTGCCCAGAAGATGTGTTGTCATATCCCATGCAGTCCTTTTGTCTCCCAGTCTGGGAGTCACATTGTCTAAATGTGATCTGCCATAGAAGGCCCAAGCTGAATTCAACTTTTTTTATTTATTTTCAGACGGTAGCATATGTGTAACTAAGCACTGTAAATTAACAAACGCTTGCTAAGTGGATTTTAACAAAACTAAAATATTTAATGACCCATACATCTGAATTGCAAAACTCATTGCAATTATTTACGACGTCGAACAACGCTTTTATCGAAAACTTGAGAAAGCAGTTCAAATATATATATCATACATGTTGCGTCAATCATCATCAAATAGCTTGCAGCATCCTGTAAAAGACAATGGCATTACTCTGTAATGAGTTTGTCCAGCTCCATTTCCTCATCTGTATATAACTATGAGGCACTGCTTTGGAATTTTATAGCTTTCAGATGTAACAAAAATATTGTCGATAAACCAGCGCTCAATTCAACACGTGGCCATCACAGTCTCACCGACCCAGTTATAATAAAACAATCACCAAGAAGAAAACAGCAAGTACCTTAAATACGGCAAAGCCGGCTGCGGTCTCGAATAAAACAAGCATTTTAGCAAACCCTAAATCTATTTAGTTAGATTAGTACTGTCACTTCATTAATTACTTTCGCGCACGCCTTTGAAATAGCTTTCGCTTACAGGAAACGGAACTAGAATGTTAAGCTAAAAATACGATCTAAAGTTTAAAATTTTGTAGCGCTATACTACGAGGAACGCGCTCATCGAATGGCGTCTTGTCAACTATCTCTTCCCTCCCACCGTACGGGTACACCCCCTCGTACTAGAGCTGTACCGATGCATCGGGAGCATTTGTAATAGGGCCGATTATTAGAGGAATCGGCATAAACGGTATCGGAGAAAAAGTATCGGCGCCGATGCAAATTATTTTACAGTTGACGTTTTTTGCACAATTTTCGTTACAAATAGAAAACTGAGCACGAGTGTCTATGTCTTGTTTCTTATTATTGATTTATATTTAGCATTGCACTACTTAGCAGACGCTGTAGAAACCAATGACATATTATACACAGGACTGGAAACTCCTTGATAGCCCTTATACAACGTCGTATGCGTAGTTTTTGGGCGAAACTAAAATAATCGGCTTCATACGCGGTATCGTCTATTACAATAATCGGCTATACGCGGTATCGGAATAATCGGCAAAAAGCCTTATCGGTACAGCTCTACAGGCTCGTACCCCCCGTAAATTACGCCTATTAGAACTCTCTAGTGCTTCAGTGAGAAAATTTTCAATTTCCTTGGAAAATTGGCGACCCTCTTGGACGTTCTTTGCGACCCACTTGCGGGTGCACGTACGGCGACCCATAGGATGAGAATCACGTACTGTCGTACACGATGGGCCCTTATATATGTGGCACCCATTCAAACGGTCAGCGGTGGTGATCCCAGCTGGATTCTCACCCGGTCAATTAATTGAAAATGAGCAGGGTCGAGAACATAGTCGCTATAAAGAAAACGTGTAGGCCTACATTTACATGTTTATTGTCTTGCATAGGGCCTACTGGATAATTAAGAACTCGATGAGCACAGCTCGATCGCAGCTATAGGTGTAGGCCTACCGTGTAGGTCTAGGTCTAGGTGCTTGTGCACCTTCCAGGCAGGTAGGCCTATATGGAATTTGTGACTATGCGGTTCGACCTAAATTTAGACAGCATTCAGCGAAGACAAACGTAATTCAGGTTGACGTAATTCAGTCTGAAAACCAGTTGGATTTATTTCGAATAATAATTATTTTGGTCATTTAACCGCGTGATCATTTAGGCCTAGGCTACGCCTTGGCCTACGTGCGAATACTTTGACAATCGCACTTATAAATTTTCCGTTTCATCGCGCTCACCACAGTCCACGATGACAATATAAGCACAAGTTTACGACCCTATATGTACAGCACTCCATGGTAGACCTATATATCTGCTGCACGATCAGTTCGTGAATCTAGCACGTGACTCCTAGCATCGACAAAATAATTTAATATTCCATCAGACTTTCGCGGCCTAGCGAATGTAGTCTCAAAATTTCTTGGGGTGATGATCAATTTCGCTGAATGTTTTGTGCCACCGCGATATGTGTTCTCCACAACTGCAGAAAATCGCTTTGCAAAGTTAAATCTTAAATATTAATAGGCCTATGTCTGGGAACTTTTTTAGTTTGTTGTGTTGCGCAAACTTGAAAATGCGATAAAAAGATGTTGCTTAGCGAGAAAGTTAAATTACATAATTTATTACGTTAATGTTAAGGCATAGCGCTTCATAAATGGACACGAGGCGGAGTGTCTCGTTGTCCGCCATATTATAATAATCGATGCGTGGTCGCGTCTGCCAGCGATGGCAGTGGCAGACCGGTGCCAGGGATGGTCGGGTGGACCAATAAACAGACGGCGTCTCAGGCGATGACCGACGCTCCAGGCCTTCTCAGCTGGACCTTGCGTCGATGCTAGATCTCGGCTAGACCTCGCAGTCTCTTCTTAGGGCCCTGCGTTTATTAGCAGACTTTGGCTATCGTTATCCTAACCTACTGCGCTTCGTATCCGTGAACGGTGATTGGAGAGTGGCCGTTTTAAGACGAGTATTGATTTCGACGATGTAGTTAGTTATAGGGCCCTGGCGCTTGCAGACGGCGGTTATTGTTAGAACCGCCAGTCCCTGGTTGGCCACGGCGGCGTTGTTTGTTCCGATCCAGCCCAGGTAGGCCTGAATGTGTACAACCAATTCTTGGAAAAAGCCCTGTATTATGCACGAAATTTGCTGTAGAATCCTACTAAATCATTCGGACCTAACATTGCGAGTGTTTATTTATTGGTAAGGAATTTCACGTTTTAGAACAATTTTTAGGTAGGCTACGTTTGTGATGGTTGTTTTTACTCAAATCATTTTGTAATTTTATGGTGCATAGGCTTACTGCATAAGCCTAACTGATTGTACATTAATATACAGATTTTGCTGCAGGTCTCCCTTTGCAGTTTTGCATACAAACCCATGATAAGGCAATATTTTTGTATTTTTAAGCAATAATTTTGCCAATTGATTATGGTGATGCGTATACTGAAGAAGATATATGAGCTATGCAGTGAGTTAAAGTATGATGTTGTATGTATACATGTGGTGAGCTAGCACAGAAATTTGGGGCAATCATGAAACTTTGAACGCCATCATCATCATTACCCCATCCTGATCTAAACCAAAGGGATGAAAGAGAGAAGTACCATCATTACCTATGGTACTCATCACACTAATCCTGGTTTTTACCTTTGACAGCAGTTGGAGACTGACATTTAAGATGTTGGTACTTATTTACACGAAGTGGTAAAATGCCATATTTATATTTTCTTTTACCAGAAATACCACAAATTGCACTGTTGAAACATAGTTGTGCGATTTTATCAGCTTCATCTGCGTTGTTCATGTGATGTTTACATACCATACACCATAGGCGTAATTTGTGGGGGGTACGAGGGGTACTCGTTCCCCACTTTTTGGATTGGTGTACCGTACCCCCACTTTTTGGATTGGAGGTACTGTAACCCCCACTTTTTGAACAGTGCCAATCAATGTTTTATTATTGTGCCTTCCCAGAGATCCCAGTCCCCACCTTGCTTCGTGTATGTAAGAAATTGGTCCCCCACTTTTTAGACCAAAGTTACGCCTCTGCCATACACAGTTACACACTGATACCAGCATAATGGTACCTATACAAAATCCAGCATTCATCAGGGACAGGCATTTAAAGGAGGCCTTTGTATTTGCACAAATGGATATCCCCAATCAATCAATGGAGGCAGGTGCTTAATTGGGACCCAGATCTTAAAAGAGGTTTTACAGTATGCTATCATAATTTTATTGTGCAAGTTTGCTTTAAAGTGGAAGCACAATGTACTTCATTCCTATGTATTTTTTAGTTAGTTGTGAGTCACAACTAACTAAAAACTTGTGACTTTCTATTTTGGTTCTAGTTGAGGTACCACGTTTCTCCACTGGATCTATTGTAAATGAAGTTTTTCTTAAAGGTGCTCAGTGAATGTGTAGGCCTACCCTTGATGTGATTATTGATGGGAACCTTATTTTCAGATACATTCTATAGTAAAAATGTAGAAAGTTATTTCTTACTTAGAACTAGAAATATGCTTGTTTCAGTGCAAGATGTGGCAACACCTTGAAGTCAAAAACTGGAATATTCCGCCAGTGAAACATTCCATGCAAAAGTGTTGGACAAAAGTGTGCTGAGGTGGGTGAGGACAATATTATGTGGGTAAAGTTCAAGAAGCATATTTCTCGTTCTAAAGGGTATGAAGCGGATTCGTCGACAAAAAGTGACAGCAGTAAAATTGTTCTCAAGAGCTTCAGAAGAATCCCTTCTTCTTACGTTGGTTTTGTTGCTAGCGATCCTCCTGGTTCAGAACTCTGTCCATTGTCACAAGAAAACTCTGATCTCTATAACTGTGAACCCGCTTTAAGTTTTCACAAACAGTTGTTTGGTTCATTCAAGAACAAGAAACACAATTGCTATACCGGTGAGGGCTGTTCAGCACCAAGTGCAGAGGTTGATCTAAACGGAAGCTGTGAGGCTGCTTTTCAAAGTCCAGTAATGGGGCACCAGCACAGTGTACACAGTCCAAAATCAACAAACCTGGGCTGTCCAAAATCAACAAATTCTGGCTGTCCAAAATCAACAAACTTGGGCTGTCCAAAATCAACTAATTCTGGCACTCCAAAATCAACAAACCAGAGCTGTAATTCTAGTCCAAAACGAGGATGCTTTAGCCAAGGCTGTATGCCTAATTCTGAGAACTGCAGATATAGTCCAGTGCCAGATCAGCAGTCACTGAACTGCAGTCCAAAGGCACGCAACAATTGCCATGATAGTCGTCCAAAATCAGCAAATCAAGTTTATAATAATAATGATTTTCCAAAAGACGCTGTAGATAGTTCAAAGTGTTTGACCACGAATGGACTGTCAAGAGATGAAGATGAAATAACTAGTGAAAATGCAAAGAATTATAGTTCAAACATTGATGTCCAAGAAAAACCGGAGTGCCAGCTAGAAGATTCTTTCAAATACCTAAATGTGGATGGCACTGGTAACGACATCAGTCATGAAAGACAGAAAAGTATGGATAGTAGTATGAGTATATTGCAGAATGATCTGATGACTACATCTGATATTGTGAGTGGGGGCAGGGTCTCGCCCCCGAAGATGAAGCGACGTGAGAAGGCAAGGCCTGCCTCCGCTGTAGAAACAAGGAGAAGTCACCAGCACCTGGGAGATCTTCCAGCAAGGGCAACAAACAAGCCGGAAGTTTTATGTCCAGTTTCTGGGAACCGTGGCACGAACATCTCCGACATCCTGGATGATGCGGTGTACTGCATGGAGGGAGTGTCAGTTGCAAATGCCTTTTGTAATCGAAACGAGGTAAAAGATGTATCTGCTAGGCGTAATCTGAATGTGGTTGATGTTCGTGCTAACACAACAAATGGATCACTTTCAGAGCAGCGCAGGCCATCATTAGATTGTGAGGATAGACAAAGTGTCACAGGAGAAAACTTCAAGTCTGAAACGAACAACAGTTCCACCTGTCCTGATCACGACACGGACGAGTCGAGTGGGAAGGAGTCAGGGTACACCACTCTTGAAGATGTCCAGTTGCTGATTGGGCAGGCTATTTCAGCAACTAAAAGCCTATGCAACCCTTCAACTTTGGAGACATTGCAGAAGACTGCTTTGGGGAATTTGGATTGCATTTTGGACGAGATGCCCTTAGATTACTCCATGAAACATTTGAAAAGCAACGATTCGACGCTCAACTCTGATGACTTTTCAGCAAACGTGCAACATGGTGGTACTGTTTTGTCATCAAAACATTTGGAGGATTCGTTTTTGTCATCCACACATTCAGAGGAAATTTTCGTGACATCAACACGATCTGATGATGCATATTTGCCAAGAAAGGGTCCACTGAATGAATTTTACCCCTCCAAACAATCAGGGCTTGACTTTTTATTATCGAAATCCTTTGAGGGTGCAGTCTCATCCTCAAGGCAGTCAGAGAACATGTACATGTCTTCAGAGAGTGCATTTTTGTCTTCAAAGCAATCAGAAAACCTTTATGTCTCCTCAGACGGTGCAGGTAAATTATTGCCAGCTCCAGCACCATATGTTGCTAAACAGAGTCATGGTTTTCCAGCAGAAGCGTTTATAACTGATGTCATCGATCTACGTAAAAGAAATTGCGATGATGTTAATTATGTTCGAGCAGATGGATACCGTTCCCATATATTTGACTCTTCCATGGAAACAGATGGATTGGCATCCCATGGAAAAGTGTATGCTTCAGTCCCAAAATCTATTCATACTTCAGAACAGAAAGGCCTCGATTTTATAAATGAAGAAACTCTGCGATCAGTAAATCCGCAAAGTAGATCTCACGAGAAAACGTATCTTCCAAGCGTCAGATGTGTAGAACAAGAAAATGGAAATGGCTTGTCGGAGTTGGAGGAAAGGAACGACGGAGAGCTGGAAGGAGGTGATGGAACCCATGATGCAGAATTGGAATATGATGGAGCAGTGGAAAGCGATGATGGAGAGTACCTGCCTCCTTTGCCGTCACGAAATTACGTGACGTATGCGAACTCTTCTGCAGTTGTTGTCAACCCTCGAGAAAGAAAATTTGTTAATGGAACCGTAGAAGTGAACCACGAACAGACCCACATGTCGTGGGACGAAATAATGAGGGAGGCAAAGAGTCTCGGAATTCCTCTGAGTGGTCCTCCATCCGAGTCTCTTGGTCGAGTCTCTTCTGTCTCTTCCATGGCATCATCACAGATGTCGCTAGCTTCTGAAGGTCGATCATCTAGTCCACTGAATGACCCTGCCATTGGATATCAGAAGGAGACTGAAGTAGGTGAGCTTTCCCCTCCGGAAATCACTCAGAGTGGATGGAGCGAGATGGTGCCGAAGAGAGATGGTTCTTCCAGAGAAAGGTTCAGACTGCAGAACCTCTTCTCTCGTAAGAGTCGAAATAACGAGCGGTCAGCATCACCGACCAACCAGGGCATCCAGAAACGGTGCCTTCCACCAGTTCCATCTTCCAGTGTTGCCCCTATTTTCGCTTCATCGCACGCGAGTCGCAATGCTCAGCTGCCGGCAACGTCCCTTGGAAAATCTGCTCGTCGGACCATGTCAAACGTGCACCTGCCGACTGGTGATCGTGGGTCACGATCAGTGTGGGGCAGTTCGATGAGTGTACCCGCTCAGTGTTTGTCGTCAGCTAATGGGTCATCAGGAAGCGTGAGCAGTCTCCTTTCAAACATCTCTAATGGAAATGCACCAGCATCTTGCTCAAGATCTGCACACCAAAGTAGTTTCACAGGTATGGAATATAAATGAGACTCATAGCATTCCTTAACTCATCCATTGCATTCAACAATCTACAGACATCTTTGTTCTTCAGCCGAAATTGGCTTAATTACTTAATTGCTTAATTGGTTTTTTTACTTGGCTGAGACCCATTCATTTTTCTGGTACCAATATCTCTCACAGCCTATGTAAATGGTATGTGCAAATCATATATGTACATTCATGCCATAGGCTATTTTCTTATTTCTTGAAAGCTGTCCCAGGCAAACACATTGATCTCAAATCGCATTGATTACTGTAACTTGCTTTTTGTTAGTATCACAAAGTCAAGCATGCTGAAATTTCAAAGAGTTTATAACTCATGGCTAGAGCCATAAATAATATGTCAAAATATGAACCTCTGCACTTAAATCTTTGCATTGACTGACTAGTGTGTGATCAGTGATACAAGCTCTGAGGCATCTAATATGATGAGCGGATTTTACGGCACTGGGAAACAGATGGATGAGCGGATTTTACTGCACTGGGAATGTCTGAGACGTACGCAGTGTAAGCGATATGCCAAGAGAAATAAATTGTCCTATTGATATCCAATGACCCATCTGCCATATGTCAGCCTTTGCATGCTATCGTCTCTTCTGGTTATCTGAGCATTGTTTGTGTATTGATGAACTTTTTGTTGTTATTGAACATTGAAGTTGGCCACATTAAATGTTTCAGAAGGGAAGGTAACCAGGTATTCGAGCATTGACCATAATTCACTCAAAAATCAGTCCAAGAGAGTGGCTGATATAATTGTAATCTTGAGATTTGTCCAACATCCAAACAAGCTCAGCCATGGGAACCAGCTGATTCACAGGCGAATAATGTATCTATATGTTTATAAGCAATACATGTTGCCAGAATGTGAGAGGCTGTGCCTGGCTGTCGGAACTCAAATGACCTGGGTGCTGGAATAGGTCAAGTGAAGAAACAGATCAAGTGAAGCCATGCAGTGGTGGTAAATAGGGCCTAAGGAGCAAAGCAAGTTCCCACTCTTACCACATTATTGCAAGTATCTGATATGCTGCAGATCATATCCGTTATCTAGTGGACATCTTTACTGAAGTACATTCAGGGCGTGCATGCCATTAAAGAGAGATGTGGACCAGATGATGGATTAAAGGCTTCAGCTTATAAGATACTTGTGATTTATGAGACTGCACGAACCTAGTTCTATGCTTATTGACGTTACGCTGTGTGTTATTACGTGCGATCGTGTTATGTATATTTAACTGGTAACGTGTATTGTTAACCTTCAGCGCGTGTCCTGGCAGAAAACATTTGGCTAGGTCTTGTTTTTCTTGTCTCATTTATCACTGGAATTGGCATCCCTGGCACCTTTTCCAAGAACGGCTTGACAGTCTGTGATGCATGAGCTGTCTTTGGTGCCAGGAGTGACTCAGCCGTGCCGTGGACATCAACAGCAGTAGGAGCAGCAGCATTGTGTGCTGCAGATTCTATTTTTGGTAGCTGAGGCAATGGCTACATTGCAACTGCAGTCTGTGCGGCTTTGGGTCACAATTGATTGGAGTCCATCAACTGACCACTGGTCATTACTGCCGGCCAACTGCACTGGTCAGTATGCCGGGAAAAGCGGATTTGTGGAGATAATGCCAACTTCCTGTGAGGCTTCGAACTAACGATTTTTCTCTTATCTTGACATAGGACATAAGTTCTGAAATATTTCAGTATGTGCAGGAAGCCAATCTGCAGTGTGGCTATTGATTGTCCTTTTTTTGAAGATTACTTATGAGTCATTCTGGCAGTGAAGTAAACAAGAAGTCATACCATTTGACATATGTAATGCTTTTCAAGGGATGTAGAGAAAATGCTGGACATTATAACACTTTCTTTGTGGACTTTTGCAAATTAGCAATAATTCTTTGCATGATTGGCTTATAAATTAATAATTAGGGGGTTGGAGTAGCTTATTAATTCAGGATAATTAGCTAAATCCAGTGTTATTTTTTAAGTAGATATAATCACCTTCACTTCACTTCACTAATCACTATGCTGATTAAGGAATCTGACTTAGTTTTGGCATTTAACATGTCAGTTCTGTGTAAATATGCACAATGGCAACCATTTACATGATTAAAATTTCGTTGTGGTTAAATGGTTAAGGTGCTTGATGAAAGTTACTTGTTTTAAGAGCACTTTGTGTATAAATTAAAACTGGAATAGAAAATTAGCACAATCCTTGTGCACTGATACCGAACACACAAATTCAAAAGGGGTTCTGTTATATTCATGAAATTGTCAATAAACACACTCTTGTATGTGTCTAAGGTGTCCAACTTCATATATTGTCTATTTTTAGTTTACTTCTTCGACTTCACTGCTGACCTAATCTTTAAAAGCTATGCTTTAATGCTGTATAAGGCATCAACTCCGGGGAGATTTCCACAGCATAAGGCTAGCAAAATAACTGCATAGCTGTCCTGGGAGCAGTCGGGGTTAGGCAATCAGAGGATCTGGTCAAGTTGTGAGTCTGAGGAGTTACCATAAAATGGAGATACTGTGGATTAGGGAGCTTTACTGAAACAAGCCTTCCAGTCGACTGGTTTGTGCCAGCTGTGATTTTTTGTGGACTGTGCTATAACTCTGCATCTAGTCTTGGAGGATGGTGAGAGAGGATTGGTCACGGCTATGAAGCATAGAGGGACATTAACAAGTGAATGGAGTTGGATGACAGGCCACAGTCACCAAGCGTTGGGTGATTCATAGTTATGAAATGGAAATTTTTGTGGTGCCATGCAGCCAACAGAGAAAGGTTTTCAGCTTCTCGAATTCATGTTCTTACAATTCATTGTCCAGAGATTGTGTTTTCCTAAACTGGGTTGGCAGCAGTGCATAAATTATACATACATTTATGTGATTATTATATTGGTCTGACTTGGTCTTGCCTGACTTTAAACTTATATTCCATTAGCAGATTATAAAGTTTAAAAAAATAATGATCAAACAATAATTTGATTAAATTTGGACTGTGATGCTTATTATTTCTCGTTTTCTGTTAATTTCATATGTGGGCTAATCTAATTGGATTTGTCATCAGCAGATGGCACTTCAGATCAAATGCCCTGTCATGATCCAGTGGCATAGAGGCAGCATGTGTAGAAAAAAATGCAATCAACTGTAAGTGGGTCTGGAGTCCAGACGGGAAGTCATTGCACAACATAATCAGATGAGCTGTTGCCTGGAAACTGACTTCACAGAGAATTTCATAATTTAAAGCTATTAATTTGTAATTTGTCAGCAGTTTTTGTTTCTGCTTTTAAAAGACAATTTCCTTTCACTTGTCATATTATCTGGGTTTTGGTGTAGGCCTTTATAAAACTATGACTAATAGATTATTGGAGCTAAAATGGAATTGATTTGTCTGCAATGCATACAGGAAAGACTTTCCAACATCCACAAATGCACAGGTTGGTATTTTTAGTGAGTAGTCAATTGAAGGGGTGAAAATTAAAAGGTGCAAGAAATGAGTTATAAAAGGCAGGATGATTTTGTGTGCTACTGAACAATCTCTAGTACATCTGAATTTGTTAATCTGATTTGGGAATCTCCAGGGAGTTTTGTTGTTCATTCCATGTAATGTTGCTGCTGGAGCCATGTTCTGAATTCCTCTGGTGATTCTCCTACACAAGGGACTTTGTAATTTTTATGAGATTCTCACTTCGTACATGTAGGATATTAATGCAATGATACATCGGTATTGACGTTTGAAGTAAATATTTTGCTACATAGTACTCTTTGTTCTTTGATCAGTCTGGCTGCTACTGAGTAATCTATCATACACAGGTTTTGCATTTTCATCAACTAATGCATGGTTGCAATACCACATAGAAACCATATCTTGAGATTTCTACAGTGTCGAAAAAAGCGAAATTGCGGGCACCAGTGTATTCACAGGCACGAAGCCAGACTCATACAAATATCCATAGATGTGTATTTATTTAGTTATTAACCTGTGTATTTATAGTGTGACCTACAAGCTGGTCAGAGATATTGCTTTAGTCTCTGTTGCCTTATACTCAGTTTTGGGTGTTCTGGTAATAGAAAATGAGGTCAGTGTGTTACCTCCTGGGCAGCTGTAAATATATATTGGGAAGGGGAGCTGTAAGAAATGGTGAAATCATTCAGGACTTCAGTACCCCAAGGATTTTCCTTTGTGGTCACTGGCTAGCCCAGATCTGTACTTGGGAAATGGCCAGTAAGCAGTGTTTCTGTGTGAGTCTGCAGTGCATAAGAGTCCCTGTTTGTGTCTTCTGGGCATGATTGATAAGTTGATTGATTACAGGCAGGGGCGTCCATCCCCCCTTACGTCTATGACGCATTCCCCCCATGTAATCTGATTTCCCCCCCCCCCACGACGACGTCCCCAGACGATTGGCCGACTGTTGACAAAAGAGAAAATATCGATTACCGAACTCTGAAGCACAATTTTACTCTTGAATTCTGTAACTTTCAGTTCGCTAATAAAGCAACATTATGCATTATAAAATATGAAGGCTTGATGATGATGACGAGCAAAAGACACATCTGTCGGAAGGACAGTGGATTGAAACTTGAAAGTAGTTACGTTAAGACAGAAGCATACCGCCACTGCGGCCAGACAGTACAACCATAGTAACATAAGTACTAAAATTACAACAGGTGCCTCTTCAGAGCGCCAGAGTGCGTAGCCAGGCGATTAACAATTTCGTGTAGTTTTAGTGATGGAGTAGCGTCTCGTTCACAGGCTAATACTGTCCGAGGTGCAAACCAGTCATCAACCATGGTTGATCTCAGTCAGTTTTTCACAATGCGGATGCGACTCATACTCACTCAGCTGAGCAGCTGGTCACCGCAAGGGAGATCAGGATTTCAATCCACTGTCCTTTCAACAGATGTGTCTTTTGCTCGTCATCATTGTCACTGTCTAGTTGAATTAGTTCCAGTTTTCCGTCGTCTTGAATTAATTCATTAAGAGCCGAAAACTCCTTGAGCTCGGTTTGCACTACCTGTGGGTATAGTGCAAACCCAGCTATGTGTAAATTGTTTGCAATTTATATCTACCTTGTAGTCTTCCACTTGTGGTGTGTAGTACAATGTATGCGCCATTTGTCACTACGGATAAGCATGCCGCATAACGGCTCGCAATATTTATACTTAATTAAAACATTGTCTCTGGGCATGATTAGTAGTAAAATGAAATTGCAAAGTATTAGCACATCAAAATTACGAAACGCTTATAAATCAAAGTATCTCATCTTGCGGGAGGCCACGTCAACCAAAGAGTACCCCTCCATTCACCCCTTCGCCGCAATCACCCCATAGGCGAGGAATCTGATACCGGCCGCCGACTTGTGAGCAGCCGGGCTGCTATCTGCCTTCCCTCTGCCTGCCTGCCTGCCTGTGTTCCACCATACCGGCCTGGTGTCAGCTCTGCAAGGTTGATGGGGCTACAAGGGAACGTGGAGGAGAAGAGGGCAATACAGGGCTGTATATGTGGGCTGTTACATTAAAACACTGGAAACCTCCTTTGGTCTGAGATTGAATATGCCGCGTACGATACGCCAAAATTATGAAATTGACTAATCGATTAATCACTGAAATGGAAAGAATGAGCAGACGTTTAACTTTAATGTACTAAAAAATTCTTCTTTTCCCCCCCTGAAAAGGCTATGAAGATTTCTGCTTCATTCCCCCCATAGGATGGACGCCCCTGATTACAGGAACGTGGAGCTTTAGAACAAAGCTCTGGCAGATGGTCACAGCAGTTTGGCCTTACTATGTACGTGTGTATGCATGTATATATGGATGCATGTATGTAAGGATGTATGTATATATGTATGTACAATTTTATGTGCATGCATGTTATAAGTTGACCAATTAGAATTCTTAGTCAGGCTTTGAGGATATGTGACCAAATACTGCCCCAAGACTGGTGCAGCATTTTTCTGAATTATATTTTAAATCATGTGCAGACTGGATGAATTTGATAATGATCTACTTTTGCCTGTGTTCATTTTAGGTAGTTCTTCTGCATCATCGTTTGTGACAAATTCGTCTCCCGGAACAAATAGTGACTTCATCAAGAGTTTCGTCCAGCTTAAAGATGTATGTAGTAATGCAGTTGCTGTTGTTTTCGTGTGTGAGTTGTACATACACAGACACCAATCAGACACAGATTTGCATGAGTAGGACTAACCTTATCTATCAACGTTCTTTCTGCTGTGATCTAGGTCTTAACGACTCATCTTTGTAAGGACATGTTTTAGCTACTGTTTAAGTATGGATCCATATATTGAGAAGATTTAGAACCCTCAAATTTCCTCAAACAGCAAAGCCAAGCTATGCACTCATGAAACAGGAACATGTACAAATTGTACATCTATAAAAAATAGACTTGCATTTAAGCAAAAATAAATTTGACAGTTTAAAAATGTGAGGTATGGGGATCAACTTAAGTAGAAGGGATCAAGTTAGAGAGAACACATGTTGTTATTCCGTTCTAATTTAAAATTCATCTGCATTGCATCAATTTTTTATACCCAACACAGCCTAGCTTCTGCTTTCTGTAACCTGTTGGATGTCCAACGGGCTTTTCCAGCGGATAACGATTTTCAGTGACCATGGTTTCATATGAAACGACCATCAATTGATGCCTTGTGTATTACGATATCAGCACTGTTAAGTCATTTATTAGAATTGAGATAGATTAGGTTTTATAATTATGTATGTATAGTATTGTATACCCACAAGGGCAGAAAGTTAGTTTGAGATTTCTGCCCTAGCCAACTCGGCTATAATGAGTACACTGACCGTACACTGTTGGTAGGAAGATGAGACAGTGAGGGAGAGGATTGGCCACCTGCCCTTGTATGACGAGGGTTAGAAAATGAAGTCATTAACACTTCATACCCACGGCTGACTTAGGGCTTGCGTAAGGACTGCTCTTCTTTATAAGTATGAAGGTTATGGAGACACAATTTGGTGCCTCTTAGGTAACCTAACATTATGGCACAAATATGTCTTCAGCTGAATAGGTGTCTGTGACAGTGCCAACGGCTTGTCAGAGAGTATGTGCAAACATATGCAAGAGTAAAGGAACAGGTAGAGGTGGTGGTTAATGCTATGAGTAACTTCTAAATGTCATTATCTGTTATCATTTAAAGGCAGTTTTTAACACACAGAAGAGATTTGTGGGTTGTACACGTGATTAACTGGGATGTAAACTCTGGACCTTGCATTGAAAAGTCATTGAATATGTACTGTTGTATGTGTTATGAGACTTCTGTTGCTGTAGCAACTCTTAGAGAACTATATCTAATGAAGGTGTGACGTATACTAAACTAAAACCACTAATTAGTTGTCACACTGAACATGTTTTACGTAAACTACAGCGTTCTGCCTGTTGCATTTGAAATAGACGAATATACATACATACATACATACATACATACATACATACATACATACATACATACATACATACATACATACATACATACATACATACATACATACATACATACATACATACATACATACATACATACATGCGTGTGTTTTGTTGCATCATAGCTGACTGTTGTTGTTGTTATTTGCAGTGTGGATGGTACTGGGGTCCACTGGGATGGGAGAATGCAGAGGCAAAGTTGGCAGACAAAGCCGATGGGTCATTCCTTGTACGAGACAGCTCTGATGATCGTTACATTCTCAGCCTCAGCTTCCGATCTCAAGGCATCACACATCACACGCGGATCGAACATTACAAAGGTAAGAAACTAGAATGGGCATTCTAAGATTCGTATATTTCTGTCTGCACTCTAGAACAGATGTGCAATATGCCTCCACAACTGTATTGTTTTGTCATTCAGGAGATGAATACTGTTCACTAGACATCCATGAATATTTCAAGTTGAATTAGTAGTTTAATTTATTGTGATCATAAATTTTTAAGTCACCTAAATTTTACAAACTTGCAAGTATGTGGCACCTGATTTCCAGGGATATGCATACATTCAAGGTGCATGAATAGGTTTGGGAATAGGAGCACCATTTTATTTTGCTCAGAACAACTCGGGGTATTTGTTTTGTCAACCAAAATTGAGAAAAATATCAATGGCTAGCACAAGCAGAATTTGGGAACTTACTCCTAAGAGACCTGTGACTGTTTGCTCATCCTCTGCTTGTTAGTGCCACGGACTGTCCGTACTCTAGATCGATCTGTGTGCATGCATGCAGTCTTGTTTGCCATTCATTATTTCGTCTGACAGTTTATCTCATTGCAGAATTAGCTTGGAGTTCTACTGTGACTTAGTTGATGTTTTGGAGTGCTTTCCGTGAGTTTGCCAGGGATTTTGTGTGTGTTTGGATGGTACTTGTTCGTAATCAGTTGAAGTCATCTGCCACTGGAATTGTCCACCTGACCAAAGGATGAGCCTCAGACATGTATCCCTGTGAGTTACTTGAAGGGCGCTATAAAATTGCTCTGATACATACATACATACCTAGGTATGTCGTCTGCAACAGAGAAATCTTGATAAGACCTTCTATAACCAATTTGGCTGGTTGGCGCTGAGTATACTGTTCTGCTCAGACCGAGTAGCTCGATGGTCCGATGGATATCTGAATGCTGAATCTTCAGCCATTTATGAGACTGGTGAATAGTGATCTTATCATCTACCATGTTGTGACTCCCATCACAAGAGCAAAACAGGCTTAAGGCAAAAACAAGCTGCTCTATGGTCTCCTAAAATATTAAAAGTCTTGATGCATAAGCTGTCAAGGGATAAAAATGTAAGCAGCTATCCAGTCACATCAAAGAGAAGGCTTTTCTTCAGTGTGATGATTTGCCTGTATGTCAACACAGAATCAGTTGCAGAGACAAAAAGATCAAACTACCACTGTTAAATATTTCTTTTCTGTGTTTAGAAAATGTTTCTCCCAAATCCCAATTCAACGATTGTCGGAACTATTGCTAGTGTTGATACTATTGAAAAAGTGCACTTATGATCAGTCATAGGCCTAGTTTTGCATTAATAAGAAATGCTTGCAACAAGAATAGTGCAACTAGTGCTGGTATGGTGAAGCTGAAAAAATTCTGCACGAATATTTTCTACAGTGGACATACAGAGGGAGGAAACTGTACTAGCAATCGCAAATTCAAATTTACTATTTCTGATGTAATTAGGGCGTGACAGCTGCGGATGGTGACATGTTTATTCAAAGACTATTTCTGCAATTTCCTGTGGCTGGAGACATATTTCTGTCTTGCACAAAATGTAGATTTCACCACTGCTGCCCCTTACTGACAGTTTTTCTAATAACTGTTGAAGAGTAATTTGGGAGCTGAGTTTTCACTTTCTTAAAATATTGTTTGTGTATTCCAATGTGTATTGCAATCTACGCAGTCCTCATTCAGAATGTAACTATGCCACTGGCTGCATTTTCCTGGCCATATATGTCTAGACCTGTATATAGGCCCACAGTAGTGTAGCGTTAAGACCACATGGACTGAAGAACTGGTTATGCTGTTGAGGGAGTTAAGGACTATGTTTACTCTGATTTGTGAAATGGTGATTGGTTGTACGATGTGGATCAGAGCTCTAGCTTTCCAAAAATAATCATCTTTGTGTCCTGGGATCAGGATCACTTCTCACCTCATTCTTTTGATTGTCTTTTTTATCTGTTAGCTTGTTGACTATGGTTTATTGCCCAGGTGCTGTTTGTTATAACAGTCTCCATGATTACCTCACCTACCTGCCTTAATCTGATTTAGAAGAGATGGCACAGCCTCTGTACCTGATCTCTAAGATATTTTGGCACCAGTGAATAAGCTGGTCTCCCTGACGCGACTTCTGTGTGGCACTGAGAAATTTTGGAGATTTACATTTACATTTAATTACAGAAGCAATTAATGAATACTGACTTATGCATAAATATATATTTATATGTGAATTATTTTAGGTACATTCAGTTTCTATTCTCAGCCGAAATCACACGGCGCAGCAACGATTGTTGAGTTCATTGAAAAGGCAATGGAGCACTCACAGAGCGGCAAGTTCCTCTACTTCCTTCGTCCTCGAGCTCCCGGTCTTCCTCCAGCACCAGTCCAGCTCTTATACCCGGTGTCACGCATGCGCAGTATGCACTCTCTCCAGCACATCTGCCGATTTCTGATCGTGAGGATCGTACGACGTGATCTCATCGATCGTCTGCCGATCCCACCGCGGCTCAAGGAGTACCTCAAACAGACTCAGTACTACGTAGAGGGCGATGGTACTAGCGAGCATCAGTACTTCAATCAAGACTGGTGATGATTCGAAACTTATGTGCTGCTGATCAAGCAGAGCACGAGCTTTTCTGTCAGGCATGTTTTTTAGTTTAGAATGACAGAATACCAGTATTTCTGTCAGAGCTTTTGATATAGAGCCAGTTCTTTAGCCTGATAGAGAAGCAGTTTGTGTGCTAGGTATGAAAACCGAAGCCCTCCAGAGACCAGTCAATCTGCCTGGCTATCTCAATTTATACCAGTGTATTTGTCCACCAGAGTTTCTGCTATAGTTTTTGCTAGGCTAGGACTTGAGGTGTGAAGAGTAAAGATGAAACCAGACTATTGACCGAACAGAGAACCAGAGCTGGACTCGAGTTGCAAAGCAATGCCGTCTGTCTAATCCTCTGTCTGCACCTGAGAATGTGGAACTTGGTCTTGCATACATTTCAGTGACTTTTAGGTCCAGGCCATCATTATGATTAGACCCATACACTGTGTACTACAAGACAGTTGCTATGCCACACATAATGCAAGCTGTTCTGTAACAGCTACAGAATATGGGTTATCAGCCATGCAACAATGTAATTCATTTCAAAGTATTTCAATTTAGACTGGCTAACATACTAAGGGTTTCTCAGAAGTTTGATGTAGCTTAGTGAATTGGATTTTGCATATCAGCAATGCCAAGAACCGTTATTTATTCAGAAAATCTTTTAAATATAAATTTCAGAAGTTCTTTTTCAATTATTTCTTGTTCAGTAAGCTGATAATCTTTCTGGCCTGGTGGAATTGATAACGATGATTATTATCTGCTATTATGCTTGAGTAATTACTAATAATGTAATTTTGGATTTATTTAAGCAAACATTATTTCTAATGTACTATAATTAGTGATGTAGCGGGTCAAAAGTAAAGCTAACATTGTTGCATTTCATTAGTATATGACAAGAGGAGTGGTCACTGATCAACATGGTAACTCATTTTGTTCTGTGCTATCAGTAGCATGCAGATTTGCTGATTTGCAACTCGGCAAGAATTCCATCTTGGGGCTATATCCAGATCTCTTCTTCCTTGCTGAGTTCCAAAATTTGTTACTCTTTTGTATCATTTGAAGTACTGTCAAATATTATATTCATGATCGTTTTCTCCAAACTTCTAAAGCACCACTCGAAGGCCAAGCGCAGGGCACCAGCCTATTCACGAGTGCTGTGTCAAGTCAGAGGGGGTTTCCAGAGAGTAGCCCAGAGGAAGTTCGAGTCCAGTTACCATGGGGGCAGGTCAGCAGAGCAGCTGTTAAGGTGGGTGTTGTTTAGGGCAAGAAGAATTGGAGGGCAGAGGTACACGTAGGCTCTGTGTTTTGTATGTTTGTATGTAGGTGCTTGGTAGAGTCTCTCTGAAGCTGATGTTTGTATTGTAGCTCGTTAGGCAACAGTTAGAATACTGCATCCAGGTGTGGAATCCATACTCGAAACATTACATTGAACAACTAGGGAAAGTGTACCAGAAGAGCAAAAAATATTTGGGGTTACAAGGATTTGAGCTATGAAGAAAGGTTGAAAAGGTGTTGATTAACAACATCAGAGAGGAGGAGAAGCAGAGAAGACCTAATTGAAGCCTACTTTTCCTAAAAGATTTTCACTGGAAAGGAGGCAGTGCAGTGGGAGAGGTTCTTTGAATTAGCACCCAACAAGGCAACTTGGGGACAAAGGTATAAGCTATTTAAGAAGCCAAAAGGAACATTAGGGCAGAAATTCTTCAGTGCAAGAGTTGTAGACTTGTGGAGTGGTTTGGGTGATACTACTGTCTCAGTGGTCACTCATGGCTTTTAAGACGAAACTAGGAAAGTTTAAGCATTACAGGTTAACTTGCAGTGGTTCTAACACAGGCTACACGTCTTGTGAACCCTTTAAACCCTTGTTATGTTATTGCTATTGGCAGTCGGACAAAATGGTTTATGTACACGGGAAACTCATGGTGTGTGTTGTTTTTGGGAAGCATATCATGATCCAAACTGTTGTGAGGTCATGTTTTAATGACTTTCTTTTCTATAACTGAACCAATTTTTGGACCCATGACCCTGACCATGTTATATCAGAAACATGTTTTAATGAATCTCCGGTGAATATATAAAAATTGTTTCAGTTGAATGGTCTGATCAACAAATAAGCACCAAGGTTACAACAAGGTTCTTGCAGATCCCTACATGAGTCGTAACACTAACATTGTTTCAAGGGTCTAATGAAGACTTGAAATTGCATGTAATAAACAGTAATTTAAACAATAATTTAATCACTTAAAGTTGTTGCTTATGTATGAAACAGATTAACTTAAATTTAATTAACTTGAATAAAGATTTAAATGTTGGGTTGCCTGTCATATATTCAATCTTCTCTCGTAATAAAGCAGAAATCCTCTCTACCGCACTTATAAGGTGCAGGTTTTATGTATGGCTGTGGTTCCAGTCTTCTCATCTAGTTTGTAGCTTCCTCTCTATTCTGCTGAGCTGATCACTAAAAATTTAATTTTTACAGTTGAAGCTGGTAAGTTGACCCAGTTTTTAATTTTCGTCATAGATTTATTATCTTATGACCAGTTTCGTTAAAGTGACTGTTTTTAGGTTCAGAGAAGAGAGATTAAGCACTGAGGATGTGCGACAAAGAAAGCAATGAGTGAAATTTTGCCAAGAGCACTTGAAGAGAGTAAAGTTTTGATGTTAACTGGAAACTGAAACTGTTGGATATAGGCATTGTAAGTGTAATAATTGGAAAACTTAGTGTGAAAAAAAAGAAGTTTGCAAGACCAACAGAAGATGAGCAAATAAAATGTTTAAATAAGGACTCCTGATATGTGAATGAAAGCATGAGGAGTGTGCTAAATGGAAGAAAAGTTCCTAAAGATGTGCCTGTTATATCTTAAATTGAAGAATGAAGGAATAAATTAACAACAGGATGACTGAAGTGAAGAATACAGAATATGTTGATTGGATTGTTTTTAGTGGGCAATAAACAATGAGCTAGTTGTTCTTGGGTTTTGTAAATTTTTAATTGGCCGGCAATGAATTTGTGTGAGACTCTTGCCTCATCGTTGCATTTTGATTACCTCTTGTTTTGCAAATTTTGTCGTGTTCTTGCCACGTTTCTGAAGTTTTAAGTGATGATGATGTAAATTTTTGGTGTGTTTAGACTTCTGTACCTGCTTTATGTGTTAATATTTTGGTGAAAAAGATATTCAATATCCTGTAACGACATCAAATTTCTTGCATATGGGTCTGTGTACCATGGTATTTTGATTTGCATTGCTTTGACAGATCCGCTTTAGAATGCCATGTTTGTTCGTCGTAGTGATGAAAAATGACAGCTATTGAAGTCATGCTGTTATGAAAGCTTGATTATATTGCACAACATCGAGTCATCTAATATGGAATATGCTGGGCTGCGTTGTATTATATTACAGTTATTTGGCCTCTGGTTTGATGTGAAACTTGTATACGGCCTATGTGCAAATCAGTTTGAATTTTCATAAAGCTGCTTTATTCAGTTCTTTAGATTTTGAGTCATGTATTATTATTATTAGTAATAGTATTTAACTAATGCTTGTGATGTATACAATTCAAATAGAGTCGGAAATTAATGTACAATGACTTTATAATACGGAACTAGTCAAGACAATTGCTAATGAAGCAATGTCAAGAAGAAAATCCAGGCTCCATATATGCAGGTCTAGTAAACAAATATAGGATAAGATAAGATAAGAAATATATTTTATTTAACCAAATGCTATCTGCATTTTGGTGTACAGCCAATGGTTTAAATTTCTTCTTAAAACGAGTTATTATGAGTATATAATTCTTAATCTTAGTTGATAAAGCATTCCACATGGCTGAGCAAGAATAGTAAAATTGACAAAGACCAACTGTTTTAATGGAAATCATTAGAATAAGATCCCGTTAGTGGCAGAATTGTAAACAAGATCAACCAAGAACTGTTGCAACTGAGACACCAGAGTTGGAGAGATGGGATGACACCAGACTGTGCTGGAATTTACAAGAAAGAATGTCCAATATAGTCAAATGTTTGTTGAAAAGACAGCCTGTGTAACTGAAGATGGAAAACTATTTTGAATCACATAAGTGAATAGATTTTACCATAATATGATCTAATTAATCTAGACTAGTCTACTGACTTCTAAAATGACAGTTATATATGCAAATTTATGATGAAACATAAAATTATGGGGGCTCATTATTCCGATCGATTATTCTGATATTAGCTAAGAGATAATGTATTTCTGACAATTATTGATGTAAAATGACCGAAAATGGCTTGTAAGTCCAAGTTTTCATCCAGCTAGTCTGATGTATTGTACAGTGAGCATAATTTAACTGTGGAAATGTACTAGATATGCTGAGTTAGAGTATGTAAAGTAACTTTATAGTTATTAGCTTAACCGAAAACAATTGTAAATAAAACAAACTGTAAAGTAGCTCTAAAGTTGACTTTAAATGCTTTCAAGCTGTCTTTTGATAATAAGAGAACTGGATTTGAAATAGCATTGAAGTGGCATTAAATTGTCTTGTCTTCATCTGCATTTTATGCACTGCTTGAAATAGCTTTACTTGTTTGCAGAATTAGCGTACCGTTTCAGACAACGAAAATCAGCATTGCTGGTAGTGACAGTGATTTGAAAACTGGTTGAAAAGCAATTACGATTACCTCTTGAGTAGGGCTAGCTGCTGTGTGGGCGTAACAGCCTTGATTGCCTACAGTTTGTCCCCGCTTTTCATGGATTCATGGTTTTAAACTGTGTTAAGTGGGCTTTTCTATTGCTATGCAGTTTGCTTACCTCAGCGTTTCTAAGCTCAATGTTATTATTTCCATCTGCAGTAAACTTTTACTTAATATTATTCTTGTTCTGCTTGTCGATTTTGTGTTTAATTTCTAGTCATGTCGTGATTTTGAGTTGTTCAGAGAATTGTAATCATAATCATAAACTACAAATTTTTAAAGTGCTACTCAAAAGCTAAGTGCAGGGCACCAGCTTATTCATGAGCACTGAAGAAGACCGCTTCTTTTTCTCTCTTCCGTCAGGTGTGTGCCGACGATGAGGTTTTTACAAGATGGCTCCATTTCTTCCTGTCTCTGATAGCATCCAGGGCCGTTCTCATGTTCAAGTCTTGTTCTTTAAGATCTTTCATCACGTTTTCCATCTATGTCTTTGTTTGTAGAAGACCTCTAGTGCCTGTTAATTCGGATCTGTTGGCAGGACTTGATCTTTAGCTTTTTTTATTAATACACGAGGTATCAGTCAATGGTGCACAAAAACCTCTCGTCTGAAGATCTGATCAGTTGCAGAGTCCAGCAAGACAAAGAGGCAGCCCATAGAGAGTAAGCACCTTGGCACACAGGTAATACCATGTAGATCTTGAGTTAGAGAGTAGATGAGAGAAGAGCAATCCCGTAAACTAGCCTGAGAGGCAGCTATGTTAGCGACTTCATATTTCTTAGCCTTGGCATATGAGAACCAGTGGCCAGTCTTCTTCCTTACTGTCTGATCTTTCCACTGACATTCTGCGGTCGGTGTGCTCATTATGGCTGGCTGGGAGTTGGCATGGAGACGCTGATGGATCAGAAATCTTCAAAAAATTTCTGATCTGGTGTGTAGATCTTGAGTTAAGGTCAGAAGAATGGCAGAGGCTGCTTGCAGAGCTGACAGATTGAGTTGAATATTGAAATGAACCTTTTCTCGAGAATAAAAACTAATGCTTCTCAAGAAATATACAGAGTGCAGAAAATTGGTTGATTCAGAATCACTAATAAATTTATGATTTGTTATTGCATTGTTACTTTTTATTAATTGCATTGTCTTATTGTTAGTGTTAGCTTTTAAGGGTGTTATTACGTGTAATTGTTGTAGGTATTCTAACGAATAGCAGGAGTCTTACAGGATTACAGATTGAACCTTTAAAAAATTGATGTGAATTAACAAGTTTAATTGTTACACCCAGTGAAAGTGACTGAATCTTTTAAAGGAAATATTGAACTGAACTATTAATATAGTTTTGATTTTAAAGTTTTACAAAAATTAAAGGTTTATACATGCAAATTGGTATATTTGATCTTTTTGGTATTAGATACCCAAAGTAAGTCACTGAAGAAAGCCTACTAGTAACAGAGAAGGCATTGTTGTTAAAATTATTCTCTGTGTACTGCGAGAATGTTATAGACAGCATGATGTTTATCAATGTCAATACTAGTGTTTTTGATGATTGGTTAGCAGCACTTATACTTAATTGATTCTTGCATCGCTTTAACACTTTAATGATGATCGTGTTCTAAAAGTGACTGGGAAACAATACAGTTTGTTATTAAGAGGCATCATTGCATCTATTCACTGTCTGAAATCTAATGCTAATGCTGTTATTTTTAATATTCCTTTAAAGTTTACTGTTGTATCTGAAGTTTTGCATTCCACTTTGACTTTTGTGTTTCGTTGAGTGTTTCACAATCATGAAATCAGCGTGAACTATATTACTGTTTGAGTTTTTGTATTATCTGACAATTTTGGCACTCAGTCATCTGGTAGCTTTAACTCCCATAGGTTAGCCTCTGTTTTCCTTGGCCTGTTGAATTTTGACTGGAATTCTCCAACAGATTTATGAGTGTTTAATATGATTTCACAAGTAACCATCGATGCTTGGGTTTGGGTTCGATCTCCCAAGAACAGAAAAGTAATTCAGAAGTTGAATTTCAGTATTCTCGATTGAGGAACTTGGCTGGAAAGTGATTGCATGTGGTTTACACTTGATTATTATTATTATTATTATTATTATTATTATTATTACAAACATTTTTAATGCGCGCAAAGTCACACAGAAATGCGAATCTGAGGCGCGGTTAGTCAGCCGCCAGGTGAAGAGCAATTAGATATCCATTTGTTTGAAAGCCAGTGAGAAGTAATGAGTTTTGAGGCGTTTCTTGAAGGAAGAATAAGAGGTCGAGCAACGGATAAGCATTGGTAGTCGGTTCCATTCCTTGGGGGCTGCAACACGAAATGCACGAGAGCCCATGGCAGTGCTGCATCTAGGCTCAACCAAAAGACCCATAACCGAAGACCGTAGACTGCGTGGCGGAATGTAAGGAGAGAGTAGTGCTTGAAGTTAGGTAGGAGTGCACATTGTGAGGGTTTTAAATGTCAAGCAGGCCAGTTTAAATTTAATTCTGAATTTTACAGGAAGCCAATGCAGCTGATGGAGCAGAGTTAATGAGTTTGAACAAGAAGATGCACGCAACACCACGCGAGCCAGAGAATTTTGGATGCGTTAAAGCCTGTTGACTTGAAGATCTGAAATGCCTGCAAACACAGAGTTGGCATAATCGAGGCAAGAGCAGACAAGAGAACAGGCTATGGTCTGTGACATGTCTTTGGTAAGAGCAGATCTTATGTGACGAATTGCCCTGATATAATAGAAACAAGATTTGCAAAGGCTTGTTATGTGAGATTGGAATGTGAGATTACTGTCCAAAGTGACCCCAAGTGTTTTGATGTGAGATCAGGTGGCCGATCCGAGGACCAACAATGCTACCTTACTGGCTGAGGCTGAGAAGGATTTGGTTAACACTTATAATCGTAACCAAAAAAGTGAAGTCACGGGATCCAGGTTATTCACAGGCACTTAGTCAAATCACATTTGGTACGCAGGGGGTGAAATCGGTTTCAGGTCAAGATCCAAAGGAATAAGGCAGGCAGACAGTCAGACGGCTAAGGTAGGCAGTGTCTGGAGTTGAAACGGTGAGGGAGGTAAGGGAAAGAGTAGGAATTGGGATAGAATTTATACATTTGGCCAGCTCTCAGGTTACCTCAGTTTATATCTGGCAGTTTATGATGATTGTTGCAACATGAGGTCATGGCTAACCATGTAAAGCATCATGCAGATATGATACTTTTTATGCACCACTTTTTGTAACAATGTGTTACAAAATAAAAAAGCTAATGTACCAGACACACCCGAAGATGGTGCAAAATATTCTAGTGTCGGGCATATTCTGTAGGTGCCTGAACCTTGAGGTGAAACCTTGCTTGCAATTTACTGTAGTGACAATTCTGTGCTGTTTTTTTATGTTAGTTTCCTGTGTGATTTTACTCTTCATTGTCATAGCTTTGGATGCTATGGTGATTATTCCATTGTGATCTCGTGTTACCATGACTGCTACTGTGACCAGTTTCTGTTGTTATGTCATTGTTTTTATCATGCTGGGTGATGATTATCATTCATGTGACTACCGGTATTATTAATGTTTTTATGTGATGGTAAATTCTTTGAGTATTGTACTTCTTGCTCTGAAGGTTTCTGTTGCTAAGACACATGGGTGGCGATCCCGGGTGAGTCGAGGGGGACAAGACCCCACCTTTCAGAGTGGGGGAGGGACACACCATACATTTGTCCCCCCAAATTTTGAAGAAACGCCAAAAAAGGTAAACAAATTTTATTTCGCGGGCGCACGTAAAAACTTTTTTAGATCAAATTTTATCGCGCGTAAGCATGGAAGAAATGTTTTTGACCTTTTTTTGACCAGATCAGTTCAAAACTTTTTTGACCAGATCATTTCAAAAGTGTCCCCCCACCTGTCAAACAAGATCGCCGCCACTGCTAAGACAGTTTAGTTGTTGTGACTATTTTCGTGCTCTTGTGGTTTCCGTTGTTAAGGCAGTCTTGGATTTTACTCAAATGTGACCATGGTTTTTCTGTGGCATTTGCTGCGGCAGTTTTTGTTACGATGATGTTCGTTTGACAATCGCTTAGTGGTATCCGTGTTTCTTTTTTGTTGTGCTGTCTTGCCGTTCAGTCAAATTTGTTATTATTTTTTTATTAAATTGTTTCTCAAACCGAATCTAAATCTCTCAGACAGGATTGATGTGACCAACTTAAGAGTTGTGTTAAACTCAAAATTCTGGGATATTCTCAATGCTGTTGTGGTTTGTTCGTTACCATGTTGGAAGGTTTTTTACCACAGGATGTTTTGTGTTGAATTGTATCTTATGGTTTTACTCCAAATTTTTACAAATTTAACTGAAAAAGGTGATAATTTAGAGTTAGAATATTAATTAGTTGTGATGTTTCTTATAGAAACGTTGTTGTGGAAAGTTCAATTTGGCTGAGATCGAGGCTAAATGACCACCAGATAGATGCGTTTTTTATTTTTTTGCAATAAGTCCCAGAGGAAGAATGAAAGAATTTGCTGTACTGTCATTAATGACTCTTAAGCTGTACCATTATAGGGCAACTACTTAAGCAGTGGTGGACAACTAGTTGTGTATTCCAAGTATGCCTGCGATGCTTAAAGCTTGAAGACAGCTGTTAAACTGCAGGTTACGTGACTTTCAAATGTGTGTTTGCATCTGTGGTTCTGTGAGAAACCTTAGTTGTTATTTTATCAACTATCCCTGCAGAAGCTGACAACTGAAGTGCTTTTGCTTAAAGCGCACTTGCTTATGAATCATGACAGGGTCGTTACACGAAGTCGAACCCGCAACCGATAGCCCCCTGTGTTGCATGTTGTTGTAATGTTAGTGGTAATGTTGTTGATATGATGGGACAGTTGCAGGTTCAACTCCTGCCGCTGTCACTGTCTGCATTCAATAATTTCCTATCATGAAACAAACTGCTTTAGAACTTCAGTTGCTGCTGTCTTTCTGAATTGGTTTTTGATGCCGAGAAGTCTAAAATTAAGATTTAACCGTGCTGTGAAGATTTTAAAATTTTCATGTGTAGTTTGTAATAACATGTGCTTACAAACATGTCATAGGTTTCTCAAATTCACAATTTGCAGTTATATAAATATTAATAATAGCTCTTCTGTGAACTGTCTTTAATGTGTTATGTTAAGAGCCGCTTCACGTGCAGTCAGGACTCGTTTACACTCTCCCGGTTTACATGCCATTACATACATAAATTATTATTTGGAAGTGTAATCCCTCTGAAAAACATGTATGCAAAGAGCTGTGTATGTATGTATGCATGTATTATTATTATTATGAACGATTTTAACATGCGTAAGGTCATACGGAAATGCGAATCTGAGGCGTGGTTAGTCAGTTACCAGATGAAGGGCAGTTAAATATCTGATGTTTGAAAGCCAATGAGAAAAAGTATGTTCTAAGGTGTTTCTTGAAACGAGAAAAGAGTATGTGACATGTTCTGGGGCTGCACTGACTTGTCCCATTTAAAGAGGATCTTGAAGACTATCTTGTCCTTGACCGAAGGCTATTTCAACATCTTGCATGTAACTCAAGACATGAATGTTAGCGACGATTCAGGTAGTGCAATTGAGGCTTGACTTGAACCTTTGCATCTGGAACCTTGGCAGGACTGCAAGGACAATAGTCCAGGCTTGTTGGAATGAAGGAGTGGAGGAGAGTTGCAGTGGTGTCGAATGATAGATATGACGATTCTGGTGTTCCAATTGATTTTAAGACATCCATTCAGCATTTATATTGCTTGCCAGAATTTTAGACAAACAAGCCAGTGGGTCAGACGGATAGCATGTCAATTGCAGTTTGACGTCAGCGGCACAGTAATGAACCTGGGCTTCAGGAGAGAAAATGATCTTGGTGAGACCAGCAGTGTACACTGTACAGTCAGTATGAACAGAGGTGGCCCAAGGACTAGGCTTTGCAGCAAAAAGTGTAACATGTGTCGCTATTGAAGTGCCCAAACCCATGGCCACCATCATTTGTGTGTCCATTCAGGAAAGAGAGAAGCCACTCAAAAGACTGACCCATGGCTTCATTTTACTGATGGTCATTCTGGTCAGCCATCAAACGCTGTGCTCCTGACGCATGATGTCTATTGTGTTGTAGATATAAGAAATGAGTCTCAGAAGAACTGTCTCAATTGAATGGCCTTTCCTGAAGCCAGATTGTAGCTTTCGTATTAGGTTGAAGATTTCTGAACATTTAACAGCTGCAATATTATCATTATTATTATTACTATTTTGTTTTTATTGGTTTTATTATCATTATTGTACTTCTGGTGAATTTCTGTAGAGGCAAGTAACTAAATGCACTGCCTTCATCTTTACTTATTATTATAACCGTATTTGTAACTAACTTTCTTCCTATTAGTTGTATTCCCACTCTTGTGTGTTGTGGTGTCTTGCTGGACAAAAGACTGTGATGCATTAATTCAACATTCACTTCTTTTGTGAAGTTTCTTTTGTGCATATCTTCAGCCACCAGAAGTCAACATTACCTGTAATGTGTTTGAACTTTGAATGTTCACTAGTAATTTCTTTGAACAATAAGTTTTGGCTAACCATAAATTTTTCAAATTTATATTTGACGTTGTCAATCAGTATGCCTAATATACACCCTGCTGTGAATTTCTCTTTGTGTGATCACATTGTGAAACAGAACGTGGGAAGTATGCGGCACATCGCGTTTAATCATGCAAACTGTTTCTGACTGTGAACTGAAAATATCTAAATGATCCATTCCATTTGAAATACATTTTCATTTTCAGGCTCAATTAAAAGCTTCAAGGTTAGCCTAGTTTTTTTTTATTAACACGGATTAGTTATTTTATTATAATCATTATTATCATCAATATCATCATTATTATTTGTAATGAAGGTAGAATGATCTCTCAGGAATTAAATTAAGTTAGAGGTACAAACTGTTATTATTATTTTTTGCCCTGAGGTACTTTAGTTCCCAAAGGGCTTAGATAATATGAGAGTGATGGAACTGGAGAGTGATGGAACTGGCTTATTATTATTATTATTATTTTGCCCCAAGGTACACATATCCCTCAGGAAATGAATACTGTTCATTTTATTAATAGGATTATGAATACTATTCTTATTATTACTATTATTATTGTGTCATTATATTGCTTATGACAGTTTACGAGGTAAGGTTATGGTGCTTTTGGGGATATTATTTGAGTGAAAGATTTGAAAGATTCTTTGGAACTGTGAGCCCATGCTTTGTGATGCTGGATATCATTCATCTATTTTGCTTGGACATAAGGTTTTGTAATTGGATTGCTTTTTGGAACTTTTACTTTGAATATGCTGTTTTTTAAAAAGAATATTTGTAATTCTAAACTGTTTCCATTTGCTTGTTGCTTGACATTTGCCAGCTTGAATGACCAGCGGTCTCAAAATTGCTAATAACTGCGACAGATTGTAGGAAAATTTGTTCCATTTTTTTAAATGTTGTCATTTACCATTAATTTGTTTTCATGTGCTGTATAGTATCTGAACTGTTTTGTGTCTGTGCTTCTATAGGCCTACATGTGGGCAATTCCAAGCTGATCAGTGGAATTTTTAAGGGCCAAGGGTTAAGCTTGCATATCTACTTCTGCACTTTTCTGTTTGGCTAGGTTAACATCATCACCTGGACCAGTTTCTGATGTTTCAACTCAGAAACGATTGTCCAAATATATGTAGTTGAATATTCATTCATTCATTCATTAAATTATTCATTGAATCATTCATTCAGAGCACATATAGAGTGCCCTTTCAAGGTACCTACTAAGAAGTGCTCCCAGCCCAGCTCCAGGGAAAAGAACAGTTCATATGCTTGTAAAAGAGGTATGCAGAATCCCTAGATAGAAGAACTTGCAGATCTGAAGGAAGGGCCTTCCATGTGGTCGGCCCAACCACTGAATATTAAATGGCATTTTGCCGAATTCTTATTGTCCAGCGATTACGTAAGAACATGACAGTATACTTGCATCTTTAATGTGCTTCTCTACCCACGCATTGCTCTATATATGTTTCAGCCCTCTGGTCAGGAAATGGCACATTCTGCTGGACTGTGTTGTGCAATACGTTCTAGTCATAGGTAGGTTAGATAAAAAAATATACTGGGCTTTCTAAATTCAGAGTCTATCTTCTTTTCCTGTTTAGCTTGAGCTGTCAGTCCCAGATGAGTAATTGTTCAGAGTTGTGTCAGTGGTAAAATTGCTTCATTAATTATTGTGCTTACATTTTCTATTCCATTTCATTTTGCGTCTTAACTATTTGCATATTAATATTAATTTATTGCTTTAATCGCATGTTACAATATGTTAGATTTCTGTCAGACTGTTAATTGAAAAGTAGAATATGATTTTCTCATTTCTTGTGGACTTCGAGTTTTTTTTACTGCAAGGGGCTGTAGGATTGAATTTCAATTAGGATTTGCATTCCTCTAGGTCCAGAGTTAGCCTCCTCAATCTTGGCCAACAAGTTCAGTCTTGGTTTAGTTTTAACCCCCAAACTCCTGGAAAAACATAGGGAATTAATTTTGTCTAACCATTTTCCAGTTTATATGAACGTTTATCTGGCTTAACAGTGTACAGCTCATAATCTCAAAATCTCTAAGTGTTACATAGAAGATTTGAAGGTGGAGAACAGGATGAATCAGGGGAAGAATTATTTAAGAGGTCAGACTTTGGGTTGGAGTGGAATGCGTGAGGGGAACACGAGATAGCCTAGATGGTGGTGAGCGAGCAGCAATATTGGCAGAAAATTGGAGAATTTGTGGAATTCAGGAGGAACATTGTTTCTGAGTCAAGGTTCGGTGTGGTATATGGACCGGTTGGAGCAACCAGCCAACAACAGATTACAACTGTAATTTTCAGCTGTTAGTGAATTTCAAACTGCTGCTCAGGGACCGGTATAGGCACTGGCGGCGATCTTGTTTGACAGGTGGGGGGGAGTTAGAACTTATCTGATCAAAAAAGAGTTTTGAACTGATCTGGTCAAACAGAGGTCAAAATTTTGTTTCCGCTCACACGCGAAAAAAGCTGTTCACCTATTTTGATGTTTCTTCAAAATGTGGAGGAGATGCATAGTGTGCCCCCACTCCTAGAGGTGGGGGTCTTGTCCCCCTCGACTCCCCTGGATCGCCGTCCATGGGTATAGGCTTGTTTCATTTAGACAAACTATACAAGATCCTGACTGTCTCCAGAGAGGTCCAGTCAAAAGAGCCTGAGTGGCTCTTTTGGATAGACTCCATGGATGGACTCCATGTCACTGACTGAACCAACAAAGTGGCTGTTGCGAATTGGATGTAATTACAAGTGCCGGTGAATAACTCCGAGGTGCCAGATAGTCCAATGTTTAGTAAGCTAGACTGGGAACCGAGAGGATGGAGTTCAGAACAGAATATTTGGAAAATTATATATATAATGTAGGTCTAATGGTGCAAAATTTTTCATTATATATATATATACATATATACAGTCGACGCCACTTAAGTGCATAACGGATAAGTGCATAATTCGGTTATGTGCATAGAAGCTGGCCGGTCTCGTTTTAAAACCGGGCGTAGGGTATTTCAATGGAAGACAACTCTGTGCATATCGCATATGTATATAATTCGGTTTTGTGCATAGCTGACTAGTGAGTGACTACAGGCCCGTTGTGCATTGCAACGCCGCGTAATTGCATAGGCTGCTTAGAACATTCTGGCCTCCTATTTAAAATGTTAAATTTCGAACCCCCAGCCCAGCTCTTTTGACAGCTGAAACACTGGCCTACTTGTCTGTCGAAGAATGAAGACGTAGCAGAGCTTTCCACAATGGCGGCAAGAACTAATTGGTGCGTGGTTTTCAATAATAATAATAATAATAATAATAATAATAATAATAATAATAATAATAATAATAATAATAATAATAATAATAATAATAATAATAATAATAATAATAATAATAATAATAATAATAATAATAATAATAATAATAATAATAATAATAATAATAATAATCGTTTATTCACAAGCTCACGGACAAACCTCAGTAAGTAACATTGAAACATATAACGGTACAATTTTCAAGATCTTATTTTCAAGATCCTGTTAGGCGCCGCTCATTTCACTGCTGACCCCTATGGAGTGGAAGGCTGAGTCGTCCTACGTCAACCTTAGGCCTATTTAATATCTCCCGTAATTATAAATATATGCGCCAATGAATTAATGCGATATGAATCGCATTAATTGACGACTTCTACGCATACGATTACAACACACAAGACATCAGCGTCTTATCTAAACTGGGTATTTACTGGTTACATTTTCTGAGCAGGTTTTTGCTCAGCTGCCACTCTTCAGTACTTACCAGAATAATGAGCGTATTTAGGGAACTGCATAAAAGATGTGTTTGTATATTTGCGCATGGGCGTCCGCAGGAATTTTTCTGGGGGGGGCTAAATTTTTATGGAGGAGCAAAATGACGTTTTTGCAAAGGATGAACACAGAACACGTGACAACTTCAAAAATAAATAATGATCAAGGACTTGCCTAAATAATTAAGTGTTTTTGCGTTGAGAGTCGTGTTGGGACTGTTGCAATAATCATAATAATCAAAAGATTTCATTTTTTTAAATATTTGCAAAATCCAGGGGTGGAAATGCCCCTTGCCCTCTCTCCGGACGCCCATGTATTTGCGTTTAATAAAGGCCGCTTTGCATTAGATTTAAGCAAGGGTAGGCCTATTCTGTTCGAGCAAGGCGGCAAGTGCAAAGACAAGCGACAGACAAAGAAACCGTTAAACAAAATAAAAACCCAGAAGAGGAAGAACAATGACAAAAGAGGCAAAAAGAGAGACGACGAGATAGAAAGAGAAGACAGAGCGACCCTGGCTTCCGATTTGTCCATAGACGAAGATTCTTCCAATTGATGCGTCGCGCATGACTCGTGTCCAAGTCCTTACAAGTGGTCCCTGGTGGCTGAGTGGCTTTCATGATGGAGATGATCGCCTCACGTACATGTCCAGCCGTAGGATGAAAGGATCGACTTTGCATGTATGTATGCATGCAGTATACATGCATGCATAGGCGAACGTAATTTCAATTTGTGGGGTATGAGGGGTACCCGTACAATCACTTTTTGCACTGGGGGTACCGTACCTCCACTTTTTAAACCATGTCAATCAATTTTTTATTATTGTGTCTTCCCATGGCTGAAATTTAGAAATTTCTGTTAGAGATTGCAATATCCCTCCTTGCCTCGTGTATGTAAGTAATTGGTACCCCAAATTTTTGACCAAAGTTACGCCCCCTGCATGCATGCACGCCCTATGTGTGTGTATGTATGCATGTATGTGTGTATGTATGTACGTATGTATGTATGATTGTACGTATGTATGTGTGTTTGTTTATATCTATGTATGTATGCAGGCATGTATGCATTCATCAAGACAATATAACGCGCATATATATATATATATATATATATATATATATATATATATATATATATATATATATATATATATATATATATATATATATATATATATATATATATATATATATATATATATATATATATATATATATATATATATATATATATATATATATATATATATATATATATATATATATATATATATATATATATATACACACCGTGTCTCAAAATAAACTGTGCAAAATTGTTTGTGTCAGAACTTCGTCAAATTCCCACCAATTTTAATAATTTTTGGTAGGTAGATGGCAAAATAGCTGAAATTTTTATGCTATACATAAATTTTCCACCTCACCTGACTCATGTCACCGCACAATCTTGTTAAACACAGATGTACCAATTTCTTATCGAGCACGCGACACTGTCTCTTTCCTGGAGCGAGAAACACCCGATTTCATACCTCCAACACTGTGGCCGCCGAATTCACCGGATCTTAACCCAGTCGACTATCGCATATGGATTGTGCAGCAGGAAAAGGTTTACCGCTCCAGAATAGCCAACGTCGACGAACTCAAAGCGCGTCTGATCGACGAGTGGGCGCGCTTTGACCAGTCGATCGTTGATGCTGCTATCGGCCAGTGGCGTCGCCGTCTAAGCGCTTGCGTCCGTGTAAGCGGGGCACATTTCAAGCACCAATTCTAACACTTTTAAGCAGATCTGTCATAGCAATTAAAAACTCTGCTGAGTAAACCATATTTTACTTTACTGCGTGTTAATTAAGTCGTCAGATAGTTTGTTGCATGTAATAAAATGTAAGCGTTATATAAGAAATTGGCACATCTGTGTTTAACAAGGTAGTGCGATGACATGAGTCAGGTGAGGTGGAAAATTTATGTATAGCATAAAATTTCAGCTATTTTGCCATCTACCTACCAATTATTATTAAAATTGGTGGAAATTTGACGAAGTTCTGACAGAAACAATTTTGCACAGTTTATTTTGAGACACGGTATATATATATATATATACATACATATATATATATATATATATATATATATATATATATATAATTATCTTATATAATATCCATATAGTGTCCGTCCGACGATAAACGCTACGTCACAAACGGTTTCTGTTCTATTGTGAAACATATACCGTTTGTGACGTCAGTCTTGACGACGGCGATCAGAGCATTTTAACCAACGATATACACTGCCGTCATAATTATGACGGGCAAATACACTAGTATACATATAATATCCATAGAGTGTCCGTCTGTCGCAGGACGCTACGTCACAAACGGTTTATGGAATCTATTGTGAAACAGAAACCGTCTGTGACGACGGCGATCAGAGCATTTTAACCAACGATACATATATAGCCTATAATATGACGGGGAAATACTCTGACCTCTTTGACATCTACGAGACAACGGTAACTTATATCGTCAACAACATGCTTCCAGCTCGTACTGCAAAGACGTGCCGCTAGGTCCTGACACCGTGGTTTGACGCTGAGTGCCGTGCTTATCGACGGCATGTCCGTCGCTGGGAAAGACATTACCGAAGAACTAAGGCCTCTACTGACCGTGCTGCCTGGATAAGGTACGGCCGTGAAATGCACCGTCTGTACAAAGATAAAGAGCGGAACTACTGGGAGAGCAAGATTGCCCAGCACTCCGGAGAATCCAGGAAACTCTGGTTGACATTCAACGACATCGTGGGTCGAGCTCGCTCTGATTCCTGCCCGGCTGCATCGCACTTCACGGCTGATGCCTTCCTTAAGGCCTTCATGGCTAAAGTGAGTTCGGTCCGCGAGGCTACGGCAGACAGCCCACCACCGGTCTTTCCACCTACGAGCTGTGATCTTTCGTCGCTGGTCCCAATCACCAGTGCTGAGCTCCGTCGAATTATACTCACATCAGCGCCGAAGACCTGTGAACTGGATCCGCTCCCATCATTCATCCTACAAGAGACCCTCGATGTCTTCCTACCGTTCCTTACAGCTCTGTGTAATCGCTCCCTTCAAGAGGGAGTTCTTCCTGCTAGCCAAAAGAGGTCCATCGTGGTTCCGATGGTTAAAGCGGATGGACTCGACGCTACTGAGCCAACTAATTTAAGGCCCATAGTAAATGTTTCATTCCTGTCTAAAATAATTGGAAAGATTGTTGCCGCACAACTCATGTCCTACCTAGACAAAAAATGGCCTTCTTCCCACTTTCCAATCGGGTTTCCGTAAGGGCCACTCCACAGAAACCTTGTTAGTCCGCCTGCTATCTGACATATATGAAGCCATTGACAGATCCCAGGTCACTCTCCTTGCGCTGCTTGATGTGAGTGCCGCGTTCGACACTGTCGATCATGGTATCCTCTTGCAGCGCCTATCCATTTTCTTTGGCTTCTCTTGTAATGTTCATGATTGGCTAATCTCATTTCTGCAAGACCGCTCCTTCATGGTGGTCCACGGATTCACTAGGTCCCCTTGGGTCCTTGCTCCATTTGGCCTGCCTCATGGCTCTGTCCTTGGCCCCCTTCTTTACATAATCTACACTGCCGACCTGGGGTCCTTGCTGGCGGCTGGATCAGTTCTTAGCCAGTCCTATGCTGACGACCTGCAAGCCTATATACACTGCCCGGCTATCCGCGCCGTTGCAGCGGTGGAAACCATGACCCATGCCGTGGAGTCCCTGCAGGCCTGGATGTCCTCAAATCGCCTGCGGCTTAACCCCGCCAAGACGCAGTTTATATGGCTTGGCACTTCCCAGCAGCTCTCTAAATAGATATGTATTCTCTTGCCTTGCAATTTCCACACCTTTCTTTCTCGACCTGGGTTCGGGACTTGGGAGTCATCCTGGACCAGGAACTTGCATTCACGCGGCACATAAATCTTCTCTCCCGCAGTTGCTATTACCAGCTCCGGCAACTCAATGTGATCTCCCGTTCTTTGTCCCCCGGTGCAGCTTCCACGCTTATCCATGCATTTGTTGTTTCTCGATTGGACTACTGCAGTGCCATATATGACGGACTCCCGGCCTGCTGGATTGAGCCCCTGAATACAATCCTGCGTACTGCTGCCCGCCTTGTAGGCCGCATCCCCAAGTTTGGCAGAGTGTCTGCGTATATATGAGGGATGTCCTCCACTGGCTCCCCTACCCACAGCGCTTTACTTACCGAATCTCTGCCTTGATCCGGCGGTGCTTTGAAGGCTTGGCCCCTCCATACCTGCGGGAGCTTTGCTGTCCCACCTCATGCTCGCAGCGCCTCTGCTCTCTCCGCTCAGCTGCGCAAGCTGAACTTATTGTTACCCGCGCGAGGACAGCCATACGGCAGCGCCGTGCTTTCTCTGTGGCTGCCTCCATGACAATTCAACAACAACAGCAACAATTCAACAACAACTAACAACTCAACAACAACAATAACTCAGCAACAACAACAATTCAACAACAACAATTCAACGACAACAACAATATAACAACAACAATTCAGCAACAACAAATTAATACCAACAATTCACCAAAGAAAAATTCAACAATTCAACGACAATTCAACGACATCAGCAATTCAACAGTTCAAAAACAACACGACAACAGCGACAACTCAACAATAGCAACATATGACAATAACAACTCAACAACAACAATTCAAGAACAATTCAAAACAACAACAATTCAACAACAACAAGAATTTAACAGCAACAACAATTCAACAACAATTCAACAACAACAGTTCAACAAAAACAATTCAACAACGATTCAACGACAATTCAACAACAACAACAATTCAACCAAACAGGAACAATTTAACAACAACAGCAGTTCAACAACGACAACAGTTCAACAACAACAACAACAACAACACAACAACAGCAGCAATTCAACAAACAACAACAACACAACAACAGCAGGAATTCCCACGAAGCCTGTATAGCCGCAGTGTGCTAATGTGTGACTCCATGCTAGACTCCCATGGAGCCTGTATTTTCAAGTGTGTGTCAATGTGTGATTCCTTGCTGGACTCCCATGGAACCTGTATATCCCGAGTGTATTAATGTGTGATTCCATGCTGGACTCCCATAGAACCTGTATATCCCGAGTGTATTAATGTGTGATTCTATGCTGGACTCCCATGGAACCTGTATTTCCAAGTGTGTGTTAATGTGTGATTTCATGCTGGACTCCCACGGAGCCTGTATAGCCCTGTATGTTACTCTGTGTTTCGTGCTATAGACTAACACAGATTGCCTTTATTTCTACACATGTGTGTTCTAATCCTATGCGATCTAATCTAAGCTTGAACTGTTCTTTTAATATGTTTTGATCCTACTATGAGTTATCGTATACCTTACCTCACCTAGGCTAACATTACCCTATTCTAAAGCAACATAATCTCTTGATCAGATAATCTACAGTAAGTATCGGATCAGTTCAGATTAAAATATATTAAGTTAAAACGTTCTCGTCCTAAGTAATGAAACAAGATTACACTCATGAGATCGGTCGAAGGAGATCTAATTCTGAAGCAGTTGGTAGAAGGATCAGAATCTGTTGCGATGAGTTTCTTTCGATTCATTGTTCAACGGTTGAATCCTTCGCCACATCGTCTGAAGTCTCGAGCACGCAGACCTAATTTTTGTCATCAGATATAGGCCTACTGCAGTAAATGGAGAACATTGAGCGATTCTTCCAGCTTTTCTTTTTCAAATATGTCTAACTGCTCGTATTTTAAATAGAAATGTGCCGGCTGCGTCTTTTCGGACGTGCATAGAGTCACCATGGTGACGAATTTTAATATTGTTGCTCCTTGGCTATCACAACAGGCTTTTGACGTCATAATTTCGTCAGTGTCATCATCGAGAGTATAAGAAAAACGCATTTCTATATATTTAAAAACTTCTATGGCGCCTCTGTAATAGATAATATACTCAAAGTCGAAATCGGAATTACATAAAGGATGTGCAATTGTGCATTTTATAATCTGATTATGATTCTTGTCACTGTTTCTACCAACTGCGCCGGCTTGGCAATGTTGCTCGCTCGCTTACTTCCTTTGCTACATCCACACTATACACGCCTTCGTTACATCCAGACTCGAATAGGCCTATTGTTGCTCGCTCTACGCTGGCCTCCCTGTTATCCGTTTGGGATTCCTGGATCGGGTCCTGCCCTGGGGCGTGGTGGCTCAGTGCTAAGTTCGGCGCCTTGTGACCGGAGGGTTGCAGGTTCGAATCCCACTCTAGCCGCTGCGTACGGACCTTGGGCAAGTCCTTCACTCGCAATTGCTCGTGGCGCTTCGGCGTGAAAATTCCGGCACAGTATCAAATGCTGTAGTCGGGAGCGCCTCTGAGTAGTAGTAGACTTCGAGAGGCGCTATAGAAATATCCGGAATAAATAAATAACTAAATATAATAAATAAATACCCAAATTTGGTCACTTCACTAGGTTCACGCGCGACGTTTTCCACTTGCTCCCACTTGGGCAGCGAATCACATATATAGGCTGGCTGCCCTAGTCTGTGACTGCCTGTCGGGCCTAGCTCACTCCGGCCTACCTCCGCGAGCTCTGCACACGGAGCTCTCAATCCCTTCACTTGTCTGATCAGGGCTTGCTCTTTGTTCCTTTTGCCCGTACCTCTAGCTTTCTCGGTGGTAGACTCATTCTGGCGTTTCGCTTGCTCACCAGAATCCTTTCTCCTATGTTCCTTTCTCACCCTAAGACTGCTCTTTTCAGCACTGCTGGAGTCGGGAGCACCTCTGAGTAGTTCTCCTGGAAGAGGCGCTATATAAATGTCTGATATGATTGAATGAATTGTCGGTAAAAACAAGCTTTTAATATATTTCCCTATCGGACACAAGTCTATCTCAATCAACCTTAGACTTGCAACTCTAAAAAAAGGACATGAGTGATGCAGATGGCTGTCTGCTTTAGACGTTCTTTACTAGTTCCTGATTCTCGTGACTGATGTGATTAATGGACCAGTCGTGATTTTATTCTTGGTATCGTTGTTGTTGTTGTTGTTGTTTTGGTGCATCGTTGTTTTCCGTTATTCCGACGACTGCGTCTTCTTGTCCTCAAACTGATTTCGTTTTAGCCGCCGCCGCCGCCTTTGCCCTCCTTCGTTTCGACCGCCTTTGCATCCATTCTCATGGATTATCGATAGATTATCTACGCGAGCTGTTTCTCCGTTGTTTCTCGCAGCCGCCTTCTGCTTATTCTTTGCCCATCCCCTTCTTTTGTTTTTCTTTACTTCCTTCTTTGCTTTCTTCCTTCCATCCTTCCTTCCTTTCTTCCTCCCTTTCTTCTTTCCTGCTTTCCTTTCATCCTTCATTCCTTTCTTCCTTCTCTTTTTCCTCCCTTTCTTTCTTCCTTCTTTTCTTTCTTCTTTCACTCCTTTCTTCCTTTCTTTCTTGCTTCCTTTCTCCTTCCTTCCTTCCCTCCTTTTTCTCCCATCCTTTCTTCCTTCCTTCTTTCCTTTCTTCCTTCCTTCATTCCTTCCTTCTTTTCTTCTTTCCTTCATTCTTTCCTTAATTTCTTCCTTCCTTTCCTTCCTTCCTTCCTTCCTTCCTTCCTTCCTTCCTTCCTTCCTTCCTTCCTTCCTTCCTTCCTTCCTTCCTTCCTTCCTTCCTTCCTTACTTCCTTCCTTCCTTTCCTTCCTTTCCTTTCCTTTCTTCCTTCATTCCTTCCTTCTTTCCTTACTTCTTTTCTTCCTTCCTTCTCTCCTTCCTTTGTTTCTTCCTTCCGTCTTTCTTTTCTTTCTTAATTTCTTCCTTTCATCCTATCTTTCTTTCTTCCTATTTTCCTTCTTTCCATCCTTTCATCTTCTTTTCATCTTTCCCTCTTGCTGTCTTTCGGCTGCTTTCCCTTCCATCTGCAGCAGCGATCGATAAAAATGCGACATAATAAATGAAAATGGAATTGACAAAGCGATTAGTTTCTCCCTCTTTCTCTGCCTATGTATATCTCTGGTCTCTTCTGTCTCTCTAGTTCTCCCTCGCGCACCCTTTGTCTGCCTGCCTGCCTGCCTGCCTGCCTGCCTGCCTGCCTGCCTGCCTGCCTGCCTGCCTGCCTGCCTGCCTGCCTGCCTGCCTGCCTGCCTGCCTGCCTGCCTGCCTGCCTGCCTGCCTGCCTGCCTGCCTGCCTGCCTGCCTGCCTGCCTGCCTGCCTGCCTGCCTGCATGTCTCTTCTCTTTAACCCACATACACTCCGTTGCAATCTGTCTCTTTCTAGCTTAGCTTCCTGTCGCTGTTCCTCTGTTCCTCTGTTCCTCTGTTCCTCTGTTCGTCCTTATGTCTGTGTCTGTCCGTTCTGACATGAATTGAGCGTTGTGCCAATAGATGGTTGCGTAGGTCGCAATAATCTATGCGCTGGAGGCGGAAGGATGTCAAGACCCGCAATCTGCCTTCGCCGCCTCCGCAGAGGTCGCACCATACTTCCATTGTAACCTCATACTCCCTGTCTGCTTGCCTTTCTGTCGGTATGTCCGTTTTCATCTCTCTTTCGTACTTCTGCGTGTGTCTCTGCCCTTCTGGAGCCCGGGTGCTAAGGTGTGGAGGGGATGCAGCGACTATTGTTTTCAGCAAGAGAAAGGGAAAGCCCTGGAGTTCTTTCATATTCACGACGAAAAGTAAAGAGCAGGCATAAGAGGGAGAGGAGGGAGGGCAGAAGGAGAAGGGGAAGCGCTGCTTATAGCAGGGAAGAAATTTATGAGATTATTCTTTGTCTACACTCCGTTTAGTTTACCCAGAGGAAATTCTATATAAGTAGATTTGAGGACACGTGTGTATATTTGGCATAATGCGAAATGCAATTGTATTGACAGATGCTGTGTCGTGTTAGACTTAGTTATGCAGCCCTAGTCTCCTACTATCCTCAGGTCTCTATACCATCGGCAGGAGGGCTTATATGGACGGTCAGAGGGCGTCAGCTGTGCCATTACCAAGGCCCAGCTGCAATTAGGTCTTGGTATTCACGAAAAGGAGGCTTAAGCTTAATATATTCGAGAAGAAACTCAGAGATGGAGAAGGGCGTTGAGAGAAAATGAAAGAACAGACAGACAGTCAGGTAGGCAGGCAGACAAACAGACGTGAGGAGTCACACAGAGAAACCACTTTCATCGGACTGGTGTAGCTATTGAACTAAAAGGGAGAGTGAATATGAATGAATGAATGAATGAATGAATGAATGAATGAATGAATGAATGAATGAATGAATGAATGAATGAATGAATGAATAATATAAGATTTACGTGCCAGACTTGAATCGAAGGCACAAGAGAAATACTTGAAACAATCACATGTAACAAGCAAGTGAAGCAACTTGAGTGGAAAAGCAACATCTCTCACTGCTGATACGTGTTTTATTAGACCTGTGTCTCTTTCTCGTTGACAATGATCGTGGGGATTCGTGGCAGCCTATAGCCAACGATAGATGTTGCTAGCAGTTCGACCAATTACTGTTCGGCTGCTCGGTAATAAGTTTATTAAACCTGCTTTCTTTTAGACATTAAAGCCTGTCCCTACGCATACCATCACCGATAGAAAGAGAGAAAGAAATCGATATCCACGCTCGAATAACCAGCCTGACGAAACAACAGTTGGCGTAATAGTAATAAATTGAATATAGTGAAAATTAACTATAAAAATAAATATAAATTTCAATCATATAAGGCCTACTGACTGTGCACAGTTAGTATATAGGCCTATTTATGGACCGGTTGCCGGTTCAGCAACAAACACAGAAAACTGCTTTTCAAGAACACTCGCTCTCATCGCTTTTGTCCAAGATCCATCAAGAAGAGTTCTGTAAAATTTTTATATGATCCGAGCGAAATCATAAAGTGTCTGGTCTAAATACTGTCTCGTGTCAGATATACAGCCTTTCTAAGGTTTCGAAATATGCACCATATAAATATCTATATTTAAACCTATCTACAAATAGTCAGAGGCGGCGATCTTGTTTGACATTTATTTTTTGACTTTTTTTGTGCCTTAAAAATGCCTTAAAAAGCAAGGGACAGGCACTTTGTAACGGCACGTAGATATATATTTTCATCAAATTGTATGATTACATGCAAATTAATTTAAATCTAAAGCTAACTGATTTATATTAGCTAATAATTTACATAGTGCGAAACAATATACGCGGAATAATAATAAATAAAACTCATTAATTTTTGTTAGTTGTTGGTGGCAACATGTTGACGTGTCAGCTGCCTGGTCTCAGTGGTCAAGTTTCAATTATTAAAAAATAGCAATCAAATGCTTCTTTAAAAACTGGAAGGTGGATAACTGTATGCTTGTGTCTCCCTCACTGCTAAAGATGGAGAGGACTTGTCCCACTCGTCCCCACGGATCGCCGCCCCTACAAATAGTCAAATGCAAGGAAATGGCAGAGAATAATGACATTTCGAATCTCCTATTTATTGCTTACCAGAATTTCAGCATCTTTATACGGTAATTTCAAATGTTCTTGCTCAAAATAGAGCAGTTCGTTATAACAGTCAAATGTAATATGAGCGACAACTGGAACAGAAGACTTGGCGTTTTAAGAGAACGATTGCTTTCGGTAATGATTGGCACATATATCGTATAGAGTACTTTGATAAACACCCAAAGGTTAGAGACTTTGACAGCGTCCCCGACAATGGATTTGACCTTCACATTCTTCTTATTTGCTCATTGTGACACTTTGAGATGGCAGATCAATATAATCTTCGACTTTCAACGGACGATAATTCCGTCCCTTCTAGGAAACTCTGTCATTGTAAAGCAATAAATTCCAAGGAGAGCGCAAGCGACGATCTATGTGTGCAGATCGAAATGCTTCGACGCCGTTTATGACGGCGAATGCTACTCTGGATGCAGGCTTTCAAGGTTGCATTTAACCTATTAGCAAACCTACTCTGCCAAAAGGGATATGCACTGAAGTGCGTAATAGTTTCTGAATAGGCTATCTATTGTATATTTTCACAACTGTGAAGCTCTGCAACAATTTTGTTCGATCCTGGTTTTCCATCGTTAGGTCGAGAACACCTCGGATGAGTTTTACTTGAAGAGGCGCTATATATATATATATATATATATATATATATATATATATATATATATATATATATATATATATATATATATATATATATATATATATAATCTGTGATTACATTAGGCGTACATTACATGGACCCGATCGACTCATTTTGCGAGTTGGTGTATTTTCGAGCACATTTTAGGCCTATGGAAGGGGTTTTATTTTCACTCATATCGGACACTTATATAGCGCCTCTTCAAGAAGAACTACTTAGAGGTGCTCCCGACTCCAGCACGGCTGAATAGAGCTGAATAGAGCGGTCTTAACTGTTTTATTTTGTTATTATTACTCGAAATATTGTAATAATCTGCTGCTAAATGGTTGCAAGATTCAAGTGGAGGTATCTTACGCGCGCTCTTCAAATCATGTAGCCCAGGTTTTAGGCAAGGCTACTTTGAGGTTTTGGTAATTGAAAGTTTTAAATAATAAATTGATATTTGGGATGTTTTTATCTAGATTTTTTTACTAATGAAATCTAACCTACTGGCTTCTACAGTTCCGTTGTCATAATGCACATTGCGTCAATCGATTTTCGTCTCAAGTGACTATAGCAGAAAAATCGGAATTTTTTAGAGAAGCCCGTTTGAAATCCAGTTAAGTCAGAGAACGAGAAGTCCAGCGGCGGTCGGTAGGCTGGCTAATAAACGGGTTTTAGGTCTAGTTCTGAATGACAATAAAGCATTGACAAAACGCACAAAAATGAGCAGAAAATCCAAAGCTTTAGACCACCAGCCATTGAACACGATCGAGAGTTTAACATTGTTCTGGAACGAGTCGCAGCCAGAGTCGAATTATCGGTTGATCGGCCGCAATATTTGTTGTAATGAGGGGTGACTTAGAAGTGGAACTAGATCGGGTGATTTAAATTTAATGCCTTGTGAACCATAAAACAGACGTTAAACTGAATTCTTTGCTCTGCAGACAACTATTATAATGAATACAAGATTGTTGTGAAATTATGATTTTGAGATTGAAATCACCTAGACACGCTGCCCCCTCAGGTCTTGATTGCTCTTGTATGAAGTTCAACTGGCACATTTTCTGCTCGTAGGCTATAGGCTATGCCACGTCGTTAGGGAGATGCACTCTTTCGTGGCCGCTCTACGGGGTGTGGACTAAATTCGATGTCACTTGGTGCACAAGGAATCGATAGCATCGATGATCCGTGATCCATTTAGATCCGCGAGCTATTTAGATCCGTGATCTACTTAGATCCTATGGAGCAGACTTCGTGAAACGAACAAGGGCAACGATTCGTGCACAACTACATGTCCTCTGTTATAATAGGCATTGTCTCACACTCCAGTAGAATTATATAGGTACTGGCATCAGTTGATATAGATAAAGCGCAAGTCCTGCGGTGACCCGGTCATGCAAGACTAAGACTCGCTCATTGCTGGCTTAAAGGCCTATGAGGAAGAAACGAGTGCCACTTTGATCCCAATAGGAATATGGCATAGGATTTTCACTGGTAATTAAATTCCAGACACTCAGATGACCACACAGCGTAGGTTAAGAATGAGCGCAAATGGCAGTTCAGCCACTATAGACACCAATACTTTCCAAACCCTAAGCTAGTCATCTGCACCGGCTGTAGCCAACATAGCAAAGAGGCCTATAGACCTATTTAGAAATAGACATTGTCTCACACTCCAGTGGCAGAGTACAAAAATCGAAAGCATTTTGCTTAGAAGTTCATAATTTTTTGGGACAAACAATGAATAATAACTTTTAAGCAAAACTCTATCGATTTTTCTTTCTCCCACTTATCATCGGCCCACCCTTGATTCATATGGGATACAAAAAGTTGTGCAAAGTCATTGACTAAACAATTATAGGCTTAATCTAGACTCACCAGGTTGTACCCCATTAAACAGGATTTAACCTTATAGAGTCTGTTCTGCTATAGCGTTCTGCCCGGCCGCGCATTGATTTTCTAGAATAATTTGTCTCGCGGATCTCTATGAGCTTAATCGATATTTACCGAGCAGAAGAAAGGCTGCTGTGAGTATATGGTTGCTAACAGTCGACCGACCATTTCTGCCGTTTTTTTGTCCATTAGTTGAGCAAATAAGCATCGTCAATCTTTTGATGCAGAGTCTGCGTCGGCGGCCGCGGCCGTTGTTTTAATAGGCATGCGCAATCGGGTCCCTGTTTTCGCGTTAATGCCCATCAATTATCGTTGCGATAGGCCGCCCCAACCCCACCACGTGACTACCGAACCGTGCCCACAAGACGCTGCCTGGCTAATTGCGTGTCGCTATATGATGTATTAGCGACATCTACCGATCGCCCGATTTCCGCGACATCGAACATTATTGGTTTTGCGACCACCGTTTCCCGACAAAGGCGCCTATTTCGTCTACCGCTTCCGACTTCCGGTCTGCCATATTACAGCCGACGACAATTTCGCTCGCTTGACGACGCCGCTCCCGACTTCTTAAATTAAATTAATTTCCGCTCCGCCAGCTTCCGGTTCTCGATTTTCGCCGAGAAATCCCGAAGTCGTCGGCCGGACTCGAGGGAAGGGTCTTTCGTTCATCACCTCGGCCAATATTTTCATTATTTTTATAGACTATTCGTCTTGATACGTGTGCCACCTATTCGCTGCCCGTCTCCGTCCGTCCTTACAGATGGTCTCCCAGGCGCGATGGGAGTTTCTGCCTTCAACGCCAGGAGGCGCATCGACCGGAAGAGATCGATGGGTGACCGAAAATCGTCTTCCTGTCGGCTCCAGCCCGTGGTGCACACCATCACCACCAGCGATGACTTCGCTCGGATTTTGGTCAACGACGCTCTCTTAAATACGTCCGCCCTTTTCCTTAGCAAAGGTACAATTACATCTGGTGGCGCAAGACGGATTTCAATAGGATTGCTAAAGAGCAATCTGCGTTCGCATCATTGTTTTAGAATGTTATAATTCCGTGTTAATAATAATTAATCAATATTTAAACGGTTTCTCACGTAACACGTGACTTACCTGTTTACTTATGCCACAGGTATAAAATATCATAGCATAAGTTTATTTTTTAATAAAGCACCGCAATTGTTCCTATAGGCCCTACTAAACAACGCATTGACTTGACAAAGACGTAGATTTCACCTGTGGCAGTCATCGCACAATAATCTCCTGTCTGTTGTCAGCGACCATTGTCCCGCCCTACGCTGTTGTTTTTACAACAATTATAACGAGCTGAGCCTTTTCTGCCATTCTGCATTGTTGGAAATCACTGGTCAAACAATTTCGTGGTTCGCAACGTGCATGCCAACAAACAAGTAACAACCATTGTATAAGGCCTACTGTCCGCTTTTTTAACGAAATGAAAACAAAATCTAGCGTCCCTCAGTCAGCATTTCTGTCTCCCTGTAGGCCCATACAGACCGAATCGCTGTCATTATAGTCTCTTCGTAGAAGGAAAATTTCATTCAGAGGAGCCCAGTCAAATCGAAATCGGCGAACAGGATAAGGTCAGATTCACTTTCAGGCCAGTAGGCCTATCCAACGGTCGGGCAAGTGAGCGTGTCAAGACGGCTATACGACGTTCTGTTACCCCCTCCCATTTCTGGCAACCGTAGGATATCGTTCTCCCCCCCCCACCCACCCCCACCCCCACCCCCGTTGGTACACGTCACTGCTCGCAAGACACGGAGAAGACGAGGTCGAGGCATGTAAAGGAGGCATTAGTATTGACGCGTCCTTATATCTGACGAAAGAGCAATCAGATACAGTGTTAAACAATTATTCCAGGTTTTAGTTACATTCCTTGTGCTGTCTCACTATCGTGCGTGATATAGATTCTTACGCCAATCGGTGCCGTTTAGTCATTCGTCTTTCTCAAGATGCTAACGATTTGTCTTCGGAAGTAGCCGTCCCAGCATGCACTTTGCCTTTCGAGTTTCACTCGCCTGGGGGCGCCAGGCGTTACGCCGCGACCGCCATCTTGACTCGGTGATATTTCCGATGTTTGCAGACATGGCTTCAGAACGAGGCAGGAGCGCCGCGGTGCATTCTGGGCTCAGGAGTGTCCTGGCGCTATATAACTCTCGTCCGTGTTTCCTTTTCTTTGCGATAACGAGAAACGGAGCGTGGGAGCTTTGTTGCTTCTTATCTCCAAGGACAACGTTACTTCGCTGCGACAGCGGTTGCCATAGCAATCGGAGGAACGCGATGTGAGGATGTGTGATTCTGTTCTTCGGCAGCATTGCATACCTCTGTGGCTTATTATCGACGTCATATCCGCTCTGGAGCAAATATGGCCTTGGGATGGTTCGTCTACAGGGAATTCAGACAGATAAACAGACAGACAGACAGACTGACTGACCGATAAACAGACAGACACAGACCGATAGACAGACCGATAGACAGACAGACAGACAGACAGACAGACAGACAGACAGACAGACAGACAGACAGACAGACAGACAGATGAGGCTTAAGGACAACGCTGAGTGCAACTAGTGCAGAAGAAAGTTCAGGTGCAAGTGAGAAGTTCCTATCGCAGAAGTCAGTGATTGCGAAGGTAAAACATAAATAGATGCATAGAAGACATTCTCAATGAACATGTAGGCCAATACGACAACATTCCCTCCTTTGCACAGTGTTATGCAGTCTTGTTGTACTCGAGACCAAAGGTCCAAGGTCTTGGTCTTGAGTACACTCGAGTTCGTTTTCAAAAGTCTTGATCTTGGTCTTGGTCTTGAGGTTTGAAGTCTTGGTCTTGGTCTTGAGGTTCAAAGTCTTGGCATTGGCCTTGGTCTTGAGGTCTAAAGTCTTGGCAACAAGACGGGTGTTATAGCATATATATTATAAACAGTGAAGCTTCCGGTTCAGACCGAGATGTCGGTTTCACTGACCACTCAAAGTGAATTGATTCTGTTAAACTTTTAGATCGATGGGTCATTATAATATAGACCAAGCGTCGAGACACAAGCAAGCGCTGCTTCCAGTGCTAAAGCAATCGAATGCAAATCTTAAAATACTGGTCACTTAGCGGCTGACATTCTAAAGCAGCGGATTGCTCTAAGCCGCTGACAATGCAGCGACGCGTTGAGACATGCCAGCTTGAAAGCGAGAAATGCGACTGAAGAGCGGACAGGGAAAGAAAGAAGCAAAGACAGCCACAGATCCACGAAGCAGAAGACGACTAATTACATTGACGCATGCATTCAGTCAGTCAGCGAAGAGTCAACGCTCGATGCACGACTATCGGAGGAACAAAGGCTTAGGAGAAACGAGCGATTCAGTAGCACGAACAACATCTCCCAATCGCACAGAGCAGCTCTGCGCAGCAACGCAACATTCGCTCTAAGGGACGTACAGCTCAAGTGGCGTTAACGTATCACAGGAGGGTAAGCTAACTGAAATAATTCTTATAGGCTATTTGTCCTGTCTTGTTTTATCTGATCTTGTCTCATCTAATCCTAACTAGTCTTATTATGAAATAATAATAATAACAATAACAATAATAATAATGCAGTAGCTTTCCGCGGCACTTTCCCTCTCTCGAATCCTGAGGAATAGAGGCCGTTCCAGATGATTTACTTATTTTAATTAATATTTAAGTCCCCAAAGGATCATATGTACCTTGGGGCAAAAAATAATAATAATTATAACATTCGTGTTTATTGACAAGCTCACTGACAAGTAACATTGAAGCATATGACGGTACAATTATCAAAATATATAGAACACTCCTCTTGGCAGCCTATTATGCTCTGCTATGCTGTGCAACCATTTCTTATGCTGTCCTTGGCCACATCCTTATCACATTCTATCCTATCCTAAAATATCCCGTAATAATTCTAACCCATTCAGTCCTATTCATCATATTTTTTTTATCCATTTCACATAGCCGCATCCGCTCTTTTAGGCAGCCTAAGTGCGCAGATGCCCGCAGGTTAAACGATTTGCGATTAAACTTATATCTTTCTGTTGATAGTGATTTTAGATGCTACACAAATAAGGTAACTTGCTATTGGAAAGCTTTTGAAGATTCAAAGTCCTGCATTTGTTGCAAATTACAATTACACACCACGACAGGCCGCCACTAAGACCAGACCATCACGAGAGGGTACCACGACAACCGTCAAGGGAGGGTACCTTAATAGGCCACTATATGACGGGCCAATATGAGAGGGCACTACGAGAGATGACAGACCATCAGGACACGTGCAGGCTATCTCAAGAATACGGTGAAACGGACACACTTTGTTATTAAAAGGTTAACACGCCTGTTCGGGCGGAGAGATGGTTGAATGGTAACACGAAGATCAAAAGGACGCAAGTTCGATACCCGCTAGCCCCAAGAAGGTTGACTCCAGTCTTTTCACTCCCTACCCTCCCTATGGGGCGACTGTAAATTAGTAGTAGGAGAGATGGGCCTTACATATCAGTAAAATTTTGACTTCTGTTAAACTTGTTATCTATTAATACTATGTCATGTAATCTTAATGTGTACTTCTCAGTTTGAATTTAATAAACGATTATTATTTTTTTGCCGCCCGAGGTGTGACCCTCAGGCTCTTAGAGATTGAGAAGGTGCGTTGTTAAATTATTATTATTATTATTATTATTATTATTATTATTATTATTATTATTATTATTATTATTATTATTATTATTATTATTATTATTATTATTATTATTATTATTATTTCCCCGAGGTACATGTAATCCTCAGGAGTCTAAAAAATTATGCTAGGGGCTGTTGTTGAATGTCTGAAAAACCTGGCCTCGTCTCCGCAACATTAGTGAAAGTGCCACGAAATGTGATGGCGTTGTAGCGCTGGATGCATATGGAAAAGCGCGGAAAGAGAAAAGTTACCTCCCGCGGCTCTCCAGACACGAACGAGAGACGCTGGCCAAGCTCACGGATGAAGCTAACCCCGGCAGAGTTTCAAGGGCAGCTAGTATTATTACTATTATTATTATTATTATTATTATTATTATTATTATTATTATTATTATTATTATTATTATTATTATTATTATTATTATTATTATTATTATTATTATTATTATTATTACTATCTAATTTAAGCAAACGAACAAAGTAATGACTGAACGAATGAAAGTACGAATCAGCGAACGAACGAATGAAAGAATGAACGATCGAATGAATGAATGAATGAATGAATGGCTGCGTGAATGAATGCTGTCCTTGGATTTTTCAGTCCAGCGAGAGCAACGTTCCGCCCAGACGGATCTTGTCTAAGAAAGGCAACAGAACTGAGACGGAACAAGGGTTAAAGCAGAACTACTGGTGGTTACAAAGACACAGACAGACAGTGACGGAATCGGAGACAGAGGCAGACAGATCGACGCAGACACAAAGATGGAGTCACTTTCGTGGGCGACATTCGTCGGAGTTCTCATCAGCCTCTTAGAAATCACCAAACAATCGACTGGTGAGCACCGATCGTACTTTGCCTCAATCCTCATCTTTCTCATCTTCCCAGTCCTTTCTCTTCTTCTAATTTCCTCACCGTTCTGCTCCTTCCTCTTCTTTCTTCCTCTTCCTCGTCTCTTCAGTCGTATTTCTGCCTTCCTTGTCACCGTTTTGCTCCACTCGTCTCTCCTCGCTTTCCCATTCTCATTCTCCTCTCTCCCTCTCTCCCTCACGCCTCTGCTCCCCTTTCACCTTCTTCCTCCTCCTACACGTCTTCTTATTCTTCTCCGTCTTCCTCCTCACCTTCTATACCCTTTTCACTTCCTCTCCCTTTCATGTCCTCCTCGATACTTCCACTCTCTTTCTCTGTTCCCCTCTCTTCTTCTTTACCTCTCCTCTTCCTCGTTCCTGTCTTGTTCTTCTCTCATTCTCTCCATTCTCATCCTGCTCCTAATCTTCCTGCGGCTCCTAATTACTAAAATCTCGCGTTGTAATCTCACATGAGTTCGTGGTCAGAGGACAACGCTCCACCCAGCGGCCATTACATCAATTATAGAGCGAACCTCAAGGGCAACTCGGGAACAGTCACCTAATCACTGCAACCATATTGTAAGGAACGAATTCTAATTATCCTTTAATGAAGGATCCCTGAATTAGTCCGTCTCCTCTACCGTCTCCTCTTCCTGTTCATGGTCGTTTAATTACTTAAATAACCTCTCTGTATTATTAGTGACCATTTTGAGTTAAAATAGATCACGCGCGTGCATTTCCTTCCGTTGCAGATTAGCCGAGTATTATTAGCCAGAGACTTGGGAATAGAACATCTGGAATTACAGTTCGCGGCAAATCGTGGTACTTTCGCTCAGGCCTGCGTCGCGCGATCTTCCTACGTTTAGAAGATGTTTAGGGAAAGTGAGTAAGTAGGTCTATGCACTCTAGCAAGTCAACAGTTAAAGTACAGTGTGTTGTTACTTGCCTAAAATTACTTTAGTTGTTGAAATATTTATCTATTTGCCTGATATTGTGACTTTTCACCAAAGAACTTAACGGCACAAAACATAAGATTATCTGTCGAGGCCAGAAACTGCTCTCTCTCCTATTTCGCACAAATAAGAGGAAATATCAAAATTAGGGTCACCAGAGGACATTACGAACGCTGAAGTAAAGCCATTTTGCCATTGCTGGTCATGTTACAGCACTAGTTACCCAAGGATCAGGGTTGAAGTATACTCGCTGTCCACAGTGTCCGCTTTAAACGCTTTACCCATGCAGCCAGCATGCCCACATAGAGCCCACAAGGCCCCACATAGGGCTGATTTTCCCATCTGGAATTCATTTAGAGCTCACGTGGATCACATCTATTGCCGATGGTCTAGCCAGTCTATTCCCAACTCTCTTACAGTAGATCAGCATGTAGAATTCTCTAGTTACTAGTTGTGTTACAATTTTGTTTATTTTTTTCTTTCACGTATAAATATATATATATATATATATATATATATATATATATATGTCTACTTTCTCTATATATTTACCTATTTCTTGTGTTCTATTTACCTATTTCTGTTGTCATTGTCGCTCTCACGTAGAAAAAACTCAAGCACCGTGTTGTGTACACGGCCTGACCCCCTCCGAATTCTGACCTGGCACAAAAACGGGTCAATGGCTCTTGCGGACTAGATCTGATATACCGCCGGTGTTTAAGCTAGTCTCCCTGACGCAGGTTTTGTCTCATGCTGAGAATCTATAGGAGATATAGGTCTACATTTACACTTAGAAGATCACATAAGTAATTCAACTTTGCTCTACGCACTCGTTTTGTTTCTCATAATTCGATCGATGCACAAAATATTTAATAATGTAAATCTTCGAAATTTGTCAGCTCCACACAAAACCTGCATCAGGGAAAGCAGTTTATTCACCGACGATGTTACTAAGTTTTGATGTTAGTAGGTTTGTCGTTGTACTTTCAGTTTAACGACACTGTCTGATAACAAAGATCATTAGCGTCGCCCTCCTCCTTTATGCAGGCTTGGGTTTGGCACTGCCAGATTACAAGCAGTGGCGGAGTTAGGTTTTTACTAGATTTCAACAATACTAAGCCCATGATTCTCTATCGGCCCATCCGCGGTATGACTTTCTCTGTGTATGTCTCTTTGCCCCCCTGTCTGGATGGCCGGATGTCATGTGTTTGTCTGCTGATCAGCCCCTGCACCCAATTCATCCCGATCTTACCCGTCGCCTCTGTCGAGGGCACCCTTCGAAAGTCTAATAAAGACTTAGGCAGACGAATGTGAAGATTTATAACGGCGGGACGTGATGTGTCGCCAGTCGCGTGTCACAAGTGGCGTGTGTGACGGTATGACGGTGACAAACAAGAGCACGAGCTGAACGATGACAAGGAGACGGAGGAGCAGGAGGAAGAGAAGGAGGAGAAGAAAGTGGAGACGGAGGAAGGAGAGAAGAGGAAGAGGAGAGGAAGTGCGGTCAAGGACGAAGGGAAGTCGGATGAAGAAGAGGAGAAGACCAGGAGAGAAACAGGAGAGAATGGAAAACGAAGAGAAAGAAACGGAGGAGAAAGAGGAGAAGGAGGAAGAGTAGTAACATGATAAAATGGAGGAGGATGAGGAGGCAGATGAATTGAAAGACGATATAGAAGAAGATAGAAAATAGAAGAAATATGAGAGACGATTCAGAGAAAGACTAAAAGACAGAACAGAAGACAGAGGAGGAATATGTGATAAGGAGCAAACGGAAGAGCGTCGGAAAATGAGAAGTGAGGAACGGGAAGAGGAAGAGTGGACGGAATTTCAAAAAAGAAGAGGAAGAAACTGAGGATCAAGAACAGACAGGAGGAAGATGAGTACAAGATGAAGAGGTCGAAGATGAGAATCGGGAATAGATGATGGGAGGAAAAACGATAATGAAAATATGAAAGTAGGCCTATAATAATGGAAGATTAAAGAGATAGTTATGCATACTAATTAGGTTGAGACGGAGTAGATGAACACAGAAAAAATATAATTTATGGCTATTACATCAGCGGTCATCATATAGCAGCAAAGGATTAACTTAATTATATAGAAAGAACATGCAACTCACTGATGTATCATACAAACCTTGACCAAACTCACCTGTCCTACAGACACAGCATACATCCACACGCATACAAACATCCAAACACACATACACACACAAACACACACAGGTAAGCGATACCACGCAGTGCATGTCTGTCAATAACGCCTCCTGGTTGTCGAGCGCTCAACTTTCCCCATTTCATTCAGTACAGCATGTTCGTGAGACGTGTAGACACGCTGTTTTCTGCTCCAAGAAGACCTTACAATTTGGTACAGAAGCTTTATCAAAATATTGAAAGGAATTGTTGAAGGACAATCGTTGGCAACCAGACTCAACTGATTGACCGCAACACTCCTCAGGCGCCTATAGTCGAAAAATGTCAGGCGCTTTGCACCCATTCACCTTGAATGTATAGTGTGATTTCGCATGGTACAGTTTGACCACCTTACCACGGTAGCATGATGCTTGAAATTTATCATGCAAAGGGAGAAACGGGCCACGGAGAAATAGAGAATATCACGAAGGAAGGACCATTGAAGTACAGAGAAAGATGGAAGAGGCAATCAAGGGTGAGCTGTATCCTGTAGAAGGGAGAAGTAAAAGACCAGGAACCACGAGAGCTTGCTTCAAATGTTTGGAATAGAATTGAACGAGGCAATAAAGCTGTGTGAACAAAAATAAGCGTATTTGAATTGTAATCGCAAATTTATATAGCACCACTTTGACACAAGTCATCAGAGGCTCTCCCGAACGGATGAAACAAAACCACAATGGAATAGAATAGTTTTCAGCCCTCATGGGAAGGGGGCAAGGAAAAGGAATGTTGCTGCGATACCAGCCAGAGGTGTAGATCTACGCAGGAATGACTAAGTAATAAGTAATAATTACTCCGGTAAATAATGCACCAATTCCTAGCATTTTAATCCTTTGACTAATATTTTCCTCCGAACATACTTAAGCCTACGTCGAATATCACAAAATAGTTACAAAGTTTGTTCTTCAGTTTAATCTATACACCCCTCAGAAGGCAGAGCTCTAGCCCCCACTCTTCCCCTTTGTTCTCTCATGGATTCACCCATTCTTGACTGTTCCTTTCCTATCTTGCTTTCTGCTGAACTGTGTCTGGGCCCAGTGTGGGAATTGTAGAAAAAATACTGGGAAGTTGAACATTTTATCTGTATTTTGCAAACTGATGTCACCGAAATTTGAAAGCAGCTGATTTCAACGCTAACAGTTTTGCAAGTCAGACTCGAATCAAAATCAATTCATTTGTTGAGAAAATTTCAAATTGCATACATGATACACCATGGAAATGTCTTCTCTTTGTCAGAGACTCAGAGTCAAATAATGCGAAATCACACTAGCAAAACTGAGGAGGTTGGAAACGACCCCCTGAGGTATGCAATGAAGATTTAACTGTGGGGTCCTAAGAAAAACTAGGGGGTTGAACCCCACCCCAACAGCAACATTATATGGGGAACATATCATATGTGAGTATACTGGAAGTTGAAAGGCTCCTGCGCACACAGCGAAACACAGCTGCTGGTCTTGATGGATTGCCTGCTTGGCTCTTTCAGAAATGTTCTTATGAGTTGGCGGAATTGGTAACTCATGTGTTTAATTGCTCTTTTGAAACTGGGACCATTCCAGATAACTGGCGCATCGCGGTGGTCACTCCTGTAAATAAAGTTTCCAAACCATCTACTCTGTCTGACTTCATACCTATATCTGTAACTCCAATCCTGTCAAGAATCGCAGAAAAAATTGTTGTTTCTAAGTGGCTTAGACCCAATTTGCCCCAAGAAGCTCTAAAGGATCAGTTTGGCTTCAGACCAACTGGCAGTTGTACCAGTGCACTCACCTTCTTTCTACATCACGTCACCCAGATGCTAGAAAGTAACTCTTATGTGCGTTGTTTGTTAGTCGACTTCTCTAAAGCTTTTGATGTTGTTGACCATTCAGTTCTAATACCTAAAGTCATGGCTTTAAACATGCTGCCTGAAATTTCAAATTGGGTCATTGACTTCCTAACTGGTCGATCTCAAGTCCTCAAATATGGCAATGTACTTTCTGATTCTACTTCCATTAATCGCAGTATTATCCAAGGGTCTGGTCTTGGTCCCACCCTCTACATTGTAATGGAGAGCGATCTTAAACCCGTCTCTCTGTCCAACATCCTTTTCAAATTTGCAGATGATACTAACCTTCTCACCCCCCAAAATTCTCCTGTTAGCTTGGAATCTGAATTTGATAATATTAAGGATTGGGCCTCCAGGAACAGAATGACACTTAATTTTTCCAAGGCTAAAGAAATTGTATTTCATAGACCGAATCCAAGACACTTAATTTATCTCTTCCGGATCCTATCAGCAATGCTGAAAGAGTAAAAATTGTCAAATTGCTGGGTGTTCTTTTTCGAGAAGACTTAAAATTTGATGACCATGTTTCATTTATTTTGAAGATATGCAGCCAACGCCTATACCCCCTAAAAGTCCTCCGATCTCAAGGAATGCCTCCCAGCAAACTAAAGAACATTTTTCAAGCCCTTGTAGTCTCCCGACTAACGTATGCCATACCATCTTGGGGGGGGGGGATTCCTGTCGGCTGAACTGGGTGGAAAAATTGAATCTTTTTTGCGCAGGGCTGGGCGCAGCAACCTCTTTAGTGGTGATGGTTTAACTTTAGAGAAGATTTGTGAAAAAATTGAATTGAAGTTCTTCAAAAGCATCCAGTCACCCCAACACTGTCTTCACCAATTACTGCCTGCAGAGCACCTTCATAAATTCAACTTAAGAAAAAGGGGACATGCTTTTGAATTACCGCACTTTAATACATTGCTACATAAGAAATCCTTCATCATTCGCTCACTGTACAAGTATAAAAACTGGGTTAATGCTGGTTCTAGTACCTGTTCTGATATCTAAACTGGCTCTTTTTGTAGACCATAGTAATGCTTATGTTCCTTAGAATGTAAGGCTTAGATCATAACTTTAGTTATAGATAGGCCTATGTATGTAAATAAGCCACTATCGTTTATTGTTTATAATACTGTATAATGTATATGTATGTAAATAAGACATTATATAGAATTGCTTGTGTTTAAACTGTCTTACAGTGTTACTGATATTGTGATCCTTTTGTATGTATTGTTGTAAAGTATGAGCGTTTGTCTTATACTAATAAAAGATTACTTACTTATATCCTAGCTATATGACAAAATTGCACATATGGGCTTTATGTGACGTATATATGGTACATCCATATAGAGAATGTCACATGCATACCATACAAAATCTACATTATAAATGCAATTCCCACCCTGTCTGGGCCTATATTGTCTGCGCCAACCCTCTGTCATCCAGTTCTCTCCAGTCCACTCTTCTGCCGTCCTTTTTATTTCAGTGTAGCTGCCCTTGCGCTCCTCTGGTCGTTAGATAAGTCGTCCGTCAAGCTGCAGTCTCTTCGTCTTTTGCCTATATCTGGTTTCTCTCTAGTTCTCTTATTGCAACCAAAGCTATAATCAGTGGAATTGCGTTTATAATCCAACGCTCTTGACACTTATGCGTCTATTGCCATGCGTCACTTTCTAAAGTTGTGTCCTGGGTCGGAATTAATCTACACAGCGTCCTCATGATAGCTTGACCCAGCACGGGATTTGAACCCAAACAAGGACAAATGCCCTCCACTGGGCCATACGCCGCCAGCCATTGCATGCAGATGCCTTCTATATTTGGATGGAAATGCTCGTCTGTCGTTAGACTTCGAACGACTCGGTCAAAAGATAAATTTCTGAACTGGAAATGGCAAAGTCTCTAGAAGCACCATCGATAACCAATGCATGCAGACCATTGATTTATGGCCGACGTACAAACGACCATCATCTGTTCTCACAAAATATACCAATTCACTCTTCATACAAGTATGCATATATTTATATTCATAAGAGAAAGAGACCCACCGGTCTTCATATATATATATATATATATATATATATATATATATATATATATATATATATATATATATATATATATATATATATATATATATATATATATATATATATATATATATATATATAGAGAGAGAGAGAGAGAGAGAGAGAGAGAGAGAGAGAGAGAGAGAGAGAGAGAGAGAGAGAGAGAGAGAGAGAGAGAGAGAGACAGAGAGAGAGAGAGAGAGAGAGAGACAGAGAGAGAGACAGAGACAGAGACAGAGACAGAGACAGAGACAGAGACAGAGAGATAGAGAGAGACAGACAGAGACAGACAGAGACAGACAGAGACAGACAGAGATAGAGAGAAAGAGGGAGAGAGAGAAAATATGTCTTCATACATAAGGGTGCTCATATAGATCCATTCAACGACCCATCCATCCACCCACCCACCCACTCATCCATCCACCCAATAAAAACACCCATCCACCCACCAACCCACCCATACCCACCCACCCACCCACCCACCCATACATACATACATACATACATACATACATACATGCGTACATACATGCATACATCCATCCATCCATATATATACATACATACATACATACGTACGTACGTCATACACACATACATCCATCCATCCATACATATGTACATCCATATATACATCCACACATACATGCATACATTCATCCATGCATAAATACATACATGCATACATACATACACACATACACACATACATAAATAAATACATGCATACATATACGTAGGTTTATTCTATATGTTTGCCATATATTCATAGATAATTCCGTAACTCTGAATAAAGACATTCTGAACTGTAAAACAGCTGAAGAAGTATATGACAGCGTGTATCACTGGTCACTCTTGTATCTGATCAGTGTTTACTAATTGTTGACTGCTGTCTTGTTACTGACTTTAACATCATTTAGAATAGCGTATAGATTGCTTCTGATGAGTTTTCTGAAGGGGCGCTATAAAAATGTCCTTAATAAATAAAACGTATTGTTTATATTGTGTAAACTACTTAATTCTTTATTTATTATTTTCTAGCAGATTGACCATGCCTTTAATCGTACACTGATTGAATAACATACAATAATTCAAAAACTCTCTCTATTATGTGCTTATAAGAGCGTATGATGCATATTGGAACTGGCACCTGCAGGATGCTTTTCCATTGATGAAATGCATCTTATTTGCCATCTCAGCTGCCTATCAATTGCAAACGACGTCTCAGTCTATATTTAGCCTTTCTTTGTCCGTCTCAATTGACGCACCTATACATAGGATTATATAATAATATATACATACATATAATGTTATCGTATACATAGGATTGTACATATGTATGTATTTCACTATTTGTACTACGTCTTAAAAACCTGATATAGGAGTCGCCAGGCTTAATACACATACACTAGCACACGCTCATAAATATGTGTTTGTGTGTGTGCATATGTGTGTTTGTGTGTGAAAGCTGGTTTCATATATTTACGTCGACTTTTCGTAAATGTATATGCTGTGTCGTATTGGGTACTGTGCTTAGAAGTGTTGTATGTATGTATGCATGTATGTATGTATGTATGTATGTATGTATGTATGTATTTATGTATGTAAGCATGAATGTATGTATGCATTTGGACCTTTTAAAGAGCCCATGCATTGGTACGAGCCTTTCAAAAGTGCTGTTGTTTGTTGTGCGAATTGATGCGCAATCGTGTGTTATGAGACTATATATCTTGTATGTCTATATATATATATATATATATATATATATATATATATATCTTGTATGTCTATATATATATATATATAAATATATATACATATATATGAGTATGTTGTGAGTATGGTTTATGTGTTACGAGTATGTTACGAGAATGGCTCATTTCTTAGAGTACGAGATTGCTATTAGTACGGCTTGTGCATTAGTAGTATGCTATAGGCATGACCTATGCATTATGAATGTGTTATGAGTATGCCACGAGTATGGCTGATACATTATGAACGTGTTATGAGTATGGCTTATATATCAGGAGTATGCTATGAGTGTGGCTCATGCATTATTCGGTGACATGGCCATCCTGCTCCCCTTGGCTCTTCCTTCTAATATCCCAGTCTCTTTATCTCTGGCTCTGTTGCAGTTCCTTCAACCGTTGTCATCTACTACTTTTGTTGTCATCTAATACTTTTGTTGTCATCTACTACTTCTGTTGTCATCTAATACTTCTGTTGTCATCTAATACTTCTGTTGTCATCTGATACTTCTTTTGTCATCTAATACTTCTGTTGCCATTAACTTCTTCAGCTGTCATCTAATACTTCTGTTGTCATCTAATACTTCTGTTGTCATCTAATACTTTTGTTGTCATCTAATACTTCTGTTGTCATCTAATACTTCTGTTGTCATCTGATACTTCTGTTGTCATCTAATACTTCTGTTGTAATCTAATACTTCTGTTGTCATCTAATACTTTTGTTGTCATCTAATACTTCTGTTGTCATCTAGTACTTCTGTTGTCATCTAATACTTCTGTTGTCATCTAATACTTCTGTTGTCATCTAATACTTCTGTTGTCATCTAATGCTTCTTTTGTCATATAATACTTCTGTTGTAATCTAACACTTCTTTTGTCATCTAATACTCCTGTTGTCATCAAATACTCCTGTTGTCATCTAATACTTCTGTTGTCATCTAATACTTCTGTTGTCATCTAATACTTTAGTTGTCATCTAATACTTCTTTTGTCATCTAAAACTTCTGTTGTCATGTAATACTTTTGTTGTCATCTAATACTTCTGTTGTCATCTAATACTTCTGTTGTCATGTAATACTTTTGTTGTCATCTAATACTTCTGTTGTCATCTAATACTTCTGTTGTCATCTACTAGATCTGCTGCCACAGCTTCGATCGTTTGTAATGGTCAATCAACGGAACCTATTGCATTATATGGCCGAAGTCACTTGTATCGAGTGCAATATATGAGGGTTGTGAAATTTTAATTAGCAATTGTTGTCATATGGGGAGCGTCTGTCCTACCACAAAGAGGCTTATAATTGCCATTCTTAGACGGTCACTTGTTCTCTTTTGTCGCTGGTATAATTATTACGACGGGTTTATTAGGCGACCTGTCGGTCCTTGGCTGGCGGAGAGATGCACCTGGGCTACAAGAAATTCTTCTTTCTCAAGTGCAATTCTATGTCTTTCCGAATGTATCGGCAAAGGGCGCAGACAGACGCACAAACAGGGGCACACGCAGAGACAAATGCACAAGGACAGAGACTTTTAGACAAATAGTTGTCTCTGTCTGTGTCTGCGAATCTGTCTGACAGGTAGCATAAAGAGAAACAAACAGACAAACACACAGTAGCATATGTGCATAATTATATACAGACTGACTGACAAGCAGAATTACATACTAGCAGACATATAGAGAGACAGACAGACACACAAGCATATATGCATACATACAAGTCCATACCCACATACATGCAAACAGACTTACAGACAGACAAGCAGAATTACATACGCACATGCATACATACATACATACATACATTTTTTAATTTATTTTTAAATTTATTTCGGATATTTCTATACATAGGCGCCGACTTTTGCTTTTGTCTCTGGGTACCAGTCAGGGGCGGATCCAGAAGGTTTATCAAAGTATTAAAGGACTAACAAAACTTTTTGTAGGAAATCATCTCCGAAAAAACTGAGGACCTTTTTTTAGTCATCCGGAAAAATTCTACATTATTTCGTCATTTTTCATCGTCTACTACGTGTGTAAACATAAAAAAAATTAAAATAGGGGCCATGTCTCCTAAAGTTTGACGACTTTTTTTAGGAATTCATCCCCGAAAAAATTTGACGACCTTTTATAGGAATACCCCCACAAAATTGAATTTAAGGTCCGAATTCTTCTGGGTGCCAGGCCCCCACTGAACTTTTTCTCTGGGTACATTGGGACCCAAGGAACCCAAGAAGTCGGCGCCTATGTTTCTATAGCGCCTCCTCGAGTCTACTACTACTCAGAGGCGCTCACGACTACAGCATTGATACTGTGACGGAGTTTTCACGCCGAAGCGCCACGAGCAATCGCGAGTGAAGGACAAGGTACCACTGAGCCACCACGCCCCATACATACATACATGCATACATACATACATACATACATACATACATACATACATACATACATACATACATACATACATACATACATACATTCATACATACATACATACATACATACATACATACATACATACAGACACACGCGTATACGCATGCATACATATATTATACAGACAAAACAGACAGATAGAGAAACAAGCGTACATGCAGACAGACTGACAAACTGACAAGTCTTGACATCGCATGATATCATCCATAATAATCCTACGAGTATCATTTCCTTTCAACTGCCATACAGACGCCGCAGCAGTTCTTACATCCAAATCTATGCGTTCGCGTGACTTATTCCAACTGCGGTTTCGAAGACTGTTTGCCATGCCCCCTCCCCCCACACCTGAATCGAGACTTTTTACCTGTTCGGAATGTCCCTCACCTCCATAGAATCGACTGAATTTTCGATCCGCTTATGTACTCACGGTTTTTTGTCCACTCTAATGTTGCGTTCTTAGTCTGAAGTCACCTGATTCATCGGTTTTTAAGCTGTTGTTTATCACGCGAGCCGAACAATTTGTCACCTTGTAACATATCGTACGATATATGTCACAATATGTATTACAATGTATGTATTCATTCATTCATTCATTCATTCATTCATTCATTCATTCATTCATTCATTCATTCATTCATTCATTCATTCATTCATTCATTCATTCATTCATTCATTCATTCTGGATATTCATATTGCGCCTCTTAAAGACATCTACTCAGAGGCTGGTATGTATGTTTGTATGTATGTATGTAGGTATGTAGATATGTATGTATGTATGTATGTATGTATGTATGTATGTATGTATGTATGTATGTATGTATGTATGTATGTATGTATGTATGTATGTATGTATGTATGTATGTATGTATGTATGTATGTATGTATGTATGTATGTATGTATGTATGTATGTATGTATGTATGTGTCTAAATACTTAATATAGCGCCTTTCAAATATCTCGCGAAAGCGCTGCTCTCTCTGCTACCGTATATGATGTTAAATGTCACTGCGAATGAAAAATATTACATCAGTTAGCAAGACAATGAACAGTAAACTGGAACAGTCACCCGTGGCGGCTCACGCACACACGTGGAGCCAACTAACGGATGCCTGTCGCCAGCCGACAGATGGCATGGATGTTCAGAGTCTCCGAGCCAAGTTGCGTCGATAGAGTGGAGAAGACAGGTGATAACGCTCGCAGCACACGGTGACCCTTCCGTCGAGAACCTCTTTGGTAGAAGATGACGCACAGCGGTTATTCGTCGAGGCGCAAGGAATCCACAGAGCAGGCAATCGGTCGGTAGATTGAAGCGCCACCAGTGACTAACGGTAGAGGTCACCCCCAACGACCCATGTCAGCTGTCCTCCGAAGACACCCGGCTAAAGACGGCGTATACACGGTCGACTCATTCGAACACCAGAAAGATGGGCCATTGGGCCTGATGCAGTCACGTTGGCCAAGGCGATTTGAGAGCAAAATACCTTTAAAAAACGCACAAATTCTTGGTACAGCCGGCGAGTTAGCCCAGTATGCAAGTCTATAGCGCCAGTGTGATTCTCGTTAACGACAACGGTAACGAAAATGTTCGTTAACGAAAATAAAATGATTTCCGTTAACGATAACTATAACTGTAACTAAAGAATAATACTAACTATAAATGTTACTGTAACTAAAATGAAAAACCATTAACTGTAACTGTAACTAAAATAAAATCTGTAAAGAGAATCACACTGGCTAGCGCCAGTAAACTCCAACTTGTCCGAAATTACGGAGCAAATTTTGCATTTAGACGAAATAATATATCGGAATGACGCAGAAGTCAACGACCAACATGGCTGGTGACATGCGCAGTGTGTGTGTACAATTATAGGACTATAATGTTATAAATCAGATGAAGTATTAATATGCTTTTATGTGTTGATGTGTAGAGTGTTTGTGTGGGATAGCCTATACAGTCTGATTCTTTTCATTTCAATAAGGCTTTTGAACGTGTGCACAAGGATTCTCCGTGGCAGATTATAAATAGAATGTGATATTCCGACCATACAACCACGATAGAATTCCATGGGAAATTCAAAATGAACAAGAGAATATGATACATACGGTGTTAGTAAGAAGACAAAGATGATATTTTGCTATTGATTTTTTTACCTCAAAGCCTCAAAGGGTAATGTAAAGAAGGTCAGGGTGATGACGGAGAAAGCCTGCGTTGATTATCACATGCATAGTGTGACTTGCGCTGGACTTTGCTCGTGATATGGCCCTTCTGGAAATTCAGGGAAAGATGCAATGTAGGTAACATTATCCATAAGAGTCAGCAGAAGTAGGACTTCCAATCTGTGCGGAAAAGGCAAAGATAATCGTAAGAAGAAAATATAGTTAAATGTAGGCCCGTATATCAAACATTTTTATACACATAGCACCTTTTTGAGCGATTTGTGCCGTCTTGATAATGTTAATACTATAGGCAAGATGTATATAATGGAGTAAGTAATAAGGCAAAACTTTATTTTACACGACTCGAGAAGACATGACAGAACAAGAGGGAGTGTGAGGTATATAGAGGTCCCACTATAATACCTAACAGCACTAAGTATGCTGCTGATGAGAACAGAAACCTGGCAAAGATGTGGAAGCAAACATGAAAAACTTCTCGATTGTTCTCCGTGACGGCTCATATTCTCGTGGTAGTACAGAATGCTATATAAGGTTGCCAGACAGGATATTTCATAAACTAATGGAAGATATTGGTTTGATTAAAGATGCATCTCGAGGTTGGGTAGGCCCTATCTGAAAGATATGAATCGGTGAGACGTTGTCACCTTCTCTTAGTTATGCTTCATTGATTTCAAACGATATATGGCTCGGTGAAGTTGTCACTTTCTCTTAGTTACGCTTCATTGATTTTCTGTACTTCAATATCTGTCGTCTGTTCGGGAAATAAAGCTGCCCAGGAAATGTAATAGCGTAATCATACAGTAGAAAGTCCTGAAGGAATAGGATGTGCCTGAATGTTGGCAATAGATCAATGCACCGTACACATGCATCACCAACACTAACCTAACCCGACTGTTCCTTCTCTGTCGCTGGACCCACTGCGTGGAACAATCTTCCTAACCACGTGAAGAATGTGCCATCTCTGGAATCATTCAAATCACTGCCTTTGATTTTTGTAACTCATGTACAGCACCCTTTTCTTCGGCCTCGGCTGCGCTACGGCTCTATATAAATCGTCTTATTATTATTATTATTATTATTATTATTATTATTATTATTATTATTATTATTACTGTTGTTGTTATTATTATTATAGTTGTTATTATTATTATTATTATTATTATTATTATTATTATTATTATTATTATTATTATTATTATTATTATTATTATTATTATTATTATTATTATTATTACTGTTGTTGTTATTATTATTATAGTTGTTATTATTATTATTATTATTATTATTATTATTATTATTATTATTATTATTATTATTATTATTATTATTATTATTATTATTATTATTATTATAGTTGTTATTATTATTATTATTATTATTATTATTATTATTATTATTATTATTATTATTATTATTATTATTATTATTATTATTATTATTAATCTGAGCTGAGGTGATGCATGTAATATGATCTACCTTGGTACAATGTGATCTAATCTAGTCTTATCTAACCTAGTTTAGTTTAGTCTGATCTAATCTAATCTAATTAACCCAATCCAATTCAAAAATCTAATTTAATCTAGACCGTTTTCGCACCTTTGTAATCAGAGGCGTAGCTATCTTTTCATGGCCCCTGTTTGACTCTGTAAGGCTTGAAGCCTTGTCTCTGTGGGCCCCTGGAGGTCGTGGGCCCGGATACCTTGTACCCCTGTAGGCCTACATATGATAGCTACCATACTGTTTGTAATAATGCAGAAGGCAGCAGTTTACGGTGGCTTCTTGCTAAATAAGAAGCAGTGGGAGGCAGTTCAGCACAAGCCATAAAGGAAAACCAATGGAGCAAAGAAATTCAGTGTTCTCTGTCTGCGAGCGAATGTTCTGCTGTTCGTATCGTCGTGATTATTATAGGCCTGCGATGGTTTGATAGGCGAATGAATGAGGAACAGACTGTTGTTGAGGCAAGTCTCTCTGAGTCTCATTCTTGCTTTTAAATGATTTTGTAAAGCAAAGCCAGTGCATTCTAATGACTATGACATGGCTAATTGTGTAGTAAACTGGATCGATAGACCAGTGTACTCAATGTAGGATACAAGTTCATTCTGTCGACTTACTTTTCTCATCTGGCGCTGACGAAGACCAGAGTTTACGATTAGGTGCCAATAACAGTCGCTGGCGTTTGCGTAATGCAATGAAACGAGACATGGTTTATCTATAATGTGTACATCAGTGCACCAACAGAACTCTACAAATGCGCGTTTTCCTGGGGTACGAATGAACTCAATCAATTGCAAACTGAAAAAACCCTTAATTCTATTGAACGTCCAGCATAGTACCACGTATGCGCATCCTGGTATATAACAAACAGAGCCAGGCAATTACTGGAAACTTCTAATTGTGTACGGCGTCCACTGATGAACTCAGTATTAAGTAAAATACAATGCAACTGTAATCTGATAAAGCCCTCTTTACAAAGTTCAGAAGTGCACATTGAAGCCAGACAACCATTAAGAGCCATAGGCGGAGTGGAAGAGATAAGTTTTAAGTTTAGAGCGAAAGACAGTCTCGTTCAGAGAGTATTACTCTGGTTAGAGGAAGCAGTGTGCATTCAGGGAGATCATAGAATATAGAGTTGCACTAGTCAAGTCGCGTCAGAATGAGGCCGTTTAACAGTGTTTTCTGTGACGCACCAGAGTAGAGCGAAGCTGTCGGATTCTTCTGAAGTTAACTAAGCACGCCAGCGAAATGGCGGCTATTTGAGATTTTAGAGAGAGTGTTGAGTCAGGGATGAACCCATGATCCCGAACAGTAGATGATGGAGAGAGTAGAGAGGAGGAAGAACAGAGTGAGAGTTCAGCACACTGTAGGAGCTTAGAGTAACGGTAAAACCAGATGAGCTACTACACGAGGCCCAACTGGCCCTATGAGAAATCTACGCAATAAAGCGAGTAGCGAAGAAAGGAAATTTATGAGCCTAGCGCAACGTATCGTTTTGCAATCTGTCGGTTGGTTTCATACTGTTGAGGTACGATTTCTTCCCTCCTCTGCTGGCTGTTTGCTTTGATATCTGGGGGATAGATGAACGGTAACACTCTGGCCTGAAGAGCATTAGATCTTGAAAAGTCGAGGTTCGATACCCGTAAGTCCCCTCTAGGTCGACTCAGCCTTGCACTCCCTAGGGAGCAGTAGTAAAATGAATGGGCGCCTTACAGGCTGCCAATTAAAATCTTGATAATTGGGCCGTCATGTTTCAATTGTTTCAAGGTGACTTACTGTGGTTTGTCAGTTAGCTTGTCAATAAACACGACTATTATATACATGTAATTAAGCTTCATCATGTAGTTGAGTAAATTGTATAGATTTTAAAGTATAGTAATATGGCTTAATGCCAGAATCATAAAAAAACAGTTATAGTAGATTGCAGCCAACCTTACTGTCTACAGAAACAGATCCATGATGTCAATTGTGGGCGGGTAGCAGTGGGATTTGAGACAAGGGCGTATCCGCAAACCGGTCGTGACCGTCTCATCAGCTGATTTACAGGGGACGACGTCGTCACTGAGTGACCCCAACCAGTTGCGGAGATAGTTGCCGAGGGTCCTCACACACTAAAGGGAAAGAGTCGCAGAAAAGTTTGAAAGCTTTCCTTTGGATTATGTATCGACCTATAAGGACTCGGGCAGGTCAATTGTATAACCAAAAATGAAACTCAAGCAGCTCAATAATCTACAGTCTAATCTGAGAAACACAATTTCACCATTACAATGGTTATAACCAGTGCTTTTCTCAGCCGGAACTCGCCGGAACGGCGTTCCGGCACATTTTTTCAGCTACTACAAAATTATTTATTTATTTATTTTATGATAAAAACAGTAATTTTGTTATTTTAATTTAATTTTGGTGTTTTGAACTGATTTCAGTGTTCATTGACCTAACCCCAATCCCGTTTTTCTCGAGATTTTAGCCCTTCCATAATTGTTCAGTTTCGGAACCTTGTTTCTAGAAAAAAGCACTGATTATAGCGAGAATCAAAATTGGTTTGTAAGCCAAGTAAAATGGACAGAATAAGTCGATGAATGAATTCGTTTCTATTCGAGATCTGAAGACCAACACTAACACTGCAACCATCTGCGCGTGTCTCTTGCATGCATTGACCATTTTCCATTCGTTTAACATTGACCTATTAGAGCATCATTGCATCCACATTGCTTCTGGGGTAATAAAACACAACTAATAGCGCTGTAGATAAATCGTGAGATTTACATTACACGAGGCGTTGGTATACGTTACGCTTTGCGTGCAGCACAGGCATTTATCCGTTTATTCTTCGAGTCGGAGACTATTGATAGCGTCGTTAATTGTCCCAATAAAATGTCCATAAATGCCAAAGAACAGACGGATATCAAAAGACGTCCAAGATAAAAGGCTTTGTTGAAGCTCTTCGCCGACCGGGTTTTATGCCTCGCCAACATCATCTGGCTCATCTTCGCTCTGATCGACCGTCCGTCCATCCGTCCGTGCACAGCCGCCGATTATTCGAATAATCGTTATTGCCTCATCCGATTATTTGCGTCATGGGTTCGTCGACTCCTCATGGCTGGGGCATCACAGGGCGTTTGCTAAACCCCGTTTATTTCAATGGCTTTTGAAACCATATAGGCCTATTTATGCCACATACAAATAACAATACACGTAGGCCTAATATCCTTTTAAAGTTCAGTTACGTACTTAAAGTTTGGAATAAAATTATATCCGCGTAGGCTGCGTCCCATACTCCTCTGTGTAAGAGAGCGTGCGGATTGCGGTTCGCCTCCCGAAGGTGGCTTGTTTCAGAGATTAAAATCTCGGGCTAGCACGGGGACCTTAATGTCTTAATTTGCTTCACGTGGAACAGACATATCAAACATAAGCATAAAAATTTCCTACAACTGATTTTTTTACACATTTAAATCATGCTACATTACATGAAATATCATTCAACTACACTTATCGTGCAACCTAATGATGATACGTCCTCTACCTATCACCCTCTGGCTATCCACTCAAAACTGAAATCTCTCCTTTTCAAGAACTCCTACCCAGACTCACCTGATACTCCACCTTCCAATTCTTCTCGCCCTAAACGACATCTTCCTTAACAGCTGCTCTGCCTCCTCTCTTGACCTGCCCCGTGGTTACCGGACTCAGACCTCCTTTTGACTCTTCTTTGGAAACCCCCTCTGATTTGATGCAGCGCTCGTGCCAAACGCTTGACCTTCAAGTGGCTCTTTACTAGAAGTTTGGAGATCACGATTACGATTACTGCAATTATATTTCATCTTGTAGGCATTATACCTATATATTTATATATTTATTCACAGTATATATAATATATTATATATATATATATAATACACTCATTCGATTCACACACACACACACACACACACACACACACACACACACACACACACACACACACACACACACACACACACACACACACACACACACACACACACACACACACACACACACACACACACACACACACACACACACACACACACACACACACACACACACACACACACACACACACACACACATATATATTTATTTGAATCGAATGTGATTGTTCATTGTCGTCTGTTATCATTTTTCGCTAATGTTGATCGGTCGATCTGTGTTCGTTCATCCATAGCTCACGATGATTCACGAGTCATGTTGCTCTGGCATTAACGATGGAAACTTTAGACCACACTGCATGGGACTAAATCTGTCCGAATTTAGGCCGGGTTTAGGGCTTCGAAGGAATTTGCTGCACTGAGACGTCATGAAAAGAAAAATCATTACTCTCAGCGATAATAATTGCATCGCCTTATTGGAATACAGAGTTGTAGTGAACAATCGTTGCTCTAGTATTTGTCCAAAACTTAAACAAATAGTTAAAAGTTAAATAAATAGGTATTTTATTCCTTTCTCGGTCATTTGATCAGTCACTCGATCTGTCGAATGATCACTCTGTATGTGTGTCTGTCCGTCTGTCTGTATGTCCATTTTTCCTTCTGTGTGACGGTCTGTTTGCCACTCTGTCTCTCTGTCTATTCGTCTGTCCGTCCATCCGTCTGTCTGTCTGTCCGTCCGTCCATCCGTCTGTCTGGCTGTCTATTCGTCCAAAGCGCTGATTTTTATTTGTCCTCTCAGTTCTTCACGCTACTCTGTGTTGTCGGCTCTTGTGTGCTCTTGTCGTATATTTTGTTCTACCTCTTGTATCTAGTTTTCCTAAGTCCTAAGCACACTTGTTCAACTCAGTCCGATTCGTTAGATATTCGTTCATTCGCAGCATTTTATCATCCCTCTCATGTTGTCCACTTAGAAGCGCTACTGCAGAGAGCTACTTGAAAATATGCTATGCTATGCACATGCAACTTGATACACAAATACATTAAATATCCAGACGACTGTTCGCCATACAGTGACCATGACCTTGAATGATTGACAGGAGCCAGGTCGGATCTGGAGGATCGGATCGGGGACTATTGCGACACGGAGAGCTTCCACGCCGAGTGTTCGGAAAACGAGGTCATCCTGATGACGAGTGCTCGCTACGGACGGATGAGGGTCGGCAGGTGCGTTGAGTACGATCTCGGGTACATCGACTGCTACTCGGACGTCCTGCAGCGTCTCGACAGAAGATGCTCTGGGCAGCGCAAGTGCGAGGTCCGCATCCCAGATGCAGAGTTCGAGAGTACGCGTCCTTGTCTTAAGGAACTGAAGACGTACCTCGAAGTCAGTTACACGTGCGTCAAAGGTACATCGTCTTCACCATCACTACTTGTATAATGCATACATAATCGTGTAATGTAGTCGTGTAACGTAGTCGTGTAATGTAGTCAAGTAATGTAGTCGTGTAGCAAGGTAGTCATGCAAATTAGTCGTGTAATGTAGTGGGATAATGTTGTCGTGTAGCAAGATAGTAGTGCAAATTAGTAGTGTAATGTAGTCTGATAATGTAGTCGTGTAAGGTAGTCGTGTAAATAGTCGGGTAATGTAGTCGTGTGGTGTAGTCGTGTAATGTAGCCGTGTAATGTAGTCGGGATATGTAGTCTTGTAATGTAGTCGTGTAATGTAGTCTTGTAATGTAGTAGGGTAACGTAGTCGTGTAATTATTCGTGTAGTGTAGTCGTGTAATGTAGTCATGTAATGTGGTCCTGTAATGTAGTCGTGTAATGTAATTGGATAATGTAGTCGTGTAAGGTAGTCGTGTAAATTAACCGTGTAATGTAGTCGGGTAATGTAGTCATGTAATGTAGTGGGTTAATGTAATCGTGTAATGTATAGTCGTGTAAATTAGTCGTGTAATGTAGTCGGTTAATGTAGCCGTGTAATGTACTTGTGTAAAGTAGTCGTGTAATGTAGTCGGATAATGTAGTCGTGTAATGTAGTCGTGTAATTAGTCGGGTAATGAAGTCTGATGCGCATTTGTATGTGCCATCCACCGTCAACAGTTAACCTGGTTGAACTGTCACTGTGTAATAGGCTACTCTACAAATTAGTATGTAGGCCTATACTGAAGTGCAACTGTGTTCAACGTTGTAACTTCTCTTATGGTGGCAACATGGTGTTGTCTAGTGATAAGTGTGACTGAAATGGCGCTGTATAAATGTACGTTTAAATTGCGTTTGATGTACGAATGCCATTTAGTGAAGCGGTTGCTCTGAGAGCTTCTTAAAAGGCGCTATAAAATATTCAGATGTGACTTCAAGAATCCAGAATAACATCGAAAGCTAAACCGCTTACGATGTTGTTCCCTAAAACCGCATCTCAGTGATGTCCTCGTGCTCCCCTCTCTCGTCCTGCTGCTGACCTGTCCGTCCGTCCGTCCGTCCGTCCGTCTGTCTGCCTCTACATTCGACTGCCTTTCATCCAGTTAGACTGTCCGCTGTATATTAGATAATACGTAGAATCTGTATGCTCGACACGTCTCTGTCATACATAGTCCTCGGTCCTTCGAGATAATTAACAGGGTGATCTGAGCATTAGTACCATGTTGCAGAGTCCAGCGTAGAACAGAACAGTTTTATATATAGTCGGTTTTCTTAACAATGACATTCGTACAGATGGGCAACCATGTGCAAGATCCATCTTTCAAATACCTCAGAATAATCGTAATCGTAATCTCGAGATTTCTACAGCGCATAAAACAGCGAAATCACGGGAACTAGCTTATTCATAGGCGCTAACAAATCAACAGGCAGAGTAAAAATAACACGTTAGTGTACAGAAGATATATTACTTTCATGTGTATTCTTGGGTATATGACGAGGCTATGTCTTCTTATTATGTGATGTGTATATGAGATTCAAGCAGAGTCATTACATTATGCCTACAGCGCCCAGCTTGTCCTCTAGAGTCTAGAGCACCGTTTAAAAAAAGGTGCCTGCTTGCCTGTCCGTCTGAATGTTTGTTGGTATCCGTCTGTGTTCGTCTGTGGCAGTTCATTCTCCTGACGTCGGATTCTGTCTGTCGTCATCGCACGTCAACGTCACACATCCGGTCGGCTACATCGTCGGACAGATCCCTTCGAGGGGCATCTCCTGCGACCGCAGCGTCCACCCCTGGGTCATCACGGCCGAGCGAGGACAACGCATCAACATCACCCTTTTTGACTTCGCCCTCGACGGTGCAACCCCGCGAAGGGGTGTCACAGACAGGGACAAGGTCGCCTGCAGGCAGTATGGGTGGCTCGAGGACAGCGCATCCGAGAGACTGATTCCACTGTGCGGGGGGTACGAGACGAGGGTCAAGGACATCTACTTTTCGAAAGGTCATGCGGTGAAGATCTGGACACTGACGGATGACAAGAGGGAAGAAATCAAACGATTTCTTATCAGATATTCAGGTAATCGGATCTTATCAAACTCTAACTGACCCATCCAGAGCACATGCATTGTGACAATGTTGTCCCAACGTTGTCCAACAATGTCTCAGCGTTGTCCCAACGTTGTTCAACAATGTCTCAGCGTTGTCCCAACGTTGTCCAACAATTTCTCAGCGTTTTTCCAGCGTTGTCCAACAATGTCTCAGCGTCAGGGCCGTTTTATCCACTAGGCACAGTAGGCACTGTGCCTAGGGCCTACGAAGCTTACAGGGGCCTACGAAAGTCTGAAAATCTGAAAATGAGATATGACGAGGCTATGTCTTCTTCTCGTCATTTTTCATTTCCCCGGCCGGGGCCGGGGAAATGAAAAAAAGAAAAATTGCAAACATCAGCAAGTTCAAATTTAATAACTTTGTACTGAAACAGTGTACATGTAAATTAAGCTGTGCTAGCCTACAGTATGTGAACTTTGCGGCTGTTTGCATTAGCAAAATCACATATAGGCTATAAGTTATAAGAGTAGTCCAAAAGAGGTCCGAGTCCGGTTTCCAGAGGGCCAGATCAAGAGAGGAGACAGAGCAGCTGTCAAGGCGGGTGTCGTTTAAGGCGAGAAGAATTGGAAGGCGAATGGTCAGATGAGTCAGGGTAGGAGTGTTTGAAAAGGTGAGACTTCAATTTTGAGTTGAACGCCCGGTGGCGATAGATAGAGGAACGCGAGGAGGAGGATGGAGGACCGGTTGCAATGTTGATGGAGGAACTGAGAATCTGCGGAATTCAGGGGAGATCGTTCCAGAGGCGTACGTGGTGCGGTCACTGCGGTGTTGGATATGGCTCGGTTGGAGAACTTGAGATAAGAAGTGACTGGGGGTCGAGAAAGACTGAGATAGGAGGAGGATCGGATGGAGCGGGTTGCCTGAATGGTGAAGAGATCACTGAGGTACTTGGGCTGGGAATATTATAGGGAATTGTAGGTTGGTGATTGGACTTTGAAGTGGATTCGCTCTGGGATTTTTAACCATTGGAGTGATTTGAGGATGGGAGTGATATGGTGATGTTTGGGCGTTCTAGTGACAGCTCTGGCTAGTGAGTTTTGGATACGTTGAAGACGCTTGATTTGTATGGAATCAAGATTAAGGAAGCGGGAATTGCAGTAATCAAGTTTGAATAAATAATAGAGGCAAAAATGGTGGAGGCATTTAAGGTCGAGCTTAGGCCGGAGCGTCGGAGGTCACGAAAGTGGCTGAAGCAGGAGCGCGATAGGTTGGAGATGTGGATAGAGCAGAACAGGTGTGCATCAAAAGTGACACCAAGACTGCGGACGGGGGGGGGAGTTTTAAGGTGAATGTAAGAGACGATGAGTTAGTCATAGGGTATGGAAGGGTCTACGAATACAAGAGTGCCTAGGGCCTACGACGACCTTAAAACGGCCCTGCTCAGCGTTGTCCCAACGCTGCTCAACATGCATCAACGTTGTCTCAGCGTTGTCATTGTCCAACAATGTCTAATCGTTGTCCTAACGTTGTCCATCTTGTCCCAATGTTGTCCGAACGTGTGTCTGGTGACTGGGTAGTGATATAATGTAATCTATAATCTGGTATGATCTATAGTGTAGCCTACACTGTCATGACATGCTATTGGCCCTACATACTCCTAGTCAAATCATGGTATCTTTTCCTCTGAGACCGTCCAGTATCATCACTATTTTGTTCTCTATTCATCTATCGTATAAGCAAGCTCTCCCTACTTTAAAATCAGACCTTCTACTAAGATTTATTACATTTCAATTTAGTTTCGAAAGTTTCCACCATTAGGCAAAACAGAGCTTGCTCACACGGCTCCATAGATAGGTCCTACTCTTCAGCAGCGTGATACCGAGGTCGATGGTTCGTCGACTTAAGCGCAAATACGACCAAAGCAATTCAACGATATGATAACATCCCAACTTACGTTGGTAATAGTTTACCGACCCCAATGGATGGAGAGCTGATTGGGCGCCGGGTGGCGCAACATTCCACGAACGGTAACCCAGCCAAATGCTGGACTTCACTGTCGTATCAACGCCATCTGTCCTTTAGTAGGCCTATAGTTGTTTACTGAGATATGCTGTACATACAGTTCATGTCATCTCGAATTTTGTGAATATCTCAGCGTTGTGCCAACTATTCGTGGCGTTTGTCTCAGCACCTTTAATTGGGGATAGTAAGACGACATGAAGAAGAAAGACGAAGGATTCATATCAGGGAGAAAACAGAATGAGATGACATAGAAACGAAAATGATATAAAACCAACGCCTGGTCAACGTCTCTTCCATGGACACAGTTACAGCTTCAAATTCTAAACAAGTTAACTGTTATCATTCGTTTATGCTTCAGAGGCGAAACATATATAAAACCCAAACTGGAGGTTTTGTCTCGCTTCACCCAGCTTGGATAGCTTGGTGCCCTTCTGAACTTTGTAAAGAAGGCATTATCAATATGAAGTAGTATGGTTACCACTGGGACCCTTATTGTCATAGAATCAGCACTAATTCACATCTGCCACTGACAATCCTATCTTGAAATCCTAACCGTTTTCCTTTAAGAAACAGGCCTACTGTTCAAAGACTATATTGACACCAATTTCCTGACAATAAGCTGAAACAATGCTAACGGGCGTGCTATGAGTCCTACATATATACGAAGAGTGGTATCTGTACGCACACGTTTTTCCGACTTCACTGGATTTCGATCGATCATGCGTTAGCCATCACTCCATTCGAAAGTTCCCAGCTTGGGTTTATTATAGACGCCGTAGAAGTTATCATCATCGTCATTATCATCGTAATCATGGTCATCGTCATCATCATCGTCATCATCATCGTCGTCGTCATTATGGACTTCATTCTTCATTACCGCAGTCATCACTTTAATCATCATCATAGTCATCATAAACGTCATTGTCGTAGTAGTAGGGGTCTAATCATTGTAATCATTACAACATCATCATAATCATTATCATCATTGTCATCGTCGTTATCTTCGTCGTCGTCATCATCATCATCATCATCATCATCATCATCATCATCATCATCATCATCATCATCATTGTTATTCTGCATGGTCGAAGATCTCTTTGTTCATTTACAGATGGGTGATTTGCTTGTAATGTGATGTTATTTCTTCGAATTTTGCTTTACTGCGATTGGACAGTAATTTAGAAAGCACTGCCCAGTAAGTTGTAACTTACAGGATTCCTTGATTCTGTAAAAGGCTGAAAACCATTTTGGTGCTGGGCTGAAGCGCTGATAAGACATTTCCTTGTTCAAGTGATGATAACTATCTGCTTACAATGCATTAATTAGTATAATAGAATGCTAGAATATAATACAATAATCGCTACAAAGTAGTTTAACGAATCGTAATTTACGATTTCGCTTCACAAGAAAATGTAATTTGCTCGAGATAGTGTATAAGAATTGGAGAACAGTCCTTAGGCTCTACAATCAGACATTTCTGTTTGGTTAGGTTTACCATACATCGCCACATTAGTCCTAGGGGTTATAATATGAAGCAATCAGTATTGCTTAATAGGCCTATTACGAGAAATTGTAGGCCTTTATTGCTGAGCCGTACTAAGCGAGCTTTGACATCATATATATCTAGAGGTATATGTATCGTGCATATGTTATTCAGTGACCGGGTGTCCAGATCCTGAGCTGAGTGCTGATCTGACGTGGTTTGACCGTACTAGTGATGGCTACGCTAGCATCGGATGTCGCAGCGGACAAGTGAGATGGCTGCTTCGCTGCGTCGACAACGCTTGGACTGGCGTCGTCGGAAACTGCTCGATGGGTAAGACTTTTGGACCTTCTGATTAATTATCTATCACAGTGTTTCCCAAAGTGGGTTCCGCGGAACCCTAGGGTTCTGTGAGGGGAAGACAAGGGTTCCTTGAAGCAATTGGATAACTGTTGTTTAAGTGTGTTTTACATTATAAATCAGACTCCGAGGTGTAGACAAGGGATGCGTGGAGAAATTTCATTCAAAACAATTTCTAATCTAATTTTTATCGATTAAAACTGTACTTACCTCGATCACTGTTTAAAAGCATTGTACCAGAATATGTTGTGTTTAGGTCGGGGTTCCGTCAAAAAATTTTCAAGTCAAAAGGATTCCGTAACCAAAAAAGATTGGGAAACAATTCTGTCACATGCATAGACCCAATAGGCCTAATTACACGCGCAAGCTGTGTGTAGGATTTTGTAGTTGATGCGATTTATTTGTTAATATGATGCTAATTTTGCTTTCCTGTGTAAATTAGCTATAGGTAGTAAGTCTGAATCTGGACAGGGAGCCAGTGAGGCAGCAAGTTTTGGTTGACTTTTCTGCATCTTGGATATTTACTACGACGTACCTAAGTTGACTTCCTACAACAAAACTACCCAGAATAATTAAATGTTAATAATTCTAATACTAATACTACTGCTACTAATTTTTCTGCCCATTTTTCTGTCTCTTGACAATTTTTTACTACCTTGGGGATCATATATACCTCGGGTAAAAATATCTAAAAAAATTATAAAACAATTCTAATATTGCATCATTGTGACGTTCTGTTGACAGTTCAGAGACAAGTAACAGACGAGGAAATGCTGACAAGAGAAGAGTCGACCGTTGGATCACCCTACGGTTGGCATATCACGACGCAATACTCATATAGCATAGACGGAAATATACCGTGTTTACCCACACGCTTCTGGTTACTCCCACGCTTCTTAAAGATGCATTTATTAAATTTTTACCTGAAAGATTTAGAAATGCAATATCAGTAGCAAGAAACCTTTCGGCAACGCAAGTGTCATCGATACAGTAAGGCAGAGAGACGCGCAGGCAGACATACAGACTGCAGGCAACAGAGAGACTGACTCGGCTAAAGAGATAGTGGCAGACAAACAGACACACAAACAGAATAGACAGGCACATTGACGGAGAGACGGGTTGATTTAGGCTACACGCATACAGACAGACAGACAGACAGACAGACAGACAGACAGACAGACAGACAGACAGACAGACTGCTACACATTTAAGTACAGTTAAGCTAAGGCACTCGTGTGGGAGCCGTGTTGTGAGGCGGCTATAGAAAGGACGCACGGAATCTGATCTGTACGGTATCCCTAGGATCGATAAGTTCTAACTATGAAAACATCATGTGTATTGCTGCTTTGGATGTGTCTTTGAAGGTATAGCTGTTGGAGTCGGGGCTTTGGTCGGAATGTTGATGGCTGTCTTCATAGTTCTAACACTTGGCTACAGAAGGTCAGTCATTTACTAAGACGAATGCGTTCTATGTACGTTTAACCCTGGAATGTCGGCATTAAGCTCTTTTGTTACTCTGTAAATAAAGTGAAAGTCTGCTTCATCAGACCTCTGACTGGATGGACAGTTGTTATAGCACAGTACAGAACCCTTAAAGCTCATGCAATCACTATGAATTGGTCCTCTTTGAATCTCGGTGTTCCGTAGGTCCATCAATCCATTCAACCCTCCATTATCCATCCATCCACCTATCCGTTGATCCACTGGTTCCTCTATCCATCCATCCATCCATCCATCCATCCATCCATCCATCCATCCATCCATCCATCCATCCATCCATCCATCCATCCATCCATCCATCCATCCATCCATCCATCCATCCATCCATCCATCCATCCATCCATCCATCCATCCATCCATCCATCCATCCATCCATCCATCCATCCATCCATCCATCCATCATCAGTCATCTATCTATTCCCTCATCTACCATCCATCCATCCATGATAGATCTATCATCCATCCATCATCCATCCATCTATCCGTTCATCCACTGGTTCATCCATCCATCCATCCATCCATCCATCCATCCATCCATCATCACTCATCTATCTATTCCTTCATCTATCTTCCATCCATCCATGATACATCTATCATCCATCCATCCATCAATCCATCCACCTATCCGTTGATCCACTGGTTCCTCTATCCATCCATCCATCCATCCATCCATCCATCCATCCATCCATCCATCTATCCATCTATCCATCCATCTATCCATCCATCCATCCATCCTTCTTTCCACCTATCCATTCATTCCCATCCACCTATCCATTCATTCATTCCGTTCATTCATCCATGCAGTCTGACTGTCTGCAGCCGTCTCTTTTACTTTGTGTCTGATAATTATAATCACTTGTCACTTTCGCATGGCGTCGGAATCTCAATTAGAACTACATGACGTCCAAGACTAATGAAATTGAGCTTCCTCTTCAAATTGCCTTAATGCTCGACAACAAAACTGCATTTGAATTTTAATAAATTACCTTAAATTAGACTTCTATATTGCAATCTCTACTTACCAATTTGGCGTATCCTGCCAAGTGAAATTTATTAATATATCGCTGCATTTCCAATAAGTAGGCTAATTCATTGTTGCAGTTTATGAGTCTTTTTAATTTTGTTATTGTTTTTAGAACATATTGCATATTTACTTAATTCAGAATGGGAATTGTCGGAGGTTTGGGGTTCAACCCCTAGTCTTTCTTAGGACACCCAATTTGTCTTCATTGCACACCCCGGGGGTGTCGTTTCCAACCCCCTCAGTTGTGCTAGTGTGATTTAGCATTGTTTGACTCCGAGTCTCTGACAAAGAGAAGAAATTTCCATGGTTTATCATGTATGCATTTTTGAATTTTCTCAACAAAGGAATTGATTTTGATTCGAGTATGACTTGCAAAACTGCTAGTATTGAAATCCGCTGCTTTCAAATTTCATTGACAGCCATTTTCAAAATTTATTCTCTTTGGCAGAACGCTAAATATCTGATCACCTAGGTAACTGCCTATGGTTTGTTGGTCAATTGTAGGCGTCACCAGAAGGGGGGCGTAGGGGCGCGTAAGTGCTCTCCCTTGCCGCTCTGCCAGATCGGATCAAAGCACGGATCACAATCGTCATCATCATCGTCACATTGCAAGTACATCAGCAGCTTACCACCAAGCATCCTCGAATTTCCAGATGATGAGAACGACGATGCAAGGAGAGACTGGAACACGGCCACCAGAACACACCGCCACCACCACCACCACCTCCACCATCACCCACATCATTTCCACTACTACCCCCAATACCTGCACCACTCGACCGTTGATTCGTACCCCTCTGGGCACATCAGCCCGTCGATGAGGGACAGCGAGCTGTCGAACTGTTCCAGGGAACCTCTCGTCGTTGGAATGATCTCGAACCATCCAAGTCTTGCTCAGTCACACACTCCTCCTTCCACGTCCCTTACTTCCGACACAGTCAGAACGTGCAACGAACTCTTCCGAGGCGTATTACCTCGACCGGAAGCTGATAATGACGGCCCGGAAGTGAAGGTGATAGCTACCGGAGACACGGAACTGGAATCGTACAGTTCAATCGCCGCTGTTCCGCCATACTCACCCATCCATCTGACAGTAAATGACGTCATTTAACCTCAGTGACGTAAATAATCAAATTCATTGTGGTATCTGTTGACGTCATTTAATTTAATTTAGTGTGACGTTATTCGTTAGGGGTAAATGAATGCAATTGATGTTCTTTAATGTCGATGACTTAGGCCCATGTGAGATCATAAAAATAGCGACATAAATTAAAATGTATGCTAATCGGGGAGGGGGATAGAGTAGTGGTAACACTCACGGTCAGGAGAGCATAAGGTACGCGGATCGATTCCCGTAACTCCCCTCTATGGCGGCGCCTTGCATGGCTTCCAAACCCTGTGTTTAATTAAGATATTGATTGTACTTTCATGTTTCAATGTAATCTTACTGCGTCTGTCGGTTTGAAATAATAAAGAATATGATTAATATAATTAATTGACTTCGTGGACTAGTCATTAAATTAAAAAGCATGATTTCATACAGTTAAATTAGCTTTATCGATATATGTTAACCTCAGAGGTTAAACCTCAGAGAGATTAAACTCTTCGATTTCCACCTTATAACCTAAAGAAAACTAGATTCAGTTGTCTATCTGCATTTTACTCTGGAATAAATAATATACTCGCCTCAAGTTCCTAACTGATTCATATTCTACACTGTACTCAACTCTGTAACGATCTTCTCATGAATTCCGCAAATTCTCCGTTCCCATGAACATCGCTGCTCAGTAAATGACGTCATTTAACCTCAGTGACGTAAATAATCAAATTCATTGTGGTATCTGTTGACGTCATTTAATTTAATTTAATGTGACGTAACTCATTAGGAATGGGCTTTCCTGCTTATCACCTCACAGGCTTTCCACTCCAAGTTGAAGTTCAGTCCATCTAATCTTTCGCCTTCCAAGGTTTCTCGTCCTCAACGAAACCCTTCTTAGCAGCTCCTCAGCCTCCATTCTCTGACCTTTCTGGCAACCGGACTCGGATCTCAACTGCACATCTCTGGACAACCCTCTCACATGACTCAGCGCTCGTGAATAATCTGATGCCATGCACTTAGCTTCTTTCAAGTAGCGCTGTAGAAAAGCCCAGAAGGAAGGAGCACATGCATGGAAGATTACATGGAATTCCATGATGAAATTTGGAGTTTACGATTACAATAAACTTCTTATGTATAAGTTTTATAAACTTCTTATATTTTAGTTTTGTGAACAAATGAATAAATTACTACTGTCTATAAAAACTGTATACTGCTAGAAATGCCAAGTCCCAACTAACAACTGAAAAGGTGTCGTTCTGTCATAAGATTGCTGAAGTCGATTGTGCGCCTCAGCTGAATGATCCATGTACCTCAGGATCACGTTTCTGAGGAGTTTCTATAAAAACATGTTAGTCAAATATTTTGTTTTACCTTTTTGACGCAGTATAGGCCTACTGCATCACCTTTAATCCATGTGCTAACTATGCCTCGTTTTCTTCTCTGCTCCTATGGACTATCATGGTGCTGCTGAATTCTCAGTGAGAGTGAGAGTGGCGACAGACAAAGATATATACATACAACACAAACATACAGACAGACAGACAGAAGCAGAGACAGAGACCACGAGAAAGAGAGAAAGAGAGAGAAACACAGAGAGAGGGAGACAGAGATAGAAACAGACAGAGAGAGACACTAAAATTGAAAATCTAACAGTTTGAACGTATACGCATGCTATACAAACAGTTATTCGATCGATCGATGATTCAATCGATTCTTCAATCAGTCAATCAAAATTAGATACTAATTCCACGATAGGATGAATTAAGGAAGTACGTCAGTAATCTTTTATTAACGAGACAAACGCTCGTAACTTACAACAGCTATACATACAGTGGCGAAATGTAGCACAATAGCACAATGTCAGTAGAACAAAAAGCAGCTACAATATAATAAACAGTTTCAGAATGTCTGATTTATATACAGTCATATTCATACCGTGTACCAAATGAACTGATACCCTTTTGTTTTGGCAATAAAATAATTCAATAAAGTTTAAATCTTGAAAGAGGGATAAGTTATCAATGTTTTCCGAAAATTTCATCAAATCCTACCAATAAGGTCCAAAATTATGCACATTCAAAGTTGAACAAACAAGATTCGAAAAACATAATATGACGTCATAATAACTTCAAACAATAATAAAAGAAATTGGTTTTCAGTAAAGGTGACTTGAATTTGATTGAAATTTTAAGACAAGAAAACATTACGGAACAAAAAGGTTTTTGAAGGAATTTCCTAACAGAAACTGGTCTTATCGCAGCTTTGAATCAGTTGACTGCAAAAATTAATGCTACCGGATCAGCAGAAAAACGGTATGGTGGTGGTAGACCACGCTCAGCTCGTACTATGGAAAATGTTGATAATAGTGAAACACTCGTATTGAGCCAAGAAGACCGACCTGGCACCTACGGAACAAATCGTCAAGTATCTCGAGAAACGGGTATTTCGCGAACTTCAGTGCATCGAATTATTCACAAAAATCTGCAGGTGAACTGTTTAAAACAAGAAACAAACCGATGCGAATAAGTCTGGTACGTAGGCTTAGCAAACAACTTCTACGAAAATATCGTCAGAGGTTAGTTCAATTCGTGTGGTTCACGGATGAAAAGCTATTTACCGTAACTCCACCGGTAAATCTGCAAAACGACAGGGTGTACCTGGGATTAAGATTTTAGTAATCTTACTGTAATCCCAGGGTGTACGTTGGAATTCCAATGAGAAAAAACAAGTTACAGCCAATCGATTGCTCCGTACTCGTTCCAATTTCTCTAAATCCGTTATGGTTTCAGTCGGTATATCAAGTCTTGGCTGCATACAGGTCATCTTTATCGATCCAGGGGTCAAAATTAATAGTGCAGACTATCGTGACGTTTAACTCGGTGAGCACTTATTGCCTGTTATTAAAGAATTGTCGGGCAGTGAGGTTTTCATATTACAGCGGGACAGTGCTCCAGCTCAAAAATGTATTAGTAAAAGCACACTGTGCACACAATAATGGCAATACTCTATTGTTAGTAATTCTATGGTTACACTCTACAGCGTGAGCCTCTACTTGTTTATCTATGCTCCGGAAGTTACACGTCATGACGTAGTAAACAATACGAACGTGTTTATTTGTATTGCGTTTTAGTTATTATCAAATTACACTTAGTGATATGTCCTTGTGTAAAGCTGACGAACAGTCCTTGTGGTGGGGGTGGGGCGTGGTGGCTCAGTGGTAAGTTCGGCGCCTTGTGACCGGAGGGTTGCAGGTTCGAATCCCACTCTAGCCGCTGCGTACGGACCTTGGGCAAGTCCTTCACTCGCAATTGCTCGTGGCGCTTCGGCGTGAAAATTCCGGCACAGTATACCAATGCTGTAGTTGGGAGCGCCTCTGAGTAGTAAGTAGTTGACTTCGAGAGGCGCTATAGAAATATCCGGAATAATAATAGTCCAGATCACCAGAGACTTGTAGTCTTGTACTCAAGTATGCACAATGTCTTTCTTGTTTTACTTACAATGCCCATTTCCATGTAAACGTTTAAAGACCCATCTACGTTATACCATGGCCATCGTCGCATTGCGTTAGCATTTCCGCGTGATCAGCAAAGACAATGATTGTTAGTGACCAAATCATTCAAATGGCATGATGAAAGTTTCACATATGACCGCATGATACTGCGTTGTCGAGTGGCGCTTTAGAGCATTACTTTATTAATAACCCACAAAGTGATTTGTGAAAGAAAATGCTAAAACATATGCGCTATATAATTCCGCTGGCACAACTGAGGGGGTTGGAAACAACGCCTGGGGTGTGCACTGAAGTCTTAACTGGGGATCCTAAGAAAGCCTATGGGTTGAACCACCCAACCCTCCGACAATTCTCACCCTGCACTAACCTAACCACTAAATAAGTTGCAAATACTACTGCGCACATCATTGGGAAATAGGTGTACCTATAAGTCAACTGTGTCGTACAAGCTAGAGGTATGATGTGCTAACGACTTCATTTTCTTAACCTCGGCAAACGAGTTCTAATGTCCAAATAGTCCTCTTTTCGTTGTCAGATATGCAGTCGATTAACTGAGTTTGAGCAGAATTCGCCAGGGAACGCTAGTGTAAAAACTCTTGAAATATCGTTTTATCCCAGCTGAACTCTCGACTTCTCAGTTTGCATTTAACCACCTTACTCAGTGTTTTAGCTGTCGGGAATTTTACTTGCGTTCGTGTACTTTGGCAATCTGTAAAATTTTCGACCCCTCTGCTCTTGTTTGACAACTAATACACTTTGCTAACTACTAAACCAGTGTTTCCCAAAGTGGGTTCCTTGGAACCCTAGGGTTTCGTGAGGGGAAGACAATGGTTCCATGAAGCAATTGGTTAAGTGTTGTTTGAATGTTTTGTTACATTATAATTCAGATTCCGAGGTGTAGTCAAGTACTATGTGGGAAAATTTATGTAAAACAATCTCTAGTCTAACTTTAATCGATTAAACTGTACATACCTGGATCACTGTTAAAAAATATTGTACCAGAATATGCTTTGTTTAGGTAGTAGCTCCGTAAAAAAAATTCAAGTCAAAAGGTTTCCGTAGCCTAAATAGATTGGGAAGTATTGCACTAAACTATCGAGAATCTCGTCAGATAAAGGTACCAACGTAGTCCATATAGGGATTCTAGGCAGCATCGAATTCAAGATATACGATCGCAACCATTGGACTATGCTTATTAAGTAGGGCAACCAATAGTTAGCTAGTTATATATATAGAGAGAGACATAATTTCTATAACTTATGTCTATACTTCGCATGCAGTTTTATGTTTCACGCCAATGATGTAGCAGTAATAATTAACCTTTACTTGGAAATTAATAATCCAGTGATAACAGCACTTAGGTGTAGTAACGTACGACTCGTTTATGAAGCTAGTCTCCAAAGACCTGCCAGTTGTAAGACGCCGTTAAGCAATGCCAGGACTAGCTATCATATGTGGAGGGGGTGCAAGGCACCCGGGCCCACGACCTCCAGGGGCCCACAGACAATGTTTATATCAGACAACATTTTTTATAACCACAGTTGAAAGTTTCTTTTTACAATTAATCTAATTCACAGTCCTTTTAACAATTTATAGTCCTTGCTTATTTTGTGACAGATCTAGTAGTTGTGATGTTCGAATGGTTTGACAGTCGACACATTTGCATTACTTCCTTACTTTACTCCTTTAGTATAACCAGCTACCAGCCGCCGTCCTGAACTCCTTTTGCGTCTCGAGTCACGACGGTCACATTGCATGATGTCTTCAGAGTTTATGTGAGTGAACGGAATAACTATAATTTTGTTTATTCATTACTGATTTATCTGTATAATAGCGAAATATTACGCAATTTTATGACTGTGACCTAAGACCTTGATTTAGACATTAGGCCTCTGTGGCGGATGACATACACGTGAGTTCATGACAATACTGGTAAAAGCGCAAGGCTACAGGCCTTGCAGGGCCAAACAGAGGCCAAGCGGGACCCCCTGCATCCGGGCCCATGAAAAGCTAGCTACGCCACTGAGCAATGCACACTTGCTAAAGTTGTTACTGCTGCTGAGATAAATTGGTTCTATAAGCACCACTCGACGCAAATTGCCACGCAGTTGATTTCTTCCACAGCTAACTTACTGGAGTCTCTTTTGTCTGCTTTCAGTGAAAAGTCTATTATCGACCTTTCCGTCTGAGGGAATTGTGGACATTATCCCGTCGACAAAATCCCATTTGGACAGCATCGTAACATCGCCATAGAGCCCAAATATAGGTCTATTCTTCGATAGTGGTTCATAAACTTCTTCGACCTATGCTTCTGGTTTTAATAACGGAGCGACAAAGTGGACATAATGATTCATCAAGCGGGAAGCCTCATGACAGAATAGGTTGTTATACGTTGATAACAAAAGGCATAGAGCTATATGCATAATGCTGAGTGGTAAATGGACTGCGCTGAGTAGAGTTCCGTCATAGGAACGCAGGAACCAACCATTAAGAACTGCTGGGTGTCAAGAAGAACAAGACTTTTTTCCGAAGAGGTCCACTTATAGGGAACACTGTAGTAAATATTGTATGTGATCTCCTATGCACTAGAGGTATAGAGGGTAGAGCATTTTTGCTACCCGATCCGACCAGTACCCGCGGGTATACCCGTACCCGTTCGTACCTGCCACGTAATTAGTAGGCCCTCCCATAATCTCAATCCCTACCAGCCCAATAGGTTTACTGCTTAGCATGTGGTAGTAATAATTATAATGGTGATGATTACGGTAATAATAGTAATAAAAATAATAATAATATTGTTTTATTTTGCTGGCCTTTACAATAAGGTTAAGATCCGACGTTATGTGCGTGCCAAAAAATCACCGACATAAAATCTTTAAATTAACAGCAACCGTCGGCCTATTAGTACATTGGCCCTTAATCAGCTTATCTCTCCGCCCGGTGTATATAGTAATATTTTCTCTCCAGCTTTGTCTGTCCCATTGACATCCTAGTCAGCAGTCGATGACTTTTATGCAGCCATCCATAACACGGCAGTTTGAAAGAAAATATCACTAATTGAATAGTTCTTCTCAGAGGTAGACCTAAAGGAATGACAGACTTTAAAGTCTATGCCTATAGCCTCGATTTCATCAAACTGTTTTAAAGAAAACTCGACTGCTGGACTGCCATAAAAGGCATCATATATATATATATATATATATATATATATATATAATATATACATATATATATATATATAGGCCTAAATTTATAAGACAGACAATATTATATGGGGGCATACGGCCTTACATGGCTTACTCGAAGTATTCATGTGCCCAGTGCTTTTTTCTAGAAAAAAGGTTCCGGAATTGAACAATAGGTTCCGGAACTGAACAATTATGGAAGGGCTAAAATCCCGAGAAAAACGGGATTGGGGGTTGAGAGGGGTCTCAATAAACACTGAAAAGAGTTCACAACACTGAAATTAAATTAAAATAAGTAAATTATTGTTTTTATTATTAAAATAAATAGTTTTTTAGCAGCTGAAAAAGGGTGCCTGAACGCCGTTCCGGCGCGTTCCGGCTGAAAAAAGCACTATGCTTCTGATATAGGCCTATACTTCTCTTTTAGCCTGAACTATATATTTTATAGCGCCAGATAGTCGGAGGTAAAATAAATTCACGAGTTATGTATTTTGTAGACTAGACAGGAACAGAATCTCAATATGATAACCTTCAATAGCAAGAGAGGATCTGTGTTCGCAGTTCCGCCAAATACGCTGCCTGTGGCCAATATATAGCGCGGTGGCATCTTGTATTTCGTAATAATCCTCCTCCACTTCCGCTTCCTTCTTATGCTCCTATAGATGGCAGGACCCGTCGCCTCCTCCTGATTTAATCAACGCAATTACATTCGCTGTCTTTAGCGACCCTAAGCCCTTCTAACCGCGCGTCGTCGATAATACGCCGCGCTAATAAAATAAGTACATAATCCGCCCATTCGAGATGCGGTATCCGACTACACATCTGATAGGACGCCGTCCATAATGCAATTCGCCGTCTCCTGTGAACTGTTCACGCCCCACAGATGACTCGGCTGGCCATAAAACCTCATTATTACGTGCCTGTGTGTCACCTCTTGTTATCGCAACTCTTTGCAGTCGGCGGCGGGATTAAAAGTGTCGCAGTAATAACGGATGACGTCGAATATGACGTATCTATTCAATCTGCGCACAATGATACATTCGCTTATTTTGTCAGACGAATAATGCGCCGCAATTTTTAGCCGCGAAACTCATTATTTTTTCCATTATTACAATTATTATTCGCTGTCTGCCCATATTGGGCGAGGAAAGGTTCAGAGATCTGTCGAGGTAAAGGTACACCCTTCGCCGACCGAGTTCGATGCGAGTGCAACATAAATGTAATAACTATGGTTCCCTGTACAGGAAGTATGCGTTTCCGACTTTGGATTTGCGTTGAGTTGTTCGGTAATTTTTGCGTTTATGTTTCCATTGTCATAGACTGGCATTCGTTTTGGAGCGCAAATGAATTAATGGAACGTCATCAGTCTATCAGGATATCCATGTCAAGATGTTATTATCACGGATGCTATTGTGATGCGGGAAAACTTAAACTTACCTAGTAACCTACGAACCTTTGTAATAATACCCTCTGCCTGAGCTTAAAATTCAAAGTTCCAAAATTGAAGCATAATCATTTTCAGACAAAACCTTTTAGATATATCATCACCCATTTATGTTCCAGTTTGTCTCATTGATTGCCTGCTAAGTTCGCCCATGCTCGTAATTATAAGGACGCTCAATGAAAGCCATGTTGTGAATCTAAATTACAATGTAACTTCTAAAACTTATGTATATAAATCTTTTTAAAATATATAAGCTATTCCGTATAAATGAAGAATGTCAAACAATTCTAAATGATCTTGTCGATAAAGTAACTGAAATCCCTAGAAATTTGCATAGCCTAGTTCTCTGAAAAGTTTCAGCCCTTCAGTATTCATGTAGGTCTACATTCGCTTTCGGATCACAGTCCAACTATTCAGGTGTATTTTGTTGAATTCAACTCTGATTCACAACATTCTTTCTCGTCATTCTCTCGGTGAAGCTTAGATTCTTTCAGTGATTCTCAGATTTTCTCAGTGATTCTCCGATTCCCTCAGGGATTCTCCGATTCTCTCAGTGATTCTCCGATTCCTTCAGTGATTCTCCGATTCCTTCAGTGATTCTCCGATTCTCTCAGTGATTCTCAGATTTTCTCAGTGATTCTTAGATTCCCTCAGTGATTCTCAGATTCCCTCAGCGATTCTCCGATTCTCTCAGTGATTCTTAGATTCCCTCAGTGATTCTCAGATTCCCTCAGCGATTCTCTGATTCTCTCAGTGATTCTCAGATTCTCTCAGTGATTCTCAGATTCTCTCAGTGATTCTCCGATTCCTTCAGTGATTCTCCGAGGAGGAGCAGAGGAGATCTAATCGAAGCTTATAAGATTATCACTGGAAAGGAAGGACTACAGTGGGAGACCTTATTTGAATTAGCACCAAACAAGGCAACACGGGGGCACAGGTATAAATTATTTAAGAGGCCGAAAGGAACATTAGGGCAGAAATTCTTTAGTGCAAGAGTTGCGACCTGTTGAATGGTTTGGATGCCCCCATGTTGTCTCAGCAGACACTATCACAGCTTTTAAGAAGAAGCTAGGAAAATTGGGCTATTAAGCGTTCCAGGTTAATTTGCACTTGCAGTGGTTCTAACACAGACTACACGTCTTCTGAACCACTTAAAACCCTTGTTATGTTATGTTATGTTTTTCCTTCAGTGGTTCTCTGATTCTCTTAATGATTCTCAGATTTTCTCAGCGATTTTCCGATTCTCTCAGTGATTCTCCGATTCTATCAGTGATTCTCCGATTCCCTCAGTGATTCTCCGATTCTCTCAATGATTCTCTCAGTGACCTTCCGATTCTTTCAGTGATTTTCCGATTCTCTCAGTGATTCTCAGATTCTCTCAGTGATTTTCTGATTCCCTCAGTGATTCTCCGATTCTCTCAGTGATTCTCAGATTATCTGAGTGATTCTCAGATTCTCTCAGTGATTTTCAGATTCTCTCAGTGATTCTCCGATTCTCTCAGTGATTTTCCGATTCTCTAAGAGCTTCTCAGATTCTCTCAGTGATTCTCAGATTCTCTCAGTGATTCTCAGATTTTCTAAGTGATTCTCAGATTCTCTCAGTGATTCTCAGATTCTCTCAGTGATTTTCAGATTCTCTCAGTGATTCTCAGATTCTCTCAGTGATTCTCAGATTCCCTCAGTGATTCTCCGATTCTCTCAGAGCTTCTCACATTCTCTCAGTGATTCTCAGATTCTCTCAGTGATTCTCAGATTCTCTCAGTGATTCTCAGATTCTTTCAGTGATTCTCAGATTCTTTCAGTGATTCTCCGATTCTCTCAGTGATTCTCCGATTCTCTCAGTGATTCTCCGATTCCCTCAGCGATTCTCCGATTCTCTCAGTGATTCTCCGATTCCCTCAGTGATTCTCAGATTCTCTCATTGATTCTCAGATTCTCTCAGTGATTCTCCCATTCTCTCAGTGATTCTCAGATTCTCTGATTCTCTCATTGATTCTCCGATTCTCTCAGTGATTCTCAGATTCTCTCAGTGATTCTCCGATTCCCTCAGTGATTCTCAGATTCTCTCAGTGATTCTCAGATTCTCTCAGTGATTCTCCCATTCTCTCAGTGATTCTCAGATTCTCTGTGATTCTCTCATTGATTCTCAGATTCTCTCAGTGATTCTCAGATTCTCTCAGTGATTCTCCCATTCTCTCAGTGATTCTCAGATTCTCTGTGATTCTCTCATTGATTCTCCGATTCTCTCGACGATTCCGAATAATTCATAATCTCTTTCTTTCACCCGAAGAGTTCCTCGAGGCTCTTGTGTTCATCCTTTAATACCCTACGTAGTTCCTCCATTAGTCATCTCCCAATATCCTCCACAGTAGCCTCATGTCCTTCGAATTATCTGACATTTGAATTTGAACTTGGAAACGAACCTGTCCACATCTGCCTCACCAAGTTTCTATCGAATGAGCTATTTTGGGGAGTTGCAATACATTTAGACCTACATAACACTGTATTGCAATTTCACTAAATTTGCTGACAAGTCAAGGGTCGAGGGTTACGAAACCTAATAAGATTTCCGTTCCAATAGCTTCCCTTGGGAACTCAGCTGAGTGCAGTTCATCAACTGTACACTGTCGGTGAGGAAATCGGGCCGCAAAGAAGAATTCCGGACACTCACCATTATGTAGGTGTATAGGCGCTATACCAAGGCTGAGAAAATGAAATGCACGTAACTGATAGGCTACAGTGGCGTATAGCTATCATATGTGCAGGGGTGCAAGGCACCCGTGCCCACTGCCCACGACCTCCAGTGGCCCACAAAGACACCAGACAATCTTTTATAACCACAGTTTAAAGTTTCTTTTTACAATTAATCTAATTCACAGTACTTTTTACAGTTAATCTAAAATCACAGTTCTGTTTATTTTGTGACAGATCTAGTAGTTGTGATGTTCGAATGTTTCGACAGTGGACATATTATTTGCATTACTTCCTTACTTTACTCCTTTAGCATAGCCCAGCTACCAGCCACCGTCCTGAACTCCTTGTGCGTCTCGAGTCACGACGGTCACTTTGCATAATGTCTTCAGAGTTTATGTGAGTGAACGGAATAACTAATTTTGTTTATTGATTACTGATTTATCTGTATAATAGCGAAATATTACGCAATTTTATGACTGTGACCTAAGACCTTGATTTAGACATTAGGTCTCGGTGGCTGATGGCATACACATGAGTCCATGACAATATTGGTAAAAACGCAAGGATACAGGCTTTACAGGGCCAAACAGGGGCCCATGCAGGACCTCTGCACCCGGGCCCATGAAAAGCTAGCTACGCCACTGAACTGATATTTCATGCTCATTGGCTGCCTCTCGGTTTGCTTGAGAGGCCATCCATATATTACGTACGCAAAATCCCGGAAAATTGGACCCCCTCCCCCCTGTTCGCAAGCGTACTTTCTTCCACACCCCCCCCCCCGCGTACGTACGCTTGACGCACCCCCCTCCCCCGAAGACCAGCTGCAGAAAGTGTCTGGACAGCTCCTGGCTGTCTGAACTTTAGGCCAGATTGAAGGATGAGTGAGGGCCAATATAGACAAATTATAGGTGTCTCGTTCACAGCACAGAATAACTGCACATGGCTTTTATATAATGTAATAAAATGCCATCGGACGACTATAGGACAATACAGAATTATAAATAGGCTCATGTGGACTTCATAATTAGAAATTTATTTTGCGTACGTACACTTTTGTCCCCCCTCCCTCCCCCCGTTCGCACCCGTACGCAAAATCGCCTAAATCCGACCCCCCGACTCCCTCAGTGCGTACGTAATATGTTGATGGCCCCTAATTTAACTGTTCTTCTTCTTCTTTCGCTTCCGTCCTTTTTTCTTTTCTTTTCGTCTTCTAAAATATAAATTACCTTTACTGTAATTGTTTAACTCGCGTTAAGTCGCTCAACTGCTGTTGATACCATAGGCTATTGTCGTCCCTTCATGCACCATGAAGACCTTTCACGACAATAGACCAACATGTTAGAATTGTACCTGAAGCGATGCCGCTAAAGTTCCATAATAAAGCCAATATGGCGGTGCGTTTGTTATTGTCATTGTAAAATTGCAGTCTAATTGTCCGCTTGATTGTAATATATAAGATGCTGCCGCGTCCTCACAACCGATATGGCGGCATGGGCGTAATAAAGAACACTTAAAGATTCATGAATATCTCGCGCTAAAAACGGGCACCTGTGGCGCACAACAGGCATCAACACATTTCACGTAATTCCCGACGCTACAGAATTAGGGGCCTAAGTAGGCTCATGAGGGCTGCTCATGTTATTCACTTCTGTCCCGTTTGAGCGACCGTTTAAGCCCCTCAATTACTGTTGAATTCCTTTGTCTCTCAGCCAACACTTGATAGACATTACCCATTATAGCAAAGCTTAATGCTATGCAGTTGAATTAGCTGTATAGGAAGTTCATGCGAGTGAAAGTTCTATGGTAAGTTACCATAGGCGTAATTTTTGGGGGTACGACGGGTACCCGAACCCCACTTTTTTGATTGCGGGTGCCGTACCCTCACTTTTTAAGCAATGCCAATCAGTTATTTTATTATTGAGCCTTCCCAGAGATCGCAGTCTGCGCCTTGCTTCATGTATGGAAGAGATTGGTACCCCCACTTTTAGACTAAAGTTACGCCCATGTAAGTTACTCAGATGCTTGATTCATCCGAAAATCATATTTCTCGACCAGACCACAACTACAGCTATCAGCAGTCAATGTCCTGTCAGATCAAGTGACTCGACGAGGAATATCACTTCGGCAAGATGCACAGTGGTCTCGTTGCTAAAGCATCTGGTTGAGAGGTCAGCTGGAAAAGACCTTGTGTACACAACTTATGTTGTATTTATCAAGATATACAGAACATCTTCAGAACAAACAACTCAGAGTAGTATCTGAGTCTCATATCGATCAGCGTTGCCCACCAACTGGAGGTACAAGGTCCGACGACAGCAAGTTCAAGTGTTTCGATGTCAGTGACAGGCTAAAAGGTAAATAGGAGCGCCGCGTGTTGGCTGCTTATGTGCCTGAGTAGCTGTTGTGTCTTCTAGTTCGCAGTTTTTCTTAGTTCCTAAAAAGTGTCTCAATCTAACAATATTCCAACCTCAATACGTGCTGCAACTTCACTGGAGTCATTTAAGAACAGACTCAAGACACACTACTTCAAGCAGGCCTTTGGGCCGTGTTGAACTTGTCAAAGCGCCCTTGTAACGGCATGTGTCGTGTTACGGCGCTGTAGAAATCGTCGTATTCATCATCATCATCATCATCATCATCATCATCATCATCATCATCATCATCATCATCATCATCATCATCATCATCATCATCATCATCATCATCATCATCATCATCATCATCATCATCAAAGGTAAAACTTGTTTACCTTCTCAGCAGTCCAACGACAAGGGACCTTTCCAGCATCCAATTACATGTAATCTGGTGTGGTATTCATCTATCAATTAGTTAGATCGCAGAAAACAGACCAGTTCATATCCATCAAGCGGAGAACAGTGGTGGCCTTAGGGGTGTGCGAACCGTGCGGTCGTACAGAGCCCGCAATTTAGGGTCCCGAAAATATAGTGCCTAACAGAGAATTAACATGAACAAGACACCCTAGTAGTAATATAATGGTTTCGATTAAATCTTCTCTTTTGTCAATAAAATAAAAGTCAAGTGGTACCAACAGTTTAGTTTGTTACAAAAAATAGATTAGCACTATAATAGGCCTATTTGAACTTTAAATTTTACTTGTACTCGTTAACAGTCTACTAAAATAAAAATGATTAGCAATGAAAAACAATTTGACTTATGTCATGGGGATGATGGGGGGCCGTACAGTATACTCTGCACAGGGCCCGAAATATCATAAGGCCGTCACTGCGGATAAAACCCACGGACGTATAGATGCACTTTGAGAGCCATTAATAGACCAAACATCTCACCATTTCAACAGCTTCGAAAGAGACGACGATAAAAGACCGAAATCCAACAGCCAATGTAGGCCTAACCCTTACAGCATAGTTCGAGAATTCGTGAATTTCGGTTTTAAAATTCGTAAAAATTCGCAAATTTTTGGCCTATTTTAGAATTCGTAAAAATTCGCTGGGCCACTGTTGGACCTTTTTTTACACTGACAGTGGCGTTTTGCAAAAACAGCGTAAGCAACAACAACAAATGTGATGACGTCATGATTTTTTGTGTTAAGCTTCTGCTTTGAATTTAATGTAAAATTCAATATAAAAGTTTATTAGGGCCTACTTAACGAGTTAATTTAGTTAAAATCTAATTTCTTAAAGATGAAAGAACATGGACCGGAGTGGAAGTACGTATTAATTTTTGAGGAGAAGGAAAGGGTAAACCAAAAATACAGTTTTGGTTTTGTAACAAGGAATTGGTTGGTTGTCCTGCCCGAATTCAGGAGCATTTGCATGGCAAAAATACAGAAACCAGAGTCGAGTGGGAGCAGTGGGCTGTTCCTGACTCAGAATCAGAGGACGATGAAGTAGAAGACACAGCTCGGTGAACGTTGCCAACCCTTTTTAACCATGTTTGGTTGCTAGCTGTGTTAGTGACTGACTAGTCACACTGGAGCTGGGGCACTGGTGGTTTATCGTTCTGCTGACTGGTACTCACAGTCACACACCCCAACTATGATAGAATTTGGAGTTCAAGACTCCAAGTAGAACAGTAACTGAATATCAGTACTATTGTGTTGCTAGTCAGCTATCTTATACGGCTGAGGGATTGATTGCCTATGACGCTGACATTTACTTGCTTAAAAATTTGAAAAGTAAACAAATAATAAAATTTGTTGCCATGGCAAAGAATTCTATTATTTTATTATTTCACGAATTTTAACGAATTTTAAAACTGCAGTCATAAAATTCCTTAAAATTCGTGAAATTTTAAAATTCGTAAAATTCGTAAAATGCGAATTCTCGAACTATGCCTTACAGAACCCATGTACATCGAAATTTTGTGATTTTCCATGAAGCCTACTAATTCATTATAGACAATCGATGCTGGCGCACAATGAATGCGGCATTATCCCACATGTGGAGTTCTATTATAAGCCGGACATCCGGCAGTGGCCGAAGATTTCGATATTTGTAAGCTACAAATCCATACGCAATTAGCGGCAACATTAATAATTTAGGGTGGCATCGAAAGAAAATTCGTTTCATATACAAAGCCGAAATCCGCTGCGAGCTGCTATCTAACAAGTTCTACAGCGCCCCATAAATAAACCAGCAGTGAATGCTAATAGCTTATAAACGGTCTCTATGCAGAAAATCATATAGGCCTATGTAATCTCAGTAACAAAAATTCTATAACGCCACAAAAACCTCTTAATATAGGTTGCTGGCTTTAAAATGTGCTACTTGATGTTGTATATATACATAATATATAGCATCATAACTATATATATATATATATATTGTTAGCTTGTTAGTCTAGAGGTGAAATGTGAGTTAGAATGATATGAGAAATGACAAGAAAAACAAAGACTTTCGCAATATTGATAAAACGTATATTTACACTATGTACATAATTGAAACGATACTCACACATACAAGACAAAGCAGACGACAAAAGACAGACTCTCCGAGAAGACGCCTGCACAAACTTCACAAAGGAAGATACAACTCGAGAACCGGCAATTAAACATGAGTAGCGACCACGTAGGGTACACTCTCTGAAAACGACCACAAAGGGTACTTACAATGCGTGACACAACCAGTGCACGTCTTACGCCTTACTTAACTAAAACCGGTCTCCCTGTAGACACAAGAACACTGCTATATATAGTCAACGAGACCATCCTACTTCTAGCTTCAAACGAGGTGCGTCTTAACTAAGGTTAGTAAGTGCACGTGAGGATGATAATGGCGGGATGGCAGAAGGCAACTCGCAACAGACCCCCCGACAACGATAAAGAGGAAACATTAAAAGTGTTTCCGACCATGCAAAAACTACAAAAAAATGTACATGAAGTGAAACTATCTCTAAAGTTCAACAACACAACAGTCCACTAGAAAACGTTTACAACATAAAAAGAGAAACATCTATATAGGCTTAATGAAAGAGACTGACAGTCCGTAGAAATATATGGAAAGTTCGTACATTTAAACTGAGGGGCGACTTAATATGTCTGGTAACACATTGTCTCGATCACGCCGATGCTTAATGTTCAACGAGTACTGTTGGAGTTCAAGACTCCATCGCAAAAGTTTCGCATTCGAAGGAGCCATGCGATTTATGAACTGGAGTGGACTATGGTCCGTATAGACGACCACTGGAGCGGAACCAAAGTACACGCTGAACGCGCGTACACCGACCACCAGCGCAAGTGCCTCCTTCTCAATTGTCGAATAGCGTACTTCAGCCGAAATCAACTTCCGACTCAGGTAGCAGACCGGGTGTTCAATCTCGTCAGTTATCTGAAATAGACAACCTCCCAAACAAAAGTACGAAGCATCTACAGCCAAAGAAAAGGGTTTGTCAAAATCTGGCGGTTTAAGTATAGGCCGCGAAGCCATCCTAGACTTCAAATCAATGAATGCATTCTCAGCCTGAGGAGACCAAGTAAACCTGTGACCTTTCTTAAGTAACAAAGTAAGAGGTAACGTTAACTGAGAGTAATGCGGCAGGAACTTACGGTAATAACCAGGCAAACCCACAAAAGATTGAACCTGCTTCTTATTTTCAGGATCGGCTACCGTAAGCGCATTCAACTTACGAAAGTCTGTGCACAGCCGCAAAGACCCATCCGATTTAGGTACAAGTACAATAGGCGAAGCCCACGCACTTTCGGACTCCTCTACAATGCCTTCTTCAATTAGGCCTTTAATCTCTTTGTCTACCTGTGCCATACGCTCAGGATGCAACCGATAGGCTGTCTGTCGTACTGGTCGTGCACCAGGTATCAACTCAATACGGTGTGCAATAAGTGAAGTCTTGCCAGGTACATCGCTACACACACCCTTAAACGTACTAAGCATGCCCAGCAATTCATCCCGTTGCACAAAATCCAAAGGACTATTTGCGACCACCTCTTCTAATTTAGGCGACTCAGACACATTCACACTTGCAGGCATATCATGAGCAACGTACAATAACTTAGCACGCGACTGCGTAGGAACAACAATTTGCGTATACCCTAAATCATCAGGCGTATCTAAATCCTTCCACTGCCTCACCAAAATTCCGTTAGCAATCGAATACGATTGGCGTTCCATATATTGAATTAACCAGCTGATACAAGGGAAGCAAAGACGTATCGGCTTTCTGCATATCAATTAAAGTCTCGCGCGACACTACATTGGTTAAATCAGCATGCACTGCAGTAGACTCTTTGAATAAGGCACTCAAGTCTACGTCTAACTGCACATTTATATCAGCAGACTTATCTTCTACAGATTGAGTATGCGACACAGGTAAAGAGCCAGAATCGGTCAATTTAACTTGAGCGCGCGTAGTCACTCCCACATTTATCTCATCTTGTGGACTATCCAAGTCGTTACCAATTAGAACGTGAATGCCAGGTGGCAAATGGTCTACCAACCCACATAAGATAGTGCCGTTAGCAAATTTAGACTCAACTCGAATTTCAACCAAAGAAACCCAAAACGTGACGCCCGAAAAACCCGTAATAAGTCGTCCCTCACCGGTGTCACAGAACTCATTAGCATGCAATAATTCCTTGCTAGCCAAGCTTTGCAAAGAACTAGTATCTCTCAACAGCACAATATTGCGAGAAAGTCCAGTGGGCGTATACACATAGCCAGACGAACAGAATGACAAGTAGCCAGCGTCGACCATTTTAGTCGGCCCATCCTTCACTTGTACAGACATATCTTCGTCAACCTTCTGTGCCCAAATTTCAAAAATTTTCCTGTTTAACTCGTCAAGAGCTACCCAGACCATTTTCTGCAGCTCTACCTCATTCCAAGTTTTTATTACTAGTCCTAAACTATTTAATCTTTCCCTCATCTCTTCGACAGACATATCGAAAATATCTTCAACACTCAAAGGCTTGAACGATAGCGAATTTTCTATTTCAGAAACTTATGCCACTCAATCAAAACAAAACGAATTTAGGACCAAAATTATCCCAATTTACGCATTTTCAAAATTTCCGAAGTCAACGCCCAAAATTTCCAAGTAAACAAAACGGAAAACGATGACGACCTCAAATGTTAGACCGTCAAATGCGCAATTCCAATTTCCAATTTTACAAAACTGAAAACGGTAAATTCTTCCCGGACGAGCCCCCATATGTTAGCTTGTTAGTCTAGAGGTGAAATGTGAGTTAGAATGATATGAGAAATGACAAGAAAAACAAAGACTTTCGCAATATTGATAAAACGTATATTTACACTATGTACATAATTGAAACGATACTCACACATACAAGACAAAGCAGACGACAAAAGACAGACTCTCCGAGAAGACGCCTGCACAAACTTCACAAAGGAAGATACAACTCGAGAACCGGCAATTAAACATGAGTAGCGACCACGTAGGGTACACTCTCTGAAAACGACCACAAAGGGTACTTACAATGCGTGACACAACCAGTGCACGTCTTACGCCTTACTTAACTAAAACCGGTCTCCCTGTAGACACAAGAACACTGCTATATATAGTCAACGAGACCATCCTACTTCTAGCTTCAAACGAGGTGCGTCTTAACTAAGGTTAGTAAGTGCACGTGAGGATGATAATGGCGGGATGGCAGAAGGCAACTCGCAACAATATATATATATATATATATTGCGTCAGGTCTTTTCGTCTTTTCTTTTCTATCACGATCAGTTTATGTTCTATATAGGCCTACCTAGAAGATGAGAAACGCCTACGGCATTGAACAAATCAGCATTGCCTTTGCTAACAGCCTAACACGCCATTTGCCCATCAGCTGACCGAAAAGCGTAGGCGTGGGTGAGTCCCAGAGGTCACAGAGGTCAGACAACAAACGCAAGACTGGAGAATAAGACTTTAAACGACTCCATGAATGAGTTTATCGAGATGTTGCGAACAATGTAAGCAGGTAGAATATTCCATGCAGGCGTAACGTGTGCTCAGCTGTGCTGCGAAGACTACCCTGCCATGGTCGTTGCTCCGCACTATCAGGCAGACTTTCCCCGACTCTAACCTCGAACTCTTTCTCCCTTCAAGAAAAGCCTCGACACAATACATCGTATACTGGTTTCACGCATTTCCGATAACAAAATGAAATATCACCCGGCGGTTGACAGTCCGCGCCTCAGATTCGCATTTCTGTGCATTTTCCGCGCTCGTTAAAAATTTCGTAATAATAATATAGTAAGAATATTAATAATAATAATAATAATACATAATACATGTACGAATGATCCCCGATTGACAGACTACGACCGTATCCTGCGGAAAGGTCTGGAAGACATTCTTAACATCACCTTCACCGAACCTCAATGGCTGCAGACCACTCTACCTATCGACCTAGGCGGTCTGGGCATACGAAGGGTGTCGTCGCTGGCACTACCCGCCTTTTGGCATCAGCCGCGGGCACCCTCGCTCTCCAGTCCAACGTTCTAGGTGGGACCGCTCTCCAGCCCGACTTGCACTTCGCAACGTCATCTTTGCAGTGGCAAGCGGAAACAGGCATTACAAAAGCTGACGACTTCCCTATACATATTCAATCCAAATGGGACAGACCGCTCCTTCAAAAGTTGCTCCAGGAGCTAAATAGTGCACTAACGGAGACGGAAGCACAGGCCCGACTGAGAGCCGTTTCTGCCCAACACGCCAGCGACTGGCTTCACTGCTTGCCGATTACATCTTGCGGTCTAAGGATGAGCGACGAAGCGATCAGAGTGGCGGTTGGCCTACGTTTGGGAGCCAACATCTGCGAACCCCACACATGCGCCTGCGGTGCATTGGTCACTGCTAGAGGCACACACGGCCTATCATGTACTCTTGGCTTCGGTCGATTGGCCCGCCATGCCGCTCTCAACGACCTGATCTGCCGCAACCTAACAAAAGCTGGTTTTCCGGCAGTCAAAGAACCACAAGGCCTTTTCCGCACGGATGGCAAGAAACCGGACGGCATTACCCTCGTCCCATGGAGGGCGGGTCGGAGTCTGGTGTGGGACGCCACGGTTGTGGACACGCTCGCGGCATCTTACTTACACACTACAGCCATTCAAGCCGGAGCGGCTGCCGAGCTTGCTGACAGCAGAAAGAACGCAAAATACAACGCGCTCCTTCACACTCATTTCTTCGTCCCGCTGGCCATGGAAACGCTTGGCCCCATCAACAACAGAGGCCTTGCTCTCATTGCAGACATTGGCCGCCACCTCACTCAGATCACAGGCGAAGCCCGAGAGACCAGTTTCCTGTTTCAACAACTGTCGGTGACCGTCCAGCGGTTCAATGCTGTGGCTTTCAGCGGTTCTTTTACCAAATCGCTTCCCGCGATCAAAGAAATATAACAGTTTCAGAATAATAATAATAATAATAATAATAATAATAATAATAATAATAATAATAATAATAATAATAATAATAATAATAATAATAATAATAATAATAATAATAATAATAATAAAATGATGATGATGCTCGTTAAAAATTTTGTAATAATGATATTAGTAAAATAATAATAATAATAATAATAATAATAATAATATGATGATGATGATGATGATGTGATGATGATGATGACGATGATGATGATGAATTAATTAATCAATGTATGTGACGACTGAATTTGCAATCCGTTGTGCCTTTAAGTTCTCATCAAAGACCTTCACGAAGAGACAGCATATTACGACACAAATTCGTGCTACTTCTTCAACTTAGAATGTAACACTTCTTAAGATATTCCTTTTTATATAACTAGACGTATACGCAGTAAAATAATATTGAGGCCTATATATAGAGACAACTTGCTCTATAGGTCTATCTCTATGCATGCATGAAGATACTTTCTGTCCGCAATTCCTGGTATAGCCACAAACCAGAGTCGTATACACCCATGAACATTACACGCATATTACAGCGGGGGTGGTGGCTCCCATACTATTTACTCGTTGACCTCCTGCTCGACCGAATAACCGAGGGGGACTGGCCAGTTGGCATGCTTGGGCAACAGTCGCTATGTATTATCAACTAGATGTCGTCAACCTGGCTGCCCGATATATATATATATATATATACATACATAGTTATTGATATATATACCTAGTTATTTATATATATATATATATATATAATATCTGTATGATACCAATAACTGGGCTGCTGTGGCTGCAACTTTGCGGTTGCTTCTGCTGCTGCTGCTGCTGCTGCTGCTGCTGCTGCTGCTGCTGCTGCTGCTGCTGCTGCTGCTGATATAGCCCCTATATATCTCTGCGTCCTGCTGCATTGAGCGCATTCTCCTACGGTCGTTCGGCTGCGAAGTATCGTCACCCAATCGACTGATCAGCGTTTCTTCTGCTGCTACTGCTGTCACGACAGAACAGGTAAGCGTGATGACAATTCGTTCGTTCTGCCATTCCTATTTATGGCAGATGTTTTGTTCGTTGAAAATATCTTGCAAACTCTTATTCAACGCTCGTATATAAGAAATACACGGAACATTTTTAGGTTTTGTTTATTTTTGGTTTAGTTAGTTGGTTATCTATACTGCCCTTATAAATTCCAACGCTTGCCTAAATGGTGCAAAAGTTTGATGAGAAAGTTTAAGTAAGTCGGGTGAATTGTTGCATTCTGATCAAGGAACTCGATGGTTGCCATGTCGATGGAACTGTGCCATTTGTAAGAACCATTCCATGGCATGCACAAAGTTAGGCTTTGTGCATGGAATGGTTCTTTAGGAGCCCTGATGATTGAACCGCAAAGCACAGAAGAGTAGTTATTCGTGTTGGAGAAATGTTCGCATAACTATCTTCGGCAAGCTGTTAACGCGCCACTGCCTTCGTCACCAGACAAGGTAAAGACCGAATATATTAATATATAAAAACAGAAATAACAAGAAATATGGTCAGAACGAAGAAAGACAGAAAGAAAGTGGAACAGAGGCGTTTACAGCATAATACAGAGTATAAACTGAGACGCTCAGACTCAGAGAGATAGACAGACAGACAGACAGACAGACAGACAGACAGAGAAGGAGACAGAGAGGATGTCAATGAGAGAAGATAGGAATCGATTCTTGCAAATCGGTTATTGCGATTCATATTTGATTTTTTAAAGCGAAGTTTTCGTTTTTACTTAAGGTGAGCATATATTTTAAAATTGGGAGAATGTATAAAATCCGCGTTATTTTCATAAACTTTCAGTTTCAAGTGATCTATCAGGTTAAAAAAATTGGGTCAATGCTTTTGATTTTGCATAAATATTTTAAGAATGATTTTTCTGCGAAAACAGTATTTCTTCAAAGAAACTTTTTCAATGAAAACTGTTCCACGCACTAGTTTAAGCTATAAAAAAGTAAATTTCTTGGAATCGATATTCTAGATGCAAAGCCTAGGTCAGGGGTGGCGAACCTTTTTTAAGGTGCGTGCCAAAATACTGCTAAATCATTTAAAAAATAACGTCGCGTGCCCTTCGGAATATTGCACAGTATATAATTTTTTCCCATATAGGTTTTAGCTAACAAATCGTAAAATAATGAATTAAAGACATTATTTCAAAGATTGTTTTTGAATGGTGTTAAAATAACGTCCTTCAAACAAGAAAATGTGGATTCCAACAAGGATTTTGTATTTGTAAGTTTGAAATTTGGGGGGACGCTCTGAATTCCGCGTGCCACTTTGGGCACGCATGCCATAGGTGCGCCATCCCTGGCGTAGGTCAAATGTATGGGCATAATCTTTTTAGCACCAAGCATTATGATCAATATCTGCAATATGTTCAAACTAACCTCATGCTTTAGCTATGTATAGGGATTGGTTAAAGTTACTACGCGGTTTATACTGTTCCAAGCTATTTATTCACTTGGCTTTCATCGAGGGCTGTAGATATCTGGAGATTACGATTACTTAAGCGCTTTCTGTATTGGTGAAGAAATCTGCTAGATCATCATCATCATTATTATATGAAGATTTATAAAGAGCAAGTTATTGCAACTAAATACGCCGGAAATGCGCTAAAATTTGCGCTAGGTTGTGTAGCCTACTACTTTGTGCGTATCAATGGATGTAAGATTGTGCTTGAAAGCAGCATAATTAGTCGTTTCATTACCTATTTCTGGCCATGCAGGTGTAACAGCTCTTTTATTCAAGTCGTCCACGTAAACCAAGTCTATTATATGTCATTGTATCAAGGATGGTTGTCAGAAGAATAGCCGAATCAGCATTGTAAGTCTATACTGTAGAACATTTGTAGAATTCAACTGTTTGAATTTTTCTATATTATTGTATTGTATTTGAACATTTATAGAACGCCTCTCACAGTGCTCGCTAATCAGAGGCGCTCCCAGTGCGAAAAACCTAGTGAATAGAATGGTTTTAAGACAGCGGAACGAGGCAGTTGGGCCAACAGCTAATAAAAAAGGCACGTGTCAATGGAGGGAGTTGATTCCAAAAAAGCAGGACTAATGCAAGAAAAGGCTCGAGTTTTTGGCCATAGTAGTCATAACTCGTGGGACAAAAAGATCATGGCGGTTAAGCGATCGTAATGGACGGTGGCAAGCAGCTTAAACTGGCAGACGAACGAGGTCACAGAGGTACTTTGGTGCTAAGCCTGTAGGCCTATAAGACAGTATAGGACTAAAAAATGAGAACCTTAAGCTGAATCCGAGCAGTAAGGGGAAGCCAATATAAATCTATTATCTACCTGGTGAAAAAATATTATTATCTACCTAATCTATACATAATGGCGTACATTGCACCATTTCATGATATACAAGGTATTATCAGTCGACGATGGCCCTTTTATGTGAAACCGTAGTCAGAATAGCAATGTTTTGGAGAATCCCCGCCAAATGAGATAAGTAAGATAAAACAGAAGTCAGGTTACAATTCGTATAAGCAGGATACAGAGTCAGGCTGCGGCTTTACAAAGGAGGCAAACAATAATTATTTCAGAGACGAATTGTTAAGACTTTTTGAAATTAGTGTGCGATACAATCTAAAAATATGACAAATCTGTAGATTGAAAATATGGTCGGAAGTAATCCATTCCTGATCCATCTGCAGGTGTAGCAGGCACAGATGAATATGATCACTAGTAACTGTTGATATAGGAAAAAATAAACAGCAACGCTACATGAAGCCACCAGTACAAAACCCACGACTTATCACTGCGAGAATACGTACAAGGTGATCTGAAAACTGTAAAATGCAACATTAAATTAGTCTTAATTAACCTTCGAATCGATGCGCGTCATTTGCTGACGAAAATATTGCATGTCCTGTTAAATTTGTACCTGATTAATTTCGGAAGGAAAGCCAAACAACGTTCGAATGAACAAAAACAGTACAGCGAGATATCTGGTATTGCAGACTGCGTCTGACTTCCGTTCATTTCAAATTGACACCGTACGCCACCTGATCGCGTGACCACACGCTGTTTTATAGCGCAGTTTTACGTAAGACCATGGCGACGCGAAAACGAAAAATAAATTATTGATCTGTGGGCTTTTAGAGTATACTGGAGTCCGCTTTGCAAGCTGTAAACACGATAAATGCCAGGCCTTATCACTATTTTATGTAGATCAAGACCAGTAGTTCTCGTCTCTTCTCCGCTTCCCCGTTTCTCTGTCTCAACTGGAGTCTCTGATTCTGCGTAGACCTAGGCCTATACTTCGTTCTCTGCCTCTGTCATCCTTGTTGTATGTCTATTGTCCGTATCCATGCGTCCATGAATGCGTCCATATTTCTCTCCCTGTGTCTATGTCCATCCAGGTCCCCTTCTTTAATGTACTCGTAGTATTTTCTCTGCCTCGCTATTTCTCCTGGGTCTTATATTCGTCCTGTTTGTCGGTTTGTCTATATCTGTGTGTTCTTCTAAGTGCAATTCAACTAGACATTATTTTCTGTCCCTTGTTGATGCATAATGTAAAACGATAGTCATCGAAAGTGATGGATAATTAGGGCTTATGCTAGTTGTTAATTAGAATTAGCATTATTCTATCCGAATTTGGCCTATAAGCTTACTTATCTTTGCCAGAATGATTGCGTTAAAATCTATATAGCAACGCTTTGTATTCAGAATATTTCTGTTAAAATCTATAAAGCAATGATTTGTATTAAAAATATTTTGCGTTTAAATTTATAAAGCAATCCTTTTTATTTCGAATGACATTGCTTTAATGTCGTATTTTAAGAAATAGACTGTTGCTAGTTTGTTTGTTACAAAATGTTAAAACAAAGCGTTAATTTAGATTGGAATAATTGGAATTCATTTAATTATATTCCCTAGAATTCAGACGAAATGATTAATTAGAATTGAAATTTGGTTCCGATATCATGTGAAATCGTAAATATGGCAGTTGTTCAATTAGACCCCCTATCGAAATTCAGATCTTCATAACCAATTGCAAAAAAAGTCTTGCGACTTATTAAAATTTTACTTTGTTCTTTTTTCTGAGTTGCAATTGCACAAACTCTAATAAACTGGCATACGGACTAATTCTTAAGTTGCAATAAAAACTGTAGAATTAGGCCGCCCCCCACCCCCACCCCCAAATTTTCTCAATCGATGTATTTAGCCGTCACTTTAGGTTTAAACTGCGTCAACTTGAAAGAGTCTATGGTAAACGCTTTGATTAATAATTTACTGAAATAACACACGAAAATGCCAACTTTAAAAGGTTTCTAAAACAATTAACTGCATTTTAACGTTTCAATAAATGCATGAAGTGCTATTACAGCATTCAACGAGTTCATTTATTTGAAAAAGCAAGAGGGAATATTTTACGGACCAGCATGTACAATAACGCATATATATATATATATATATATATATATATATATATATATATATATATATATATATATATATATATATATATATAGTACAAGCGCATAGGCTATATGTATATGTATGTATGTATGTGTGTGTATATATATAGGCCTAAGTAGTTCCTGTCGTTCGTAATTCAATTTGGACGCGTCTTATGCAATATTCAAGACACGAACAGTAACCTCAATAAGATGACCTTCTTCAGAATAATCCCTGGTTGTATTTGCTGGTCTCGACCTCTCTGTCCTTTTCCGACTCCGGAATGAGACAGTGGCCCTTCGCCGTCTATACAGAGGACGCTGCTTGAAGGGGGGAAGTCTGACCGACTGACATCCTTAGAGAGCGAGTAATAAAGGAAGAAAAAGTTTATTTGTACATCCATATATATACATTGCATATATATGTACATTTATATAAACGTACTGCATATATTTCATATATGGTTTATATATATTATATATATTATATATATAAACCATATATATATATAATATATGCATATATATATGTGTGTGGAGATAAATGGACGACGACAGGCTGCAGATGCACACGCGTGTAAACTACCAGTCAGAAAGGCAAAAAAAAGTAGGAGGAGGTAAAGACATAGAAAGGGACAGGAAGACAGACACAGACATAGAAAGGGATAGGAAGACAGACAAAGACATAGAAAGGGATAGGAAGACAGACAAAGACATAGAAAGGGATAGGAAGACAGACAAAGACATAGAAAGTGATAGGAAGACAGACAAAGACATAGAAAGTGATAGGAAGACAGAAACACAGTTTACTGACATTGCAACATTGTGCAGGCATTGACAGTAAGGCAGATCCAGAGAGAAAAATAAACACATGCACACATACCTACACACGGGTATTCGCAGATAGAATGGAAATCAAAAGAAGAAACAGAGGTTGGAGTGTGAGATGGAATTGGTATAAGAGAGGAATGAAACAGAGATATTCTCAGATGGAATGAGCAACGAGAGGAAAAGGAGATAAGGAGAATAGAAGACAGACAAACAGACCGACAGACAGATGGGCGGACAGTTATAGAGCTGGAAGAGTAGGAAGAAAACGTATACACTGAAATGGGAGAAGGAAGAATGAGACGGGAAGCGAGGATACGCGTGGGAGTGATCGTGGGTGGAATATATCGTCGCCGTGTGTAGCATGGCAGTTCGTGAGCTTTTGATGGTTAATGAAATTTCTCTCAAGGCCCGGAATCAAGAATCTACAATACAGACCCAGAATGCACTGCGACTGAGGCGTGAATAACTGTCATGGCGTCACGCAACGCAACTTCCGCGACAAGCGCAGTATTAAAATCTGCATGTTAGAAGCGCATGTCTAAGAAACGTTAATGAAACCCGTTGTGTAGTGGTTGCATGGCAGAGGGACATTCTGAGTAAATTAAAGTCCGCATATTATATATTGGCCTATGGTAGGCCTAAGTGTGGAGTTGTATATTCCGTAACTGACAAGCAGTATTACAGCAAAACGGTTATTGCATAAGCCTATAGGTTATAGCATTTAGACCCAAATATAGCATTGAAGTTACTAGGGACCTGCAGCGGCCCGGGAAGTGTTTGAAAATTTGTGAGCCAACCTCTGCAGTACAGATCTAAGTTGAGTAAAATTATGATTTATATACGATATAATTTTTATCTACAGTCTTGTTGACCTCGAGACCAAGGTCTTGGTCTCGAGTGCACTCGAGTTCGTTTTTAAAAGTCTTGGTCTTGGTCTTGGTCTTGAGACCAAAGGTCTTGGTCTTGGTCTTGAGGTTCAAGGTCTTGGTCTTGGTCTTGAGGTTCAAAGTCTTGGTCTTGGTTTTGCAAGACCTAGACCAAGACTTTTGTCAATATGAACAGTCATTAATTTTAACAAACGGCAAGAATTTTAAAAATTTATCCAATAATTACTCATACAGTTATTGCTTTAGTATTTACACGGTGTGAATTAGGCTTCACTGCTGTTTTGGACAATTATTTTGACTTCCAGTTATTTACCATACAATGATTTCAAAACAGACTCACGATTAATTTGTACATTTACATCCGGTTCTTGAGAAGCTGCTTCGTGTGCTAGCGATTTCAGCACTTGTAGACCGTGTTTTTTCACATGGCAAAATTTTTATGAGGCCCCACAGGTCACGTCTTGGTCACAAAATTCTGAGCAAATTGCTCTTATAAAATTCAACAGGCATTTGGAATAACATTTCACATGAAGGACTTTTGTAAATACGAATTTGGAATTCTCTGCAGTCTCCATTTAGAGTTGTTTTGCTTGAATTAAAGAAAAAACTCATGTTTTCATTAAAAATAACGAGTAGTCCGACTGGACAATTTTTAGTAAGGAATAGAAGTCTGGATACGCCTGTGATTTGTTTTGGTCTTGGTCTCGGTCTTGGTCTTGAGGTTCAAGGTCTTGGTCTTGGTCTTGGTCTTGAGGTTCAAGGTCTTGGTCTTGGTCTTGGTCTTGAGGTTCAAGGTCTTGGTCTTGGTCTTGGTCTTGAGGTTTAAGGTCTTGACAACAAGACTGATAATCTATAGGAATATTTTTGTAATTTATCGTAATTTTTACAACCACTGGGAAAGTTTATTGTGCTAGACATGGATAAAATGAAAAACGTCTGTAGCACAATAAGTCATAATTACTTTAGCAAGCATCGAATACAAAAAGCTCGATCCAAAACATTTGCGTGAGCATGCTGTTGCCTAGGCGTCACACAGCCAAAATTTGTTTGAGCATCGGTGCCTTTGGCGCCATGGCTCCGGGCCTCTGGAACCCGTAATAGGGCCCACAATTACCGGTTGCCGAGCCAACTGAGAACAAGAGAGGACCTTATGTGAGTCAGATAAAAGTACGAAAAGGGATAATTTTACTACTGCTGTTGGACTCGATATACAGTATGAAGTCACGCCACCGGTTTACTACCAGGCTTACACAAAAAAGTAAGCAATTAACCAAATCGTAAACTTTTTTTCTGATTTAGGTTTTATGTTGCCAACAATAAATTTACGAATAAGATTGACCACCCTTACACACGCACACACACACACACACACACACACACACACACACACACACACACACACACACACACACACACACACACACACACACACACACACACACACACACACACAAATATGTATACATATATGCGCCAACCTTTTAGAACAGATATGCTACCAGGCCTTTGCAGTATGGCATGTATGTCATCATTAGTTCCTGACGCCAGCCATTTGGCGGCGATGGGTACGAATAAATGATCTCCATTGTCCTCAGTTATTTGTCAAGTCTATTGCCCCCCCCCCTTTTAGTGTTAGTCATGGCATGTGTGTGCATATTGTCAATTACAGATTTACAACAGATTCCTATTATAGTTGTCCTGTCGCAACAATGGGCGCTTTTGTTTGTATCGCCGTGTAGTATGCACATTACACGTGCTATTCTGTAGCCCCCCCCCCTATGATATGCATGCGATACACTTCCGTTGTAGTTGTTCGTTACAAAAAATAATTATGCCAAACGAAAATTCCGATTTTTCCTGTTCACCTATACACAGACCGCTAGATTTGAATTGTTGGTACATGCATTTGTGGCGTCGCGCATAATTATCCAAGAATCAGTTTTCCATTCTGTCTATGCAGCGACAATCCGTGAGGTGCATGTGAAGTGCAGTTTAAATGCACCGAAGACCGATGGATCTGGCCGACTCAGAGAAACAAATTGCAGACACTGAAAAGGATTTATGGTCGATCGATCGACCCGTTTTTCTGGCCCGCTGTGTATTTTAGGATCCATTCATTACGGCGCTTCTAAAGGCTAATACAACGTATACAGGCACAAACATGTATATAGACGCAGAAACTCGCCATGTCCTGTCCTATGAATGCATATAACACGCATAAAAAACCTACACATTAAGGCACAGGCCATATAATAAGCACTCGTACATATATATAAGTCAGCGTGTGCTTATATGTTGTCTCATGGAAATGCTTTTCTCTTAATGCATATTGCACAGTGTTCCGGTGTTCCCGAGACTGTGTGCTTATAACTCATGTATATCTATAGATACGGTTTTAAATGATAATATATACCATCTCATGTATATCTATAGATACGGTTTTAAATGATAATATATACCGTCTAACCGTCTTCCTCCTTCTGTCCGCAACACTATTCTCTCTGGTAGCGGTGCTTCTTCCTTTTCTCACCTTAAATCCTTCTTTTTCTCTCGGGGTCTCGCGCACTGGGAGCGCCTCTGAATGGTCTATACCGCGAGAGGCGCTTTATAAATGCCCATATACAATACAATACAATACAATACAATATACAGAAGCAGCAGACATGTTTATGGCATGGACGCACAGCATCAGCCATTTGAGGTCTGTTTACGTGTCTACGAGCCTGATGTAGCCATTTTGATATCTGATGCTTTTAAATATTATCCTTATAAAAATCTGAGCGATACATTAAAAAACACTTAGCATCCATTCATGGCGTTAGAAATGTGTATGCATGCGCAAACCGTAAACAATCAACCGGTAAAAGAATTTAATTCTTCTGTATACGAATCGTTAAGGTAGACAAACCTCACACATTATCGTATACGTATAAGTTTACATACATGCCATGTTTAATATTGGAAATTTGACGCTTTTAAAAGGCGCTCGATAAATTGCATGGCTATATGGCGCATGTATATATGTTATGTGACGAGTTAGTCTTTGGTGATACTGCTTTCTTAATGGAATGGAACCCCAGGGTTCAATAAAATACTCGTTATTAGCAATGTACATGCGAATTTTATACCTATTACGCGAAGAAAAGACGAATCGAAAGCTGGCGAAACACGACGACAGTCAAACAAGAACCAGCGTCGAAAGTCGAATACAAGCAAAACCGGCAAATCAAACATAGACTTCTAACGCCACGTTTTAGCAAATTATAAATGTCATCCATGAAAGGAGACCAAAGCGAACGTCAACCCAAAACGGTCGACAAGCAAAATCAAAAGCACTCCCAATCTACTTAGAACGGCCGAATTTATAGAAGAAGCCACGCCTACGTAACACACAGGATTCTCGCCCATCCTACTTATAGACTGATCAAGCATTACACCCATCTAGACAATCCCTATGGGCACATGCCTACCCGTAACAGTATGCACAATGTATGTATTTTTGTACTGTTCTCGTGACTTTTTCGTGCCGGTGTCTAAAAAATACAAGAAGTATCAACCGATGGCACACTAAAACGAAACTGTAACCAATGTCAATAGTTAGAAAAAGATGTCTACTAAGTTAGAGAGGAAACCTGTGGTGGATAAGTAATTTCAGATGGGTTTGTCTTAAGTGGACAATGAAGTGACAAAAGAAACTGAGCAGGTCTCTAATGCTATTCAGTCTGAATTCAGACCTAAACTTAAAACTCATCTGTTCAGCTTGCTCAGCCTCCACAGCTTGACTTATAGCTGTCTCACTTGTCCGATTTCGACCCGGGGTTTCTACGATTTCATTTGAAGCGACCAATGATTAATTATAAATGTAATCTGACATTTAAAAAGCGCCACTTCAAGAAACAACTCATCACTGGCGATCCCGACCCGAACCAGTGAAATTAATGTCGAATAATCAGTGCTCGAAATGGACCGGAACGCACCGGAACGCCGTTCCGGTTCGTCAAATGAATTAGCGTTTCCGTTCCGGTTCGTCAAATGAATTATTGTGGAAAATACTATGAAATTAACGTGAATGCTCCCATATCTTTGACTAGCGTTCCGTTTCGTAAAATTTTCCATTTCGAGCACTGCGAATAATACAGACTTCTGGCGCTTGCGAAACTGTGGAAGGGACAAACTGAGGAGCTCGAGCTGCAGCTCTCGAGAAAGGCGATTCCAGCTGATGGGTCCAACAATTTCATAACGTGAAACTATTCAAGAAACAGATACCAATCCTGTTCAATACGGGTTGCAACTGCTAATTTTATGTCACACCATATATTCTGATATCTAGGTTGTCAAAGAAATGGACTTTTATATCATTTCTGATTTCTTTTCTTCATTTTAGTTTACTTTATGTGCGGTTTGTCTATCACTGATTTTCATATGTAGGTCATGTAAGTTCTCATTGTTCATTTACAGATCTCATGTATTGCTTTATTTCCAGATTCACTTTGTGTACGGTTTCTACATAGTTTGTTTCAGTGCGATTGTTTTCCATATGAATAGAACAGCGTCATATTTTTGTATCGATCACCATCCAAATTGAACTGTGTTAATGGGCGATCCTATTTTAGCAGGACCATAGTCCTTTCTGGGTCTAACGGTTGAATCCCAGTCAGTTGTATAATCCTACTGTGTGTAAATTCGATTCGCTACATTTTCTGGGATCAATAACAGAATTGATTGATTGACTTATTTACTGACTGATCGATCTACCGATCGATTGGATGATTGATTGTTTGATTGATTGGTTGGTTGATTGATTGATTGAATGATTGATTTGTGTATGCAGTTGTGTTAAAAGGTAAGCCAGTGGTGAACGAGAATGATTGGTTAAGCGTACGCCTTTACCGTAGCGGATGTTTTACAATGATCATCCGCAAATCAAGCTTAATGCCACCAACTGACGTTTGTCATTAAAATACGGGTGCTGCATAAATAATACACAAATACAAGTATTATATACTGTTCATGGAAAAAGCGAAACATCTAAATATAGGAATAATTCATGTGCAAACTAATACTAAGTTTAAATTAAATCAGACTGAAAGTATACAGCCATTGATGACGCGTGTTTCAAATGTTCGTCTCGGACCGCAGCACAAGCACCAAGGCTGTTCAGTTATCGTCACGCATCATTTGTAATAAAAATTGCAGACTTTAAAAGCCTGTGACACTCAAATCAGTTACTTGCTTCTGATCGATTTTGCAAGGTTTAATCGGTTCCATTTGGTTCTGTGATTGTAGGAAAGACAACCGCAGAACAGCAACAACCAAAGCAAGATGAACGCTCAACTGTGTCTCGCTTACTTCGTGGCGTCTGTTCTCTTCCTCGGGAAAAGCTTCGCCCTGCCACCAAATGTCAAAGCCGTCGAGGTATTTAATTAGGCTGCTAATTAACAAGGCAATTACATATAAAATTCTGTACGAATTATCTGCGTGGTCAGGCGATCAGCCGCGAAGTGGAAGGGATATGTTATTTGACATACTAAGTATACGTCAATAATAATTATAGAGGCATAAAATGTTATTGACGATTCCTTTTAATAGGCCTAATATATACCTGTAGAAGCCTTCATTTGTACAAGCATAGGCTTTTGAAAGCCACGCATATCGGTTTACATGTCATTTTGCAAATATCATATATCATTTTGTTAATTAATTAAAATTAATGATATAATGTTGTTTAGCATCACACGCGACTGGAACAGAATTAGACAGGTATATAGACATAATATATAAAACAGACTGACGGTGTCTTCTAGATTGCGTAGGTCTGCGTGGGCCGTGTTTTCCAGGCCCTTCCTTCCTACTCTGCGGTCGATAGACAATCCGACAGTCTATTATAGTCTATGATGCGACATTAATTGTGCCGTCATTACACATACACACCCACACACATGCACACACGCCTACACGCACCTACACGCACCTACACACACACACACACACACACACACACACACACACACACACACACACACACACACACACACAGCTGCACCCGCACACCTACACACGCCACATATATTTGAATTCTGCGCATGTCAGCAGCCACGTACGTTGGTTGTTGATGCGCCTTTCTGGTGGATTATTTTGTCTAAACGAAGAATATGCTCGATAATTTCTAACGTCTTGGAGTTTGCTGTTCGAAATTGCTCTTCGTCTCTACTGTGGGTTTAGTTTTTACGGTATTTTTCCACATATTATCTTGTCCTAAGTAGCTGCATGAGGAGGGATGTGCTTCCGATTCGACAGAACTGTTTCGGCCGTAGTCATTTTCGTCATTGCGGGGGAGTGTTGCGGGTCTTTGGAGTGACCTCCTTTCAACGTGACCCCGGCGGTTCGAGGGATAGCAGGACGTGCGTTATCTACCCCATTGAGGGACCGCTTGGTAGTGGCGTTGCCCTGCACTGCGGATGTCATCGGGTTGTTGACTTCTTTGTATATTCGTTGATCACGCGCGTGCAGTTACTTGGTGTGCTTAGCTGACACGCAGTGATCACGTTCCTATAGTATATACCTGCAATCAATCATCAAACACGTAGTGAGGTTGGTTTGACGTTGATTGGCACGCGTTTCGTCACGTGGGCACTCGCGCGGGAAAGTGTCGAGCCTACGTTATAATGTCAACGGCTGTTTGGATATCTTTAGAAGACGTCAACAATATCTAGACGGATTCGTTTTTTTTATTTTAACAAAACACGTTGACAGAAACAATAATAAGGAAAGATTTCGAACAACTTACTGACATAAAAATCTAGGTAATCTATCTAAAAGACAGTTGACTACAGTTGCACCAATTTAGTTAACGAATTACTTTTGTCATTTTTTAAAATTTCAATTAGACCTTACGCTGTGGCATCACAGCTCTATTGTTAGTGGCCATGTTGACGATATCCCGACCTGCAGTAATATTATTCCTACAGAGTTGTAGCTGGATTGTAATACTAACAACAATAGCAATATTAATAATCATAGTTACATGTATCGTTATGGTCATAATCATAGTCTGAGGAACAATAAGAGAAATATCTTATTGTGAGTGTGGTATTAATGCTGCACGTAATATTAATCATTTAACCCTGGCGCTGGATCAATACCGTCTGCTTTGATTATGCCCTGGATGTCCATTGAGCTATGTTACTAATTCCAGTGTCGCATGAAACGTCTTCCTATCATGGTATATAGACTCCGATCGCGCCATTTCTCTATCAGTGTTCAAAGCGCAGGTGCTTTGGCGACAGATCGGCGCCTCTTATTAAATTTCAGCTCTCGACAGGGTATGAAGTCTGCAATGGCATGCAACGTCTTGAGAGTTTTAACACAAAAGTCATCATCACCATCATCATTATCACCAGTCGTCGTCATCATGACTGTCGTCGTCGTCATCATCATATCTCCTCCGTATCAGGACTCAATCGGTCTAAAGCAATCGTAATATAAGTGGAAACTGTAGGCCTGCATAGGGCCTTTTGAGTCTTAAAATGCCTCGAATCTTTGTAAGAAAAGACCGACAGTAATATCGAAAGATAGACATAGCCTACTTTGAAAAATCTATTCACAATGAACTCTATAACGAATGAAGACAACTGAAACCGAGGACGGCTTAACTGTACATTGCACAAAACATATACAGATCATACGCAGACTTTAATATAATTTATATACGTAAGTTGTGGTGTAGACCTAATTGGACAAAGTTT
>OY744615.1:18127576-18200076 GCA_963556255.1 Allolobophora icterica | reverse complement strand
GAGTTGAATATTTTATCCGTAGTTTGCAAACTGAGAAAATAAAAAAATGCAATAGAAAGCTTAAACTCCTTAAAGTGATGACATCGCCAAATTTATTAGTACGGTATACAATTCACATGGTCACAACTCTCACAATAAACCAGAGCTTTATTAGTAACCCACAAAGCGATCTGTGATAGAAAATGTTAAAATATATGCACAGTATAATCACACTAGCTCATGGGCGGCGATCCCGGAGGTCGAGGGGAACAAGACCCCACCTTTAAGAGTGGGGGGACACACTATGGAGTTTCCCCAAATTTTTTAAGAAACACCAAAAAAGGTCAACAAATTTTTTACACCTTTTTTGACCAGGTCAGTTCAAAAGTGTCCCGTGTCCCCCTCCCACCTGTCAAACAAGATCGCCGACACTGCGCTAGCTAAACTGAGGGGGTTGGAAACTACCCCTGGGTGTGCAATGAAGACTTAACCGGGAGTCTTATAAGAAAGACTAAGGGGTTGACCCCAACCCTCGACCATTCTCACCCTGAGTCGTCTTAATACGCATTGGACTTTTAAGATGTCCTCGGAGGTATAGCCTACTGAATTCATCCTGTTAGCCAATTCTGTTACCCTATGACATGAAGTAATTCGTAAGGTAAAAATGGTAGGCCTTAATTATTCGCTTAATGTTAGACACCTGTGTGGGGCATAATAACCATTAGGTGTAGTCATCATTAGTACACAGCGCATGCACAACAACATAATTGAGTAATCTATAGCTTGTCACGCGCCTTTCATGGCTCAACAATTTAGCAAATGGCCGTGTCACATGACAAGTCGTACGTTAGCTTAAGATCCACTCGCGTTACTCACCTGGTGTATGTCCGCTCTAAATAAATTAGGACTCAGTAGGCCTAACAGTGGCGCAACTATGAACTTCCCAAACCCGCTTAGAGTTAGAAAAAATTACGAAAGGCTCCAGAAGGGTCGTTTGAGTAGGGCCTAGGCTATAATAGGCCTACTGCATGGGAGCCGAAATTGAAATTAACGCCACTGCAAGATAGTTGCTGAATGGCATCATTCGGTCGTTATGCTGTTGGATGGCGGTGGATGAAGGGTTGGAAAAGCCGTGCGCCATGTGAAATAATGACAGTTCGTTGTCCAGCTGTTAAGGATGGGTTGGCCAGACGTCGACACTCAAAATCAAGCTCAGCATCAAAATTTTGCCTCAGTGCAGTTTGGTTAGATGCGATCAAATCAAATCAAATCAAATCAAAATCGTTTTTATTGCAACCAAAATAACAATTCAAATTACAAACGAATAATAATTACAATGCAAGCTGGTAACAAAAGATGGCCCTAAAGGGAAAATTTCCCGCTACCAGGGACACCTAATTGCAAGGACCAATTACAGTGGCGCGTAACCAACTAGAATACTTAAAATTGTCATTCATTTGTGAGGAAAAGAAAACACATAGCCAACTTAACTAACACTGCCGACACTTGGGCAGTGGCAAAAAATAGAACAAAAAACAAAACAATTTGTCGGAGACCCAATCGAGAGGTAACGCTAAAGCAGGTGATCGTTGGAAGAAAAATTTACAGGTTGGAAATTGATAGGTGCAAGCAGGCAGAAACAATCATCAAGTGCCCAATGTGATTAGGTATTGCCGCAGTGATCTTTTAAAGCTCAGAAAGGATCCCATCTGTTTAAGTGACAATGGTAAGGTATTCCATAGTTGGGGGCCGGTAACAATTATTGAAAACTTTCTTGTATTAGTGCGCGCCCATCCTGGTCTATAACTGCCGGCACACCTAGTGTTGTGGGAATGGATGTCAGAGCCCGTATTGAAGAGAGTTATTAACTTAGCAGGCAAAAGATTTCTTGTCAACTTATACATGAGCTGACCAATTTGATAGTTCCTTATCTGGTCAAGTTTTAGCATTTTTAAATTAATGAACATTGGATCGGTATGAGAGCACCAAGGGGCCCCACTGATAACGCGTATAGCTCTCTTCTGTAATAATCCCAATTTTAAGACCCTGAAGGCATAAGTGGAGGCCCACACAATGCAGCAATAAGACAGATAGGGGTATATTAACGAATAATAAAGTTGAGTCCGTATCACTGGCGGGAGCTTGTTGGAAGCACGATGGATTATTCCTATGTTTTTTGCTATCTTAGTCGCAATACCCTTGATATGCAAATCCCAGGTTAGATGCTGGTCGATAATAATTCCTAAAAATTTGGTACTATTAACTTGGTTAATTATATAGTCATTTATTGAGAGGTGAATTGAATTATCAGGTGGTCCAATCTTTCTATGTGATTTAAAGAGCATAAAGGCTGTCTTGTCAACATTAAGAGATAGCTTATTTGCTAAGAACCATTGAGAGATATGTTTCAGTTCGGTATTGAATGTCTGGATTAGAGTCTGGTAAGATTTATCCGAGCAAATTACAGTCGTATCATCAGCAAACAGAAGGAAAGATAGGGTAGAGGAGACATTCGGTAAATCGTTAATGTAAAGTAGGAAAAGCAGAGGTCCTAGATTGGAACCTTGGGGGACCCCGAATCTAATGACTTTGGTGGCTGAAGAAGCACCATTACAGGAGACATATTGCAATCGCCCACTTAAGTAGCTTGTGAACCATTCTAATTGAATACCTCTAATGCCATAATTCGATAGTTTGTGGAGGAGTATAGTATGATTTACCGTATCGAAAGCCTTTGAAAGGTCTAAAAATAGACCTATAGAATATTCATTGTTATCAATGGTATGGGATATTTTATCATACAGATTAATAAGGGCAAGGGAAGGGGACTGCTCCGCCTGAAAACCGTGTTGGGAATGGAAGATGATATGGGATTTGTTTACGTAGCTAAAGAGTCTGTTAGTCATTGTTTTTTCGTAGAATTTAGCAAAGTAAGGTAGAACAGAAATGGGTCGGTAATTAGAGGCCTCATTTCTATTGCCTTGTTTAAATATAGGAATTACCTTAGCAATTTTAATGGCCTGTGGAACGATACCCGTGTTCAAGGAGCAGTTTATAATTTCAGACAAGGTCGAAGCAAGGAGTGGTAGACTAATTGCAGCTATAGTGGGGTCAATATCATCAAATCCTTTGCTGTGAGTCAATCTCATAGAGGAACCAAGTTGTAAAATTTCCTCAGGAGAGGTAGGGATAAGTCCAAGAGAGCTCGGCATGGGTGGACTAAGGTAATCGGAAAAAGAGGATTGTGCAGCTGGGATCTGGTCAGCCAGGACCTGAGCGATATTGGTGAAATAATTGTTAAAGGCAGTGGCAATTAGGAATGGATCTTTACTATCTATACCGTCAATCCTCAGCGAAACCAGAGGAGGGTCCCTTTCCCCCAACTTCATTATCCTACGAATCAAACTCCAAGTTTTTTTTAGGTTTGTACTATGTTTCGTAAATTCTACTTGGTAAAAAGTTTTTTCTGCATTATTCCTGGCTGTTTTGAATATATTCCTGTAGGTAGTGAATTTTTTTTTATTAGCAACAGTAGGATTTTTTAGATATTTCACGTAGAGCCTAGCCTTTCTGTTTGCCGATTTGACTAAACCCTGCGTCATCCAAGGATGTTTAACTTCATATTTCTTCTTATTTGTTGTACAAAGCTTGGGGAAGGCGCTATCATAAACGGATAAAAATTTCCCTAAAAAAAGGTCATAGGCTAAATTAGCATCATTAGCATTGCAAGCCTCATATACTGTAGACCAGTTGGTTTCTTCAATTTTTCTGAGAAAATCACTTTTATGAGCCTCAGTAGTTAATCTACAGTCAGTTTTTTTTTATATTATTGATTAGAGGAGGATACAGGTCAAAGGACGATAAAATGGGTAGGTGATCAGAGATATCCGAGATAATAATTTCAGCATGAACCAATTTAGCCCAAGCATTTGTATATACGTTATCTATTAAAGTCGCAGAATAAGCAGAGATCCTTGTTGGTCTGGTGATGGTAGGCAGCAGATTGTATGAAGACAGATTATCAAAAAATAGGCCCGTTCCCTGATGATTTTCAGCCTTCAATAAATCAATGTTAAAGTCTCCTAGGAGGAACAGATTATTATTTTTTGAAGTGATTTTTGATAATAATGAATCTATTTCGATCCTAAACTTTTCCAAGTCAGTATCCGGCGGTCTGTAGATAACACCTACTTTACTAAATGCATTTCCCATTCTAATGTTAATAAATAAGCATTCATAGGATTGGGGCAAGCCTATAAGTTTCTCCGTTTCCAATACATCACACAAAATGCCATCTTTAATCAATAGACCAACCCCTCCTCCTCTGCCAGAAGTTCTGGGTTTGTGGAGAAGATGGTAACCTTGAATGCTAATAGTTTCCGCCACTAGGGAGTCCAACCAGGTTTCAGTAAGGGCAAGTATTGAGACAGGGAGCTGGTCAAGTAGATCCTGAATATCGGCTGTCTTATTTAGCATGCTTCTGCAGTTTAGGTGCATAAGGGATAGGTGATTGGACATGCAAAGTTTATGCTTCAGAGACCCAATGTGGGAGTAGGGACTATCCCACGAGATATCCGTATACAAATTGGTATCAGGGTCAATATCATCATTTTGTACGAGAGGATGGTTGTCGAGTTCAGGGACTATCTCTAGTCTAGGTCCATTAGTTAATTGGGCAATAAAATTTGTTGATGAAGAGTCAAGTGGGTCATCGTCAAGAAGCTCATTAGCATTATCAATAGATCCGAATGGAAATAACAAGGGTAAGCAATCGCTACACCACCATAAGTTAGTGGGAGTTGATTTAAATTCTTCATGATAACACTTGAGGTGACATCCATTCCCACATTCACCACACGTCACCACCTCCTCCAATAGAAGATCCCCACTCAGAATCCCCCCGGAGAGGGTCTCCTGACAAAAAAAACACAAGCTCTCCCCACTAACAGCCATAAAGCCCTGGAGAGAGATGGCAGCAGCAGGATAGAAGTGAGTGCACAGCTGATTACGGTAAGTAAAAAATTCTTAATTAACTAAGTTAAATGCAGAACAGGGAAACAAGGAGGTAAGTAAGTAAGCAGGAAAAAACGAAAGCGAGTCAATCCCCAAAATAAAGAGAAAAGGAGCAACAAAAGAAAACGATTTACATAGTCAAGTGCTTTTGCACAAGCGAGACATGATTAAACAATGAACTGTTAGATAAAGCACAGAGCTAGAGGATTAGTACAAGGGACAAAGCAAGAATGAAAATGTGCACAAAGAAGTTGCTGAGAAAGTAAGCTATCGGTACCATTATAACAAAGGAGAATTACACTAACAATAATAATTCAGAATGATTCCTAAGGCCTTTTTAAAACGTTAAATTTTAAGTATAGCAATAGTTATATGTTAATTAACAGAACAACAAAATTACTCAGCTACTTGACTAGCAGACAACATTATGAGATCACAGAAGAATCATCACATGACAACTAAATAATAATTCAGGAAGATTTAATCAATTGACTCAAACTTCAAATTAAGTTCACATAAAAGATCTTCTGGCTCCGATTCCATTAATTGCAAAAAAAGTGTCTAGGCAGTTCAACGTTAAAACCCATCGCGTATTAACAAACGAGAATGACAAAGCCGAGAGGCGATGTTCGGTCGAGCCTAAATAGAGACATTGGCTACAACGAGACTAGTAGGTCAATAAATTCAGACCAACGGCTTAAGACTAAACGTATCAAATAAAAGTTCAAGACTCGTAATCTTCTTATTATAAAACAATGCATGCAACTTATGACTCAATGATGAATACAATGCTAGAACATACTACCCATACATTTTAGGTAAGAGTATAAATGCCTCATGTAATAACATCCGAGAACAGGATTCGTGGTTGAAGTAATCATAGGTCAAGTAGTCAGTAGAGTAAGAAAATAAAGGGAGAAAAATTTAAAAAGAAGAAATAGTGACTTAACTACTGCTTCTTGAAGGTGGAGGAACGTTCGTCAGTGCAACACAAGCACGAAAAGGCTATCGTAGCGGAGCAGTGGAGTGAGAAATGGTTAAAGCGCGAGGGACATTAGAGGGTTGATGTCTCCAGCATCTCCAGAGAGGCGACCCTCTTCGGCTTTGATTCGAGGTCGTTCCTCTGGCGAATGTATGTGACTCCTCCTCTTGTCCAGGTCGAGAAGATTGACTTGGACTTGACCAGCTGCCTGGCTCTGGCGAATATGTGAGCATTGAGTGGTGTTAGGTGTTCATTGATGTACACATTTCTGGTTGAGGGGGAGCTCTTTAACTCCTTCCGGGCCGAGAGAACGGAATTTCTTATGTGACGGCTGATGAAACGTACTACTATGGGACGCGGATAAACCTTGTTGCCACTGGAGATGCGATGCTGATAAAATAGTCTTAGCTGTTTTTTTAGGTTACCGGAAAGACTATAGGCCTAACTATAGCTTCGGGTTATTGCTGAAAAATTCACTGTCGATTTTTCTGCCGATTGCATCTAGCTTTCAGTTTTAAAATTTTCCAGCATTCACCCTGCCATCATTTCAATGGGCATAAGAAAGGGATCATGGGACTCATCTGGGCTCTACATAGATACAAGATATAGCTTTCTTTATGCTTGTATATACAGACAAACAGAAACTGTAACCAATAGGCCTACTGATTACAGCTGAGTTAATTTATATCTTTGCTTTAATGTTATCTTTTCAAAGCGTCTAGGGCTCTTAGACTAGACCTAGTGTATTGTCAGGGCCTATCCAATCTCCCCGCCTATATATACACTTTAAATTGGCATTTCATTTCATAATTAGCGACCGAGTTCTCCGTTTCTCAGCATAACTTATCGTTGTTACAAAGCTTACACTGTTAGCCTACACATATGGTCTGGTAGCCTAGGCCTACTTCATGTTTAGCTGACCTCGCGAGTACGCCCACAAAACTGAAACTTCTTGATACTTAGGCTATGTATCTATAATTAAGATCTATCTTTCCACTTGTTGCATTGTGCAGTCGCCATTACAAAGCTGTTGTACTCGCGCCGTCTTAACAGCATTGTAGGCCCTGGACGAAACAATGCACTGGGGCCTCTGCTCACCCACTGGGATAAAAATTTTAACGGCAATAAAATTAAACCTACAGAATTATTGGTATTCAACATTCACTTTGTAACAAAGTAAAGGAAATACACTGTACAGCGAAGATTAATCACCACAAACTTTTTTGTTTTTTTTCAGTTTGGGGGCCCCTAGAATCTTGGGGCCTCTGGCGACTACCCAGTGTGCCCATTCCTCAAGTGTTGTACAATCTCTGCTTGGCTATTCACATTTAGCTATAATTATATGTTTTCACTCCATAAATTAGACGCTTGAATGAGGAACGACAATTCTATATTTCGTAGATTTAAATCTCGGACCAGCACAGTCAGCATGGGAGGGGGAGCCGGGGCACGTGCCCCCCCCCCAATAATTGAGATGGACTGTACAACTAATGCGACAAGTGCAGAGAGAATAACCAAATGCCTCCCCCCCACTATATTTTGGGCAAGTTTACACCAGTGAAAATCAGTATACACAGGACTTTACCCATGGCACCCATTCAAACGGGAAGTGGTGGCGATGGATTTCACCTTAAAACTGTATTGAAAATGAGCAGGGTCGAGGGCATAGGTCTACGATCGCTATAAGCCTATAGAAAACGTGTGTACCCTATATTTATACACCTGCATTTTAAATCGAAAGTAGGCCTAATAGAAAGGGCAGTGATGAGTGTCGCTCTGGGCGAAGAACTGGGCTAGAGTAACCCCCTCCTCGCCAAGTTATACACAGACCAGTGCGATCGCCATGCATAGGCTTATAGGCATACAGTACGTAGGCCTAGATTATAACTCAGTCCTATTTAGGGGGCGTGTAGGCTAAACGCTATAGGCCCTACACCCTTCAGCCTAGCCTAGGCCTACTTATATCCATCGCTCCTTGATACTGAATCCCTCACAATGCTATATATAAATGCTAAAACACCTAGCTTTGCAGCATATTTATTAAGCAAACGACATTTCGAATTGGTTGCACATTTTTCCGGTTGGGGCGGGGTGGCTTAAAGTGCTTTAGGAGATTAGGAGGCTTTGTTACCAACAAACATTTTGTAGGCAATGTATGACTAATTAAAGGACAAACTGGGGGCTAAAATCAGGGCCGTTTTAAGGTCGTCGTAGGCCCTAGGCACTCTTGCATTCGTAGGCCCCAACTCAACTGCCAACTCTGCAGAGAAGTTAAACAGGGGTGTAACTTTGGTCTAAAAATTGGGGGTAACAATTTCTTCACTTTCCATTTTCGCATGGAGACTATTTTGGACGTAAAGGCACAAAGCAGGTCGATGACAACATGACAGTATTTTCATGTTTCTCTATCAGCTGCTGTTGCTATTTCGGAAGCAACACCCGCGATTTCTGAGCGTCGACCTCGGCTGATCTGGCGCAGTATATTATTTTGCCAGCCTGGTATACGAGTAACAATGACGTCCCGAGGAATGCATTTGCACCTCTCCCACGAAATGAGAGACGCGTGTTCATCATCATGATCCATGGGCCGAAGACCCGTATAGGTGTCCAATGCATGATTCATCACTTCTTCAGTCTTGTTGTCCTCGAGACCAAGGTCTCGACTGCACTCGAGTTCGTTTTTAAAAGTCTTGGTCTTGGTCTTGAGACCAAAAGTCTTGGTCTTGGTCTCGCAAGACCAAGACCAAGACTCGGCTGTCAATATGAACAGTCATTTAACAAACTCAAAAATTAAAAATTTATCAATCCTGTTTGCGTCATACGACAAATCTCTACGGACGGCTACACAAGTCTTGTTGCGTTGTTGGTAAGGAAAACCCATCGGCAGCAGCAACAGTTAGTCTGTATAGGGCCTATCTGGAAGACCTGCCGAGACTTGTTTCTGAAGCCAGATAAACCATGGGAGGATTAAAAAAACACGATTTGTACATTTACATCCAGCGCTGTGTGTGTAGAATGTATTATTTCGCATGCGGAATTTTTATGAGGCCCACAAGGCAAGTCCTGGTCAGAAAATTCTTAGGTTTGGTTTTTGGTTTTTATAAAATACAAAAGGCATTTGGAATAACATTTTGCATGAAGGACTTTTGTAAATACGAATTCGGAATTCTCTGCAGTCTGCATTAGTTAATTTGCTTGAATTAAATAGAAGACTCTCGTTTTCATTAAACTAGCGAGTATTCCGACTTGACATTTTTTAGTAATGAATAGATGTCTTGACCTGATTGTGATTTTTGGGTCTTGGTCTCGATCTTGGTCTTGAGGTTCAAAGTCTTGGTCTTGGTTTTGAGGTTCAAAGTCTGAGCCTTGGTCTTGGTCTTGACAACAAGACTAAGCTGCTTTTTCCAAAGTACCCGGTCATGTGCTGATATTCCAAAGCTGTGCAGATCTTGTTTACACCAATCTTTGATATCGTCTGTCCACTCTCTGTTAGGCCTGCCCCTGCCCATTCCATCCATAGAAATGGGCGGAGACGCGTGTTAAATAATAATAATAATAATAATAATAATAATAATAATAATAATAATAATAATAATAATAATAATAATAATAATAATAATAATAATAATAATAATAATAATAATGATAATAACAACAACAACAATATTACTAACAATAAAAATAATAGGGGGTAGAGTAGGCCTAATGGTAAAACTCATGGCCAGGAGAGCATTAGGTTAACGGATCGATTCCCGTAACCCCCCTCTAGGGCGGCACCTTGCATGGCTGCCAAACTGTGTGTTTAATTAAGATCTTGATTGTACTTTCATGTTTCAGTGTAATCTTACTGCGTCTGTCAGTTTGAAATAATAAAGAATATAAAAGAATATAATAGAGCCTAATAACAATAGCAATAATAATAACACTAATAATAATAATAATAATAATAATAATAATAATAATAATAATAATAATAATAATAATAATAATAATAATAATAATAATAATAATAATAATAATAATAATAATAACAATGGGTGGGTGCAGACACACCGATGTACAGGGCGCGATTGCTGGCGGTGGGATTTCCACATTCCGGGGACTGGCTGTCCGTTCTACCGATTCCATCATGCGGCCTGTGCTTGAGTAACGAGGCTGTACGGGTCGCAGTCGGCCTCCGGCTAGGTCTCGATCTTTGTGGCCTCCACCGTTGTGGCTGCGGCGACTTTGTGGGCCAGGACGGCCAACACGGCCTCGCCTGTCGATTGGCGTTCGGGCGAACTCTTCGCCATCACGACATCAATGACATAGTCTGGCGAGCCCTTCGAAAGGCTGATGTCCCGAGTACGAAGGAGCCGTCAGGCTTGTTCCGTACAGATGGCAAGAGACCCGATGGGGCCACAATGATCCCGTGGGCGTCGGGTAAATACCTGGCCTGGGACGCCACGGTGATTCACACCTGCGCCGCATCTTACATCACTCACACAGCCAATGCTGGAGGAGCCGCGGCGGAGCAGGCTGCCATTCGCAAATCTCAGAAATATTCGGGGCTGCCTCTGTCCCACCTGTTCCTGCCCATTGCCATCGAGACACTGGGGCCAATTAACGCCGCCGGGATCAGTTTCCTTCGAGAGGTTGGTCGGCGACTCTCGGCCATCTCTGGGGAGCCGCGAGAGGTTACGTTCCTCTTCCAGCGCCTTTCCATCTGTATTCAGCGCTATAATGCCATCGCTTTTCGCGGCACTTTCAACGATTTTGCGGAGGACGAGGCCTGATTTTCCGGTAAAAACAATAAATAGTCTAATATCTAAGTCCCCGAGGGATCATATGTACCTTGGGGCAAAAAAAAATAATAACAATAATAATAATAATAATAATAATAATAATAATAATAATAATAATAATAATAATAATAATAATAATAATAATAATAATAATAATAATAATAATAAATAATAATAGCAATGACAACAGCATCAACAATGCCAATACCCCTATAAGCTGCTTCTAGACCAGTTTCGTCTAATTACCCTCTCACCCTGAATGGTAGAACACACCCCTCTCCACTCTAGCCGACTTAGAAGTCACTCAGAAATGTAAATTAATTTATTTTGTACATCAGCATCATGCATGGTAACCCCCACTTCTGGCCATCATGCTTGCTAAACCCCTATTTTTCTGGCAACCGTGGGATATCGCTCTCCCCACCCCCCAACTTGGTAGACGCCACTGCAATAGACTTAGGCAGTATGTTCATATATTTCGAATAAGCCGTATACATAGGCCTACTATATGCATGTAATGAGCGCTGATCGCAAATTTTTAACGAAATCATCTTGTTGACGTCATATTATTGTAGACGTCATCGCGGGGCCATTGTCTTTAGCGTTCTAAATCCTCACTCGTCTTGGTTTTTGCGCTTTGATTAGACATAATTTGAAAACTGAGATTCTGATATTTCTTATAAAATTAATTCCTCGTCGACTCGTGATGCTTCGGTCTCTTCTCGCCTGCGTTGGGGCCCGTTCGCCGCGGGACCCTGGTCGTGCTGATGAAAAGGTAAGCTGAAATAGGCCTACTCGTCAGTTAACTAGATTTTTAGATCGAATTAAACAACTTCCATCCTTCTAGCTTTCAAATAACGAACGTCGCCTTGTAAGTGATCAGCGCAAAGTTCTATTCGAAACTTCATAAAGTCGACTTTATTCAAATGAACTATTTAAAAGTGAACTTACCTGCGTGTCTATTTCATGCGTTTGGTTAATGACAGCTGCAGAGATAGGCTATTAGGTTAATTAATATCGAATTAACTAACTTCCATCCTTCTCGCTTTCAAATAACGAACGTCGCCTTGTCAGTGATCAACGCAAAGTTCTATTCGAAACTTCATAAAGTCGACTTTATTCAAATGAACTATTTAAAAGTGAACTTTCCTGCGTGTCTATTTCATGCGTTTGGTTAATGACAGCTGCAGATATAGACTAAAAGGTTAATTAATCTGTGTGGCTGCATTTGTGTAGGGAGAGCGCCGAGGTCGTTTCGGTCGGAGACGAAAGACTGTTGGAGGAGTGGATGAAGGAGACTCTCGTTCCAGTTCGAAGTCGACTTTCGGCTGTTTGAGGAAGCGTCGGGAGAAGGTCGCGAGGTCCGCTCAACTGGACGAGGACCTTTGCGATGCAAAGTAAGTGGTCAACTGGTCATGCGCTTTGTGGTCTTAATTTAGTTTAGCAAACTGGCTGAAATAAAAAGTGGAAAGATGATTTCACATATGCCGAGGATCATCAACAGGGTCACACAGTTATCGCACGATGGCGCGCTGTTAATGTTCACTCTGAAGAAATCTAGGATAAAAGGTCCTTGGTTTACTGTGTGTGATACATTAGAATCGTGGAACACGTGGCCTATATGTAGTCTATGTTTTACAAAGTTGTGTTTATTTTGTACAGGGTAGGAATAAAGAGGGAAATTGTGCAAAACATGTTGGTATAAGGTATTATATTAATCGAAAACAGTCGTAGTTGCGATTGTTCTTATTATAATTGCTGATAAACTTGATTTGTACAGTTCTTGCGCGCCAAAGACATGAAGACGCCGATCATTTTCGTTCTACTGTTGATTGTTTCAGAAGTCTTTTAGTTTTAGCAGATAAACTATTTGGAAGAGAAAAATTGTAGATCGGACAGAATCGTTTGAGTGATGATGAGAACATATATACAGCCATTCGTTATGAAATGGAGTCAAGTGCACACTTTTATTTGAGAGAATTCAGTATGCTGTAGGTTGGATGATTCTTAGGAAATGAATTTACCTACAGTCTACTTACTTACAACCTATTAATGAAGGTGAGGGAAGGTAGACGTTAACGACCGTGGTAACCATAAGAAGTCGTTAAACACTGTAAACTACTACTCATAGGAAATGAGGAATGGGACGGTAAGCGAGAAGACAATCCCAGTTGCCTAACCTAAATTTTTACCTATGGTCAACAGACCCATGTATAATTGTATATGAAGTTTTCATAAAATATTCTTCGCACATATACATAACTGAGTCAAAATATCGAGTCATCCTACCCAGTGATCTCGGTGCTTGAGCTCCGAACACAAAGTGGGCATTCGACTTAATGAAGGATGATTCCCATCTAAGAAACCCATGTCCCTTTAGAGTATGGATCATAGAGTAGGAAGTCTGAGTGGACATTCTCAAATTTAAAAATCTAATGTAGTGACTTCTAAAGCACCATTATTATGCACAATTCATCAATCGATGGTTACTTTAAGTGAAATCGTTGTCAAAGTCAGAGTCCGTCCATTGGAGAAGCCAGATCTAAGTCCGATAAGTCTAAGAGACCAGAGGTCAAGCTGCAAATTGAAAGAAATGAGTTTTCAGTTTAGCTCTGCATCAGACTGAGTGCAATGTTTTGTGAACTATAAGACAGATTTTAATCTGAAATATATAATTAATGCTGCCAATGTTGTGAATGCTATAATGGTTTAATATGTTGATACGAAGTTGGGTTTTGTTATGGCTAGTGCCAGAGAATTTTGAACCATTTGCAGTTTATGCAAATCTCTTTTAGCATACCAGTGAGGCATAGCAAGAGGTGTGCAGGGGACATGTGTCCCCGGGTGCTAAAGGAAGGGGGATCCAAAATGAGGGTTCATATTAACAATTTTACTCCTAATTTTGATGCAGTTTTAACTAATTTATCACAAATAAATTTATTATTGAATTTTGGTGCCCAAAAATATCCTCATTACTTAAAAAGCAGGTGTCTTGTATGATTTTGGCACCCCATTTGAGCACTAAGGGGCATGATATACTATCTGTTTTTTTCATATTTTATTTCATTACAATTTTAATTACAATTCGATGTGTTTGGAAAATGTGAAGTAAATAAAACAGGAAGGGACGCCAATTTCATAGTCATCCCCAGACGCAAATATCCTAGCTACGCCTTTGCCAGTGAGAATTGAGTTGCAGTAGTTGAGTTGGCAAGAAAACAGGTCAGTTGCAGGTGAGACTAAGACAGCTTGGGGGCATGGAAGATCTGATTCCAAAAATATCATGAATGTGAAAGTGGGGTGATTTGCATATGGTTTTAACATGGTCAGAGAAAGATATGGTGGAGTCAAAAGATGTGCTCAAAGCATATACTTTTGGAACGATCAACAGTTCAACACTCAATCCACCTAACTCAACAGACATTGGCCAATCAAATGTTGGAGTTGTTGACATGTGCCTGAGAGGAGGAGCTTCTCCAGGAGAAGCTTGTTACTGAACACCAGACTGAACATCATCAAAGACAGAAGCAAGCTATTAGAGAGCTGCATTAGATGAAGAGCCATCAAATGAAAGAAAGAACTGTGCTTTGTCAGCATACAAATTGTAGTCTAGACTGTAGAGAACTTTCTGTGAGAAGTTAGCCGAGGGGAATGGTACAATGTAAACAGGAGCAGTTCCAGCATAGAACCTTGTGGAGCCCAACAGTTCAACAGAGTTGACTGATATGGACTGATTGAGTGTGAGGTTAGAGGTAAGATGCAAACCAGCTGAGAGCAGGACTAGAAAGGCCAAATCAGTTATTGAGTTTGAGGTTAGAGGTAAGATGCAAACCAGCTGAGAGCAGGACTAGAAAGGCCAAATCAGTTATTGAGTTTGAGGTTAGAGGCAGTCTTGTTGTCAAGACCTTAAACCTCAAGACCAAGACCAAGACCTTGAACCTCAAGACCAAGACCAAGACCAAGACCTTGAACCTCGAGACCAAGACCAAGACCAAGACTTTGAACCTCGAGACCAAGACCAAGACCAAGACCTTGAACCTCAAGACCAAGACCAAGACCCTAAAAATCGAAATCAGGTCAAGACTTCTAAAGATTGTCAAGTCGGAATATTCGCTATTTTAATGAAAACATGAGTCTTTTATTTTATTCAAGCAAATTAACTTTAAATGCAAACTGCAGAGAAATCCGAATTTGTATTCAAAAGTCCTTCATGCAAACTCTTATACCAAATGCCTTTTGTATTTTATAAAAAAAACAATTCGCTCAGAATTTTCTGACCAAGACGTGCCTGGTGCCAGGCTGGTGGGCCTCATAAAAATTCCGCCATGTGAAAAAATACGTTCTACAGGGGCTGAAGTCGCTGACACACACAGAGTAGCTTTTCAAGCACTGGATGTAAATGTACAGATAGTGAGTCCTTTTGAAATCTTCCCATGGTTTATCATACCGTTTGATACAGAATAACTGTTTCTGCTGCCAATGGGTTTTCCTGACCAACATGACTTGTATCCATCCATAGATATTGGTCGTATGATGCAAGCAGGCTTGATACAGAATAATTCTTGAGTTCTGTTAAATGACTGTTCATTTTAACAGCCGGTCTTGGTCTTGGTCTTGCGAGACCAAGACCAAGACTTTGAACCTCAAGACCAAGACCAAGACCAAGACCTTGAACCTCAAGACCAAGACCAAGACCAAGACCTTGAACCTCAAGACCAAGACCAAGACCAAGACTTTTAAAAACGAACTCGAGTGCACTCGAGACCAAGACCTTGGTCTCGAGGACAACAAGACTGGTTAGAGGTAAGATGCAAACCAGCTGAGAGCAGGACTAGAAAGGCCAAATCAGTTATTGAGTTTGAGGTTAGAGGTAAGATGCAAACCAGCTGAGAGCAGGACTAGAAAGGCCAAACCAGTAATTGAGTTGAGGTCAGAGGTAAGATGCAAACCAGCTGAGAGCAGGACTAGAAATTGTGATTGAGTTTGGGGTTGTAGTTAAGATGCAAACCAGCTGAGAGCAGGACTAGAAAGGTCAAATCAGTTATTGAGTTTGAGGTTGGAGGTAAGATGCAGACCAGCTGAGAGCAAGACTAGAGGCCAAAACAGTGATTGAGTTTGAGGTCAGAGTTAAGATGCAAACCAGCTGAGAGCAGGACTAGAAAGGCCAAACCAGTGTTCGAAATAGGGAAAGAGTGTATCAAAATCAATTATATTAAAAACAGCAGAAAGGATAGCAGTTATCTTTCTTTTGTCCACGGAGCTGATTACTTGACTGTGAAGGGCAAGTATTGCAGTTTCAGTGGAATGGTATTTACAGGGCCGCATTAAGGTTAGTGCAGGCCTGGGGGCAGTGATTACCTATATAAGCATCAGTGCAGGGCCCGATTACAAGTACAGTAAAAAAATTTAATGTACTTCAGAAAATGTTGGCCCTCAAAACCATAGGCGTAATTTGTGGGGGGTACGAGGGGTACCCGTACCCCCCACTTTTTGGACTGGGGGGTACCGTACCCCCCACTTTTTGAACAATGTCAATGGATATTTTATTATTGTGCCTTCCCAGAGATAGCAGTCTCCGCCTTGCTTCATGTATGTAAGAAATTGGTACCCCCCACTTTTTAGACCAAAGTTACGCCTCTGCTCAAAACTGCAGGCCTGGGTGCTGCAGCACCCTTAGCATCCCCTTAACTCGGGCCTGGGTATTTATGACAGGTAGACTGGAAAAGGGAGATTCTGTTTATGTGATAAAGGTGACTATTCACATTCAGCCCAATGCTAATGACTTCTGTGCAGCTAATCTGATCTGAATGGATTCTATTTGGCTTATCCATTAATACAGAGTTTCCCAAACTGTGGGTCGCGACCCAAAAGTGGGTCGCGAAGCTCTGGCAAGTGGGTCGCAATAGAGAAACATTTATTTTTTTGCAGCAACAACTTTTGGCTATGATTGGACTATAACTAGCTGGACTGCAATAAATTGTAAAATGTTTTTACCTAAATTTCCTTTTAATGCTTTAAATTTCTTAGCGCTGTACGTAAATCAGCATATTTCTATACCAATTTACGAAGCAAATGTCAGTACACAATGCTTTATTTTACACAGTGGGTATTGAGACTGCCAAGATATTCACAAGTTGGGTCGCGACCCAGAAAAGTTTGGGAACCGCTGCATTAATACACAGAGGAGTTACTTAAAGTGCCTATAAAAACTACAAATGCACAGTGGAGAATCTGGACACTTCTGCAAATGTGTGTCACATCACTTTGATTCCTCAGTGTTATAGATTGGAATTGGAGCAAAAGTATGGGACTGTTTGCTATTCCTCATCCTCAATGTATTGTGTGGATGTCTGCTTTATTATGAGTTGGTATTCTTTGTTTTTTTTGTAGCTCTATGTCCACATGTTACCACACATTTCTTATACACTTAGAGTGTGCTGTGAAATTGCTAGCTGCCTGTTGTAGAGGCAGTTTGATGTGTTGGAAATGTAGGTGTTAATTTGTATGTAATTGGCATTCTGTGGTTGTTTTTCATTGCAGTGTGGAAGTCTGCAGTCTGAAGGCTGAGTCGACTGAAGCCTTGAAGGTGGTGACGCAGGTGCAGCTGCATGCGGATGTGTCTTTCCCGACAGAGTCTCTGGAGGTGATCGACCGAGTGCACTGCCCTGCTGTGTCTATCGAGCCGTCTGTTGTCGACTGGGACGCAAAGATTACTGCAGCCCGCGAAAAGTTTCAGGCATCCAGCGCCCGTGTCCGTGAAGCGGTGCGAAAGTTTGACCAGCGCCTGATCGATCCACTCTACAAGAACAAGCAGATCTGTATCCTGCAGCCGTGCCACACTCAACAGAAGGTGGCCTTGACAGAAGCAGCTCAGGAAACGATGTTGCCTTTGGAACACACAACTCTTTCAACTGAGCAGCATAAGGTGGCTTCATGCGTCCTCTCTACAGACGTGTTGACAGAAGCTGCTCAGGAATTGATCGAGCGAGTGGAGTTTGCAAGTGTATCGGTTGATGCAGCAAGACCAGTTACATTAGCCGGAGCGCCTGATCCTGTGTCGGTTCCTGTGACCACACCAGAGGAGTCTGTCACTGTGTCCGAGCAGCAAGTGTCTGATTGGAATGTTGGACTTGATGCAGCTGATCAGTCCTTCAAGAAGTTTGACCAGCCACCGTGGCCAGCAGAGGAGGAGACATGGAAAGGACAAAACCAAAACTGGAATGCTAATGCAGGTGCCGGAGAGGAGCATCTCACGGAGCCAATGCCGGAGATGAACCAAAACTCGAATGCTATTGCATCTGAGGCTGTGGCGCGGAACCTGTATTTTCAAAGGTACCACAAACATCTGGATACAGAAGAGTTCCTGCCGTCCGAGCGTCTGGAGACGATTTGGTCCAGATACGGTGCCGATCAGGCCGTTCAGAGTTCTGACCAGCATCTCACGGAGCCAATGTCGGAGATGAACCGAAGCTCGAATGCTGCTGCAGGTGCTGCCGATCAGAGTGTCCGAAGACTGAAGCTCATTGACGATTATTTTGCCGGAAAGGAGGATTGGTCGACACTCTGCCCTCTTCTGTGGACCGCGTCATCTGAAGCTGTGGAGCAGAACCAGGATCTTCATGTGTACCATGAACAGGTGGATCCAGAAGAGTTCCTGCCGTCCGAGCGTCTGGAAGCCCATGACCATCAGGCCGTTCAGAGTTCTGACCAGCATCTCACGGAGCCAATGCCGGAGACGAACCAAAGCTCGAATGCTATCGCAGGTGCTGCCGATGAGAGTGTCCAAGGACACCAGTCACTGAAGCTCTTTGACTATTTTTGGACAGCCGGAAAGGAGCTGTGGTCGAGAGTCTGGGGGGCCACATCGTCTGAGGCTGTGGAGCAGAACCAGGATCTTCGTGTGTACCACGAACAGCTGGATCCAGAAGAGTTCCTGCCATCCGAGCCTGTGGAGGAGATGGACACCATCCGTTCCGTTTCCTTAGCCATGGAGGAGATTGACACCACCCGTTCCGTTTCCTTAGCCATGGAGGAGATTGACACCACCCGTTCCGTTTCCTTAGCCGTGTCTGTTCAGCCAGATGCCGTCGATTGGGATGAAAAGTTCGCTGCCGCTCGTCAGAAGCTCCGAGCATCCAGCGCTCGTCAGAAGCTCCGAGCATCCAGCGCCCGTCTTCGGGAGGCTATGGACGAGTTCGATCTTGTTTGACCGAACCAGTGTTGGAAAGAAGTCTTTCCTCCATCGTTCCACAGTAAGTCTCGTGCCTGCAAGATCAAAGGGCTGAGACTTGGACTGTGAGGGAATTAACTGTTTACCGATTTTGACGTATGAACTGCTGTTGGCTGTTGATGTTTGCTGTGGGAGAAAGTTAAACTACACTGTGCTCTGAGAACCTGGCAAGTGGATCATCAGCCATTCATTCCAGGAGCTTACACCTGAAACATCGATCGATGACTGTTGGTTGGTCTACTGGAGAACATTCCGCGATCTACTTTCCGATGGACATCAGACGTGGTTCCATGAAAAGTGGTGACGCCGTCTTTTGGTGGAGCTGAGAACCTGCTACCTGCTACGATCTTCCTACCTCTTTCCTTCATTCCTGCAGACGTCGTTCCATGAAAAGTGGTGATGCCATGTTTTGGTGGAGCTGAGAACCTGCTACGATCTTCCTACCTCTTTCCTTCATTCCTGCAGACGTCGTTCCATGTACCATGGTGACGTCTTCTTTTGGTGGAGCTGAGAACCTGCTACGATCTTCCTACCTCTTTCCTTCATTCCTGCAGAGCCAGTTAAGTGCTCTGACACTTTCTTTACATTACATTACATTTAGTGACTGTGTTTTATCTCTTAACTGTAGGTTTATTTGTTATGTATAAGAGAAAAGGCTTCCGTCAATGGCGCTCCTGGCCAATTTGCTTCATCGGCACCCCGACACGTTTGCAGCTTGCCAAGGGCTGCCATGCCATCGGGCACAGGTTAAGATTTGTGGTGCTGTTAAACTGAATGCTTTAGCTCATGTGTACAGTTAGGTAGATCCTGTTTGTAATATATTTTGTGTGCTTGTGATTATTATCCTGTTTGTAATGTATTCTGAGTATCAACCGTTGGTCCTGACACCCACCAATTCCAGTTGGTTTCAGTAGCCTACTGACTTCTGTAATGCTAAAGTAAGTTAGGATTACCAAACATTTATGATGCTCCTTTTGCTTCCACATTTTTTAATTTACTGCAGTTAGAGTTAGTTCATGCATGACAGCGGCTTATACAGAGAAAATTCATCCATTAAAACTTGTCACTTGTCTTTCATTTTAGGCCAGTTTATTTATTCTGTGGTGCACTATGATTTGAACCTAACACAGATGGGGTACTGTGTTTCATAGATAACACTTTGGTAATAGGTTTCTGTAGTAAGTACTGTATGTATTATGTCCTAGTACTCTGCATGTACTAGGACTCTCCATCCAGTCTCCTCTCTGCATTATTTCCATATACTAGGTTTCTGTATGTACTAGGACTCTTTCCATCCAGTCTCATATCTGCATTCTTTCCCTGTACTAGGTTTCTATATTAAGAGAATTCAAGGGTTACAGTGAGGCTTCTTCTTAATTTCTGTCTGTTTGTTTATGTTGCCGGTTCGTTGATCGAGTGACTCCTTGCAACTGTGTACAACTGCAAGTTCTGCGAGGATCAAAAAGATCAACATCGATCAGCGAACAGTGCATTCCACAGAGACTTGGAGACCTGCAGTGCATTTGTGTCAAATTTTTAAGTGCTATGATTAGAAGACTCTAAGGAATGTATGAATATGTGAAATGGATAGAAGATAAAGAGTGTGTTAGAGATAGGAGCAGATCATTTGAAAGTGAAGGAAGAATTGGGTTGTGTGAAAGGGAAAGTAGATGGAGAGGAGACTGGTTGGAAAGGGAGAACAGGTGAGAAGTCATGTGAAGGTGAAAGAAGTGGATTGTGTGAAAGGGAAATAATGTGGAGAGGATACTGGATTTGGAAAGGTACAAATACAGTTTCCTCTCCACATTATTTCCCTTTTACACAATCCACTTCTTTCACCTTCACATGACTTCTCACCTGTTCTCACTTTCCAAACCAATTCCCTCCCATCTTCATTCTCTTTCACACAATCCTCTTCTTTCCAATCTCCTCTCCATTTTCTTTCTCTTTCACACAGATGGATTGTGTGAAGTGGAAAGAATGTGGAGAGGAGATTGGATGGAAGGAGAAGAAGTGAGTTGAAGTCATGTGAAAGATTTGGGTTGTTTGAAAGGGAAAGAAGATGGAAAGGAGACTGGATGGAAAGGGAGGAAGAGATGAAACATCATGTGAAAGATCTGGGTTCTGTGAAAGGGAAAGAAGACGAAGAGAGAACAACTGTGGTGCAGAAGTTGGGAGGCTTGATCATTTGATGCAAATGCACCGATTACTGGGATCTGTGGGATGTTCGATTGCTTTACGTAGGGGATTATTTTTTCTTTGGCATTTTTGTTTGAGATGTGGTTTACTTTTTGTAGGGCATTATTTTTTCTTTGGCATTTTTGTTTGAGATGTGGTTTACTTTTTGTAGGGCATTATTTTTTCTTTGGCATTTTTGGTTTGATATGTGGTTTACTTTATGTAGGGCATTATTTTTTCTTTCGCATTTTTGGTTTGAGATGTGGATTGCTTTATGTAGGGCATTATTTTTCTTTGGCATTTTTGGTTTGATATGTGGTTTACTTTATGTAGGGCATTATTTTTTCTTTCGCATTTTTGGTTTGAGATGTGGTTTACTTTGTGTAGGGCATTAGTTTTTTCTTTGACTTTTTTGGTTTGAGATGTGGTTTACTTTATGTAGGGCATTATTTTTCTTTGGCATTTTTGGTTTGAGATGTGGTTTACTTTATGTAGGGCATTATTTTTTCTTTGGCATTTTTGGTTTGAGATGTGGTTTGCTTTGTGTAGGGCATTAGTTTTTTCTTTGACTTTTTTGGTTTGAGATGTGGATTGCTTTATGTGAGGGGATTATTTTTTCTTTGGTATTTTTGGTTATGACCTCATTGCCTTGCTGATAGTGTTTTGGTAATCCTGTAACTTCTATTGTGCCATTGTCATGACAGATGAGTCTGTCAGCTTAGATTCACTTTAGCTGGTTGTTTTGGTAATCCTGTAACTTCTATTGTGCCATTGTCATGACAGTTATATCAATTAATAGTGCAAGGGATATCTGCACTCTGCTTGTAGATTTAGACAATTTTACTTTGTGAAGCACCAGTGTTTTCTGCAGCACCAATAAGTTTTATGGCATTAGTGACTTGTACACCATCAAGGACTTGTACAGTATCTATGACTTGTGTAGTATCGATTACTTGTATAGTATATATGACTTGTGCAGTACCTGTGACTTGTATAGTATCTATGACTTTATAGTATAGTATCAGTTACTTCTATAGTATCAGTTACTTGTACACCATCAATGACTTGTATAGTATCTATGACTTGTAACTTTCTGTGACTTGTATAGTATCTATGACTTTATAGTATAGTATCAGTTACTTCTACAGTATCAGTTACTTGTACACCATCAATGACTTGTATAGTATCTATGACTTGTAACTTTCTGTGACATGTATAGTATCTATGACTTGTATAGTATCAGTGCTTATATTTATATAAATGCTTAGATGATTGATTGATTTAAAGACTTGTATAGTTTCAGTAACTTTTACACTGCCACTGACTTATGTAGTGCTTTTTGACTCCTTTTATCTTTCCGCTTCTCTTGTCCTACCCGTAGCAGTCTCCGTTCTCTTGTCTCATTCTGTTGTCTCCTGCAGGTTCTCCTCTTGTCTCATTCTATTGTCTCCTGCAGGTTCTCATCCTCCCCAGGGTCACCAAGTAACAGCGGTGTTACCACTTGGATTCGAACCTGCGTCTGTGTGGTTTGCTGTTGTTTTGTGTATCCTATTGGCTGTTTGGCTGCTTTCATCCTAGTCCAGGTTTTCAAGTGAGTACAGTGAGTTGGTCAGGTTTGTAGGAGTTTGGTTGAGAGTGTAGTGATGTGAGTTGCTGATTGGTGAACTGTTTTTAAGCAGTGAGTTTTACTTTGTAGGTATTTTGCGTTTACTGCTTTTTTTAGACTAGTTATAGATTAATTTGAGATATTGACTCCAGACTCACTTGAGATGTTGAATATAGTTTTAGACTAATTTGAGATATTGACTCCAGACTCACTTGAGATGTTGAATATAGTTTTAGACTAATTTGAGATATTGACTCCAGATTCAGTTGAGATGTTGAACCTGTTTAAGCTTGTTACCGGTAAATGTTTTTTTGAGAAAGGGGATGACCAAATGCATCACTCTTTCTCCTTGTATATCTAGTTGCATTTGGGTAATTCCTTTGTCTGCAGCTTGAGGCCATTTCATTTATTTTAAAGTGATTTAATTTTCAAGGGGACTGTTCTGCTATGTCCTTGCAACCTGTCCATGCTTTGTGCTAACTGAGCTTTAGCTTTTCTCTGTTACTGGCTTGTTTCTCCACATCTGCTTCCTTGGTTTACTTGTTCTGTATCCAGTGACCTTTTGCCCAGTTATCTGCTGCTGCCATCTCTTCATTTCTCTCCCTCAGGTTCTTCTTTCTTCCCATATCGGTTTCTTTCTCTCTGTCTCGTTATATGTCTTTGTATCTGCTTGGATATTCTCCTCCTTTCGACGCTTGCCTTGTCGCTGGTCAAGGTATCCAACATTTCCATTTATCTCTGTCCAGAGCCTAGTCTTCTTTTCTGTGTCCTGGTGTTCTATGTCCTAACTTCTGCCACTTCTGTCACTTTCGCTGTTTGTCTTTGCAATAGCAGAAATTTTTAAAATTCAAAATTTCATGAAATTGGGAATTTCGGGTGCTTCTCGTAGAAATTATTTGCCTCAATGCAAGCGATGAACGAATTACGGAGGCCGTTGTCAATCACCTCCTCGCGGTGGTCTCTGGGCATGCAGTTATCTTGGATAGCTGCATGGCGAAGATTGGCAGTATATTCCATTGGCTGAACATGCAGTTTAACTTTGCTACTGAACACACTGGCAAACACATTATGAGTTTGGTCAAGCTGTCATTATTATATATTGTTGCTATTTAAACTGCATTGTTCAGCCAGTGAACCATAGTTGTTAAAACGGTTTTTTTCGTTTTTTTTCTCTAAAAAACCTCGTTTTTTTCGTTTTTTTAATTTTTCTTATCGTTTTTTCCGTCTTTTATTTTCTTATTTAACTTTATTTATTTATTTACTGTCTGTTAATTTGTTTCATTTTCTGTTTATTTAAAAAAATCTAAACTTTGTAGGTATAGATTATATTTTCTCACAGTAAATGCATTTAAATTTAGCCAATGCTGAGTTTTTGTCTTTCTCGTTTATCAAAGTTACGTGAATCCATTCCGCACCCTTTTCTTTCGGCATTTTAGATAACTTAGAAATAACCTTTTAAAATTGTATTGTACTGTGCTATTTCATAAAGTATTTATTTCTCAAATGATGCCATACACAGTGACATAAATTAGCTGAATCCTTGAAAGTAGGCCTACAGAGACAATGTAGGCCTAAGGGACATCAGACAAAAAAATAAACATAATAATAAGTGCATTAAATTTGTCTGCATTATGATGGTACTAAGTGAACCAGTTATTTTGGTTCAGTTTGGTTCATGACATGATAGAGCCTTGTAATTCAGAAAACACCGGTTCAAGCCTTCCTTGAAACAGTTACTGTATAGGGACCTTGACCAAGTCCTGAAGTAAAAGTTTCTCACTGCCATTGATTGAGCCTTGTTCATTAGATAGTGGCACTTAATAAATGCATAATAATATTATTAATAATAGTAATAATAATAATAATAATAATAATAATAATAATAATAATAATAATAATAATAACATGTTAAACAACTCCAAATGAGTGTCTGCGTTTTTTTTTAGTGCACCATAACAATCTTAACTAAATTTAAATTGTAGCCTAAACTGATTTTAAGATGTGCTATGTTATAGTAGTTTTTCAGTCATCTTTGCCTTTGCCTCTGATACCTGGTATATAGATAGATCTTGATCAGAATTGCCAGTTGTGCTTTCACATCTGTGACCTAGAATTAGTAGCAAAAAAACTAAAATCAGTTTGATTGTCAGTCATTTGCAATGTGCATTGTGTATGAATTATAAAAAAACTGAAAACTAATGACTCTTCTGTGCATTGTGAGTTTCTCTTTTTGCGAGTGATGCATGTTATATAAATATAGTAAAATGCCTAGATTACATATTCAAGTTTTTATTTTTGACTGCAGAATAATCACTGACAAGCTTTTATTGGCCAAGAAAACCTTTTTCTGAACTATGTATTTTAGGATCAACTCCAGATTTCATAATGGAACTGAAGCTACATGCAGGACTACTCTGCCTTATCAGCCTTAGTGGGGGTACGGTACCCCCCAGTCCAAAAAGTGGGGAGTACGGGTATCCCTCGTACCCCCCCCCACAAATTACGCCTATGCGTTGGAGGTCACGAATGTGCATGAAGCAGGAGCGTGAGAAGTTGGAGATGTGGTTAGAGAAAGAGAGGTGTAGATACGTAATACCACGAGTGCTGACGGAGGAGTCAGAGGTGAAGCTAAGAGACAATGAGTTAGTCGATAGGTGTTTGAAGGATCAGGGATTTTGTTGATTTTGATCAGGAAGGCCTAGGATGATGAACTCTGTTTTGGAAGGGTTAAGACTGGATAAGGTTAACCACGTTGAGTAATTATGTGATGGAGGTGGAATAAGAGCTCAGGGAGAAGGATAGAGTTGGGTGTCTACACATCTGCGTAGAGATGGTGGTCAACAGAGGATTTATTAGATGGCTTAAAGGTGTTGTATACAGGATGAAGAGGAGTCGACCCAGGACGGAGCCTTGCGGGACACCGCAGGAGAGAGGGAGGGGTTGCCAGTAGCGGCTGGAGGCTTTAACAGAGAAGGATCGGGACAAGTAGGACTGGAACCAGAGTAGAGTGGTGCCAGAGATGCCAAATAAGGAGAGATAGAAAATCGAAGGAGGCTGTAGAGAGTTGAAGGAGGCTGTGATCGATGGTGACGAATGTGGCGGAGATGTCGAGAAGACAGGCAGAAGACTTGTTGATGGCTGATGACGACAAAGACCTTTTTATTGTTCAGAGACGAAACTAGAGTTTCTTGGAGTGGTGTTTAGTGTAACCCGATTGTGTGTGTGTCTAGAAGAGGTTGAAATACTCTATTATTCTTTACACGATATCTTAATTCTCATGTCGAAGTAAGACGAGGCAAGAAGACGTCTTGAGAATTACAACGAGGCAGTTGCCTCATACTGGCTACGGGCCTGGATGCAAACAGGCTTCATAACTTAAGTTTTGTTAAATGACTGTTCATATTGACAGCCGGTCTTGGTCTTGGGAGACCAAGACCACATGACTTTTATGGACGACCCCAATTGCACAGGTATGGATGATATTAAAGTTAATAATAAAGTTTCAGGTAAAATACATGTGATACTGAAACAGTTTACAAAGATAACAGTACCTGTAACCAGGTAATGGTGTCATATGCACACACGACACACAGGTAATAAAGTAGGGGAGACCGGGGCTATACGTTACATGGGGTTATATGTTATATCGATATATCTATGGTGTTTACTTATTTGTAGTGTATATCTATGTTCTAGCGCATGCACACAGTTGGCCTGCAGGTATAATGGCGGAGCTGTTGATATATTTGACAGCGTGACCAATTTAGGGCAAATAAACGTTTTTTGAGCAGATATCTTTTTCAAAGGTAAGTGCGCATTTTTGTTATTTCTGCGGCCAGTTTTAGTACTTTGGTTGTCATATTCTGCGTGTTGGTGGCATGGTGATATGTGTTTATAAACAGAATATTACTAGCGATGTAGCTTGACCGTTGTATGTGTAAAAGCTTGTTGTTTACGAAGATGTGCCTAGGGGGCTATATGTTACATTTGTAACATATAGCCCCGCATTATTAAGTTGTGCTGTTGACTTATTGGCCTATGTAGGCCAATAAGTCTTGATTTCTATGTCATTAAGAATAAGCTGTAGGCTACCGTGTAATTGCAACGGGCACTAGGTTAATGTTTGAATAATCTGCTCCGAAAACCCGCAAAAAGAGTTCAGTTACGAAAAACAGCGACAATTATAATAAATCTAAGAAAACGGTTTGCCTGGTTTGCGGCGAATCGTTCGATGAGGACTGGGTACTATGCCTAGAATGTGGTGAATGGGCACAGGGGCGGATCCAGGGGGGGCCAATCCGGCCATGGCCCCCCATTTGAATTTTTTTTATTTTTACCATGTGTTTTATGGGCGTTTTATGATGTTTACACAGGCGTGGCCCCCTGTAGGCGTGGATGAGTAAAATGTACAAAGGTCATAAACTTTTTTGGGAGATGACTATAAAATTTTTGGCCCCCCCTGATAGACCTTCTGGATCCGCCCCTGAATGGGCACACGACAATTGCACTGATGGAAACGATTATTATGTATGCCACAACTGTTATGACTCTGACTAGGCCTAAGCTTAAGTAGACCCATTTAACTGATTTCTGATTTAACTAGTAGTTCAGTTTATTTTTCGTCGTTTTTATTTCATCAACTGTTGAAGAACTTCAGACTTTACATAGGCCTAATCAGTTCTGAATAATCTTTTGTATTGTTAGTGATGTTCCTGTTTAATAATCACTTTACATTTACTGTAAAAATGTCAATTCTACCTGTGTAACATTGCAACCCCGGGGAATGTAACATGTAACCCCTTTATCGGGGTTATTTGTTACATTCCAGTAGCTTTCCTAACACCAATATTGCACAAAATTCATTAACTATTAACAAAATCTACTGTGACCAATCTGTGTGTAACATAATGAAGTACTAAACCCCCTTGGTCTTAGGAAAACTCAGGTGCTGAGGAACAGCCAATTTACAAAAAAGTGGGAATTGTAACATATAGCCCCGGTCTCCCCTACATTAAGTAATAGTAGAGACATTGGCAATAACGGTACTAATAACTTTTTAAAAACAATACAGGTTATTATACAGTATGCACATCTGGCAGACAGGTAACAAATGTAACAGTACTGATACCGGTAACCACGGTAATAATACATTTATACAAGTAATAAGGACGTTATAGGCAGAACTAGCACAGAAGATGAAAGTTGAGTACAGAAGGTAGCATATTACTGAAGGTAATACATCTATCCAGGTAATAAGAATATTATAGGATTAGGCACATCTGGCACAGATAATGAAAGTCATGTTAATAAAGATCATTGGCAGCAAAGACCCTACTAGCCTCCAGTCAGAGAGGTATTTTCATGCAGGTACCGGAACTAATAAACTTATTGCACAAGAAATCAATTAACTAGAGCTTTTGATTATAATCAGATAGCTTCAAAACTGCAGAAATGACACAAGAGAAACAAGTAAATAATAATGGAAACAAATTTGCAGATAATAATAACAAAACTAATAAACTTTTACTAAAATCAGATTTCAACACAGATGCACTGGTGGTGAAATTCACCTCAACAAGGACATCATTAGCATATGCTACAATTACTTCTACTCAAGGTAGATATTATCCAAAAAAAACCCGTCTGGAGGAAATACATGTGCTATTACCATTAATATCAATATTAAAATTATTATCAATATAATTAGGATTTTATCAAATGCATAAAATTAATGATCCCTTAGAAGGCACGTATTCGAGACCAACCAGTGAATTCCCATCCAATTAATTATAATACTCTACGGTTTTGCATCAGTTCTATAGACTTACACACTACTTTACCATCGCTTCTAGTCTTCCAACCAAAGATTAGTCTAACGTAGACCCTGCACGTATTCTCCTCATTTTAAATCAAAAGATGCAACTTCCATCTCTCTATATTTACTGACTATAGCCTAATAGGAGCATTTCCGAAACATAAACATGGATCACGTGACATTGTTTACGTAAGTCAAAACAAATGTTAAAATGCAGTCGACTTGTGTGAAAGACTGGACGAAAGAACATGGAAACGTTGAAGAAATTAAATTTTATCGGTGTCCTCTTGCACGAAATCGAGAGGAGAAGCTGAATAAATGGTGTACAGCAGTAAATTGCAAGAAATGGCGACCGAATCAGGGCCGATTTAAGGTTGTCGTACACCCTAAGCACTCGGATTCGTAGACCCCAGCTGAACTGCAAACTCTGCATTAAAGCTAAATCCATTCACATTAGCTTAACTTAAACTGTTTCAGTACAAAAGTTGTTAAATTTGTATTTGCTGCTGTTTGCAGTGTTCCTTTTTCCATTTTCCCGGTCAATCATTCAATAAGCTTATCTCATTTTCAGACTTTCGTAGGCCTCTGAAAGTTTCGTAGGCCCTAAGCACAGTGCCTACTGTGCCTAGTTCCCTAGTGGATAAAACGGCCCTGGACCGAATGACGGCAAGGCCGGATTGCCATGCATTACAGCATTTCTGTGGTTGGTAAATCTGTGCCAAGCAACCCTGAAAACAGTTAAAATTCTTACTTCAAAAGACACTTTTATTAATCATGATGAAATTAAAGCTCTACTTGAATCATCAGGACCTAGATGGCATGACAAGACAGACGTTCTTCGTAGCATGCCAATAAATTTCAGCGTTTGTATCTGAACTGTCGAGTGATTATAGACTGTACAGAAATCTTTTGTTGAACGAGCAGAAGCTATGTTTTATTCCAACTATAGAAGTCACCCCACAATTATAATTTTAATTGGAATAAAGCCTGCTGTGTGCAGTTTCCTTCGTTTCAAAATGTTGGGGTGATAGAGTTTCAAAGTGATAACTTTATCGTTCAGGATTGCTTGATTTCTTAGATTCTGGTGATGCAGTCATGGCTGACCAAGACTCCTCACTGATGAAGCTGTTGCAACCAAAAATGCCATTTTGATACGCCCTGCATTCACAAGGGGCCAAAAGCAACTGCCGGTTATATCCATAAAAGATTCACGACAGCAAAGCACTCTCAGGATCCACATAAGCCACTAAATGAACGATTTAAGAATTTCAATATTCTCAGTACGAAAATGCCATTAGTTATTGTTCCACACATAGATTCTGTATTGACTGTATGTGCTGCAATATGCAGTGGCGGCACTACCATAGGTTGCGGTAGGTCATTTGACCAGGCTATTTTACTCTTGACCTGCCTTATGACCTGCCTATTTTACTCTTGACCTTTAAAGATTAGTAAAGTAACTAAAGTTTAACATTTTAATTGCTGAATTGTTTCAAATTTCAATATGCTTCAACAGGGCTATAAGCGTTCAATGATAATTTTCTTCGTTTTATATATATCTAAGTTATGGTGCTTATGTTGAAGTTATGCTGCTTGATGCATTAAACTCAAACATTAATTTCTTCAACCTGCTGAATAACTCTCATGACCCGGACGCGACCTGCTGAAATCATATAGCTGGCGCCGCCGGTGGCAATATGCAGGGCTGTAGTCGAGGGTATACGCGGGTATACAGCGTATACTCCCCTCTAGAGACCGTATACTCACCTCACAAAATATTTATATTTATTTATATTAAAATACTGTAGCGTGTACTCGCAAAATACTGTAGCATATACTCACCTCTAATTTGTTTCGGAAAACTAACCGGTTGCGTATACTAACCTCTAATTTTACCACTACAGCCCTGGCAATATGCAACATGTATCCTCAACTAATTAAGAAAAGTACTTAGAATGAGGATTGTCTCGATAAATAATTAACATTGTAGACTTCTTAACCTGTCAGCATTAGTTTTGAGAATTTGCATAACCTAAACAACATTATAACCTTTAGAAGTTGAATTTGATAGTAGTTTAATAGTGCAAGAGTTTATTTTTGATGTCTATCTACTGTACATATGCCTGTCACAAGAATGTTACTGGTTCTGTTCACTTTAAGTATAGTTAATTACTATATTTCTTTCAATGTTCACAATGAACAGCTCCATTCAGGTTTAGGCAAACCCAAGCTTCATATGCCTTCTGTGTGACACACTGTGACAGGATGATCTTTGCTTTCAAAAAGCAGTAACTGGATGAATCAGGTATTTCATGGAAAAAACTGTTTGCACATGGCACGACTTGAAAAAATTATAGCCATCCAGTGAGTTGAAAGCCGCCAAATGTTCATGATCGAGTGTATATTCCTAAAACAAACAAACGAATTGTAAAAACTGAAATCATCATTAATAGATATCTGATAAAAACTACAAGAACATCAATTTCTATTTATAAAACTGTCAAACATTGAATGCAATGTGTTTCTAACAGATTATTTTAGTTTTTATATACACACATCTGTTGGTCAAACAAATCAGCATGGTGTCAATGATATGCAAGAGACACAAGCTAAGGAACTGAAAACTGAAAAGTGTTAATCCAAAATATTGAAAACTAGGCACAGTTCAATGGCATAGGGTGCTGTTGCCACAGAAGGGTTATTTTCGTTTTTGCTTGTTAGTTCTGAACCCCTTTTCTGACCGGCCCAGGTCCCTGCCATGTATGTATAATACTATACATCTCGTGTTAGACATGGCCCGTGCAGTCTAAACATACCGTACTAAACACTGCACTGAGATAAAATTACTGACTGTATATTTGTTACTTTTTCAATGTATATATATCTGAAAATTGAACAAGTCTCCGTATTGTAAATCTGACCAACATGATGGTCATTAGTCAAGAGAGGGGAAGCGATGGTATACGGATCCGGCAAAACACTAGGCTGCTGATTCGGTACAATAACTTCTAATTTCTTAAAATAAAATTGCCTGGCCTCTTCCGGCAGACTGTCCACATACTTCACAGTTCATTTAGCGATTCAAAAAATTTATAAAGCATCATTAATCGTCAAAATGTTAATGTTTTTATTGCGTTGTTTACAATGTTATTTCCTGCAGCAGCTGACTTTTTGACTTACATAGAGTCTGGCACGCAGTTATCACGTGACTTGGAAATACCCCTATAGTCATCGAAATTCGCGGTTGTTGCCGCTGGTTCTGAGTCACCATAAACCGTGGGAACCGTAGCTTCGGAAGGGACTTTCTGAAGGAAATATACAACTTCTGATCGCCTGAAGTGATAAGTACCGAGAGCCACGTACAGATGTTGTGCGGATATAAGTTAATTTTAGCTTGGCTGTGGAAAAAAACTTATTCCACTGGATTGCAATGCCTGACCCTTTGAATCTTGACGGGAATCGATTTGACCCTGCCTACGTATCGAATTTGCTATGTCTGAGCGCCTATGAATATTAAGCTGGTTCCCGCGACTTAGCTTTAGGGAAATGGCTGCATGGTTGCTTGTTCTTATTAATAATAGGACCTGTAAGCAAACAGAAATGTCACGAAGTCATGACGTGACTTTGTGTTCCGCTCCTCTCATTGGCCCTCTCCAACTAATGAATATTCATGACCAATGTCGACGTCACTGTTTACAAATGGCAACATTCCAACTAACGTTCGTTTCACACATAGGCCTAATTCAACGTAAATTTAAATATACTGTAAACGGCTGCCTTTTTAACTATCGGCTTAAAAAAGGCTTAGACTAATTAACTTAGGTGGCGAACAGGCTCATGAAACAAACGAGCTTAACGGGTTTAAACGGGCCAATTTACTTAGGCCGCGCATTCAGAAATTTAAACTTGCTTTCATTTTAATCGCCCAGTTACCCGTTTTTAAAAACGGGATTAAACAAATAGTGTGCATATAAAAACGAAGTCGCTAACTATTTATACTCATGACTGCCTCTCAAGGCTAAAGTTAGGGACTTTTTCCGTTTCCTATTGTAGGCCTAGCCTACGAATGAATGGATTTGTGAGAAGACAGGATCGCGGAAGAAACTGACATGAAGGCGAAAGCGTTTTGAACAACAGATCTGCTGCTCCCGATAATATCATAATATGAATCCCCTCCAGCTGAATTACGTGTATGTATATATACGGGTCTGAGAAACCTAAACATTTACGTATTGGAACGTCTTTTGAAAGCGTCAGCCAGTACATCCTAGATATCACGATGGCTCGCCGCTCCCAATTACCGCATGCTTCCGCCGAACGTATGAATTATTCCGAGCCTTGTGTAGGCCTAAACGAGAGCAAGCGAGACACGCAGCTGCTGTTCAGGGATCGATTTCGATACGAGAGAGCAAATGACGACGAGAAGCATCAACATCCATCGGGAAGATACCTTTCCATGAACCCATTTCTGTCTATCTATTAGTCTATCGGTCTGCAGTTTGCTGAACATAGAAATGCCATTAAGCGCAATTGCTAATGTTGTATACCGGTGCGTCTGTTTTGGCATCATTAGCTTGACAGTGTAACAGCAGGTTGCCTCGTATTATCGTATAATTGGTCTACAGGAAACTTGTATAGCTTACAGCAGCGGTTTCAAATTTTTTTTTATTGAACCACCACGTAAAATAATCGAATGTTGGCGTATCACCAGCAAAGGTCAGATCAAAAACAACAGGCGAGCTCGAAGTCCGCTTGCAATTAGCGTAGGACCGTAGGTAGACAAATTTAAAAATTAATATAGGCCCTAGGCCCTATAATTTCAAGTATGTAATCGTTTTAATTTTATCGCGTACCACTTAGCGACACCTGGCGTAGGCCTACCCGGTACCACTAGTGGTACGCGTACGGTTCATAGGCGCAGACTCTGGGGGCAGCCGGGGGAAGTGCCCCCAATAATTAAGGAGGGGCAAAAACAGAGACAAAGAACTGAAATACTATCAGAAATTCATAATGAAAAGATTGAAAACAAAGATTTATTTATATATTCAATATCTTCAATATGAAACAAATATACATGTAAACGAAACGCACCCATAACAAGCTGCGTTTAACGAGGATCGGACGATAGCAATGATGACAATCAAGTCTAGCTTTGAACCTATGAGACTAACTGATTCTACATTCCCCCATCCCCAATATTTTGAACAAGTTTGCGCCACTGCGCGTACCACCGTTTGAAAACCGCTGGCTTACAGTAATGATTTTAAATAGACTATAAGCACCACATGTAATCAAGCAGCGTTTATTCTGCCCGCGTTTGTATGGGCGTTAGATTGGACCCATGCATATGGTCTTTATTTGGGTCCTATAGCCTATGGGCTCCACGTGGGCATGCGTGCAGAGCTATAGCCTATAGGGGTGGAGTATGAGGCTTCGCTGTGGTTGGTCCATCTTTCTGGAATCGGTTGCCTAGCAACCTCCAAAATGAACTTCTAGGTCTTTCTTTTAACCTTTTCCGCAACCATTTTTTCGATCGTGGTTTGGAATTTCTCATGAAGTGGCGCTATAAAAATTTACGAGTCTTTCATACGAAATCGACAACAGAAACATTGTCGAACAGTACTGAACCATCATCTCAATACGAAGAACTCTTCAACTTCATTGTATTCCTGACGATGGTACTTAAAAGCCGCAAGGCTTGCTAAAAATGAGCAAGTTTCACTGCCTGTGAAAGATACGTGCGCGAAAATCCTTAGAATTTGTTTTTGGTTTGTGGCTTCTTCAATCACCGCTTTTTGCTCGGCTTCAGTGTGTAGGCTACTTCAGAACTTTGTAAGGGAACAATATCAAATTTCATTTGTATTGTACTGTGTTGTATTGTACTGTGTTCTATTGTACTGTGTTCTATTGTACTGTGTTCTATTGTACTGTGTTCTATTGTACTGTGTTGTACATACCATTCTGAGCCAGACGTTTGTCTTCAGAATTTGGTTCTTCTCGTCCTACAACCACGAAAAGGAAGCATGAATAGATTACCATGCATAAATATATCAAAGTATGTGAATATACACTGTGTCCCAATTGAACTGATACCCTTTTTGCTTTGGCAATAAATCTGTCAATTCTAAATATAATTCAATACAAATTCACATGTTGAAAGAGGGATAAATTATCCATATTTTCTGAAAATTTCATCAAATTCTGTCAACAGGGTCAAAAGTTATGAACATTCAAATTTGGACAAACAAAATTCGAACTTTCCAACATGTAAAAGATAAAATTATTTTTTTGCAAACTGCATACCTTACTTACTAAGAAGGTATGACGTCATAATGACTTCATTTCCATTTAAGCAGACGATAATAAAATAAAATGGCTTTCAGTGAAGATGACTTGAGCTTGATTAAAATTTTAAGACAAGAAAAGCATTACGGAACAAAAAGGTTTTTGAAAAAATTTCATATTCCAGCAGCACAGTGCTCCAGCTCACCGAGCAAGAGAAACTGTGGATCTGCTGTCAAGAGAAACTCCAGATTTTATTTCATCCACTGTTTGATCCTCCAGTAGCCATAGCCTAATCTCAATCCGCTCAACTACAAGATATGGAGCGTCCTTCAAGAACGTGTTTATCCCAAACCCGCGTATACGCGACATTGACCATCTCCATAGGCGTAGGGGATATTTCAGCGGCGGGGGGGCAAGATTTTATTTCTGCCCGAAAAAAATTTCCGAGTAATTGCCATGACGTCGTGCATCACTGACAGTAGAACAGTCACTCTCTAGAACAGCCCAAAATGTCGCCGGGCCCCTGGGAATTTTCCTCCTCTGCCCCCCTCTCGGCGGGCCTGCTCTTGAACCATTCAGGATTAAAATACCTTCGAGTTCTACACGTCCGATTCGTTTTGGTCAATACTCTTTGAGCATTGGTTGGTTTGGGCAAGGCTGGCAATCCTTCATTACATCATCGCTAGAGGGAGTGTTGAAGTTCTCATTCTCAGAGTCAGGTTGGTCAGCATCCTCTTCATCAAAACTTGAACTTACCCTAGGGTCGTTTTCATCAAACAGCTGGTTTGACACAACTATCGTCTGTCAGTAAGCTTACACCAGATGTGTCCGGTGCTGAGAATAGGTCTATCTGAGGCAGATTGTGAGACTGCGTTTGCTTTGGTTGCACGAAAAAAGTTCGGTGCTTTTGGGACTTTTCACACACAGCGATGAACTTAGCGTTTTTACTCTGGTGATTTTTACCATGCTGATCTGCGTAGTCTGAATCCTTACCACATTCACTGCACGTAACACGCTGTCGATAACTTCGTTTCCGCGAAGGTTCATCCATTACAGAGTTATAATTCTTACTTGCTAACTGATGCTAACAATTAACACTTGGTTTTGACTTTCGAGTCACAAATTCACAACTAAGTAAATATCAAACATGAGAGAAATTTCTGCACACAACGCTGACCTGGAACTGCACGCCGAAAAGTGGAGTGCAACAGAACTTGAATTATTTTTATTTCTTTTCTGAAGTCGGTATCCAGCCCACATGTTGGATGTTATAAGTAGGTAAGTAAGTAAGTAAGTAATTATTTAGCACATCATTGAATAAAGCTGTAAATGCTGTCGCGTCTCTCTGAACCCTGTCGTGGCCTATAATTGAGAGCGCGACGTATTCAATCTCGGACCAAAGGAGGTTTTGAGTTATAAAGTAGCAACCTACATAATACAGGTTACATATATACGTACCAATCACTATCGTTTCTATCTATCCCAGTTACTCTTCGCCGTTCGCCTTCCAAGTCAGTCTGACCTCTGTTCCCTGTTCCACAACCTATGTGTTCCTCTCCCCTCCTCCACGATCCCTTGTACTGAGCCGACTAAAAGCCGGTAGGGTGGAACGCAGGTAGGAAGGCAGGCAAACAGAGGGCAGGCAACTGCCCAGCGTATACAGACCAGTCGGGCGATGTCAGATTCCTCACCTCTGGGGTGATTACGGCGAGGGGGTGGATGGAGGGCACTCTTCGGTTGATGTGGCCTCCTGCGAAATGTGATATAGGCCTAGTTTGAGGCATCTGCTGTTCTTCCATCACCATGATGCGCTGGGAAATTCTGTTATAGGCCAAGTCGGAAGACGAAGCCGTGACAAATGCTATGGTGTTTGCGAGCTAGACGTGGCTACTAACAGTCTAATACTATTCCGATTCGGGCAAATTGTTCAGCATTTTTCCCGGTGCCAATTTGCCCGAAAAACAGGAACGCCCGAAATTTGGGGGGGCGCTTGCCCCCTCTGACCCCCCGCCTCCTACGCCTATGACCATCTCAAACAGCAAGTTGTGCAGGAATGGAATCGTTTTGATCAAGAAATTGTTGATCGTGCAGTCAATGAACATTGGCGAGATCGCCTTAGAGTTAGAGAGCATGTACTTCTTCTTCTTCTTCTTCTTCTTCTTCTTCTCCTTCTCCTTCTCCTTCTCCTTCTCCTTCTCCTTCTCCTTCTCCTTCTCCTTCTCCTTCTCCTTCTCCTTCTCCTTCTCCTTCTCCTTCTCCTTCTCCTTCTCCTTCTCCTTCTCCTTCTCCTTCTCCTTCTCCTTCTCCTTCTCCTTCTCCTTCTCCTTCTCCTTCTCCTTCTCCTTCTCCTTCTCCTTCTCCTTCTCCTTCTTCTTCTTCTTCTTCTTCTTCTTCTTCTTCTTCTTCTTCTTCTTCTTCTTCTTCTTCTTCTTCTTCTTCTTCTATGATAAATTATAGTTGTAATGTGTTTGTGCAGTTGGTGAGCGAGGGGAAGCTGAACCCACTGATGATGACGGGAGATCGTCTGCCGGAGAAGAGAGGTCGTCATCAGGGATTCTGCTTCAAAAAGACCAAGAGCGGTCGATTCCTGCCATACATCTGCTGGAAAGGAGGTAGGCAACAGTCGGCCAGGACGGTAAAGTAACGTGAGAGCAAGAAGGTAGGGTAATAGGGCGAATAAATCTTCTAGTCAACAAATTGATGTCGATGTAAGTCCGAACATAGAGACAAACGAGAGAAAGAATAGAAAGAAAAGAAAGAAAACAGAGAATGAGAGAAAGAGGGCAAGAAAAGAAAGAGAGAAAGAGAGAAAGAAAAGAGAGAAAGAAAAGAAAGCGAGAAAGAGAGAAAGAAAAGAAAGAGAGGAAAGAGGGAAAGAAATGACAGAAAGAGAGAAAGAAAAGACAGACAGAAAAGAGAAAGAAAAAAAGAGCGGAAAAAGAAAGAGAGTAAGATTTGACAGAAAGAGAGAAAGAAAAGAAAGAGAAAGAGAAATGAAAAGAAAGAGAGATAGAGAAGAAAGAAAAGAGAGAAAAAGAGAAGGCAAAGAGAGAAAGATAGAAAGAAAAGAAAGAGATAAAAGGAAGAGAGAAAGAAAAGAAAGAGAGAAAGAAAATAAAAAGAGAAAAAATAAAGAGAGAAAGAAAAGAAAAGAAAAAGGAATAGACCTGAAAATGCAAAATGCCATCATAAGTGCGTTGTCTCTCAGTCGAAGAGCGTTAGCACGGTCTCTTAGTGTGGGAGTAGCGAAGCTAAAAGTCTCGAAACGGTAGGCCAAGTATGCTTTGTCGTATTGGCCAGACTTTATATAATATATGACGACTTTCTATGCTGTCCATCACTTATTAAGCCATTGCCTTAAGATTTACAAAAGAACAGCCAAAACATAGCTTCTCACGCCTGATTTTATCAAATCCAGTCCAAAATATAGCTTCTCACGCCTGATTTTATCAAATCCAGTCCAAAAAATGCGGGACAAAAGCAGCTCTAGTTTCTAGGTTTCGAATGGGGGACAACAACCGTGGCCTTCTCTGCGTCTGCCGATATCCTTGTTCCAAGTTGTATGCATGGGCTGCGCAATCCTTATTCGCAACATAATAGGACTAATCGATCGCTCTCCAGCTGGATTGAGAGAGGAGTTAAATTTTTGTGGCGCTGAGATTTTGCGAGATTTACAGTTGCTTCACATTTACATTACTGATATTACAATGTTGACTGTTAATATGCTTTATTAATATATTTACACCTACATACACCGAGACACAGGAGGAGAAGTAAGGTCATCAAGACGAACAACCTCGCTTTTAGTCCAGTCAATTAGCGTTAAAAATCTCGTTATTGTGCATTTTGGTGCTACAAGCAAAAAATTTGCATTTTTGTGCTCAGAATGAAATTATGAACAAAACCTGATATAGTGCCAATTGAAAAAAAGAAAAAAAAATTTCGAGTTTTTTTCCTCTTTTTACCTTATTGGATCAGTCTCAACCAAGTCACCAAGGTTGCTGTAAACTTGCTCATTTGATGATAGAAGCATGAAATTTGGTACATGGTATCAACATATGACGAGGTCAAATGTTAGCTATAGGGCCATCGCAGATTTGCCCCGTGGACTCAATGGCAGCCATTTTCCAAAATGGCCGATGCAAAACAGAGATTGGTGTAAAAAGGTTGGTGTAAAACTTGCTCATTTAAAGATAGAAGCATGAAATTTGGTACATGGTATCAACATATGATGAGGTCAAATGCTAGCTATAGGGCCATCGCAGATTTGCCCCGTGGCCTCAATGGCAGCCATTTTCCAAAATGGCCGACTCAAAACAGAGATTGGTGTAAAAAGATTGGTGTAAAACTTGCTCATTTAAAGATAGAAGCATGAAATTTGGTACATGGTATCAACATATGATGAGGTCAAATGTTAGCTATAGGGCCATCGCAGATTTGCCCCGTGGCCTCAATGGCAGCCATTTTCCAAAATGGCTGACGCAAAAACAGAGATTTTTCAATATCTCAGCTTCTAGTTCACTTAGAATCGTGATCTTGGTGTCTATACATATATATTTAGTGACAAGGATTCCAATAGAACTAATTCCAATTACTTATCCCTGGCATTAATGGCAGCCATTTTCCAAAATGGCCGACGCAAAACAGAGATTTTTCAATATCTCAGCTTCTAGTTCACTTAGAATCGTGATCTTGGTGTCTATACATATATATTTAGTGACAAGGATTCCAATAGAACTAATTCCAATTACTTATCCCTGGCCTTAATGGCAGCCATTTTCCAAAATGGCCGACGCAAAACATAGATTTTTCAATATCTCAGCTTCTAGTTCACTTAGAATCGTGATCTTGGTGTCTAAACATACATATTTAGTAACAAGGATTCCAATAAAACTAATTGCAGTTGCTTATCTACATGAGATTTGTATCCCTATGATCGTGTTCTGAGTATTTCCCCAAGTCTCGGTGATACTATCTGTCATGATGTCATCACTTTGAGATGGAGAAAACTGTTTGCCCTCTGAATCTCTTCACCATTGCAGCCATCGACAATAACGATCACTTAACGTTGAAATTTCTTATTATTGTGCATTTAGGTGCTACAAGCACAATTTTTTTTATTGAAGTTGTACAGGGACTACAATACAAGATAACCTCATAAAGTGCCAGTCGAATGTTTTTTTAATATTTGAAAAAGCACTTTTTAAAATGTGCGCTAGTTTGGGTTTATTTTGACAAGCTACGTTCACAACAAGCAAGCGGCGAGTATCTTTGTAATACTTTGGAATTGTAAACACGCAAATAAATGCTTTTTTCCGTTAAATTAAGTTTTAAAAAATTGTTTTGTTAATGTAAAAATTATGTTAGAAATTGCTTTAGCAGTTGACTGCAGGCTTCAAAATCAATTATATTGAAAATTTGACTTTTATGCTTTGTAAATGAATTGCTATGTAATGTTGCACTTTCAATGTTTACATTAATTTCTGTGACGGAAAAATTATGCTTGTAGAAGCTATATGCACAATAATACTCAGAACACGATCATAGGAGATACAAATCTCATGTAGATAAGCAACTGCAATTAGTTTTATTGGAATCCTTGTTACTAAACATGTATGTTTAGACACCAAGATCACGATTCTAAGTGAACTAGAAGCTGAGATATTGAAAAATCTCTGTTTTGCGTCGGCCATTTTGGAAAATGGCTGCCATTAATGCCAGGGATAAGTAATTGGAATTAGTTCTATTGGAATCCTTGTCACTAAATATATATGTATAGACACCAAGATCACGATTCTAAGTGAACTAGAAGCTGAGATATTGAAAAATCTCTGTTTTTGCGTCAGCCATTTTGGAAAATGGCTGCCATTGAGGCCACGGGGCAAATCTGCGATGGCCCTATAGCTAACATTTGACCTCATCATATGTTGATACCATGTACCAAATTTCATGCTTCTATCTTTAAATGAGCAAGTTTTACACCAATCTTTTTACACCAATCTCTGTTTTGCGTCGGCCATTTTGGAAAATGGCTGCCATTGAGGCCACGGGGCAAATCTGCGATGGCCCTATAGCTAGCATTTGACCTCATCATATGTTGATACCATGTACCAAATTTCATGCTTCTATCTTTAAATGAGCAAGTTTTACACCAACCTTTTTACACCAATCTCTGTTTTGCATCGGCCATTTTGGTAAATGGCTGCCATTGAGTCCACGGGGCAAATCTGCGATGGCCCTATAGCTAACATTTGACTTCGTCATATGTTGATACCATGTACCAAATTTCATGCTTCTATCATCAAATGAGCAAGTTTACAGCAACCTTGGTGACTTGGTTGAGACTGATCCAATAAGGTAAAAAGAGGAAAAAAACTCGAATTTTTTTTTCTTTTTTTCAATTGGCACTATATCAGGTTTTGTTCAGAATTTCATTCTGAGCACAAAAATGCAAATTTTTTGCTTGTAGCACCAAAATGCACAATGTTACGCTAATAGCTCTGACTATTTGGCGAACTGGCAGAACAAGAGCCACTGGAGCAGAAGTGACGGTTCCTCCATCCGTAAAATTATGACACAATAAAGACAGTTATATTATACTTAGTTCACCCACTTATCCCCCCCCCCAAACCCACCCACGTTACTTTTACACGGTTGTTTTCATAGTTATCTGTCGTTGTTGTTGAGAGAAAAAGTAAAATCTGTTGTTTTCCTTAACAGTTTCTCAATTATTTACATCTTAGAAAACTTAGCCCCAAGAAATATAAACAATGGCACCACCGACAAAGACAAATACCCAGGCCCGGCCCTAGGGTAAGGCGAACGAGGCAGCCGCCTTGGGCCCCGCGCTTTCAGAGGCCCCGCGCTGCTGGCTATAATTTTTACCTGTTATGAAACTGAACATTTGTAGCGTTCTCATCGCCCTCTAGCGACAGCGCGCCCTGTTGCAAGGCATCGACTGACTGGACCAAACGTGCGGGATTTGAACCCGGGACCATGTGGGGATTATCTCTTACCTCAACACCACTTGTGTCGAGCACTATATAACTTTCTGGTACCAAGGATATTTCCTGACATATGTCTGCGTGTGTTAAAGGTCCTTCTGCCTTTACAACAGTATTTTCGGCGGGAAAGTTCCCGCGCAAACTGCCAACTTCCCGCGCTAGTTGTGACATGCTAGTTCCGAGCTGTGACACGCAACTTTCTAATTTCTCCTGGCGCAAGATAAATTCCCTCATTATTTCACACCATTCAACAACTTCGCCTGTTGAAATGGCAGCTGAATTTGCTGTCATCATTTTATTTATGTTTCAAACTGATTTATGTTTATTAGAATTTAAATGAATTAAAATCTGTTAATACTAATGATTGTCAGTGTTCACAAATCCGCTAATACAGAATTAAAACTACACACTCGTGTAATAGATGTCAAACAGATACATTTGCGAATATACGAAATCTATTTCCAGTTCTCTTTATCGGAAGAATCCTTAATTAACTTATTTATACATTATTCATGATCCGAGAGTAGCGCTGTATATATTTCTTACATATGGCAACGTAAAATATCAATCCACCAATCGATACCAAAATACCTTCAAAACAACTGGAATCGATACTCAACCTTCAATACCGAAAGGTTCGATGATTCACGATTATCTCCCGATCAATCGTACAACTTCGATTTGTCAAATAATCGTTTCAAACCAAGATCAGCGCATTGAACGATTAAACTTCACCAACACGTCCACCAGCGACGAAAACAACACAGAAAAGGCGCACGTCTCACATCGACGACATCCACACAGAAAAGGCGCGTAGCAGGCCAGGCCTCGCTGTTTTATAGACAGTTCACTTGGCGCGAAATATTCCCGGGCATTTCTGACCAATGAGAAACCTCCATTCTGTCAGGTGCATACAGAAATCTCCCGCGCTAGTCCAGAATTGGTAGTCTATTAATAGACTTAATGAGATGCGATAATCTGTTAATTACTCGGTGTGCGTGGCCGCATTTATGTTGCGCTAACCAATCGTTTAAACACATACCATATAAATTGACGTTCGTCACACATTGACAACGCAAAAATACTGGCAATCAAAACATCTCAGTCGATCTAGCAACTGCCATTAACAGCATGGAAGATACTTGCAAATGGTTTAAATTTTACAGAGAGGGCGGTCTTGAAACGGCAATAGTAACTGCAAAGGAAATTTGCACAGACTTAGAGGTAGAACCAGTTTTCAAAGAGACGAGAGTGGGCAAAAGGAAAAAGCTATTTACATATGAAGCTGAGGATTTAGGATTTTCAGATGCACAAGAAAAACTTTACATAAATTACTTCAACCAGTTGATATGGCAATCATGTCGATGGAAGCCGCTTTGAACAACATTATCAGGCGTTTAATTGGATTTCTTTACAAATTTCACGAGTTACAAAAACTGACATTCTGAATCTGAAGAAAACACTTACAGCCGTTAAACTATAGGGATTTTGATGGTTTCATGCTTGCTGAGGAGTTCTATTATTCTTGCAGAGATCTACAACGATCCTGTTAAGATTTTGCAATTTCTTACAACAAACAAGCGAAATAGTGACTTTCCTATAACACGCACATCGTGAATGGGTTGATGCCCTGCCCTTGACCTTCGAGTGGCGCTTTAGAAGTTTGGAGAATGGAGATTACATTGCACTCCGAATACTTCTGACTGTTCTTGTCACTGTAGCTTCTGGAGAAAGAAGCTTCTCGAAGCTGAAACTTATCAAAACCTACATGCGATAAACGATGCCCCAAGAACGGCTCACTAATTTAGCTATTTTGTCAATTGAGAATGATGTTGTTAACGATCTGGACTGTTATAGTGACACCATTGCGGATTTTGCATCCATCAAAGCTCGCAAGATTTGCTTGCCAATACCGTATTCGCAGGAAATAAACCCGTACTGTCATTTTGCTTGGGGCCCCGCTCATCGCTTGCTGCCTTGGGCCCCGCACAGCCTAGGGCCGGGCATGCAAAGACCGTTTGAAATTCGTCGACTATTTAGTCTTGTTGGTTCCAACTTTTTAGGCAAACGATATACGAAAGCTCATATTAGAAGATCATCTACAAATGAAAGCCTACCTCTTAAGAATTCCTACCCTATCCATCCAATGCTCCGCCTTCCAAGCTTTCTCGTCCTGGAAGAAACTAGCCATGGTATCTCCTCTGGCTGCTCTGTCTGTCTGTCTGTCTGTCTGTCTGTCTGTCTGTCTGTCTGTCTGTCTGTCTGTCTGTCTGTCTGTCTGTCTGTCTGTCTGTCTGTCTCTCTCTCTCTCTCTCTCTCTCTCTCTCTCTCTCTCTCTCTCTCTCTCTCTCTCTCTCTCACTCTCTCCCTCTCTCTGGCAAACGAACTCGACTCTATGAGATCTCTGGAAAATCTCTCAGACACAACGCAACGTTCGCGTATAAGCGGTAGCCCTTCGCTTAGCATAGAGTAGCGCTTCAGAAAGTTGGAGTTTACGATTATGGTGCATAGAAATAAAGTCGAAACATTGACTAGAGGCCTACAAGGAACTAAAAACAGTTTGAATTATCACAGCCTCAAAGGTGCCAAATCGTCTTTGAGGCTGTGTTTTATATATAAGTAAAACATACAGTTAAGCATACACAAGGGTGTCAGAGTATAGGTCATCGGTCAAGGAATGAAGGTGCGGTGGGTTAACAAGTTGAAACCAGAAGAGCTGAAGCTGAAGGACATTAAAATCTTTTAAAACGCACACTAATGAGCACTACTGAATTTCAAAACAAATGCCTACAACAGATTTCAGGCACATAAAAACAACAAGGTCGGTCTATAGGCAACAACAAGATCTGGGACCAGAAGTTGTTATTAGACACTAGAATGACTACTAGACAATAATTGGGAAAGGATGTGTCAAAACCCAGGGAGGTCATGCGGCCACTTGCTCCCAGTCATAAACGTGTGAGAAACAGATCAAGGCCTTTGGTTCTGAAAATTTAGAGGTTTTAGTTTAGATGCACAAACCTTGAGAACACCAGCATATCTAATCACAAAGACATCGATACAAGGATCCGAATTATTGTTAATATTATTATTATTATTACGCATTTATTAAGCGCCTCTATAAATGACCATTGACCAATCGATATGTGACTCAGCAGTTCCGCCTCTCTATTCCTGACCACTTGTAAATCATAATCGTAACCTCCGATTTTCTAAAGCGCCACTGTAAAGCTAAGAGCAGAGCACCAGCTTAGGCCTATTCACGAGAGCTGCTGATCATAAAGCTGTTGATCCTGTCATAGAGCCTACTGGAGGTGAAACTAATGGGTGGTGCATGGAGAGGTTGCCCAACTAACTCATAAAAGTCAACGCCATTTACCAATGCATATGAAAAGCACAAGTTGCATGGCCAACAGTTCGTGTGCTTATGCGCCGTCCGACAGGCCTTTTCCAACCTTCGGGAAATCTGTAATCTGACATGAGAACTATGCTTACCGTGTAAAGCTACGTTGCTGCTTGGCTTGTAAGCTTCAGTCCCGATCACATGGCGATGACTCAAGAGGAATCGAGCCTCTATGTCCCACTGTTAAAGGGCATCGCCAATGGCCCTCTTAACTTATGGCGTATAGGCTCTTTAAGAGCACGGTGTTCATCGACGTAGCCTTGGCTAATAATGCTACTCTATAGGTTATATGAGTCGCCTGCAGTGTGAGAATTGTAGAAAAAAGACGGAGGGGGGGTTAAACTTTGATGAATTTGATCCATGTGGAGTTGAATATTTTATCCGTAGGCCAAGTTTGCAAACTGAGGAAATTCAAAAATGCAATAGAAAGCTTAAACTCCTTAAAGTGATGACATCGCCAAATTGTTAGCATACAGTTCACATGTCACAAATATAACAATAAACCAGAGCTTTACTTAATTAGTTACCCTTATAAGGCCCTTATTGGCCTTCCCAAGATCCGTCATTCTCCTCTCCAGTCCGTACTCAATGCTGCTGCTAGACTCATTGCCCGCCTCCCTCGGTTCTCTCATATCTCCACCTTCATGGTTGAACAACTCCATTGGCTCTTCTATCTGCCCGTATACAATTCAAAGTGCTTATTCTTGTGCTAAGTCTCAACTGGGTCTTGCTCCACAGTACTAACGTGATGTAATTCAACGGCCTCATTCTGCTGCTTCGCTGCGTCCTCTCCGATCTTCTGATCGTCATGACCTCGTGTCAGGACTAGTACTATGGCTCAGTCCAGATCCTTTGCCTGCATAGGTCCCTCACTTTGGAACCGACTTCCTCCTGTCCGCACCACCATTCTCTCTGGTAGCGTTGCTTCTTCCTTTTCTCACCTTAAATCCTGCTTTTTCTCTCGGGGTCTCGCGCACTGGGAGCGCCTCTGAATGGTCTATACCGCGAGAGGCGCTTTATAAATGCCCATATACAAAACAATACAATACAATCCACAAAGCGATTTGTGATAGAAAATGTTAAAATATATGCACTGTATTATCACACTATCTCGACTGAAGCGGTTGGAGACGACCCCCTGGGGTGTGCAATGAAGACTTAACTGGGGGTCCTAAGAAAGACTAAAGGGTTGAACCCCCAATCCCCCAACAATTCTCACCCTGAGTCGTCTTAATACGCATTGGACTTTTAAGATGTCCTCGGAGGTATAGCCTGTTAGCCAATTCTGTTACCCTATGACATGAATTAATTCGTAAGGTAAAATGGTAGACCTTAATTATTCGCTTAATGTTAGACACCTGTGTGGCATAATAACCATTAGGTCTAGTCATCATTAGGACACAGCGCATACACAACAACATCAGTGTAGTAATTGAATAATCTATAGCTTGTCACGCGCCTTTCGTGGCTCAACAATTTAGCAAATGGCCGTGTCACATGACAAGTCGTACGTTAGCTTAAAATCCATTCGCGTTACTCACCTGGTGTATGTCCGCTCTAAATAAATTAGGACTCAGTAGGCCTAACAGTAGCGCAACTATGAACTTCCAAAACCTGCTTAGAGTTGGAAAAAATTACGAAAGGCTCCAGAGGGTCGTTTGAGTAGGCTATAATAGGCCTACTGCATGGGAGCCGAAATTTAAATTTACGCCACTGCAAGGTAGTTGCTGAATGGCAACATTCGGTCGTTATACTGTTGGATGGCGGTGGATGAAGGGTTCGAAAAGCCGTGCGCCATGTGAAATAATAACAGTTCGTTGTCCGGCTGTTAAGGATGTCGACACCCAAAATCAAGCTCAGCATCAAAATTTTGCCTCAGTGCAGTTTGGTTGGATGCGATGCTGATAAAATAGTCTTAGCTGTTTTTTTTAGGTTAGCGGAAAGACTATAGCTTCGGGTTATTGCTGAAAAATTCACTGTCGATTTTTCTCCCGATTGCATAGGCCTATAGCTATCATTTAAAAAATTTCCAGCATTTACCCTGCCGGCATTTCCATGGGCATAAGAAAGGATCATGGGACCCACCTGGGCTCTATAAATATGGGTATCATTATGGGAATATGGGGTCCTATCTGGGTCTGATATGTAGGCATGTTAGCAAGATATAGTTTTCCTTATGCTTGTATACACAGACAAACAGAAACTGTAACCAATACTGATTACAGCTGATCGGTTAATTTATATCTTTGCTTTAATGTTTTCTTTTTAAAGCATTTAGGCCTAGTGTATTGTCAGGGCCTATCCAATCTCACCGCCTATACACTTTAAATTGGCATTTCATTTCATATTAGCGATAAAGTTCTCCGTTTCTCAGCATAACTTATCTTTGTTACAAAGCTAACACGTACATGTGGCCTGGTAGCCTACTTTGTGTTTTGCTGACCTCGCGAGTAGGCCTACGCCCACAAGACTGAAACTTCTTGACTTAGGCTATGTAAGCTTATCTATAATTAGGATCCATCTTCCCACTTGCTGCACTGTGCAGTCGCCATTACAAAGCTGTTGTACTCGCGACGTCTTAACAGCATTGTAGGCCGAAGCAATGCATGCACTGGGGCCTCTGCTCACCCACTGGGATAAAAATTTAAACGGCAATAAAATTAAATCTACAGAATAATTGGTATTCAACATTCACTTCGTAACAAAGTGAATGTTTAAACATAAGGAAACACGCTGTACAGCATCGATTAATCAACACAATCTTTTTTGTTTGTTTTTTTCCAATTTGGGGCCCCTATAGAATCTTGGGGCCTCTGGCGACTGCCCAGTGTGCCCATTCCTTAAGACGGCACTACAGTGTTGTACAATCTCTGCTTGGCTATTCACATTTATATATGTTTCCACTCCATAAATTAGACGCTTGAATGAGGAACGACAATTATATATTTCGTAGATTTAAATCTCAGACCAGCACAGTCAGCATAGGCGTAAACTCTGGGGGGAGGAGTCGGGGCACGTGCCCCCCTCCCCAATAATTGAGATGGACTGTACAACTATTGCGACAAGTGTAGAGAGAATAACCAAATCAGCCCCACACAATATTTTGGGCAGGTTCACGCTAGTGACAATCAGTAGGCCTATACACAGGACTTTCCCATGGCACCCATTCAAACGGAAAGTGGTGGCGATGGATTTCACCTTTGAACTAGGCCTATATTGAAAATGAGCAGGGTCGAGGGCATACGATCGCTATAGGCCTATAGCAAACGTTTGTGCCCTATATTTATACACCTGCATTATAGATCGAAAGTAGGTCTAATAGAAAAGGCCGTGATGAGGGTCGCTCTGGGCGAAGAACTGGGCTAGAGTAACCCCCGCCTCGCCAAGTTATACATAGACCAGTGCGATCGCCATGCATAGGCTTATAGGCATACAGTACCCGGTAGGCCTATAACTTGATCAGTCCTACTTAGGGGGCGTGTAGGCTAAACGCGCTATAGGCCCTACACTCTTTAGTCTAGCCTAGGCCTAGGCCCTACTTGTATCCATCACTCCTTGATACTGAATCACTCACAATGCCTTAAATGCTAAAACACCTAGCTTTGCAGCATATTTATTACTAAGCAAACGACACATCGAATTGGTTGCACATTTTTCGGTTGGGGGGAGGGGGGTGGGGGTGGGGTGGCTAAAAGTGCTTTAGGAGATTAGGAGGCTTTGTTACCAACAAACATTTTGTAGGCAATGTATGGCTAATTAAACGACAAACTGGGGGGCTAAAATATGTAATGGGAGGCTAAGAAAAACGAGCTCCAGGGCTAATTAACTTTCCAGCTAGGGGTCTACAGCCCCTAACCACAACCCCTACCCCCGCCACTGTGTTTATTTATCATTGATTGTAGACTATATGCTGATCAGTTCTGCGCTTTACATAGGCCTAATTATAGACTTATCGAATCCGCCATTACAATGTTGCAATTGTGGCGTCGTAGGCCTACTGTTTTTAAAATTGTCTTGATGTTACGACGAGTTAGATACCACATCACGTTCACGTGATTTGCAACCACTGACGTGTGAAATGTTATAGTCACAAGTCACAAGTTTAGGATAGGAAAGAAAAAATGCCTAACGGTGGTCTGACGTAGCCTAGATAATGTAATATGCTCTCAAACATATGTAGTTCCCATGTATATACAGACTGTGTAAGTTACACGGCTCGTCTAATCTACCCTAATCGTTTTATTGGAATAAGCGCTTGTAAGTTTTAACACAGCCTTCTGAATTTATTCAGAATAATACTTAAAACTGTATATATAGGCCTACACGCTCCAGTGCAACCACCGATATTTATGCGCCCGTTTAGCCTACGTTTAACGAAAAGTTGTGACCACATCAGCTGCGGCACATGACTCAGTTGAGGGCCTAGAGTTGGGCGTCACATGACAACGTCTTTATACACACAAGAAATTGACTATTTCAAACATTTCTGCAAGAGAAGAGCCGAATACGAGATTTGTAAAACTAAAGGTAAGCCCTAACTGTTTCCCCACAACACCGCTTTAGTAAACCCAAACCAGACATTCTTATATACTATTAGAATCTGTTTTGATATCAGTGCGTCCTAGCCGGAGGCGTGGCTTGTGGGATGTGGGTTACTCTAAGACAAGCAGTACCCTGTGTACGAATGCTGAGTTGAGACAGATTAATTTGATTTTCAGTGCACCATTTACTGTAATCGTCGAAGGAGCGATGGTAAGGTGGTATGACTGTTGCAACAGATATCCAAGTGCAACCATGTTTAGTTTATCGATAACGAAATACTAATTTAACTCTTTCCGTTTGAAAACATTTCTCGATTCTGGTGAATTTTAGTCGTAGTGCGTCCTAGGAGTTTTGAAAGGGTGCCCATGCCACTCCTTCAAAATGTTCAGAACAGTCTGTCGCATCGAAGCTTGTTTGTAGTTTTAAAACATTTTTCTGTGGTTTTATAACAGTCATGAATTTTTCAAGATTTTATGTTTACTTTTAGGTGTTTTATGCCATTATGATGCTTAGCCGGTGTTTAATTCTGGTGCCGCTGTTTGTCGCGTTGGCCAGTGCTCTGGACAATGGCCTCGCAAGAACACCGCCAATGGGTTGGCTCAGCTGGGAACGATTTCGCTGCCAGATGAACTGCGATGAATATCCTGATGATTGCATCAGGTTCAGTGATGAATCATGTATTTCTTATTAGAATAGTGTACTGGATTGACTATAAGAGAGAGGGAAAGGAAAACAGAACCGTAAGACCTATGAGGTTAATTAATTATTGTAGATTGAATGAAAAGTTGGAAAATTTTGTCTGTAATGTTGTGTTATTTTTACCGAATTTATGTGACTTCCAAGCAGAAGACTTTTCCTATTCTCAATGGGTTTACAGGTTGTTGAGGAATATGTGGTGCTACACCAATTTTAGGATAAAATTTATTTAATTCCCAAGCTATTTAGAGGTGCAGTGTGATTCACATGGAAGAAGAAGACGGTGGTGGCAAAATCAGCAAAAACTAATGAAGAGAACCACACATCCACAACAGTAAATGACAAATATGGTTCAGAAGTAAAAAACATGCAGGGAAACAAAACAAAATGATCATGTAGTACCAGCAACCAAAATCCAGTCTGAATACAAGTGCACAGTGCCTTTTGTATAGCTGACATTGTGCCAAAATGTACAGGTGGTGCACAACATAAAATAACTTGGCACACTGGGTCCTATCCTACGTCTAGCTGTAGGGATATAATAAATCCAACTGAAAATAATTACAGTTTGATGTCAGATATCACCTATGGTTTTAACTTTGTGTATTTTTTCATACTATTGTTACAGGATTTAAAATTTAAAAATGCTGTCATGATTAATTAATCTTTGTTTTCAAAATCTGTTAGTAGTATATTCTGCATCCTTTAATTAGTAATCAGTAGTTACAAAAGTCCATGTGGAGAGTTACGTGCATATGAACTTGCCTGCTTTTGTGTTACCCAGCATCAAATGAAATTGCAAGCAATATGGCCAAAGGCTATCGTCTGCTGTAGTGTGTGCTACTGTATTAACTGCAGAACTATTACAGTTCTGTTAAACCTGCCTATGGTTTCAATAAGTTTTCATATTAAATTTTATTTGTGACTTTGAAAATCAGCCAGAGCATCATCACAGTGTTGAGTTGTCACTAAGGCAGACTGATAAGTTAAGTTTTTTATTGATTGATAAAATCAAGTTTGTAATTGATTTTAGTGAGAAGCTTTTCAAAGCCATGGCGGATGCTATGGTTCGCGATGGTTTCCTAGCTGCTGGCTACGAATACGTAATCATTGATGACTGCTGGCTTGCTAAAGATCGAGATGCTGAAGGTCGTCTCCAGCCAGACCCGGTCCGCTTTCCAAGTGGAATCAAGGCTTTGGCTGATTATGTAAGTTCAAGAGACTAACGACCCAACACAGTCCTGTGTAATGTGGTTTGACTCTCCAGGTTTTGTGTGAAACTGGAAACTAAGTCTGACATTTTTAGTTTCCTAAAAGGTTGGAGTCTGTTGTGGCAGAAAGAGTTGTGTGAATTGGTGACTCATTTTGGTTGATGAAACCCAGACTTGTGAGTCTCATGTTTTCTTGGGTGGAACTGAAATCGTTGCTCCAAGTTTTGTGTCGACAAATTGTCCGAATTGTTGACGTCAAGATTATTGAGATAAGAATGAGCATAACTTGCCAGACAGTGCCAGAGAATAAATATACAACACTTGAGGCTTTTCCATCAGAAGCTGTGAAATGAAGTGTGCTTATCAAGACCTGGGAGTTTTGCACGCTATGTGCCACTTCACTGTGTTTATGGACATTAAATTTTTAATGTCTTGGGTGCTGTTGTTTAGTTGTAATTGTCATAGTACATTTATAAAGCTCCACTTGATTCAGAGGTGCTTCTGACCCAAGTCAGTTCTGTATGATTAACAAATAAGATGGACTGCAGGCATTTCCAGAACAGGGGAAGAGAAAGACTGAGGAGCTGAAGCCGCAAATCCTGAGGAAGACTGTTCCAACTAGAGGGACCAACATAGGCAAAACTTCTAGCCTGAGCATTAGCCCTGTGCATGCAGGGAACAACTAGAAGGCCTCTGACGGTCAAGTGGAGAGTGGAGTGACCAGGGAGTGAAGAGACTGAGGTATAGAAGGTTTTGAGGTATGAAGGAGCTACCCTGACCAAACAGTTGTGCATTAGAGTTAAAATTTTATACTGGATGTAATGGAGCACAGGAAGCTAGTGGAGAGTGTCCTGAAGTAAGGCAGATAGGTGGGCAAACCTCGGAAAACCACCAACAAGGCAGGCATTCTCCTCTGTGTGGTGTGATGCTGTGTCCAATTGTGACTTTTGAAATTCAATGTCTACACATGTTACTAACAGCTTCACTGTAAGTGCGTATGATGGTTTGAGAAGCTGTTCCTATTTAGTTACATCTTTAGACATGATGCTTTGGTGATTAAAAAAGAAATCAACAGTGTGTGGAAAAACAGAATATCACATGAAGTCTACAAGGTCAAGTCATACTGTTTGCTGCAGAGGCCTGCAACTTGTGGCATTGCATTGTGGATTTCTTTTACTTTTAACGTCGTCTTCTGCTTGGAGTTGTGCTCATAAGAATCTGAATTTTTCATCCCATTCTATCCAGACTAGTTAGGTCAGCAGAGCTGAATTACATGTAAAGCGAAGTACGTGTTTTGTAATTTTAGATTCACGGCAAAGGTCTTAAGTTTGGAATCTACGAGGACTTTGGAACACACACCTGTGGTGGATTTCCGGGTAGTGAGTACTACCTGCAAAATGATGCCCAGACATTTGCAAACTGGACAGTGGACTACTTCAAAATGGACGGCTGCTACTCCGATGTTCATCAGTATGACGACGGTAAGCTGAGAGATTTTCGTATTATTGTTGCTTGTTTTAATATTAACACTTTTGAGAGATTTTTCAAAGGCATTAAATAAATGCTCAGATACAAACAGTTAAATAAATTATCCTATGAACTGATATTCGTAATTAAATGTTATGTAATTTGTAAAGCACTACTCACAGCAGAGCTGTTCAGAAGCGCTTTCAACATGATAGGCTTGTGCAAAAAGAAAGGTCTTTGAGCATGTGGCTTGTATTTTCTTTCTCAAACCAACTGTCTTGAATGACCTTGTTTGGCCATTTGGCAGTAGAATGCTCTTTGTTTACATGTACTTAGTTTTGGAGTCAAGCGATTAGTGAAGACTTTCAATAGGTCATGTGTTTCTTTTTTTCAGCTTATCCAGTCATGGGTTACTGGCTGAACAAGACTGGTCGACCCATTCTGTATTCCTGCAGTTGGCCTGCATATCAAGAGTCGGAGGGCATGAAGGTAAGTGTTCTAACTGTTATTACAAAGTTCATTTTGATCTACTTTAACATGACAAATAATGTGAATGGCCAGGATTTCGGCCTAGTCGCCACAAGGTCATCAGTTAGGTGAGGTGATCAACATTTTTGGAATGTTTATCTAAAACACTTGGAGCCTTTCTGAATAAAATACGAAGACAGACTGAGACTACTGTTACCCTACGATGCTTACAGGTAATTAGTTATGTGGTTATTTAAAGTAAGGTGATGTAATCAATTATATGCCTTGTTTAATTAGTTTTGGAGTTGTGATTCTTGTTTGTGTGGATTTTTTGGCTGACGTTCGACATTGCGTAAAATGGAGAACCTTTTTCCCATGAGGTGCTTGGCTCATCGTCGAGTTCTTCTTCCCATTTGATGCACTGGATTTTGAATGCCTTTTGGAGAGTGTTAACGATGAATGCTAAAGCAATCTGGTTTTTGTTTTAATTTAATAATTTTGCTTGATGGATCTGATTTCTAGCCAGACTACAAAAAAATTGCCAAGTACTGTAACGTCTGGAGAAACTACAATGACATCGATGACTCGTGGAGTAGCGTTGCAAGTATCGTTGAATTCTATGGACAGGATCACACAAACTTTGTTGAGGTCGCAGGACCGGGAAATTTCAATGATCCTGATATGGTTAGCTATTAATGTTTAGTTCCATCTCTTGTTTTTTATATTTGTATTAACTTAGCACCAGGATGTATTTAAGTCTTGCAAATCTCTCAGAATCTCTCATGTATCATTCGAGCCGCTGACTCCGTTGACTCGTTCAAATCGTTGCTTAAAACTTGTTTGTTTGCTTAGGCCTACACTGCCGTTACTTGATTGTGAGGCACCTTTGTAATGGCATGGCTGTGTTACAGCATTCTAGAAATTGTCATTATTGTATTGTATTGTATTGTATTTGGATATTTATAAAGCGCTTCTAGCGGGAGGGCCATTCAGAAGCGCTCCCAGTGCGAGAGACCCCGAGAGAAAAATTATATTATATGGCCTTATATAATAACTATTATATTATATTAGATTAGCATGTACCTTCCAGCCTCTTCACTACCATGATGACATATAATTACCAATATTATTATTATTATCAGTTAACGGCTCAGAGTAGTTGTGCACTTGCAGTAAGTACTTGCTCAAGATCTTTACACAATGACCACCCTAAATGAAGCCCAAACCCACATTTCGTGTGCTATGATCATATGGTTAATGGCCCATTGGCCATTTTGTCTCACAACTGTTCATATTATTTTATTTGTTTATTTACTACAACCAGTATAGTATTGTTACTATTGTTGATTATAATTAGAGTAAGATCTAAAGGTCTATATGTTTAGATTAGCATGTACCTTCCAGCCGCTTCACTACCATGATGACATATAATTACCAAAAGAACAGCATCTGTTTTCTTAGGGAGTGAATGACACAAGAATTTATTCTCAATTTCATTTGATGCAACAAATTGTCATCTTTTGAGCAGTTTTACTCTCATCTGACCATCCTAGTATTGCTTGATCTCTCTAGTTTAACTTGATCATCATGGTTTCACTTGATCAGTCTGGTTTCACTTTTGGTCATATTCTGGTTTCACTCTTTGCAACTGGTTTCACTTGACCATCGTGATTTCATACTTCCATTTGGCCAGTATGCAGCTCATAAATTTTATAGAAATTATTTCACCAATGTATTTTTAAGTGTTGGTATTTGGCTTCGTGTAAATGTTTTAGCTCATCATTGGGAACTTTGGTCTAAGTCCTGATCAAGAGAGGACCCAGATGGCGCTGTGGGCAATGTTTGCAGCTCCTATGATCATGTCCGTCGACCTGAGACATATCCGACCTTCGTCACGAGCTCTTCTGCAGAATCGTCCAGCAATTGCCATTAGCCAGGATCGACTTGGCGTCCAAGCTAAACGTCTGAAGAAAGTGAGTGCCTAGGCCCTAGGTTCTTCCATATAATAATAATAATAACACGGGCAATTTCTAGAGCGCTGTAACGCGACCATTCCGCTACAAGGGCGCTGTACAGACAACACCTACAGCCTAGCATGATAACTGGTTTTTAGCAGATGGATAGGCTTTGATGAAAAGATGACGCTTAAGCTGGGTCCGGAATGCCTCAATTGAAGGCGCAGAACGGATCTCGGGTGGAAGGCCATTCCAGCTACGCGGTCCAGCGACGGAGGACCGCGTAGCTGGTCCTCTGTCACAGGACAGTGTGTTTTTACCTCTGATCCTGAAGCCAATTCTCTGGTATTTCTCAGATATGTGTCCTTGCTATCTGTCAAATGCATGGACTCTGTATTATTAGTTCAGTTGGATGCTGTTGAAAGTCAAAGGCTTCAGTATGTGAATGTAATGGGGACTGTTCCGGGAGGTCGGTCCAATACCCATGATGGGTTCAAAGTGAAGTGTGGTAGTGTGGCACCTGCATACCTTCATCTCCATGGCCGCTGATTGCACTGACTAACAACTCTGCTGCCTCGAGACTGGAACACAGAGCTCCCTGATGTGTGCTGGGGCAGTGGAGACAACTCTCTGTCTTACGGACTGATCTTCAGGACATTAACCTGATTACGGCTTGGTTTTGGTGTGCCATCGGCTGATGAATTGCGCATTAGACACTGGCGCAATAGAAATTACTAATTTCAAGTACAACTGAGGCATGGCAGCATGATGATCTTGAATGCAGTAGGCTCTGTAACAGGAAGCCAGTGTGGCATGTCTTGCATATATTCTGTTATATGCAAATACTTGAGGTGTTGGCCATGACTCAATCAACACAGTTAAAGATGCACTGAGTGCAATTTGTAGATGCAGTTATGAATATTCACATAATTTTTGTTGCAAAATAATTCTAAAGCACAAGATGTGTAACTAAGTACATTGTGAATGTGCTAATGATGTGGAGATAGTTTAAAATATGTAAATACCTAGTAATAGTAATAATAGGAATGTAAACTGAGTAAATCATTTTTAAAACATGAAAAATTCTGCTGTCTGTGTCTGTGTGTTTTTAATTATTTGTTTTTACTCGATGTTTATAAATTTAAATACCATTTTAAGATAATCTTATTTTGCAAAAGATTGGTGGTACAAAAGCGAAACAGAGTTGAGAAGAGCAGCATAACAGAGTTGAGAAAAAGCAGCATTTTGATCAAGACAACAGACATTACACTAAATCTGACGGCATTAGAAAAGTTGTAAAAAACTGTGACAGATCAGAAAATTTTATAGATTTCTCCAATTCAAGGTCATAGTATATAGCTAAATGCTAACATTATGTTAGCATTTAGAATATTAATGTGAATACCTTAGATCAGTATAAATGATGTTCTTTCCTTTTTTAGCTACTTTCAAAGCATTTGAAGACATGGCTTTAATATAATTTTAATTGTTTTCGCTTGATTTCTATCATATGGTATTTTTGTTTTGACAGGATGGATCAATTCAGATCTGGACAAGACCAATCCAGCCAGATGGTAGTATCGCTTTCGTCTTCCACCATGAGGGTACTGCAACTCCAATTCGTTATACCACTACACTTCAAAGCCTCGGTTTGACCAGCGAAAAAGGATACAATGTCACTGAAGTGTTTGACTCTCATACCCTTGGTATCTTCAAGGCAACTGATAAGCTGGTTGTGAATGTCAATCCAACTGGAGTCTTCTTCGGAAAGGCTACTGCCCTGTGATCTGCTTAACACTGACTGTGCTGAAGAAATCTCCACAACGAGCTGTTTCGGACACAAATTGTTTGGAAGTGGTTAGAAGCAGTGGGTCGAGTTAGGGCACTGCTACTGATTTTTCCAGATAATTCTCACTGGATGGGTTAGCTTGATTTTTGTAAAATAGTCGAGGGTTTGCAGTTACACAGGAACCTTCAACTGCCTTGAGGTTAGATTAAATAAGCTTCTGATCAGTTGTTAATGATTTGGTAAAGGTATTGGGTGAAAGTGTAGCAATTCAGTGCATATGATTGCATTATTGTGATATCGACAGATGATAGAATGTCCAGATGTCATGAAATGAGTAGCCAGTTGTATTAATGAAAACTAGATTCTTTATGTTGCTTAAGCTACTTGGAAGTGAGTTACACCTGGGCCAGAACAAATTTAATATGAAGTAATAAACTATGCAATATTGAGAATAAAGGTGTTTGTAAAAACCCGGCTCTTTCATATCCAGTTGCAAAGTGACGTGAGGAATGTTAAAACCCTTTGCTGGTGATGCTTCTCTTAAAAGCCACAGCTTTCTCTGAAAATGAGAGTTGAAATAAAATGTTTATGGCAGATGTTTTGTGCAGCATAAGTTTTTATCTGATAAAATATACATGTATGCATAATGCAAAAAAGAATTTATACACAGGCATGTCAGATGCATTTTAGGTAGTTAATTTCTTTGTCTGAGCAGACAGTTGGGAGTTTCTTCAAGCCAGTTTTTTGTGAAGCATATGGTCTGTTGTTGCTGTAGACAGTTTAACTGCACTATGTGGTTTTCAACTGCACTTTCAATGGCACTTTTGTGATGAGTAATTAAAATGTCAGTAGATTGCACGCTTAGTTTACGGTGAAATGGAAAGCAGTGTGAGGCATTTTGAAACTATTTCAGGTGCATCTGGGTCTTTGTTTGCATTTGTCCTGTTTACAGATTGTTTTTTACTGCATGATGCATTGTTCTGGTTTGATGTGGATGCGCGTCGTCTTGAGGATTTGCTAGTAAAGTTTTCTGTGTCTCTCAATAAGTTGGACTCGGACGGAACTAGGAGTGACAGACCTAGAGTTGCTGTGGTGTATTCTAGGTCGTCTTTAATTGGGTAGTAGGGGTGGAACAGGACTCGAATGAAGTCTACTTTTACTCTGGGTTGTTGGAACTTCATTGGTGCAGGAATATGAACGATGGTAAAACTGATAATGGCAAACTGTGGAATAAAGTGGAATGCAAAGAAGTGGTTTAGGGCTGTCTTGTCTACTGCAAAACCTCTGATTCACTCTACTGAAGATTTTCCAAATTACAGAATGGCTGAGAATGGGTCAGTTACTACTGTTGCCCTTCAAAATCTTATTTGAACTTATGGCAAGACAAAGCCCACAAATTTATGCTGTTGCTTTGCGCAGAATGAATGTAATTACTCCCAAGTTCTTGAGAATGAAAATCTCCATTTTGAGTGTGAGTTGTTTTGGAAATTTCCCATGGAGATCATGTCTGAATCAGTATAAACATGCATAGTTTCATGTTGTGAGGTGAAGTATTGTTGAATGCCGTAGATCTTGAGTCGTGGCAACGGATTAAAATTCCAGTCAAACATTTCTGTTCAGTTTGTATTCATTTTAATTGTTGAGAACTGTGTGTCTGTTTAATGACAAAAACTGAACAAACCTGTTGAGGGTTATGAAGTTTCACTGGAATTGTTGGTGGTTGTGGTGATAGTAGTTCTAGTTAGATTTGTCCATTGATCCTGTCACATAGCTTTATCTTTCTGTTTAGTTGCACCAAAAATTTTATTTAATAAACGAGTGATGTTGAGTAGGTCAAACTACATCAGAAATTGGGTTTGTGCGATAGAAAATAGTCCCAAAACATTTCTGGACAAGTGCACAGGACTTGTTGATATGTGAAGCATAAATATTGCTTTCAATTGTAGTCTCTTTATCAGCAGTTTATAGATGATACGGAGACAATGAGACAATGGGGTTTACATCAATAAATGTCAGACAAAGAACTTTGAAGGAACCACTTGGGTCATGCTATATATACAGAGTTGCCCAGTTACGGTGTAACGTTGTACGAATGGTAGCATCTAGATTTACAAATAGTGTCTGTTCAAAATTAGTCGTCTGGTTAATCATGAGTGATTTTTCTCTTCCAGGTACACAGAGAAATTTCAAGATGAAAGTAAATATGTACCATTTATACAAAAGTATGTTTAAAAGTGTTAGTTTTATAATAAAATGCATTTTATGCTTGATCAGAAACAACAATTTCGTTGTGGCATCGTGTGTGTCTGTTGTTAGATCGAGTTGATCATTCCATTTGATGTCTTTCGTAAATGCTTCTGCTGTTTAGCTGAAACAAAAATATTTGTTGAACTGAACTGTTTGTTTGCTAATAAGCTTAGGGCTTGTATGCGTTTGGGTTTTGGCTTAACATCGCAAATGGTCAGAAGAATTGTGTCTCCTTTAGTTTATTCACTTGTCAGGTTTAGTTTGTTCGTATATCTGTTTCAGTTTCTTCAATTGTCTGTTTTGTTTTGTTTACCTTTCTTCTTTAATTTCTTCATTTGTGTGCTTTACATGTAGTTTGTTCCTTTGTTTGCTGTAGTTTGTTCATTTGTCTGTGTTAGTTTGTTCATTTGTAATTAGTTTGTCGATTTGTATGCTGTAACTTGTTCTTTTGTCTGCCTTCTGTTCAGGCAGTCTCAGCTGATCTGGGCTGTAGATATGTACCTCAGCAGAAGCTGTCTTTCAGTAGAAGGACCCAGTCGTGTCATCGGATGTGAAACTGCCTCCTCATATTTCCCCTTCGATTGGGGTACACACAAACTTCGTAATATCACGGAACAATGTACAGAGCCATCACAATGCTTCCCGTTAACTTTCTCTGTCTTAGCGAACTGATCATCTGGAGGAGGTGCTCGTTAGTATAGTGGTTAGCGCGCTGCACTGTCAATCGAGAGGTCGGGGTTCAAATCCCTGCCAGAGCAGAAATTTGGTTCATTTCTGTTCCACCTCTACCCCCTAGCCCACTCGGCTAAAATGAGAACACTGACTGTAAACTGTCGGTGGGTAGTGAGAAGGGCCGAGGGAGAGGACTGGCCACCAGCCCTCCTATGCCGAGGCTAAGAAAATGCTTCATGGCTGCCTCAGGGCTAGGGGACTGCTCTGCTTTCTCATCTGAATAGTGACCTGATTACGGCTTATGTCAATCTGAGTTGAATCTGCCTGCATCGACTGGACCTTAATGAAGGACAAAGCAACAGATGGACGGTCCAAACAAATGGACAGCCGGACAAGACAAGAGATAGATGGATCGATAATAGGTAGGAGTGTGTCTGGCGGCCGAAGTCTGACTGGCTGAATGGGAAACGGCTGAAGAAGGATCGAGGGCACTTGGGAAAATGGGAGAATCCATGGAAGATGGTCTCATCAGACGACCCACGGCAAGACGGACTGACGCCAACTGACCGATGGACGGAAGGAAGGAAGGAAGGAAGGACTGACAGACGATCAGATGGATGAATTAGAGACGCGGTTGGAAGGACGGAGAGATGGACGGACAGACAGACAGATGGAAGGATAGAAGGAAGGACAGACAGACGGAAGGAAGGATAGAAGGAAGGACAGACAGACAGATGGAAGGACGGATAGATGGAAGGACAGACAGACGGATAGAACTTCACAGAAGGAAGGACAGACGTACGGAAGGACGGATAGAAGGAAGGACAGACAGACAGATGGAAGGATAGAAGGAAGGACAGACAGATGGATAGAAGGACAGACAGACAGAAGGACGGATTAAAGGAAGGAGACAGATGGAAGGACGGATAGAAGGAAGGACAGACAGACGGAAGGACGGATAGAAGGAAGGATAGACGGAAGGACGGATAGACGGAAGGAAGGACGGATAGAAGGAAGGACAGACAAACGGAAGGACGGATAGAAGGAAGGACAGACAGACGGAAGGACGGATAGAAGGAAGGACAGACGGAAGGACGGATAGAAGGAAGGACGGATAGAAGGAAGGACAGACAGACGGAAGGACGGATAGAAGGAAGGCAGACAGACGGAAGGACGGATAGAAGGAAGGACAGACGAAAGGACGGATAGAAGGAAGGACAGACGGAAGGACGGATAGAAGGAAGGCAGACAGACGGAAGGACGGATAGAAGGAAGGACAGACAGACGGAAGGACGGATAGAAGGAAGGCAGACAGACGGAAGGACGGATAGAAGGAAAGACAGACGGAAGGACGGATAGAAGGAAGGACAGACAGACGGAAGGACGGATAGAAGGAAGGACAGACGGAAGGACGGATAGAAGGAAGGACAGACAGATGGAAGGACGGATAGAAGGAAGGACAGACAGATGGAAGGACGGATAGAAGGAAGGACAGACAGACGGAAGGACGGATAGAAGGAAGGACAGACGGAAGGACGGATAGAAGGAAGGACAGACAGACGGAAGGACGGATAGAAGGAAGGACAGACGGAAGGACGGATAGAAGGAAGGACAGACGGAAGGACGGATAGAAGGAAGGACAGACAGACGGAAGGACGGATAGAAGGAAGGATAGACGGAAGGACGGATAGACGGAAGGAAGGACGGATAGAAGGAAGGACAGACAAACGGAAGGACGGATAGAAGGAAGGACAGACAGACGGAAGGACGGATAGAAGGAAGGACAGACGGAAAGACGGATAGAAGGAAGGACAGACAGACGGAAGGACGGATAGAAGGAAGGACAGACAGACGGAAGGACGGATAGAAGGACGGATAGAAGGAAGGACAGACAGACGGAAGGACGGATAGAAGGAAGGACAGACGGAAGGACGGATAGAAGGAAGGACAGACAGACGGAAGGACGGATAGAAGGAAGGCAGACAGACGGAAGGACGGATAGAAGGAAGGACAGACGGAAGGACGGATAGAAGGAAGGACAGACAGATGGAAGGACGGATAGAAGGAAGGACAGACAGACGGAAGGACGGATAGAAGGAAGGACAGATGGAAGGACGGATAGAAGGAAGGACAGACAGACGGAAGGACGGATAGAAGGAAGGACAGACGGAAGGACGGATAGAAGGAAGGACAGACAGATGGAAGGACGGATAGAAGGAAGGCAGACAGACGGAAGGACGGATAGAAGGAAGGACAGACGGAAGGACGGATAGAAGGAAGGACAGACAGACGGAAGGACGGATAGAAGGAAGGACAGACGGAAGGACGGATAGAAGGAAGGACAGACAGATGGAAGGACGGATAGAAGGAAGGACAGACAGACGGAAGGACGGATAGAAGGAAGGACAGATGGAAGGACGGATAGAAGGAAGGACAGACAGACGGAAGGACGGATAGAAGGAAGGACAGACGGAAGGACAGACAGACGGAAGGACGGATAGAAGGAAGGACAGACGGAAGGACGGATAGAAGGAAGGACAGACAGACGGAAGGACGGATAGAAGGAAGGACAGACGGAAGGACGGATAGAAGGAAGGACAGACAGATGGAAGGACGGATAGAAGGAAGGACAGACGGAAGGACGGATAGAAGGAAGGACGGGTGCAACACGTCTAAAGTAAGATCTATAGACGACTAGCCATTGTTGTCCTCATCAATCCTAATGGTCTTATAAAATGGCGTCTGTCGTCGTATTATCGGTTGATAATACGTCGACTGCGCCGTTAGTCCGTTTGACTCCTTCGCCGGTCACCAGATGGATAATCTGTGTCGCTTCCCTTGTCCCTTCAATAGGCGCCTTGGGTAGGACACAGAGGGAGTGGAAGAAGGAAGGGTGAGGGGTAGCGGAGAGGGACGGGCAAACGACAGTTGCACCTGGTTGGGTCAGGGTAACGATTAGAGTGAGTATCGTAGTCCAGAAATTAGAACAGCGCCATGGAAAGCCATGTCACGGAAATGAGCTTGTTGACAGTTGCTCAGTCAAAACAAAATCGGTGGACAGGTAAGGGAAGATGAACAGAATGGTCAGGCAGGTGAACAGTCCGACCTACGGTGGTTGGTGTTTAGAATTTAGGGGCAGCGAGCAGTGTGGGAATTGTAGAAAAAAAAACAATTTATCCATATTTTGCAAACTAATGCCAAGGAAATTTGAAAGCCGCTGATTTCAACGCTAGCAGTTTGCAAGTCAGACTCGAATCAAAATCAATTCATTTGTTGAGAAGATTCAAAAATGCATACGTGATACACCGTGAAAATTTCTTCTATTCGTCAGAGACTCCGAGACAAATAATGCTAAATCACACTAGCACAACTGGGATTGGGGAGTTGGAAACGACCCCCGGGGTGTGCAATTCAGACAACTGGGGGTCCTAAGAAAGACTGGGGGTTGAACCTCAACTCCCTCCCCGACAATTCCCACCCTGGCAGCGAGAGAGATAAGGGAAACAGAACGAAAATCAGTATAGGATTTGTGGAAGAAGATTAATTGCTGTTAACAGCGGTGATATTCAGTTTTATTGACAGTTACTTTAGGATAAAATTGAGCTGTGCCATATGGCTATGAGCGCTCGTGAATAGGCTGGTGCCCTGCGCTTGGCCTTCGAGTGGCTCTCTGTAAGTTTGAAGATTACGATTACGATTAAAGTGAGAACCATGGTGAACAACGGTGAGTTAATACCTCTCTTTGATTGAGGTAACCATGACCTTTCCTGTGTGAGATAATTGAGACTCTGTGTGTTTGCAGAGCGATATGTATGCTTCTGGGATTGGAACAACTTCATTGATTGTATGTTTGCACACCATTTTCTACCCCTTATACTACAACCAACTAGAGTAACTTCCACCACAGCAACATTAATCGATAATATATTCACGAATTCAAGCTCTTGCATAGTTGACTCTGCAATAATAACTACAGATATCTCTGATCACTTTCCTATTATGACTTGGCTTGACTTTGATATAGATAAACCTAATGTTATGAACCGAATTAAAACAAAAATGGTTAGACATACCTCTGATGAAACACAGTTATACTTAAAAAACCTCCTAACTACTGCTGACTGGACACCAGTTGACAACCTGTGTGAGGAAAATAAAACTAATGAATCATACTCTGCATTTTTACAAATATTCAAGTCTGCATATAACGAAGCCTGTCCTCTGAAACTCCAGTCAGCAACGAAAAGGAACACTCCGCTCCAACCTTGGATGACTCAAGGACTTCTGAACTCAACTAAAAAAAAAGAAAAATTATACATCACTTACATAAAAAATCCCACGGTTAAGAATAAAGCTGTATTTATAAAGTATAGGAATAAATATAAGCTAATTAGATTGCAAGCTGAGCAATCTTATTACGCTAAAGAATTTCTTAAACATAGCAGTGACATTAAAAGAACTTGGCAAGTGATTAGAAAAATAGTAAAAACAGATGACCGGGACCCAACGATTAAGGGAATAAATATTGATGGCAAGTTGTCATCTAACTCTGAACTTATGGCCACTGAGTTCAATGCTTACTTCACAGAACTTGCAGAAACTTTATCTGGGAAAATACCTCCATCTACCTTAACCTTTAGTGATTATCTCCCAGCATCTATAATAAATTCCTTTGTTTCTCTACCTACCACACCACAAGAATTAAGAATAATAAATAAGTCTCTAAAAATTACCCACAGTTCCGGGATTGATGATGTAGACCCCCATATTGCTTCCCAGGTAATGGATGTAATAATATCTGACCCACTAGCTAAGATCATTAACTGTTCACTTAGAACTGGTCAGGTACCCCTCGAACTAAAAATGGCAAAAGTTACACCAATATATAAACAAAATGCCAGGACTGAAATATCCAACTACAGACCTATTTCTGTTCTACCTTTCTTCTCTAAGCTACTTGAAAGGGTTATGTATGATCGCCTATTCTCATACATAAAACACAATAACCTTCTTTACAAACTTCAACATGGCTTCCAACCAGCTCACTCAACTTCTATGTCTCTGATCGATATTCAAGACAAAATTTCCGAAGCAATGGATAATAACCAATACTCTCTAGGCATCTTTTTGGACTTAGCTAAAGCCTTTGATACCGTTGATCATCGAATTCTCATAGCAAAATTGGAACACTACGGTATCAGAGGCATAACACTTGACTGGTTTAAAAGTTACTTGTCTGATCGGAAACAACAGGTCCTTTGCAATAATAGTCTATCCAAACTCTTGCCTATCAGGTTTGGGGTCCCCCAGGGTTCTATCTTGGGGCCTCTTTTATTTATCATATTCATTAATGATCTTCCAAACTCTAGCCCACTACTCCACTATATCCTATTTGCTGATGATACAAATGTCTTCCTCTCCAATTCTTCATATGAAGAACTCTTTAGAATTGCAAATAGGGAATTAAGGTCTGCAAGTGACTGGTTCAGAGCAAATAAGCTCTCCCTCAATCTGACTAAATCAAACTATATTTTATTCAGATCACATAATAAACTACCTCCAACTACTCAGACTGACATAGTTATAGACGATAAATCCATCCCCCAGGTTAATTCAACTAAATTTCTTGGTGTATATATTGACCAACACTTGACGTGGAGAGTTCATATTGATGAAATTAATAAAAAAATAACTAAGAACATTGGTATACTTAAACGAATTTCGCATATAATACCCCCCATACATTGATTAACCTTTACTTCACCCTTATCTATCCCTATCTTACCTACTGTAACCTTATATGGACTTCAACCTATCCTACTAACTTAAATAACCTAAGAATCTCCCAAAAAAAGGCAATACGTGTAGTAACTAAATCTCCTTACAATTCGCATACACAACCCCTCTTTACACAATACAAACTACTAAACATCATGCAACTTAGGTTTATGCAAATCTGTGAATTTATGTACAAATATCATAACAACCTTCTCCCCTCCTCATTCATATCCTACTTTACTCAAATTCCACATACATTCAATCTGAGAAATAAACATGACTATAGAAGCATTTATGCTAGAACAAATATTCGTAAAATGTCCATTAAATACCAAGGCCCGGACCTTTGGAATAGCCTCCCGCCCCGTATCCGAACCTCCTTGTATTACAGACAATTTTAAAATCTATTACGTGCACACACAGTAGAGTATATAGTTTAATTCTTTAGTTAAGAAATAGTTAAGTTTCATGTTATGTTCTGTCATTTTTTTTTAAAGCAGGTACATGTTGAATACCTACTTGACGTCTAAACTAAATCTTATGTACCTCCCCTGCTATTATCCACCCACTTACTGACCTTGGCTATTACTTCCATTCACACAACCTCTGTCATCTTTTCCTACCTCACTTTGAAACACAGGCCCCTCCTAGCGGGACTAGTCCCTTTTGGGCGCCTATTGATCTCACCTACAACTCTCTATGCTAATGACACCTAAACACGCTTGTTTAAACAAATAAGCCAATGGATATCCAATATTATGTAACCACTTCTCGATGTGTACTTTTTCCCTCAATATCGCTTGTCTGTTTGCTTGTTTTTCACTGAGATCAATAAAGTTTGATTTGATTTGATTTGATTTGATTCTTAAGGTACGGCCTACCGTTAGTTTTCATCAACGTATTTGCAACAAAATGTTAGTTTATTTACCACTTCATTTACTCCCTCACTCAGTCATTCACTCACGTATCTCTAGATAACCCATCTGACACGACGTAGCACTCGTGAATAAGCTGGTGTCCTGCGCTTAGCTTAAAGTAACGCTTAAGAAATTTGCAGTTTACGATACCGATCACTCAACAGTTTAAGACCGGTTCTTACCTTGTTCGGTGCGATTTGCCCGTCAGATCCCGAGCGACAAGAAGGGCGAGAAGGAGGGATTGGGAAGCGGTAGAGTGGCGATGAAAGAAGGGAGAGGTGGTGAGGAGGAAGCAGAGGAACCTGTGGCGGGATGGTCGCCATCTCTGGAGAGGAGAGCCCGGCATGGAAGCCCGTTTTTGTTCGTAGTATTTGGCCGGTCAATTACCGTGCCAATGGGGCTCTGCGGGCGACCGCCTTATTCTACTTAGCCATCGCCCTCCTCCTCCTCATCGTCGTAGTCGTCTTCTTCTTCTTGACATCGTCCTTTCGTCTCTTCTTTCGTTCTTCGACTGACTTTGATTCGATTTGGCGGCTAATGGCGAGTTTGTTTGTGAGCGGGGGATGGGTTTTCTTTGGCAGGAACGTCTTGGGATGGGTGGGGATCCGAGCGGGAAGGGCTGTGGAGAAATGGGTGGGTGGAGATGGAGAAGGAACAGTGGGAATAACAGAAGAATAGGAGCAGATGGAGGAGAGGAAGTGCAGAGGATGGAATAGGAGGAGGAGAAGGAGGAGGAGGAGGAGGAGGAGGAGGAGGAGGAGGAGGAGGAGGAGGAGGAGATGGGTTCGTCTGATAGATCGATAGACGCTTTTAAATTTAATGTTGCTTTTAGCAGAAAACACGACTCAATCTGGACACGTTCGTTGATAATAATACTTGATAATGCATTCGCCCATCGTCATATTTGATACCTCGTTAACTTTCACTATCTCTGTCTGTGTGTCTGTGTCTGTCTGTGTGTGTCTGTGTGTTTCTATCTCTCTGTGTCTGTGTCTGTCTGTGTCTGTCTGTCTATCTGTCTGCTTATCTGTCTGCCTGCCTGTCTGTCTGTCTGCTTATCTGTCTGTCTGCTTCTGTCTGTGTCTGTCTGTGTCTGGCTGTCTATTTGTCTACTTGTCTCTTTGTCTGTTTGCGTCTGTCGGTGTCTGTCTGTGTCTATCTGTCTGCTTGTCTGTCTGTCTGCTTCTGTCTGTGTATATCCGTCTGTCTGTGTCTGTGTGTCTGTCTGTGTCTGTCTGTGTGTGTGTGTGTGTGTCTATCTGTCTGCTTGTCTGCTTGTCTGTCTGTCTGTCTGCTTCTGTCTGTGTCTATCCGTCTATTTGTGTCTGTGTGTCTGTCTGTGTCTGTCTGTGTGTCTATCTGTCTGCTTGTCTGTCTGTCTGTCTGTCTGTCTGCTTCTGTCTGTGTTTATCTGTCTGTCTGTGTGTCTGTCTGTGTCTGTGTGTCTGTCTTGTCTGTCTGTCTGTCTATCTGTCTGCATGTCTCTGTCTCTGTGTGTATCTGTTTGTTTGTCTGTCTTTATGTCTGAGGTATATCTACATATATATGAGAGTGCCTATCCGTTGCAGTGCGTGCCTCATATTGCTTCTTCTTCGGACTTCATTCATCAATCATTTCCTTCCATCGTCGGTTCTTCTTCCATAAGCACAGACAGCGTTTGGTCTATTGTTCAGTTTGCTAAGGAAACAAAACATCTGTTTAATTCTTTCCTCTTCCTGCACAGCGGGAACCTGTTGGTCTCAGCAGTGCGCCTGTCACAACATTGTCTTCGAGTCTATTATTAAACAAGCTATATATATAATGCTAGTTCATTAATCCGGGGTTCATTGTGTGCGGGTAATGAACTCAATTGAAACTAGTATAGCATAGTATATTCTAGTATTGCATTTTTTTATAATGATAATAATAATAATAATAATAATATTATTATTATTTTATTATTATTATTATTATTATTATTATTATTATTATTATTACTAGTAGTAGTAGTAGTAGTAGTAGTAGTAGTAGTAGTAGTAGTAGTAGTAGTAGTAGTAGTTGTAGTAGTAGTAGTAGTAGTAGTAGTAGTAGTAGTAGTAGTAGTAGTAGTAGTAGTAGTAGTAGTAGTAGTAGTAGTAGTAGTAGTAGTAGTAGTAGTAGTAGTAGTAGTAGTAGTAGTAGCAATGAATGATACTAATAATATGGCATAATCTTTATCCCTATTTCAAACGACCTGGTCATGCGACGGGCAAAGGTTATGTGAGGACTCTATGGTTGCTTCCTGATGAAGCAGCGTCTGTTTACATGGCCGACCACTTCTACGACACTAGAGACACCTCTTGACGAGCGTCCACTGTGTTACCCCATTTGTTAGACAATATATTACGTCTAGTTTTGAGTATACCTTGGCCCATGATGTTCTCTCGAGCGCCACCTAAGGACGGACATCTGAATTCAATAAAGCGTCCGCTAAATTTATTGGAAGGAAGTTAGAAAGCCAGCAGCGACCATAAAACACATCCACCGACCGCCGGACGGACTGACCGACCGACAGACCAACTCCCGGAAGCAGCGATGTCCGCATTTATACCGGAGAACATATTTCCGAGCGTACTTTATGCGGCGCCTCGATTTATAGGCGCACCATAAACGAGAGTCAGGCGATTGAGCGATCAGTGGTAGAGAAAGACGAAGTCATTACTTACAAAACTCACGCACCTCGTACGAGCAGACAGTCAGAGATATACGCACGGGGACATGTGGGCGTTGCTGTGTCTCTGTCTCTGTCTGTCTGTCTGTCTGTCTCTGTCTCTATCTCTCTGTCTGTTTGTCTGTCTGTCTGTCTGTCTGTCTCTAGATTTCTCTCTCTCTCTCTCTCTCTCTCTCTCTCTCTCTCTCTCTCTCTCTCTCTCTCTCTCTCTCTCTCTCTCTCTCTCTCTCTCTCTCTCTCTCTCTCTCTCTCGCTCTGTCTGGCTCTGTCTCGGTGTGTGTAGGACTGTTACTCAGTCAATAAGTTAGCGTATAAGTCACTTAGTGAGCGGTGGGCGGTTGTCTGTAGGACTTACCGTTTCCAGTGTATGGACTATCAGTGTCGGCGTTTATCTGGCAGACAAATAGGACACATTCAGAGAGAAACGTACAGGGAGACTAACAAAGAGACATGCATGAGACATACAGAGTCATTCAGAGTCAGAGACATCTGTAGAAAGAGACTGGTGAACATTGAGAGATTCATAACATATCCGTCTGTCTGTCTGTCTGCTTGGTTGACCTCTGACTATTAAATCTGTGGGTTTGAATCCATGTACATTGTGTAATTGGCAACTGGGTGTGACATCATAAACCACCCGAAATTGTTCAATTCTCTCTTTATTACAATAGGAACCCTCTGTCGTGATGAAAACGAAAAATACCCTTTATTACATTGCATGTCAGCGCAGTTTGGAATAATTGGATTTGAAGGACGAACCCCCGGTGTTTGGGTCGAACATTTTCTGATTTATCGGAACTGAGTATTCGCCGTCAGGTAGCCTTAGGTTCATGAGTTAGCCTATCCTGGTGGAATCCTCGACATCTGCACCTGATCCTTCAGGGTTCCAGAACGCATATGCATGTGTCGTCCTATTTTCAGGACTAGGGCAAGCGGCAGACAGGTGAAGTTGTTAGGTGGACCCTCACATCTTTCAGGGAACGACTCTATCCTTCAAATATCGCAATCAGGGATCGGTTGGGACCGGAACGCACCGGAACGGCGTTCCGGTTCTTTTTTTGACGACAGGTATTTTTAGACAGGATTCACAAGAACATTTATAGAGATTAACAAGGCGCTTGACGCTGGCGTTCCGGTTCTTTTTTGTTTATGACGGGATCCCTGATCGCAGTCGACCTTTAAGTGGAACTATAAAGAAGCGGGAGAGATTTTATTCGAGTTCGGAGAGACTCTGTATTAATGAGGGAAACTTAATATCGTGGCACCGTCGGGTGACGGTTGAAAATATATACAGGCCTCTAGAACAAAAGTTCTCTCCAGGTGAAGCCTGTAGTCCTTATGAATCGGGTACTTAGCATTTGATCGATGCCAACACCAGATGATTAACTGTAGGGTCTACTTGTGCAGATCGATCTTTAAGCTATTACCCACCGGTATGCCCCGCGGATGGGTTTAGTCCCACCTTTATTGTGGCCCTAACCAAAGATAAAACTTGGAATCTGAACGACTTAGACAATTATCGTGCCATCACTCTCAATCCCGTCCTATCTAGAGTATTCAAAAGCCCACTTCTCGACAGCTTCTGATGAGATCCTGATCGTCGATGCTTTGCAGTTCGGTTTACATGCACGTGATTCTGACTCGGCCTTCTCTTCAGGTTTAAATATAACTTCATTGGCAATACTTGCGGACATTCTCGCAGTATATAATTATGCTCTTGACATTGCTTTCATAGCACTGTTCGTGTCTGAAGCACGGCTGTACATAGAATTCTCTGCCTTCGGGCGTAATAAAGCACTCAGTACTTGTTCAGCAATCTCTTGAGGTAACCCTAAGAGGCATCATGGATATGAAGTATTAGCACCTTAATTTCCTCGGTATATGAGAGAAATCCGAATTTGTATTCAAAAGTCCTTCATGCAAACTATTATTCCAAATGCCTTTTGTATTTTATAAAAACCAATTCTCTGGGAATTTTCTGACCAAGACGTGCCTGGTGGGCCTCATAAAAATTCCGCCACGTGAAAAAATAATATGTTCTACAGGTGTTGAAGTCGCTGACACAAACAGTAGCTTTTTAAGCACTGGATGTTAATTAATGTAGGCCTACAGATAGTGAGTTCATTTGAAATCTTCCCATGGTTTATCATACCGACTGATACAGAATAACTGTTGCTGCTGCAAATGGGTTTTCCTGACCGACAAGACTTGTATCCATCCATAGATATTGATCGTATGATTCAAGCAGGCTTGATACAGAATTCTTGAGTTCTGTTAAATGACTGTTCATATTGACAGCCGGTCTTGGTCTTGCGAGACCAAGACCAAGACTTTGAACCTCAAGACCAAGACCAAGACCAAGACCTTGAACCTCAAGACCAAGACCAAGACCAAGACTTTTAAAAACGAACTCGAGTGCACTCGAGACCAAGACCTTGGTCTCTAGGACAACAACACTGCAATTATCTCATAATTGTCTTGGCTGTCCATTTGCAAGTGATTATCGTTATTATTTTGCAGTAAAATTAGCGTTTTTAAACATTTTTCAGTAATTGCATATCAACGATGTAACATTTGAATACTAAAATAATTGTTAAAATTTTAAGGTAGCATACTAATGGTAGGCCCCTTATTTGTGAAATGTTAGTAGGCCTGAGTCTGTGAACCCACCGGAACTGTGGTTAATTAAGGCCTGTTCCTCATCGCCTCATCATCCCACCGACAGTGTACGTCAGTGTACTCATTTTGTAGCCCAGCTCGTTAGGTGGAGCAGATATCTCTAAAATATTT
>OY744615.1:18110076-18122576 GCA_963556255.1 Allolobophora icterica | reverse complement strand
TGGGACGTGACAGTGCCCGATACCTACGCCACCTCCCACCTTGCCCACACATCCATCGGAGCTGGCGAAGCCGCGGAACATGCAGTTCTGATCAAGAGGGCGAAATACGCAGCGATCACTAACACCCATACCTTTGTGGCGATCGCCTTGGAGACGGGCGGATCTTGGAGCGGTGAAGGCCTACAGTTCGTTGTGGAGCTGGGAAGCCGGATATCGGACTCAACGCACGATCCACTGGAGACATCGTATTTGTTCCAGCGGATTTCAGTGGCCCTGCAACGTGGAAATGCCATCTGCCTTTCCAGGACACTGCCACCTCTGACTGAGTGACGCTAAGATGGCGCTTCAGATAATTAAATATAATAATAATAATAATAATAATAATAATAATAATAATAATAATAATAATAATAATAATAATAATAATAATAATAATAATAATAATAATAATAATAATAATAATAATAATAATAATAATAATAATAATAATAATAATAATAATAATAATAATAATAATAATAAGGTATAAGAGATGGATCGGTTATGCGTTGCTATTAAGTTTGACTTTAATCTCTGCCTCTGGGATTCGAATCCGATGTACGAAGTGAAAATGGCAAGTCCTCTCCGAGTCATGTTACCCGTTGAGAAGCAGCTGCTCTGGTTGCTTAGGTTGTTGTTGTTGTTATTGTTGTTGAGTTGAAATATCCTCCCAATCCAGATTGGCGATAATGATGACGACGACGACGACGAGGAAGAAAGACTATAGTTGTGGAAAAAGCGCATAATGAATAAGTTATAACCTTGTCTTAAAAGCTGATACTCTCTTCATCATAAGCGGCTTATATACATGTTGACCTATGAACTTTTGTTGCTTGTTTATGGTAAATGATGCACAGTAATTTTGAGTTGAGTTATACCTCGTCAATAATTACAAGCGAAGCTTAACCAGTGTTTTTATTAATAAATTATGCTAATGACGAATATGATGGTGCCAATGATTATGTTGTTGTACCTGGGCATATTTTTTATAGCGCCAATTGATTGATGATGCATGTGATTCAAGACACAATGTGACGCCTTTTAAGAACGTCACAAAGGAGCTGCACCATGACTATTTAACTACATGATCTAAACAAGAACGCTTTAATGAAGTTAGAAGATGTTTAATATGTTCGCTGAACAGAGTCAACCATGGGCGTCCCCATGAATTTTTTGGGAAGGACAAGATTTTGTTTAGGGGCAAAATTTTTGTAGGGGGAGCAAATGACGTTTTTGTATAGCCATTCATGAACATAGCACATGTGACAACTTCAGAAATAAATAAAGTCAAGGATTTTACCCAAAAACTCCGCCTCAGGTTCCATTATGGAACCTGTGCCGGTCCCAAGCCCGGATAAAGTAGGAGGGTTCCGCGGAGGGTTTGCAGCCCTCCCGGGTAAAACACCTTATTGCAACAGAAACGACACAGGAAATTTGAACGGCGGCGGAATGACGTGGGAGGAGGCTGAGAATGCTGCAGAGGACAGGGTGGTGTGGACTAGCTGTGTCGCCCGATGCGCTGTCAGTGCGTGGAAGGACTAAGGCCTAAGGTCTTAACCCAAATAATTAAGCGTGTTTTCGCATTGAAAATCGTGTTGGGACTGATGTAATAATCATAATAATCAAAAGATTTTATTTTTGTAAATAATCTGCAAAATCCAAGGGGCAAATGCTCCCTTGCCCCTCCGGACGCCCACGGAGTCAACAGTGCGTTCAATGCAACGAAACTCTGTTTTGACCTTCAGATTTCGACTAAAAATTGTTTTTTTACTGGACTCATTTCCTTCACATGGACTGGTTGCGTGTGTTCTCCGATTCCCTTGCTGGTTTTCGACTGCACTTACTCTGGAATCATTTGTATTGCACATAGATTTTGCTTAGTAGCGAACATCGACCGATGCCTCGAGCAGTTTCAACAGTAGCGTTACAGAAGCTCTTCTATTAGTTTTTCTTTTATTCGCTGCAAGAATTTATATAGCGCTCCTTCGAGGTATCTACTCAGGAGCGCCTCTGACTCAGCGCCGGCTGAAAAGGATTCTTTTAAGATTGCAGTAAAACGTATCGGAAAAACCTTAGGCAACAAGCGCAAAGCCAGAGGGAGCCCATTCCAGACCGAAGGGCCAACAACAGAAAAAGCATGATGCTGCCTTATTGTTATTAAAACTGTTACAGGAGGCATGTCTAAGACAATAGAAGGCACGATTAGGTCGAATTTAATGCTGCTGCTGTTCACGAGGATGGTGAAGAAGAGGAGGAATAAAAAGGAGGTCGCCCAAGATGATGCTGACGATGACGATGATGATCATGAGGAAGAGGAGGATGGTAATGATGAGGATGGTCATGATGATGTTATTGATATCATCGATCCAACCGTCAATGCTGTTTTATTACGCCTCTGAGATGCTCGGGAATATTGCACTGGTGCGTCCGCTTTGCACCTCTGACCATCCACAACAGTCTCTAATACAGGCACTCATCTCATCTGCCGGCATCATGTTCAACTCAGCAGCAGCAGCCGCAGCATTGTATACACAATGCAGGAGAAGAGAAGCGTCCACATCAATGACCTCCTCTTGTCCATATCTCTTCCACCGTTTGCCTATCATCCGGATATCTCGCCTTCTCCTCCGAGTCCCATTTTCCTCCTCGCCATCCTCTTCTTCCTCTTTACTTCTCCCCTTCCTCCTATTTCTACGCCTCCTCCTCGTCCTCGTCCTCCTCTTCCTCCTCTTCCTTTTCCTTTCTCTCGTCTCCTTACCTAAGCCATGGACTCCTATATATGGGGCTAACAAATTGGAGTTCATGCCTAAACCCATGGTCGACCGCTGACCTATTAACCCTGTTGATGAGGAATAATTCTGGTCACTCCCCGTCGCTCCTTTATCTGTCTATTTATCACACTGTCTCTCTCTCTTTATGTCTGTCTGTCTCTCTTCTGCTCCTTCTTTACCTCTTGTCTGTCTTTCTTCATCCTATCATCCGTCCTGTCCTCGATGTATCTTATCTTTATTCGCACAAAAATATCTATTTGTTCAAACCACTTGTTTCTGACAGTCTCTTATTTCCTCTGAAGGTGTGTGTCACTGTCTCTTTCTGAATCAGTCCATGTGTCTGCCTCTTTGTTTCTCTGCATGTTTGTCTGCCTCTCTGTCTGTTAGTCTGTGTCTGCCTCTGTTTCTGCCTGCATCTGTCTGTCTGTCTGTCTGTCTGCCTGTTTGTCTGTCTGTCTGTCTGTCTGTCTGTCTGTCTGTCTGTCTGTCTGTCTGTCTGCTGTCCCTCTGGCTTTATCGTGGGTGCTTCTGTCTGGCTGTCTGCCTGGTATTCTTTCTATGTTTGTAAGGTTATTTCTTCTCTCTTTTTCTCGTGACATCCGTTCAATTTGCCGGACACAATTGTTCAGTGATGGGGTATATATACACACATATATATACATATATATTTATATATATATATATAATTATATATATAGGGTGACACGAAAGTTCGTTCACCGTTTTCAAAATGCGTTGTCTCAGTAACGGCTGCATATTTCTTTATAATATTTTTTTTTTACATACATAAATCAAACGAAAGATACTGGTAAGAATTTGATTATGATCCGGTCCGTGGTTGCCATTATTTATAAGAAAATGTAAAGACCACCAGTTTTTGCATAAAACACATTGAACGGCTGACAGCCGTTCACAAACAAAGACGGATTTCGTTTGCCCGGGAACATCGACACTGGACTGTGGAGGACTGGTCAAATGTTATGTTTACTGATGAGTCGCCATTCAAGGTGTTTTTTGCACCAAATGCCAAAAACGATACAGTTTGGGGTTCACAGGAAGAGAACGTTCCGCCTGCTCCACAGATGAAGTTTTCTCCGTCGGTGATGGTTTGGGGTGGGATGACTGCCAGGGGTCTCACTAAACTTCACTTCGTGCTAAATGGTACCAGACTGAACTCGCAGTGCTACATCACCAACATTCTCGAACAGATTGTGAAGCCAGCGTTCGAGAGAGAAAATGACAACGGCAGTGTCATGCAACGAAAGTTATTTCTTGACAATGATCTAGGAGTATTTCAGCAGGATGGTGCACGCTGTCATACATCAGCTGTGACGACAAAGTGGCTAGACGACAACCTCCCGTCACACATAAAGCCGAAGGATTGACCACCCAACTCTCCGGACCTATCTCCTATTGAGAACTTGTGGAGTATTTTATCTCTCAGCGTTTATAAAGATCCTGAGCCAAAAAACGTTGATCAGCTCAAACGTCGCCTCCAACGAGCGTGGAGATCGATAGCAGTTAGGACACTTTAGACGCTGATCCAGTCTATGCCGGATAGAGTCAGTGCTGTCATTAAGCAGAAAGGAGATACTGTACGCTAATAGCCTACGTCTGTATGTCCTAGGTAACAACAGTGTCTTATTGTGTACGAGGCTACACATTTCCTTTACTGTGTTAATTTGATGAACGCAGTTTTTTCCGCAAAAACTGGTGGTCTTTACATTTTCTTATAAATAATGGCAACCACGGACCGGATCATAATCAAATTCTTACCAGTATCTTTCGTTTGATTTATGTATGTAAAAAAAAATATTATAAAGAAATATGCAGCCGTTACTGAGACAACGCATTTTGAAAACGGTGAACGAACTTTCGTGTCACCCTATATATAAGAAAGTGAACTAACCCACACGCTGAAGTTTATATATATAGTGCTCGATGAGAAGAGAGACTACATCTTAGCCAGTTGTGTCTCGGTTGATCCAGAACCAGGAAGGCCCGTGCTTAGCACCGACTCTAAACGCAATAAGCAACTCGGTCGGCACGGAGACATTCGTCAAGGAATCCCAATTTCCATATAGCGTCCTGTTTGAACCTTTCGGTCGTTGTTTTGTTAGACTCCTAATCCAGGCTTTAGGTTGTAAGCTCGCTCTGTGACTTTTAGAATTGTATGTTCATTGCAGGTACCAGTACGAAATTTGACATTAGACGCGTACATTCGATCGCTAGCAATTTATTTTAACGCTGATGGTTCGATTTCAAACTTGAATACTTTAGAATTTTATTTTGAATACTTTGAATAATTTGAATACTTTAGAATTTTAAGCTTATATAAACTGTATGCAAACATTTAATGACTAATAACCTCCGATGTTTGCATAAAGTTTACATTAACCACCGAAGTTTGACTCTAAGCTAGATACATTAATTATTTTATCCTCTGCTAAACTGTAACGAGGAGTTATTGAATTTAAAATGGTACAATGGTAGGCCGAATCGTATGCCTACTCTTGGATAATAATCGTACTAGTGAGTAGTAGAGTCGCAGATAGTAGGCCTAATCGTACTCGTGAATAGTAATCATACTCTTGGATAGCCTACTTGTAAACTCCACATTTCTACAGCGCCCAAAAGCTGGGCCTCGACTGTTCTCAGTCGCTCATTTTCTGTGTATCGCCAAGAGATGCAGTATGGAAACAGAAGTTTCCGATATAACTTGCTGCAGTCGCGTTTGTGTGTTTTACAACATTTTGCGACTAAGGCAACACTGGAAGTCATCCCACTAATGAAACTAGAATCAAAATCTTGACAGGATCATTGATAACAGACAGAATTTATCCACTTTCGGCCTCATTTCTGAAATTGCATCATTATTCACTTTCTCGTAACAATAATGAACTTCATGCTGATCATTCTGATAAGCAAATTATGGGAAATATTGCAAACATAGGCCCTATATTATTTAGAGTTTGTTATTTTAAGTTATTTGAACAATAATCAAGTAGGTCTGTATTCTTGCATGATTTAGGCTTAATTTAGTATTCGAATGAATGTAATGTATGCTTACTTAAAATCAAACGGTTCATAACGTAACAAAATTAAATCGGTATACTGTTTCATTCAAAATTATGTTCTTTAGCTTTCTAATAACTTCTCTGCAGAACATTTAAGCCTTTGTTGTGAGTACACGATTATGTAACGCCTCTAATAAAAAATAATAAAAATAAATAAAAGGTGCTCCAACATGACAATACAAGACTACAACAGCTGCTGGCGAAATAGAGCCAAATGAAGAGGAGGAAGCTCACTTGGTAATAAGGGCGAAACTTCTGTGTTGCATTGCGGAAGTCGAGATCGAAATCTCTATTCAATTCAAAGAAGGTTTCAAATATTATCCGAGATTTAGACCTACTCCAGTCACTTGAAACACATGTGGGACGTAATCGACAAACGTCTTAGTCGCTGAACAATGGCAGATTTAGGCCTAGTTGCAGGATACCATCGCCCCAAACCAAACATAACCGGTGCTATAGTAATAATAAAAGCTACCAATGAAACTTAGATACACGTAAATAATTAGGTCATAAATAAATGATATATGGTAAGAGGCAGTGCGACAAGTTTTCATAACTGGAAACATATGTTTTTTGACCCTTTGTAAATCCGAAGCTCATGAACTTATTGACTTAAACTGTAATAGGAGTGGTTGAATCAATCAAGAATTCAATGTAAATTACAGAAACGATGGGTCTACCGGTTAAGCCCCAACGTGCGATGGTTTTGTTCGATGTCTAGGCTATATATTGATGTAGAAATATGCATTTCCTAAACTTTTACCTTCGGAGCCTTTGGTAGGTTAAAAATTGTCTTGTGGGCCACTAAAGTACATGTAACAGAGCATATTAAGTGCTCCTACCTAAGTTTTAACCTATTTTAAAATTTCTTGCATTGTATAAAAACAAAGATCTTGCGTTCAATAAGAAATTATTACAATTTCTTGCAGAACAAAACTCAAATTTACTCTGAAACCAGTGAAAAAGGATTTGACCAGGAAGTTATATTTCTATCAAATAAATTTTGCCATGTCATCACAAATAAGAATCAATGGGCCAATAGAATTTTAATTCTGAAAACACGCCGACTTAAGGGCGAAAATACAAAAATTGTTATTAAAAAGAAATTAATACGTTGTCTAATTTGCAATAAAGGAGTTAGAAATTTATAGGGCTACATAAAAGCACCGTAAAATAATTCTGCAGGTAAAACAGACGTTTCTGTATTGTTTGCATAGGCGGCGATTTGTCAGAATGTCAAGGCACCCTCCAAGTAGCAAGAAGAAATTTTCAATAATGAGTCGCCACCATAAACATTTTTTTAACAAACATGATAGGTATGGTTATCATTATTCCAAATGAAGTCAGCTCATTGATCAACCCGTAATTTGCGTTTTAGTGGGGTCTAATATCAATGAAACATTATCTTAATCAGCTTTGACATAGACATCCGGCAAACCGTTGACATTACCATTCTGCCGCACGACCCTGTAATGGTTCTGTCGATCACATTCAGAACAACTAAAGACGAGGTCTGCCAAAACAAATATTGACGCAAGTAACGTCAACGTCCGCTAAACGTGAACTCTCAGTTTGTGCTGTGACAAAAAGATCCGGGAAACTAAATCAACTGACACTGTCTTATGCCTCCTACAGTACAATGCCCGCTGCTTAATCCAATTCAAAATCATCAAGTAGCTTTCCGGTTTGTCGATCTAATTCCGAAGTTCAGCACCTCTTCTAAACTCGAGCTAAGAATTTACAGACCTTAAGGTAAATGGGTCGAAAGATGTAAGTGCATTGGATTGGATGTATGTATGTATGCTTGTGTGTTTGTATGGATGGATGGATGGATGGATGGATGGATGGATGGATGGATGGATGGATGGATGGATGGATGGATGGATGGATGGATGGATGGATGGATGGATGGATGGATGGATGGATGGATGGATGGATGGATGGATGGATGGATGGATGGATTGATGGATGGATGGATGGATGGATGGATGGATGGATGGATGGATGGATGGATGGATGGATCGATGGATCGATGGATCGATGGATCGATGGATCGATGGATCGATGGATGGATCGATGGATGGATCGATGGATCGATGGATCGATGGATGGATCGATGGATGGATCGATGGATGGATCGATCGATCGATCGATCGATCGATGGATGGATCGATGGATCGATGGATGGATCGATGGATCGATGGATGGATCGATGGATGGATGAATGGATGGATAGATGGGTGGGTGGGTGGGTGGGTGGGTGGGTGGGTGGGTGGATGGATGGATGGATGGATGGATGGATGGATAGATGGGTGGGTGGGTGGGTGGGTGGGTGGGTGGATGGGTGGATGGATGGATGGATGGATGGATGGATGGATGGATGGATGGATGGATGGATGGATGGATGGATGGATGGATGGATGGATCGATCGATCGATCGATCGATCGATGGATCGATGGATCGATGGATGGAAGTGCATTGGATTGGATGTATGCATCTCTTTTTCCTTTGTTTATGTACGATTCTGTGTCTCAATTAACATTCAGATTTGATTTGTTGATGGATGAATTGCTCGAACTTACTTACGCTTCACCTGTTCCCACAATTGCACTGCTATCTGGCGGCTCAATGTATGGCTGACCTACAGGATGTATGGAGTTGGATCAGCCATCGCTGGGGGAGCCTACCTGTGCATTATGTAAGCTGGTTCTTAGTGATCTGAAAATATATCTTAATTGCTATCAATGTAATAGATCCTACCATATGGATTGTAGTGAGGATGCTCACTTATGGTCTATAACCCACAACCAGAATGAACCATGGTATTGTTCATTATGCATGATTGAATTGCTTCCGTTTAATGGCACATATGATTTGGAGGAACTTCGATCCAAACCGCACGATGAAATCTTTACTTCATGTTTTGATAGTGAAAGGGATTATCCCACGCTTGACCTATTTCCTGATGAGGGTGATAATAGATTCCTACTCAATAACGATGATCTTGACCCCGATGGTAACTATTTTATCAATAGAAACTGCACTTCTAAATATATTACTCCAATAGAAGCTGGCCTAACAACCCGTAAACTAAAAAATACTCTTACAGTTATGCATCTTAATTGCCGGAGTCTGCTACCCAAATTAGGAGATATAAAACTACTACTCTTCCAATCACCTGTTGAAATATTAATAGTCACAGAAACCTGGTTAACGGATGGCGTGCGTGATCTGGTGAATATCCCAGGATATTGTTTTCTGAGTAAACCACGACTGGGGAGGGGAGGTGGGGTTGGTATGTTTATAAAAAATGATATAAGTTTCCAACTAATTGACACCCACTTGAATTCAATTCAGCATCTAACATATGAGAGTCTATTTGTGAATATTTCCCTGACTCATGACTCTAATGCTACGGTTGGGGCGGTGTATAGATCTCCGGGTCTATCTATGAGGGACTTTAACGATGAATATGGCCAACTGTTAACTTACTTATCTAGTCATTTCAAACAAGTCTACTTAGCTGGTGACTTCAACATTGACCTACTTAAATTTGATGATCATGTATTGACTAATGAGTTCATTAATTTACTGCTTTCTCACCATTACTTACCACTCATATATCGTCCTACCAGGATCACAGCTGATACTGCAACTCTTATAGACAACATTTTCACGAATAGCTGGCAAAGGACTCTAGACTCATCAATAGTTATAAGTGATATATCTGATCACTTGCCAGTTATAGCCTGGATCAATTCAGAAACTCAGGTCTTAAATAAACCTGTTATCATGTCACGTAAAATTAACGAGGCAAACAGTAACTTATTTCAACAAATGTTAAAACAAACGAACTGGTCCAGAGCATCTGATGCTTGTAAATTAGGTGATCCTAATGCTGCCTATGCCGAGTTCTTTGATCAATTTAAGTTGTCTTATGAAAAGGCATTTCCAATGACTAGGCAGAGTGGAAGGAAGGGCTCTAACTTCAGGCAACCATGGATGACGGCTGGCTTACTCAGATCCTGTAAAAAGAAAACTAAACTGTATCGTAATTACATAAAAAAGCCTTCTAAGGATAATAAAACCAAATTTATAAAATATCGCAATAAATTTAAAACAATAAGAATAAAAGCTGAAAAACTCTACTATGAAAACGAGTTTGCCAAACATAGTCACAACCTAAAAAAGACATGGAGCATAATAAGGTCAATAATCAAATCTGGTATGGAGGAAAGGAGGATTGATGGACTGCTTATTAATGAAGTAATGGTCACTGACCCTGTTTCAATTGCCAACAAATTTAATGACTTTTTTGTGAATGTAGGACAATCATTAGCTGATAAAATTCCTCCAAGCTCTAAGACATTTGGTCACTACTTGGATAGGGGCTCTGGTAATTCATTTGCACTCATTCCCACTACGCCTGAGGAAATTACTCAACTTGGGGCAGTTATGCGTATTACTCATAGTTCAGGGCCGGATGATATTGACCCCTGTATTGTCAACCCATATCTTAATCTGTTGGCCTTACCTCTAGCAGAAATTTTTAATACATCTTTTGCAACTGGAATAGTACCCTCAGCACTAAAAATGGCTAAGATCATACCAATTTTCAAGCAGGGTAATCGTGCTGAAGCCTCTAATTATCGCCCCATATCTATTCTACCATACTTTGCCAAACTCATGGAAAAACTAATGTATACCAGGCTCTATAATTACATTAATCAAAACAACTTTCTTTATCCCTTCCAACACGGCTTCCAATCTGGTCACTCTACTGCCATGTCACTGATTAATCTGCAGGACAAAATTTCAACGGCCATTGATAATAACGAATTCTCACTAGGAATCTTTATCGATTTGGCAAAGGCTTTTGATACGGTGGACCATACTATACTTCTCAATAAATTAGAAAATTATGGGGTAAGAGGTATGCAACTGGCATGGTTCAAGGACTACCTTGATAAAAGACTCCAGTGCGTAAGCTGTAATGGTGCCACCTCAAAATTTAAAACGATAAAATTTGGTGTTCCACAGGGCTCAAACCTAGGGCCTCTGCTCTTTTTAATTTATATTAATGACCTCCCTAAAGCCTCATCAAGATTGAGTCTCATACTATTTGCTGACGATACTAACATCTTCCTTTCTGACAGGTCACTTGAGGAACTATTTAAAGTTGCCAATCATGAACTAATATACATAGCTGATTGGTTCAAGGCTAATCGACTCTCCTTGAATTTACTTAAAACAAACTATGTACTATTTAGATCTTCCAGGAAGTTATTACCTCACTCGAATTATTCACTGAATATTGATAATTCGATCATACTGCAAGTGAAATCGGCGAAATTTTTGGGTGTTTTTATTGACGAACACCTGTCCTGGAATGTCCACATTAACCAAATTGGAGCAAAAGTTGCTAAAAACGTGGGGATCATATCTAAAATTTCTTATTTACTCCCATCTCATGTACTAACCAACCTGTATCACACTTTAATTCATCCATATCTGGAATATTGCAATTTGACTTGGGCCTCAACCTGTCCAACTAGACTGGACAGACTGAGGAAGTTACAAAAGAGGGCGATACGCATAATTACTAAAAGCAAGTTTAATGACCATACTTTCCATCTTTTCAGACTAACGAAAATACTGACAATTGATCAGATAAAACAATTACAGATAGGGGTATTTATGTTTCAATTCACCCATAATTCCCTTCCATCTTGCTTTGCTAGATACTTTACTGTCACTAAGGATATTCACAGTCATAATACTAGGTCTAAGGACACCCTCCGTCCGATAAGCTTTCGTACTAACTATAGGAAGCAGTCTATAAAGTACATGGGTCCTATTATATGGAACAACTTGCCATGGGAAATTCGTAATTTGTCAACTAGTAATTCCTTCAAAAGATCACTAAGAATGCATATAATGAATCACTAATGATAATGCACCGGGCTCTCCTAGCTTTGTTTCTCTTGCTGTTTTCCTCTTGCATTTTTTGTTATTCTCTTGTTATATTTTTGTCAACTCTAGTTAAGTCTGCATACTTTCGTTTATATTACGTTAATGATGTTTGTAATGGTCTTGTGACCACTTATGCTAAGGCTCTTTAATGATGTTGCTAACCTGCCTGGATCGTCATGTATTGACACTGATGCTATTACCTGGGGGTTCCTCCTAAGCGGGACAATAGTCCCTTCTGGAGCTCCCTATTGTATCCCATCTAGTTGCCACACGCATTTGTTCCTTTTTTATAATTTTTCTTGGTTAAATTCAATCATCATTTGTGTTTTGTGTATATTTGCTATTCTCTGTCTTGTTCAATTTATGATGAGATACAATAAAGAATTATGTTAATTATGTTATGGATGGATCGATGGATGGATGGATGAATGGATGGATAGATGGGTGGGTGGGTGGGTGGATGGATGGATGGATGGATGGATAGGTGGGTGGGTGGGTGGGTGGGTGGGTGGGTGGGTGGGTGGGTGGGTGGGTGGGTGGGTGGGTGGGTGGGTGGGTGGGTGGGTGGGTGGGTGTGTGGGTGTGTGGGTGGGTTGGAAGGATGGATGGATGGACAGATCGATGGATGGATCGATGGTT
>OY744615.1:18087576-18105076 GCA_963556255.1 Allolobophora icterica | reverse complement strand
CCATCCTTCCGTCCATCCATCGATCCATCCATCCATCCGTCCATGCGTCCATGCGTCCATCCGTCCATCAATCCGTCCATCCGTCCTTAATTTCGTCCGTACGTCCGGTCTACGCATGCATTCGACATATACTCCATACATGTATTCAGTTCAATATCTCGCTATCTGCATACATGAATGTCGATGTATATACATAAGCGTATGCGAATGTATACGTGTATGTTTGAGTGTGTATATGTTGGTCGATAGTGGCATCAGTTACAAGAGGGACGATGCACAGAGAGTGGAATAGAGAGCGGTGCAGGAAGTACGACTGAACTGGAAACGGCAATCCGCTGTGCACGCAATACCATCTTCTCCACCACCACCCACCCACCCATCCACCACCCACCCTTCCACCACTCACCATCACTAATACGCGGAATATTGAAGAGCTGCTGCTGGAGAATCACGAAGCGCCGCTGCTGCCGAACCCTTTCATGCAATCGTATATGGCACATATAGGTAGATCTGTATATAATTTCGATGAATATATACGGATGAGGTTTTTGTAGCGTGATATTAATACTCTGCTCGATAAAAACATCTCTCGACATAATCATACGCTACAATAGATGAACAACCTATATATAGTTACACTCCATTTACGCTCCCATGCATGCATCCGACAACTAATATTGCCAGCAAAATATGCATATATATATATATATATACATATATATGTGAGTGTATATGAGATGGCTACATGTGTGGACCTAGGTTATAGGTTAACGTTTATGTATTCTCTAACTCATATTTATCCTCATCGTTGAATGTATGTACTAATGTACCCATACGTATACCTACGCAAATGCCTGAGTATGCATGGTAAGGTAAGTAAGTGCATTAGTACATTCATGCATACATAAATACATATATATATACATAGATGCATACATGCAGGCATGCATACATACATACACACATACATTCATATACACATTGTCATGTATACATACATACATACATACACACATGCATATATACATACAGTACATACAGACATGTAGGTAAATAATGGTATGGTATAGTATGGTATCTGGAAATTTATAAAGCGCCTCTCGCAGTGCGAACTATATTCAGAGGCGCTAATACCCGTGCATATGTATATACAATGTTTTTATACATATATAGATACAAACTTGCATGCATGCATGTATACCTACATACAAATAATATATATATATATATATATATATATATATTGTACATATGCAGTCATGTAGGAGTCTCTTCCTATCTTTATTGCATCCAAGACTTGTTCAATTGTGGTCTGGAACAATGCGGAACAGTTAACTTGAAGTGGCACAATATAGATATTCCTCTTTACATTGTCTTAGACTATACCTTGCATCATTTCGCATCGCATTACATAAACACAGAAATCCTCCTGACCTCATTATGTCTAATGATTTCGCTCACACACAGCAGCACAAACTGAACCAAAAATGGCGCTCTTAGAATATCAAGGACCACTTCCCCTCAGCGCTCTCAACTTCACGTCGGTCAAACTCTACTTGAATCCGTTCGATCACAGTTTGCCTTCCATATCATGAGAACCCTGGTGCGAACTGTGCGTTAAACACATGTGTTCATGTTCTCAGTCAGTTGATCACATTGAACCCGCGTGCAAACTACATCTAGATTGATCGTGTGTTTTAAAGTACGTATTGTTTTTCGGATGTATTATGCCACAGCAACGGTGAGGACTGCTCAGAATAATTTCTGCCGACGTCAACAACCTTGGTTGCCATAAGATGTCGTTAAACTCTGGTTTCAATCGAATTTCTAGTGGTTAGCATGATGGACTGTCATTTGAGAGGACAGGGGTTCAAATTCCCGTCATGGGAGAAATTTGTTACGAGATTTACGAAGTTTTGAAGAGAAAGATGGTGGCCGATAAGCATTCACATGCAATATTTGCTTGTAATCAGAAATGAGAGTGTACACCAGCCAGAACCTTAAATGGCTTTAATAGTGCTGAAATATATATTGGTAAAGTGAACTTGTGCAGTGGTAAGGCTTTAAAATTAAAGCAAATCCCCACCTTAATTGCAACATGGTTCATTGGGAATGGCAAAGGGTGGGGGAGTGAGATCACAAACGAATGCTACGCTACAACAGTGTTGAAGTGCTCAGTCTGCTCATAAGTCTCATTAATTGGAATGCTCACAAAGAAAACATTCCAGCCACCGCCTTATTTAAATACAGCAAACGCTTAATTGGCCAATAAAACCGAGAATCCGAGTTCTATCTGGACCAGGATTTATTTCAAAATATCATCAGCCAGAAAAACAACAGTTACTGAAGCAAACATGAAGAGTTATTAAAAACAACCCACGACATGATATTGAAGAGGCTCTACGTGAATTTTCATCAAAAACAGTGAGGAAATTAATGTCAATGGTCAATGGTATCACATAGCAACAGAATATAGACTGAAATGAAAATGGAAGCAGAAGAACCAGGTCAAATAAATGAATCTGAAGCAGCTTAGAAGAATCCAGTAGTAGGCTTGTCTCCACCAGATTTGGAAAAGAAAAACGAATGATCGGTCAGAGAAGTGAAACACCAGCAAGGGAATAAAAATTTTAAGATCATAATCGGTAGTCAGTCTTAAGAATGGTTCAAAAGAAATCTAACTTATTTCAGTCAGAATAAAAAATTCATGTTAAAAGCCACAAGGAGTTTACAATCAACACATACGTTATACTCTGGCTCCCTGCCGTGGTGTGTCATCTTTAAAGGGAACCGGTACAGTAAAATACGGCTGTCCAATACTGGCCGAATAAGTCCTTGGTTTGTTCAACGTCCGGGAAATTTGCGATAAAACATTTATGAATGTATGTACCTAGACATTATAGCGCCTCATAAGTACGTCGTAAAGAGCTGCCTGCGTCAGTGTAAATGATACTAAAGTCATTCAGAACAAGAAGTCATTCAATAAGCGAACAGTGCTCAGATAGCAGGTTCCCTCAGACACGCAAAACCGAACTGGCGGATTCCCATTCCGAGAGGGCATAGCTAAATGGTAAATCATAAGACCTTGAAGACGCGGTTCGATACCCGTAAGCTCCAAATAGGTTGAGTCAGCCTTCCACTCCCTAGGGGGCAGTTGTAAAATGAGCGGGCTCCTAACAGGCTGCCAAGACGTGTATTCTAGAAGATTTTGAGTAATTGTACTGTCATATGTTTCAATGTGACTTACTGCGGTTTGTCAGTGATCTTGTCAATAAACACGAAGATATCATTATTATCATTGTTATGATACACACTATGTTCGGAATTTTGGACTACGCAGCGCCCAAGAAGATGATCTTTATGGAGTTAGCATCAGTCAATTACTTTCAACAATGTTAAGGAGTGATACGTTAACGAAAAAATAATATTTGCAAGGAAAAATAACAGCAAGTGTTATACGTGAATTCTGTATTTACCTAATTTTCAATATATCTGGATTTATCTTCGGTTTCGGAATATTTCTGTTTTAGACAATATCGACTGCGTTGTCGGTTTAGGTTTTTAAATCTTGCGGTATCGGTTCAGTATCGCTTAAGCCGAGCCACTACTTTCGCAGACCATTGCAGTTCAGTATTAATTGAGGAGTGTGCTCGTATTTTTCCATAGGGCTTAGGTGCTTCTTGTGTCATCGTTATCAACGACGTGGACTGTACAGGCCCGTGTTAAGGGGCCCTGGGGCCCTGGAGCACTCTGTCATGTTGGGGCCCCTCCGTCCCTTAAGTCCCTTCTCGTCCCTTCCATTTCTCCTCCCTACCTCTCCTCCCCTCCCCTTTCCTTTCTCCTCCCATCCCCTTCCCTAATTTAGTAGTATTAAAATCTGGTCAGACTCCAAACAACAACAAAGTCATCGATAATATTAAGTGCATTAATTTTACTCACGCATATTCGCATTACTTTACAGAGCAACAGCTCAGTACAAAAGTCAGTAAATGGATTGTCAAATTATTTTACACTAGTCAGTAGTCACGTTGGTTTTTTCATCATCAGACTGTTAACAAACGTGCAAACGGGTTATGGATAGAGGCAGCAGGCATATACAGCGACTCTGTCATTGCTTCACTGTCATTACAAACTGTAGGCTTAATATAAATTCAACTCACGTAAGACTCTCAACTAAACTACTTCAAACTGTAGGCTCAAATTGTGTGAACAAAATTGAATGAATCAGATAAATAGTAAAGCACCTCATCGTCATGTACGGCTTGTACGCTCTTCTTAGAACTCAAATCAATTTGTGCATCATCGTCAAGTTCGTCAACGATTGATCTGCCGACTATTTCCGGCTCACTACCATCACTAGTATAGCCTTTCCACTCACAGTCACAGGCATAGGCCTACTATCAGACACAGTAGGGCCTACTACTACTCTGAAAGAACGTCGTCAGTTTTTGGGTGTTAGTTAACACTTCGAGATTTCGCTTCACTTGTTCGCGCTTTGCAGCACATTTAAACAACCCACTAGCATACTTGCGAGTACTCGACATTATCGAATGATTATTCAATACTTTAAGTTTAACTTATAATGACTTAAACTACAGAAAAGTTACCGTAGTTATTTAGTTACACACAAGTCGGCACAACATGTCAACAGGATGATGAATTGATGACGTAACAACAAAAATAATTAAATATCTAGAGTCTTGACATCACTGTTACTCTAGGCTGAGTAAGTAATGCGACTTGCCGGAGCATTTTAATCAAAATTAATTCCATTTTTTCACCAAAAAGTGAATTCAATTTACATTTTGAGACGCAGAAAAAAGACTCATATTTGGGGCCCCTTGGTCGTCGGAGGCCCTGGAGCACGTGCTCCGTGTGCTCCAATGCTTAACCCGGGCAGGGGCGTCTACACCATATAAACCTTGGAGCAAATGCTCCATTCAAGAAATAGGGGGGAGATTTGTCAGTGTGTGTGCAACCATTTTAGGGGGGAAGGAACGGGGAGGGGGAAGAAGGGGGAAAAAGGACGTTGCTCCAATGACTTAGGGGGGATAGACGCCCCTGAACCCGGGCCTGCGTGGACAGGTAAAGGACATGACTGGCTTATCCTAATCTAATCCAATGTGATCCGACATGATCTAATCTAAGGATTTTTATAGCGCCACAAGCCATGAATTGATCGTTAAAAATCTTAATCCAGTTGAAATCTGACAGCCTTGGGGCAGGGAGATGGTTGAATCGTAACACGCTGGCACGAAGATCAGAAGGACGCGGGTTTAAGGTTACTCAGCCTTCCAGTCCATAGGGGGGACTGTTAAACGATTTTTATTATTATTATTATTGTTATTATTATTTTTATGCCCCAAGGTACATATGATCCCTCGGGGGCTTAGATATTAATTTGTTGGTATGTTATTCCTAGGAAATTATTATTATTATTATTATTATTATTATTATTATTATTATTATTTATTATTATTATTATTATTATTTATTATTATTATTTTTATTATTATTATCATTATTATTATTATTATTATTATTATTATTATTATTATTATTATTATTATTATTATTATTATTATTATTATTGTTATTATTATTAGTATTAATTGCCAGCAGTTAGGCCATGGTGTAGTACCATTAAAAACAGACAGCGGTGGCGAAGGTTCCCATCCGATAAATTCACTGAAAAAGGAGTTGGATCGGAGACATGTATACGGCCGTTATGCAAAAACGTATACTTTCACATTGCTAAGATGTGCAGACAGGTTAAAATAGATGAGTTTAGGGCTTCAGGAATGACATTAATCGTAATCGTAATCTCCAAACTTCTAAAGCACCACTTGAAAGCCAACCGAAGGGCACCGGTCAATTTACGAGCGTTGCGTCAAATCAGAGGGGGCTTTCAAGAGAGTAGTCCAAAGGAGGTCCGATTCCGGTTTCAAGGGGGCCAGATCAAGAGAAGAGGCAGAGCAGCTGTTAAGGCGGGTGTCGTTTAGGGCGAGAAGAATTGAAAGGCGGAGGATCAGATGAGTCAGGGTAGGAGTACTTGAAAAAGTGAGACTTCAGTTTTGAGTGGAAAGCCCAGGGGGGGGGTGATAGATAGAGGAGCCTGAGGAGGAGGATGGAAGAAAGGTTGCAATGATGATGGAGGAACTGAGAATCTGCGGGAATTCAGAGGGGAGATCGTTCCAGAGGCTTATTTATATGTTGCACATGGCTCGGTTGGAGAACTTGGGATGAGTTATGCAAACTGCGCCTTCTCGGTGGTTGGCCCGACCATATGAAATGGCCTCCCTTCTGAGCTGCGCTTACTTCCTAGGTCTTTATCGGTGTACAGACATTATCCCCCTCCCCCCGGACATAATCCCCCCTGGACAAAATCCCCCGGACAAAATCCCCCGATTTTCGGTAGGACATAATCCCCCGGACAAAATCCCCCCTCTGTGCAATTAGCCTATTTCTACATTTAATTGATAAACCTAAATTGCCCTGTTTTTTTCATAGTGTCAGGTTGTTAATGTCGTAAAGATATAGACTAAAGACAGGGTTAGTGTCATACAGGTGTGAAATTAAGACTTCCTAGTTTCATTTAGTTCTATAAAGTTAAGATTTGTTAATGTCGCCTAGTTCTTAACTTAAAGCTTGTTAGTGCCAGGATTCGCGAGGTCAGCTGCCCAAAGAGATGGTCAGGCGCAGCGCCAAGCAGCTACAGGCCCGTCTGCTACAGCTATGCCAAGATAGGCGAGATGGAAGGAAATCCATGAAAGAAACGCTGCACGGACTTGGACATAACATTCGCCTTTAGATTTTTTACAACTTTAGAGAGAAACTTGGGACCACTAGAGTCTAATAAACTCTTCTATTAATTTGTATTATTAGGCTAATTGTTAGAATTAAACAAATGGTAAATATATTTTTCTTATTAAACAAATTGAAAAATTATTCTGGCTGAGGTTGAGTTGATTATATCATAGCCTGATGGGATTGTGTCTACCCAGGGGGATTCTGTCCGGGGGATTATGTCCGGGGGGATTATGTCTAGGGGTTATGTCCTACAATCGTCTTTCTCGACACCTTCTATGACAGCCTGAAAACTGTTCTTGTTGGCCTTGCTGGAGTCGGGAGCGCCTCTGAGTAGTTCTCTTGAACAGGCGCTAAATAAATATATGAATGAATGACTGAGTAGTGACAGGGGATCAAGATAGACTGAAATAGGAGGAGATGATAGAATTACAGAAATGAACAGTGAAGTTAAAGGCCTAGAACCGACCACTAAGAACGCCCGAGAGTCTATAACACTGTTCTCAATAAGCAGAATAAGAGTCGAGTGGAACTTCTGTCTTTATGAGGGCTGAGCATTGAGCAGCGACATTCTGACTCAGCACAATACCTTGTGAACAATAACACAAGTTTAAAACTGAATCCTCTGCTCAGTGTGCTCAGTCTGCTCATGGATCTGAGCGCCTCTGATGAGTCTCTCTTGAGGTGGCTTTATATAAATTTGCAATCACTAGGCCCTATTACCATTACAACCTGCGACATGAGCTTCTCAACCTCTCTTTGCCTCTTTTCCGCAATTGCTTGACGACCATTTTATTCGACCATGGTTTCTTGTGTTTAAGGTCGGAAGCGCCTCCGGTGAGTCTATCTTGAAGTGGCGCTATATCAATTTGCCGGTGTAATATTTCTACATTCATGAAGTTTCATTGGGAATTCTATACAGTTCACGCGTTTTTTAACGACGCTCGGTTAATGAAACCGTGTGATATGTAATTCAACCCATGCGTGAAATTGAACTGACATGATGGAAGTCCAAACATAATCAAAAACTGACAGTCAAATATTAGCCCATCTCCAAACTGCGTGCACGTTTAATACGATCAACAGGCTATACGGACCCAACTGAACAGACGTAGGCCAGTAAAATCTGTGGACTGGATTGGATTGTGCCCAAGAGACGGAAGTCAGTCTCAAGAATGGTTCAGAAGAAATATATTACTAGCCATACAAGACTGAGCATCACCGAACACAGAAGCACGTAGTTGGGGAGCGGAGGTAGACGAGGAACTGCCAAATGAAAGGAGTAGTCTGGTGTCATCATCTTATAAATGGTAGTCCAGAGAGCTATCAGCCAGTAGTGAACAAAGTGATATCGTGTATACTGTAAACATGATTGGGACCGGAACAGTGTTCTGCGGAACTCCGCGGTTCATGGAAGTCGGCACCGAAGTGAGTTGATTGATAGGAACAGATTGAGCTCCGTGCATGCGATATAAGATACAAGCCAACTGAGAGATGGCAGGACCAGAAACATTGAACCTATTAAGTGAAGAGTATACATTGATTATAAGAATCGAAGAGGCAGATATGTACAGCAGGATGAAAGCCCAGGAGTTGACTGCATGATGTGTATGTAGGCCCTATGTATACATTCGTTTATGAAGGTTATTCTCATTGACAGAACGCAGTGAGGATAATGAACGAGTAGTCAGTTCAATTAACACCGGGGGTGCTCGATAGTGTAGTGGTTAGCACACTGGACTGTCAGGCGAGAGGTCGGGGGTTCAAATCCCCGCCAGGGCAGAAATTTGGTTCGAGATTTCTGCTCCACCTGCATCCTCTAGCCAACACAGCTGTAATGAGTACACTGACCATACACTCTCGGTGGCAAGATGAGACGGTGAGGGAGAGGATTGGCCACCCGCTCTCATATAATGCCGAGGCTAAGAAAATAAAGTCCCTAACACTTCGAACCGATGGCTGCCTCAGAGCTAGCTAAAGGGACTGCCCTTCTTCTCTTCTTAGGGTAGATAGGTAAATGATTGGATTAGCTTTGACTATACTTTGACTAGAGTACACTACACTAGATCATACTAGACAAGATTAGACTGGATAAGACTGGATTAAATCAGACGATATGTGAGGGTCAAGAAAACCCACATTGACCTTCTAAAAAATTCTGGAAATGAAATAGAGTTTGGGGGATGGTCGTGTTTCGAGGGGAATGGTTGCGTTTCGACGTGTCAACACCGACCAGGCTGTGCGGGTTAACCTGGCCTGGGTCGGGAGCGCCTCTGAGTAGACACCTTGAGGGATACGCTATATAAATTTCCATTGATTGATTGATTGAAAAATCTTCAGAAAATGACTCGAGAAAGCGTACAGTAAGGTATACGTGCAAAATGGCATTCAGGGAACATCCCTCAACAGGATAGAAGTTTCCAGCTGATGCGATAACTGCGCCCAAGAGATCAAAGCATTCTTTGAAAGAGCAGTAGGCATGACGTCCAACGGGTGACTGATAGCCTACTGCCACCTCTGCACAATACCATCGGAACATCAGACGATAGCTTTCGCTGTCAGACACTTAACACACATCTAGCGTCCATCAAAGGCTTCGGATCATCAGATCTGTTTTCTGTCCCTTCTACATGTCATACAAAACATCTTTACGACAATTTATAACTGCATTTTCTGCCCTATTTTACGCATAATCAGTCTACCACGAATACAAAAACGTATCCACAAATGTGTGCACGTGCATTTATCTACGTATGCAAGCGTGTATGTTTTGTTTATACGTGTATGTATGTATGTACGTATCTATGTGAAGTCGGTAAAAACAACTAGTTTATTGGTGTGCATTAACCATATTATCCGATATCGTGTCTCTATTTACGTATTCATGAGAATCTATTGGCATACTGATAGTAAGCTCCATAAAACAGTCCGCGCGCTTACCTCGAGTGAAGAAAAACTAATCCACGTCGTTGTCGTGCGCTTCCTACTTCCGTCCCAGACCGCGCCTTTATTTCCTAGGCCAGGACTTCCGACCGACGCTCACAGATATAGGCCTCTCTTCCCCACCGTCGCCAGGAGGCCCGTGTGCAAAACGTCGACCATAGGTGCTGCTCGAGCCGGCTGCGTATGGGCGCCTGCGCGCGAGAGAGCGACTGCCGTCGGCGCTGAATGCGCCCGCTCACCGAAGAGTTGGCGCCGGCCCCTATTCCCTTCAACTCTACATTTACGTCCGTTTCACAGCATACACAGCGAGTCAAAAAAACAGCGTTCACCTCGAACGATTGCAGCTCGCCGAATTCCGGCTTTCAGTGCGAACCATTTGCTGAGCGTTTACAATCGCCTGCTGGTCTACGGAAGACAAGTCCGCGCCGAACAATTAATTCTAGTTGCTGTTTACGGTATTTGCGTAGACATAACGAACGCCTGACTGTTTGTTGTCAGTTGGATGCTTAGTTTTGGAAAACACGATGAGCTGTAAAAGCTGAGGTCATAAGACACGGAATCTATCTCAAGGACAAACAGAAAAATCAATCAAATCAAATCATTTTATTTCTGAAACCAATCAAAAGCACAAACGAAACAAAATGAATCAACATGTATTGGCTACATGAGGGGACTCAAAAGGGATCAAAGATCCCGCCACACAGGGACACCTAAGTAATTTGAACATGATGTAAAGAAGGCAGCCAACTGATTCTAAATCAGAAGTAAATCCTAAGCACATGGCTTAAAGGAAAAAATGGAAAACAAAAAAGGAAATAATTAGAAAAAAGTGGTTCATCAACCAACAATATATAATCACAATCATAATAACGGCAAGACATTAATTGAATAAAGTGGGCTACAACTGAACTCAATCAAAAGATGCACAGTAGCTGACTTACAGAAAAATATCGTATCTTACTTAGTAGGTTTTTCTACAGACCAACAACAACATTGTACTTCAGGTTTTGTCATAGCTCTTCCTCCAGGGTACAGGATGCACGCGTCTGTATAAACTGTTTCACTTGGCCTCTCCAAGCGTTGCCTGTCTCTGTCCGCCTCTTGTTTGTCTGTCTGTCTTTCTGTCTGCCTGCATATATTGGTGTATTTCTCTATCGGATTCCGCGTGACTATTTCTCTAGTGCAGTCTGTATTTCTTTCCTCGGGCAAAAACTCCTGCGGTATCTTATCGAAGAAATAGTTTTTTGTAAGCAACTTTACTTTTGGACAGCCACGAGAATGAGCTCCTCCGGCTCCAAGTGGAGGAGCCGTGAACACTGTATTGCCATTACCATTGACCTTTTCTCGCGCACTCCACGTGTACGTCTACCTGTCTTCTTGAGGAGAGAAGAGGAGAGGAGAGGAGAGGAGAGGAGAGGAGAGGAGAGGAGAGGAGAGGAGAGGAGAGGAGAGGAGAGGAGAGGAGAGGAGAGGAGAGGAGAGGAGAGGAGAGGACAGGACAGGACAGGACAGGACAGGACAGGACAGGACAGGACAGGACAGGACAGGACAGGACAGGACAGGACAGGACAGGAGAGGACAGGAGAGGACAGGACAGGACAGGACAGGACAGGACAGGACAGGACAGGACAGGACAGGATAGGACAGGACAGGAGAGGACAGGAGAGGAGAGCACAGGAGAGGAGAGGAGAGGAGAGGAGAGGAGAGGAGAGGAGAGGAGAGGAGAGGAGAGGAGAGGACAGGACAGGACAGGACAGGACAGGACAGGACAGGACAGGAGAGGACAGGAGAGGACAGGAGAGGACAGGAGAGGACAGGACAGGAGAGGAGAGGACAGGAGAGGAGACGAGAGGAGAGGAGACGAGACGAGACGAGACGAGACGAGACGAGAGGAGAGGAGAGGAGAGGAGAGGAGAGGAGAGGAGAGAAGAGGAGAGGAGAGGAGAGGAGAGGAGAGGAGAGGAGAGGAGAGGAGAGGAGAGGAGAGGAGAGGAGAGGAGAGGAGAGGAGAGGAGAGGAGAGGAGAGGAGAGGAGAGGAGAGGAGAGGAGAGGAGAGGAGAGGAGAGGAGAGGAGAGGAGAGGAGAGGAGGGAAGGGGAGGGAGCGAAGGGGAGGGAGCGAAGGGGAGGGAGCGAAGGAAGGGGAGGATAGGAAAGGAGAGGAGCTTCAGAAGTTCACAGATTAGATTAGATTAGATCAAGGATATCAGTTAGCTGAAGGTTTCTTTCTCCAGTCTTCAAAGAGCCGAGTTGATGAACGCAGCGGGGATCTGTAAGTCCCGCGTTCCAGTTCTGGCAATCAAATTCATCGTGCTGTCTCGTATATTGGACCGTCCTTCTAAAGCAATAGGACTTTATCCCACTGAAAATATTATTCGAACTACCCCTCCAGAAACAGCTAAAGAAACAGTTACAGTTTATCTTCAGACGTGCCTTACAGAATATGCCAGGTATACCCATATTTCTGCGCCTTGGAGGAATTTTTAAGTGTGCTACTAATATGTTCAGACAACGGAACTCTATGAATTAAGCAACAAAACTTGAAAACCTCATCATTAAAGCAGATGACAGTCTAATATGCTAAAGTTTCAATTTGGAGAGTGGACTGGCGTTCATGTGATAACCATGAAGAATAAAAAAAACTAAAGAGAAAGAAGAAACTAAAGAAAACAAATTACAATGTTGGGGAATTATTTGGTTTAGTTGGTACATATAGGCCTATAACGTGCGAATTCACTCTGCCACTGCCTCCAAAGAGACCCTATACTGCTAATTGCTTCCCTGAGCAGTGGATTAATTAAGTTAATTAACATTAGTTAATTAGTTGAGGTACATCTGTAGTCGATGTACAGATGTACCTCTATCAGAACACAATTTCAGAGGGCTTCCCGTTAGATATTTATTCCTCCAGTGAAGTTGCAGGATTCTCATCTTTCAAACCACGAATTAGCTTCTCCAAGCTAATTGTCTATTTAGGAGAATAAGAAGAATATCCGGAAAAGAACAAGAGCAGAATCAAGAGCAAGAAGAACAGGGAGATCAAGCAGAAGAACAGCCATTTATCGAGAGCCAGCCATGGATATGAAACATTAACAACTTCAATTTCTTAGCTTCAACGAGTGACCAAATTTCATCCTCGTCGACCATAGGCGTAATTTGTGGGGGGTACGAGGGGTACCCGTACCCCCCACTTTTTGGACTGGGGGGTACTGTACCCCCCACTTTTTAAACAATGCCAATCAATATTTTGTTATTGTGCCTTCCCAAAGAACGCAGTCTCCGCCAAAAGTACGAAAGTACTTAGATACACAGGTAAATCGAGAGCCAAAAATTAATGAGAATACTGGTAGGGAATATGTTCAAAATGGTCATCATGTGAAAAACGAAACGTGGAGAAGAAATTGGTACCCCTCACTTTTTAAACCAAGGTATCGGTACCCCCCACTTTTCAGACTAAAGTTACGCCTCTGTCGTCGACTGATTTGCCACTAAATATCCACATACTGCTACACTGGTGAATGGGGACAAGACTTAGTGCAGAATGTAGGTCCCGAATCTTGACATTTCTTTCTATGTGAGCTGGGATTTGAAGCTACAACAGTCCAGCACTCTGACCATTAGACTATGGCAGAGAGTGAAGATCTGTAAGTAGGAATGTAGGAGGAAACAGAAGACTTGTGAGTAGCACTGTAGGAGGTAACAGAAAGACATGTGATCAGGAAGGAATGCAGTAACTGTATCCCAATATTTAACTGGATCCATATCTTTTCAAACTACCATATGACTGTCATTGATTTTTGTTTAACTCCTCTACACTGTGCAGCGCCATTTTCTTTGACTTCGGCTTCTACATAAATCATCTCATTATTATCATTATTGTTATTGTTATTATTACTGTTATTGTTATTGTTTTATTAATTTTCCCACGCAATGGCATCGTACAATATGCTGTCTTACTTGACCCGGTGCATTTTGTTCCTTTCCCAGAAGTATATGGCCGCATGCCGTGGGTTATATTTGCCAAAATCCGATGCACGCAAACTGCAGACAATGAAACTGCCAGAGGGAGAAATGCGTGCAAGGAAAGAATGCGGCGGGAGGAAGAATGGAGCAAAAGCGGGCACCTGTCTCGTCCGATGTGCGCGCGGCCTGTGGGGCTATAGGTAATCGATTTATCCTGCCGCCAATGTGATCGCCTGCAACTAACAATGCCTCGTTGAACGTAAGGTGCTTCGCTCCCCGTCGACCACAAAACCATCGATTAACTCTGCGTCGCAGATAACCTATTTTTAGACCCATCATTAACCGCACTAACATACAGATATAGACATTGTCTTACGCGTCCTTATATATCTTATGAAATATAAATATAGTCCAATGTAAATCATCTCATAATTCAGTATTTTTAGATGCATGAGTTGAGAAAGGAAGAGTAAGTCTTTCAGCGTGGAAATTTTTGACGGCCTACTTTTAGCCATCGACACTTCCTGAGCCTCTAACTTAAACTAGAATATAGCTATAATACCTTGTGGCTAAGAAACCAACTACTGATGCTACCAACTGTATTGTCATGCTTACTACAACTACAACCAGTGCTTTTTTGTATAAGAAAGGTTCCGGAACTGAACAATTAGGGAAAGGCTAAATCGAGGCGAAGCCCGAGAAAAACGGGAGTTGGGTTTGGGGGTTGGGGAGGGATCTCGATGAGACCCTCCTCAAGAAAACTTTTGACGTCACATCAAATTAAATATTTTAATTACTGTTTTCTTGAAATAACTAAATATTGTTAATGGCTGAACAAAGGTGCCGGAACGCCGTTTAGGAGCGTTCCGGCAGAAAACAGCACTGACTATAACTGCAAACATAGGCGTAGCTACATTGAGGCTCTTGGTTTTTTAGATTTAACATTTTTCCTTGGGTTATAGCCCTGCATCCTCGAGTACACCCCATGAGAGGTGGATGTTGCCTCCTCTTGAACGGAAGAAATCTCCCAAAAAAGGTCATGAAATGTTTTGGTGGGGAAAATCCCAAAAAGTTCATCAAATTTTTTTTGAAGAAATTCCCAAAAAAGGACATCAAATTTTTTGACAAGCAGTGGTTGCTTCCTCTTGAATCGAAGTCTGGCTACGCTCCTGACTGCAAAGCTGTATATATATAGCGGGATCCAAACGGTTCCTTTTGAATTCTCCATTTGAGATATATTGATGTAAACCTGTATGCATATTTATGATGAATAAAGTGACTACAGTCTAATCTAATCTAATGACTTCTAAAGCATCTCTATCGTTATTCATGAACCATTACTCGATGTTTGCTTCAAGTGAAACCCCTTACCAAATATCGTAATCCATTGGTAGAGCCATTGGTCAAACTCCCATCGACCAGAGAAGCCAGAAATCTACAAACGGTGGCTAAGCAACACCGCCGGCCCTATACCCCAAATGGCGCCCCAGGCAAAGCATATATTTGGCGCCCTCTGACCCCCCATTCCACGGTCCTCCACGTCACAACCCAATGAGGAACAATCCAGAATAGGACTTTTATGCTGAACTGAGTTCTTTATTATTTGAATTCAAATGAAAATAATCAAAAATGGCTAAAAAAAAGGGAAAAACAAAACGCTTAAACCACATTCTTTTAAATGGCGTCCCCTAGAATTTGGCGCCCCAGGCAACTGCCTGCTTTGCCTGTACCTATAGGGCCGGCCCTGCTGAGCAATGAGCGCCTTGAATGGGCGCTATATAAATGTTCGAATGAATGAATGAACATGAAACAGACGAATCTTAAGGCTTGACGTGAATGCTATTAAATAGCCGACTGAACGCAATAAATTCCAATGCTTTGGACCAGCCATCGAGAACGCCAAAATCCCAACGCTGTTCTAGACTTCTAGTGCTAGGACATGAAATTGTCCGTTGATTGAGAGCGCTATTTACTGGCATGAAGAGTGAGCAGGGAACAGAGATATGTCAGCTGATTCAAATGTAATGCCTTTGAACTAAAAGGTATATTATAAACTTTAAATTAAAATTATTATTTTAGAATTTTAATTAATTTTAATTAAGACATAATTTGCTACATAAATCAAAATTCGGTATAATGCCACACCTTTAGGAAGACAGAGTCAGCTGCAACCCTAACCCTAACCCTAAACCCTAACTCTAACCCTAAACTATTATAACCCTGACACTTAGCATCAGATTACCTATAGGTTCCCCACGTAAGGGCAAGCTGCGCCTCTGCCATCCTGGAATTCACACCTGAATATTTGTACCGGTATCAGGCCGTGATGAGAAGTCCTAGATTTCATCTTTGAACCGACACATTTCTATAGTGCGCCCATGTATCTACACTGCCTTCTTTTGCGCTCTTAATAAATAAAATACTTCAGATAAATAAACAAATCTAGTGAATTTATAGGATCATAGTTTTGAACACAGTCGGTTTTCAGAGATTCCGTCGTGTGAGACCTTTCATCATGTTCGTGTGAATGACAGCCGCGTCAATGCTATCTTCGGTTCGCGTGTACCGCCTATACGTGCCATGTGGAGCGAGTTGTATGTAGACTCAGGTGGCTTGAACATGCGGCAATAGTCTTCGTGTTCGTATATTAAAGCTCGCTGCTCTAGTGTTCACCTGCTTCGACACGACTTTCATGCCGACAGCGCCATTGAATATCTTGTTCTAAGAGTCGCAATACGAATATAGTACAATTATTACAGAGGTTTTGTATAGCGCTCCTTCAAGGTTATCTACTCAGAAGCGATGAAGTAGGCCTTCAATTCGACAGGCCTATCCACTGGCTCTACTGCTAAGCTTGGTAGAATGATTAGCACCCGTTTGCTGGGGCATATCGATCACTGCCAAGCGTTAGGTGATGTGTAAAATTGAGGCAAATCGCCGTTGATAGACGGGTGTTCATCGTAAAAATACGCTGAATTGTCGTATGGAATTAACGGGAATTCTTCATGAAAATAATAATCATTGGCAAACAAAATTAGTTTAGTCCGTGTTAAAAGGAACACGCAGTCTGCATGTGACTGAGAGAACGGGAGTCCTGTAGTTGTAGGAGGATAGTTTTTGCAACTATGTTGACGCTTCATTACCGTAAAATTACGAACAATTTCTAAGAACACATTAATCAACCGTAATGAGTGCTGCGTGTCGTAAACGACTGCAATGCACGGCTGGCTGCTCTACACGACTAAATGTCTGGGCGCAATCTCTTCACACTTCGAAACACATTTAGAAGCACTCGCAGATATTGATATCGTTCTAAATTTCTTGTCAATTCGTTCTGTTAGTGACTACGCTGTAAGGCGTGTAAACATGACAGCGCATCTGTCATGACAGCGCATTTGTCATGATGTGCAAGTGTGCACGGGTGGGTATACGATTCATGAGTGTATGCTTACAACCGTCTGCATGTTGTGTTGTATGTGTGCTCGTGTGTGTCCGTGTATCGGTGGAGCATCAAACATCGTGACTTGAGATCTGACGTCGACGCAGGGAACAAACAATCCGTATCACCATCAAACCTTTCCCCGTGTCCTCAGAGATCCCGGCTCCTCTTGAAGCGTAGACCGACCGGCACCACATCAATTTTACTCCGCAAAGTAATCACAGATCAACGTATACATGTAGGCCCATGCATATACCTATTTATATATATATTTATGTGTGTGTGATGCGTATATATGTATTATATATGTGTTATGTATATATATATATTACATATGTGTGTTATGCAC
>OY744615.1:18042576-18082576 GCA_963556255.1 Allolobophora icterica | reverse complement strand
TGATCAGTATTTATTTGAAAAATGCTTTCTATGCAAAAATGTCATTTTGCCCCTAACACAGTTTGGTCCCTAAACATTCCCCCCCCCCAAAAAAAAAATTCCTGCTGACGCCCATGGTCTCAGCGCTCGTGAATAAGTTGGTGCTTTGCGCTTAGCTTTAAAAAAATTGCGATTACGATTACGATACCGGTACTGATGAACTGCAACCCTAGAGAAGGAAGAATTTGGTCAAAATCAGCAGTGTAAAGGACACAGAATAGGGACCTAAAATGGAACCATGATGGAGACCTACTGTGACAATGGTCCTGTCAAACCGTGTGGAACCAATTATTATGACTGCCCGAGCGCGCCTGGAGAGGAATGTTTATATGCAGCCACGACTAACAACATTATGGCCAAGTACGCTGACGACACTTACCTGCTGGTCGGCGAAAAAATGAGGAGTACGGTCGGAGAAGAACTTGCTCAGATAGCGACATGGGCTGAAAGAAACAATCTGCGGTTAAACACGTGCAAGTCGTGCGAGCTGTTGGTGGCCAGACGAGGAATCTCCGAGGCCACGGCTTCGATTTGCGGAGTGGAGAGGGTGGTCTCATTGCGTATCCTAGGTGTCACAATCCAGGACAGCCTTCGGACCACCCTTCATGTCACTGAGCTACTTAAATCATGCTCTAGATCACTGTATACGCATTGAGAATCTTGAGATCTCATGGTCTGCCACCAGCGGCGCTTCATGAGGTCACTAGAGCCACCTCTGTGGCCCGCCTCACATATGCTGCGCCTGCCTGGTGGGGCTACACCTCGAGTGAGGAAAGGACCAGCCTGTATCGTATGCTGCGCCGCATGCAAAGACAGGGTTTCCTACCGGAGTCGACTCAGAGCTTTGCAGAGATGGCAGCGGGAGCCGACGATGGTCTATACTGCTCGCCGTTGTGCGCAATGAACATCACGTTCTTCGAGGTCTGTTTCCGCCGGTCGCAAAGAGGAGCCATAATCTTCGTTCTCGTCCTCACCAGTTCGTACTTCCTAACAGGGATGATAGAAATTTCATCCCCAGATCCTTATTCGCTAGTTTCCACAAACATAGCCACAGCTAACTAATGTTAAGATCTTCCTATGTTTTGACCAATGTTAGGATGTTAACTAATATTATATAACCAATATTATATCATTCAACTAACATTACATCACTACTTTAGCTATCCATATTATTTTTTCACTATGATTCCCGTGTTAATGTTCCTGGGTGCGGTGTGCCATCCAGTTTTTTCAATAAACGAATATATATATATATATATATATATATATATATATATATATATATATATATATATATATATATTAGGGGTCCACCGGTAAGACATTTTCCGCCGGTAACCGAATCCGAGTATTTGGAATGTATTTTTGCCGGATCCGGTAACGAACCGGTAACGAACCGGGTACCATTTGTTCCATATGCGAAGCTTCACATTTTCATGTAATGAAAAATTATCAAAATGAATTTGTGTTCATAGATTATAGAGGAATGAACCGAAAATAGCGCTAGAATATACGACGCCATTTTTGGAAAATTTCTGTCTGCCTAATCTATCTTTAAGAATTTCCTAGCGCCGTTCACGGTGCTTATTGTTAACAGTTTATTAAATAAGTTCTGAAAGAAACAAATATTTTGCAACTATTTGCGTCTACAGTATTTGCCGAGGCGAATACTTCCGGAAACGGGATTACCGGCCGAGCCGAGTATCCGAGCCGGTTACCGGTGGACCCCTAATATATATATATATATATATATATATATATATATATATATATATATATATATATATATATATATATATATATATATATATATATATATATATATATATATATATATACGTGCACCACCGATCTCTCAAGGCGCTCCAAAAGAATGCCATGGTCGAAGGCCGTACCCAAGTCAAAAGGGAGAGTAGTGTAACTTGCCCCGATCAGTTATGTATATATGCATTTAAGTATATATATACATACGTGTGTATGCATGTAAGCATGTATGTATGAATGTATCCTGAAGTGTGAAGAATGTAGAAATTGGACTTCTTGAAACATATTGGGTCTGAAATTAGTCAAGGAGTTCGTACGTTAGATCAGTTCTTTAAACAGGACCGCTGGCTTTTCAAGGCCGATATTTTCACGCCACGTAGAAGGTTGAATGTGCGATATATAGGCTAGCTGGGAGCTTTTCAATTTTTCGACTGTCGGAGTGTCGGTGTTTCGCGTAAATTGGTATTTTGTCTGACAAACATAACTATAGATCACGATAAAAGGATTTGTCCGGTTGCTAGATTGCCAAATTGTACATTGTAACTATCGAAATTTCTCAGCGCCACGCGAAAACCGCGTCAGGAAGACACACTGAAACACAGATGCTAAATCAAATCAACGCAGAACTACGTGTAGGGTTTAATTCGAAGGCGTCGGAAAGTAAACTATAGCGAGTCTTAGCGACAGGCATCTACATTGAGTCTTGCATCCAGGTAAAGATTCTAAAAAACTGGGGATGGTTAAAGAATAGACCGCGGGCCATGATAAAAGATGGTGGATATTGTAGACATGACCGATTGGATAAGTATAAAAGGCAGTGGAAGAATTGTAGAAAAAACACTGGGGGTGTTAGACTTCGATGAGCTTGATCCATGTGGAGTTGAATATTTTATCCGTAATTTGCTAACTGAGAAAATTCAAAAATGCAATAGGAAGCTTAAACTCCTTAAGGTGATGACATCACCAAGTTTATTAGTATGCAATTCAGATGGTCACAAATCTCACAAAAAACCCGAGTATTACTTTATTAGTAACCCACAAATTCAATTGTGAAAGAAAATGTTAAAATATATGCACACTATAATCACACTAGCACAACTGAGGGGTTTTGGAAACGACCCCCTGCAGTGGTGTGCAATGAAGACTTAACGGTGTGGGTCCTAAGAAAGACTAAGGGTTGAACCTCCCGCCCCCAACCCACCGACAACTCTCACCCCGGTATACGGAGAGTAAAGGGAAAGCGAAATAAAATATACGAGTTTCTTCCACAGACGACCTGGTGGGATGGCTAGGCAGATTGAGTGTGCATGTATGCCAATGAACCAAAAGAGCATCAATGATAAAGCGAATTGAAATTGGTGCACAGCGTCAATTTTGCTTGAAAAATACAGCAACAGCAGCTTGTGAGAAACTAGATTGCTTTGTCGAAGAACATAAAAGGCTTGACCGATAAACGCATGTACAGGAGTATCACAGACGGAGAATGATGAACACAAGCCACGAAATCTTCAGCTTATGGACTATTTCGTAAGTGCAGCTTAATTGAAAGGTCTATGTTAGTTGTGGACCAATAATATTTTAATTTCGAGAAACAACTCGCTGTACGCAAAGGAATTGCAGAACAAACAAAGCCAAATGTTTTGATTTCAGAATTAAACGCTACATTCGATTGAATGAGCGATAATGGAAAAAACAGTTATTTGATAAATTGCAGATGAGGTTAATACGTATGACATTTCTCTGAAACAAAACTCAATTACAAACTAATTTATGAATGTAGTTAAAACTAAAAACGTGTTTAAAATCATATTTAATCTGTAAAATTTAAAACCAAAAACTTCGCGTAACTTCCGGTTCAATAGTCATGAGACAGACACAGACACAGATATACAGACAGGCAGCAGACAGACAGGCTGACAAACACGCCGACAACCAAGTGCAAGACGGGCAATAGTCGCCTCAAGCGGAGACGGCTTGTTGTTGAGCGCAAGCACCTGCTGATGTGCTGTTGGCTGCTTTGGGTCGTCCATCAAGGGGTCAGCTGAAGGCGAGGGGGCCTAATCTCGTCTGACTGCCGCCGTCGCAGACAGCTATATTGCCCCGGCCAGGTTTACGGTCGACCAACGCTCGACGCGACTGGAAGGCGAACCTTCTCATCCCAGGATGAATGAACGTCCATGGGATAAACTGCACCAGATGCAACAGATTGAATCCTGGTAAAACAAGACGTCTGTTTTCTGTCTTCTTCTCTCGATATCTCTGGACAACCCTCAGGCCCTGACATGACGCAGCGCTGGCGAATAAACTAATGCCCTGCGCTTAGTTTTAGAGTAGCGCTTTAGAAATTTGGAGTCTGCGATTATGATTACGAAGCATGTCTTTGTTATCTGAATGACCTACAGCGGACAGACAATCACGCATTCGTGATATTAAAAGACGGACGAAGTTCCATTCTGCTGCTCTACGTGTTTCTGATTAAATTATTTTGTTGGGGTATGAAATAAAACGGACTGGAAAATTTGACCATTACATCAAAAATACTTAAATGCCATTCCATTCATCGGCAGGTTTACTCGGCTGGATCTTGATGACATCTCGTCGTTCTGCAGCGTTTTATTTAGGCTGCAAAGACTTTTCAGCTCATGTCATATAATAATACTGATAGTACTAATAGTAATAATAATAATAATAATAATAATAATAATAATAATAATAATAATAATAATAATAATAATAATAATAATAATAATAATACTTTCACTCTTTTTAATAAATGTCTAAGTCCCTGAGGGATCCTGTGTACCTCGGGGCATGAAATAAAATAATAATAATAATTATTATTATTATTATTATTATAATTATTATAATTATTATAATTATTATTATTATTATTATTATTATTTTTATTATTATTATTATTATTATTATTATTATTATTATTATTATTATTATTATTATTATTATTATTATTGTTATTATTATTATAAAATTGTTAATGTATATATGTATGTATCAACACTCAACACTTAACATACCGCTTTTTGTTACCTCACAAAAGCGCTAAGCAAGAGAACAAAAGCACTATTATTGTTATTTACTGTTATCTTTGTCACTATTATTGTTATTATTTTAAACCCAAATGATTACATGGTTAAAGTAAGATGAAAATAATGTTGAGAGACTTACCGGAAAAGACAAATTAAATCCTCACATCTTGCACTCAGTGCGGTTTACCACTTAGCCTATAGAAGGAAGGCCTTTTTATCGTTCCCAGAGCCAAGCAGGGCTTATGAGAAAGCTGGTGGAACATCTGTTCTTGGGGGAAAGGGTCGTTAGTGAGACGGCGAATACTGATTAGATGTGACTGTCGTTCGCGAAGTCGTAGGCCTCTGGAACCCTTGACTGGAAAGAAAACTGAGTTCCGAGAAGAGTTAGCGTGCACAGGAAATCGGAATGGGTAAACGTTTAGACGCGTTCGAACTCCGACCTCGAAGACGATCTTTCGACTGAAGCACAGACTTGTCCTTTTTAACTGTTTAATGTAAGCTTAATCAAAGATTTATATAGCGCCTCTTGACAGATCCCCTCTTTTCAGCTTCGAGTCCGGTTGCGGGCCCTGTCTTAATAAGGACTGTGATCAAAAGTTTGAGGGATTCGCGCCTATAGAGAGGATTCGGTGTAACAACTAGGGGCAAGTTCATTATGCACATGTGCATCTATCATTAGACAGTAAAATATATTGCTAGCAGCATCAGCTGAGAAGTGAACTGTCAGAGCGGATCGCAGAGTTTAAAACGTTTTATCGTGTGCGAAACTCAGAGTCAAACAATTGACGGAATCCATGACCGATAACTCATTCCTCTCTCTGTATCTCTGCCTCTCTGTCTGTCTCTGTCTGTCTGTCTCTCGTTCTCTCTTTGTCTCTCTCTTTGTCTCTCTGTGTCTCTGTCTGTGTCTCTGTCTGTGTCTCTGTCTGTGTATCTCTGTGTTTCTCTGTTTCTGTTTCTCTGTTTCTGTCTCTCTTTCTCTGTCTCTGTCTCTGTCTCTGTCTCTGTCTCTATCTCTGTATCTCTCTGTCTCCTCTATCTGTCTATGTCTGTCTTTCTGTGTCTCTGTGTCTCTGCCTGTCTCTGCCTGTCTCTCTGTCTGGCTGTCTCTCTCTTTCTCTTTCTCTGTCTCTGTCTGTCTGTCTGTCTCTGTCTCTTGTAATGTGCACTGGATATGGAATGAACCGAGGTCTTGTGCGGCAGCGATTTGACAGGGTCATAGGTAGCACCCATCGGTTCCTCTTGCACTGACGTAATCCTGTCGTGCGCGTCTACAGAATGAGAACTTACCCCAGATAACAATTTAGCAGATCAAGCAGACTTCGCTGTACAATATATTTCCTCCAAATACATCCAATTCTATTGATCCTTTTTGTTATCGAAATGGTGGCCTTTGACCAAAACGTTTCCACTTGACTTCGAAAAGGATTCATCGCAAACCAGCGTCGGTGCACAACGGGATGTCGTATAGCTATGAACTTATACAAGGACTTAAGCAAGATCATTCAATCACTTGGTCCTCATGATCCCGCTGACAGGACTGAGCCTTCATCGACAGACACTGTCATCCTTAGCTGAATAGAATGACAGAATTATTTTCCTATGAAATCTTGATCGTAATAGTTGTCGTATTTCGTAACGCGGAACAACGTGTACAGCCATAGGCGCCGACTTCTTGGGGGCCTTGGGTGCCAATGCACCCAGAGAGAAAGTTCAGTGGGTGCCTGGCACCCAGAAGAATTCGGACCTTAAATTTAATTTTTTTACAACTAATTAATCTCACAACTTGAGAAGTACAACTACAACAGAAATTTGAGAGGTATTACTAAAAAAATGTCGTCATATTTTGTTGGGGGATGAATTCATAGAAAAAAGGTCGTCACATTTTTTGGGGATGAATTCCTTAGAAAAAGTCGTCAAAATTTTATAAGAGAATTATCTTAAAATATGCACTGGGACCCAGGCACCCAGAGACAAAAGCAAAAATCGGCGCCTACGTGTACACACTGTACAGCCAGCATCCCATTGCAACTGTGACTTAAAACACAAAGCAATTTGACAGACCATGCACTCACTATCTATCATGTCACATGAATACCGCGTGTTGAAGTCTTTCGTCTTTGGTGTAAGGGGCAGTGTGAGGTTGGGAGAGCAGGAAAATGTCACTGTTCATTGCAGTCACAAAGCGACTACAGTTTGTGTGGTATTAACTGTTGTGCTAATATGGTCACAAAGGTTTGACATTTAAATGTAACGTTCTATTTCTACCTAATGTTTGCTACTCATAGATTATAAAATATTGCACTCACAGGGCCAACGACAGAAATTCCGGGCCCCTAGGCAGAGTAATCACAGGCCCCTAAACTATCATTAGGCTTTATGAGAAAACTGATTGCGGGCCGCGGCCCGGGCCCCTAAAAATCGCCGGAAAATTGCTGGGCCCCTGGGCATTTGCCCCCTGCCCCCTCTCGGCGGGCCTGTGCACTCATAAATGGATACGTTGACTTCTGTTGTACTTCGCTCCAGAGTCCAGAGCTGTCTGTGACTTGTTCATTGCGTTTGAATTTAATGGCCAGTTTTGTGTATTCTGTGAGTTCTTTAATTATCACCTATAGGTCTAAACTTAAGACTAACCTGTTTCAACTTGCCTATCCAACGTATAGCCTTTCTGGTTTACCTGATGTTTCCAATTTCGAATACTTAAACGACGCTATAGAAGTAAGTCAATCAGATTTACTACAGACTCTTCCTCCATATGTGTATGCATTTATGCATGCATATGTATGTATGTGTAATTGTGTATGTACAATTTGTATATGTATATACGCATGTATATATGTATGCATGTATGTATCTATGTATGTACGTATGTATGCATGTATGTATGTATGTATGTATGTATGTATGTATGTATGTATGTATGTATGTATGTATGTATGTATGTATGTATGTATGTATGTATATATGTATGTATGTATGTATGTATGTATGTATGTATGTATGTATGTATGTATGTATGTATGTATGTATATCTGTATGCATATAGGAATGTATGTATGTATGTGTGTGTGTATGCATCATCATCGTCGTCGTCGTCATCATCACACAGTTCTTGGTATGGCGCCATACCAAGCTGAACCTGAGCTTGCACGATGGACTGTATGTTCGTATGTATGTATTTATGTATGTGTATAAGTTAATAAATTAATGAGTCAATATAACGTCTTTAGAATCTGACAAATGCCAGATATGCCGATAGTCAGATAAACGTGAATGCCGAAGCAAAGAGGGAATGCCGAAGTGGAATTAATCTCCCTGGCGGTGCACACATTTTGTGTACAGAGTTTCAATATAGAAATATTTTTAGAATGGACGATTTTGAATAATAAACACGAAAATGTGGGTAAGGCAAAAGAACCAATATAACGTAACACTCTGTATTGTCTGTAGTTCGCGTTATTACTCCGGCTTGGTGTAGAATTACTTGGAAGAAATGCCCAAGTATAAACTGCACGTCTTGCCAAGAGATGACTGGACAGCACTAGTGTAAGTCGGCGCCATAACGGCTTAACATAAGCAGACGTCTGGAACTCAGTGTAATTTGTTACTGCATATATTAAATATGCACCTCAAAGTAACCGTAGTATTATATGGCGCTGGTGGTTCTGTGGTGAAACAGTTCGGAGCAGACTGTAGCAGATTCACTATAGTAATATAAATCGCTCTTTGGAATTCTAAACTCTGTCTCGCCACATATATATGCTTACGACCCGATGATTATATAGTTCGAAGTCATGGGCGTCCGTACATGGGAACAAGGGGGAGCATTTGCCACCCCTGGATTTTGCGCATATTTTACAAAAATAAAATATTTTGATCATTATAATTATTTCAAAAGTCCCAACACGATTTTCAATGCGAAAAAACACTTACTTATTTATAGGTAAAATCTTGACCATTATTTTGTTTTTAAAGTTGTCACGTGTTCTGCGTTCATGAATATGTAAAAACGTCATTTTGCTCTCCTACAAAGATTTTGCACCCCTGTCCCCTACAAAAATTCCTGCGGACGCCCATGTTCGAAGTGAACTCTTCTCAGTCGAAGCCCCCTTGACTACCACACCATTTCTCCTCCTCTCTCTGCATGGTCTCCTGATAATCGCATTATCGTCTACGTTTACGGTTGGTCAATAACTGGACAACCCCTCTGATTTGACGCAGCGTTCGTGAATAAGCCGGTGCGCTGAGCTTGACTTTTGAGTAGCACTTCAGATATTGTTTCTAGTTTACGATCACGATTAGATCGCGATCTATTGCGGGCCGACGTATCCCATGACATTGAATAGCACCGCCATTTGACCGAGTGCATCATAGCAGGCTAATGACTATTTCGCCGCCGCTGCTGCCTCCTCCGACGGTCTCGGCAGATGCCTCCGTGGTTCATAGTTTATGGGCCAACTGTTTACCAGAGGCCATTCCGTGCGCCTACCTGCTTCCCTCCGTCCTCCAATCGACGTGTTATGTAAATAAACAGGTGCACGCGAGGCCTAATTGGTCTTACTCTTACCGTGCCTCTTCATCTTACCTTTGCACCCGGATGACCTCGCAGGATTCAGCGGCTGGCTGGCTAACGTCAATCGCCGATGATGTTACACGCCTTGCTCAATATAATACTCGACCGCGTGGTGCACGCAAAGGCTCCATTCATTTACACGTTCATTATCTTACATAAACACTTCATCATTACCATTAGTGCTTATGAGCGACTCCACGGAAATGCTATGCAATAATCCATTACTCACCTTAGCAAAGCCCCAACTCTTTATATGTACTCCGCATACACTTCCAAAGTGCGCCATATGAATTTGACAGTGACCAGGAGTTTAAAGCAGATGCAAAGTTATTTAGATGGTGCTACTGAATGGAAGATAATCTAATAAGTGTTTCATTACATCAATCCTTGGTGCACGATTAATCGGAAGATCGGAAGTTCGATCCCCGCCGGGGTGGAAAGATGATTCCAGATTTCGCCTTCTGTAGCAAACTCAGTTATTGTAATTACGCTTACTGTACAATATCAGCGGAGATGCTAACATACTGAAGTCGCAAACACCCAAGGCTTTCTCTATATAAATTAGCCAAAAGGGTTCTTATTCTTCTTCCTCTTCTTTCTCCTCCTCCTCCTCTTCCTCCTTCTTCTTGTTCTTGTTCTTGTTCATTTTCTTGTTCATGTTCTTGTTCATGTTCATGTTCTTGTTCTTCTTGTTCTTGTTCTTCTGTTCTTGTTCTTCTTGTTCTTGTTCTTGTTCTTGTTCTTGTTCTTGTTCTTGTTCTTGTTCTTCTTGTTCTTGTTCTTCTTGTTCTTCTTGTTCTTCTTGTTCTTGTTCTTGTTCTTGTTCTTCTTCTTCTTCTTCTTCTTCTTCTTCTTCTTCTTCTTCTTCTTCTTCTTCTTCTTCTTCTTACTTCTTCTTCTCCTGCTTCTTCTTCTTTTTCTTGTTCCTCCTCCTCCCCTCCCCCTCCTCCTCTTCTTCTTCTTCTTCTTCTTCTTCTTCTTCACATTATTCGTCTTTGCATTCTTCTTCTTCGCATTATTCTTTTTTGCATTTTTCTTCGCATAATTCTTCATCGCATTATTCTTCATCGCATTCTTCATCGCATTCTTCATCGCATTCTTCTCACAGACACTAGAATATTAATTATCCTGGTGAACGCCTCGATGGAGCCGTGCGGAATTGACGTAGTGGTGATGAGGGAATTTCGGGTAAGTATCTGGCAGACAGACGCCAGCGCTTTCTTATATGCAAAATATATTTATCACTTATATAGATATATATGTATGTATATATATAACTCAATATCACTCTGGTCTGTCTATAGTAAATTGAAGAGCAGATTTAACAAGCTCGTATCCCAAATATTTGAAATTTGTGGCTTTAATAAGCAAGTGTATTGTCGCAAGAACAAGTCTATTAAGTCGATTAGCAGACATTTTATACTAGAGTTATACCTCTGGCTGGTATACATGATAGCCAAATCTCTTAAGGATGAGGCATGACAGAATAAAATAGCATTTTATTGGTGAGCAAATAGTAGTCCCAGGCATTACATTCTTAATGCTGTTCCCCTTAATTTGTCTCAACAGATTTTTCGCACTGCATCATATCGGATGTTCATAAGGCCTATACACTTAACGAACAAGACTGAGAATATGGCTTCGAGAAAAATCTACAGTACACTGGCAGGGTCATCAGATGCTTCCAAGAACAAGTTAGAATGATGTGATCTTTCAAAAAGTGCAACTGTCACAACCGCAACCAAAACACTATGGACCACCTGTTCGAACATAGATTAATCACAAAACACCAGCATAGGTTTCTTTGTAAGAAATCGACTTGTTCCATAGGCTGCTGTAATCTTAAACGTTTCGTCTAGTGTTTTTAAAAATGGAAAAACCAATGATGTCACTCATAATGGACTTTCAAAATGCTGTATCACACCAGAAACTTCTTTCTGAAGCTGAGGCGTATGGTATCAATGGTAACCTGCTATAGGTTGGATCTCCTCATTGTAGAATAAACGTAGACCTACATAGGCTGTAACAATATTCGGTTCTCTTGAACCGCACATTTCATGTTACTAGTGGACAAGGATGTGTGTTAGGTTCTATTTTTCTGTTTTTCTTATATCCTACAGATCTCAGGGCCTCCATGTTACCCTTCAGTTATTTGCCAATGATGTCAAATTGGGGAGGAGGATGGATGAATGGCAACACTCTTGCTCGAAGAACTTAAGATCTTGACAGACGCGGTTCGATACCCGTAAGCTCCCTATAGGTCCATTCAGCCTTCCACTCCTAGGGGCAGCTGTAAAATGAGCGGGCGCCTAACAGGCTGCCAAACGTGTGCTCTGAAGATCTTAATAATTGTACTGTCATATGTTCAATGTTACTCACTGCGGTTTGTCAGCGAGCTTATCAATAAACACGAATATATTATATAAGCTTAGTTCTTTCACATGCAACCACTCTATACTGACCTTTCTTTGACTTTGAAAATACTTATACAGACTGGGAAGACAGGCAATCATAGGCGTAGCTACATTGAGGCAAGAGGAGGCATTTGCCTCCTCTTGGTTTTTTAGATCTCAAAATATTCCTTTGGTTATAGTACTGTATCCCGAAGTACAGCCCATTAGAGGTGGATGTTGCCTCCTCTTGCAGTGTTTAATGTAGAGGGGTAATTCGTAGAAAGAGTGTTAAAAGTGGGACAAATGTCTAAAAAAGGTCAGCAACTTTTTGAAAGTCCGAAATTCTCTGTGGAAGAAATTCCCAAAAAGTCATTAAAAATTTTCTGTTGAAGAAATTCCGTAGATCTCATTGTTTGACGAGCAGCAGTTGCTTCCTCTTGAATTGAAGTCCTGCTACGCTCCTGCAGGCAATTACTAGTTGCTGGTAACCAAGGCTTCGCCCTAAGAAGCACAAACGCCACTTTCAATCCCAGATTACCCCCAACTACTCCTTATCTACCACTGAGCTGCCTTGTGCTTCAGTAGCCACAAAACTCATCAGAGCCAACTTGATTCTTCGTACATGTTTGATAATGATCCCAGCAGTTCTTACTACGACCTTCGTTTACTGTGTTCGGCCAATGTTAGAGTACTGCACACCTGTCTGGTCACCATGCATGCACTACCATGGCGACTTGGTTGTTCCACCGGCCCAGACATCCACGGTTTTGCTGTGGTTAGCCCATTCTTCTGGAACATGTTTTGTCGTACAATGTTTCATTGTGTCTATAGCATTGGCACTGTTCGTGGCTTTTTCATGGCATGGATCATCCTCCACGGTTGCTTTTTTATGTACTTAGTAGTCACATATATTGCTTTCTGTTATTGCATAACTGCATTACGTGAAATTCCAATAAAATTGCATTATCACGGCTTTCGAATTAATTATCTGTCCTGCCATACCAAAAAACGCATACAACGTTCAGTAACAGCGCATACATTACCATTGGCTGGGATATTACAAATAACCCTAATGTTTGCGTTGAATCAGCTTGCAGACTACTAATAAATGATGATTTGCACTCTACATAAGTCAGAGTCTTACAAAGTCTATGAGGAACATATCCAGCTAAATACACACATAGGCGACGATGTTTTCATTAAAACCATTCAGACAGCTGCAGAATTTTTTCTGCAGTTAAATTATAGTCATGATAATTGATCATTGCTATGACTGTCATCTCTAAGCATGCTAAAGCATTTCGAAATCTCGACAGTTGTCGATGTGTCACATTTTCAACAGCTGCAAGTAATGGCAGACGAAAAAATAATCCTGAGAAACAACATTATCAGTATACTTTTAGGTTTGAAGTTGGGTTTCATTAGTAATTGCCTATAAGCCGCTCTAAACTGACCTGCTGTGGAATTGTTATGCCATTATCCACAGTGCCGGATCCAGGCATATAAGCTTTAAAAAAGCTGCAGTTTAGGGTCTAATAATCGGCAGGGGCCTCCAAAAAATTCAGAATTGGGCAGTGGCTTCTATATCCCCACTAAGCAACCGGGCTCAATCCCTCTCCTTCCCCCTCTTTCACAGAACTGTGAGCAAAGACTCTGTATACTTGTATACGAGTTTGATAAAAAAATTGAAATGAAACACTTTCCTCTGTTTTTTCACTGGACTGAACTTGCGCCCGCCCTGAATATGGATAGAAGCCCCTGGAATTAGGGTGATTTTAAAAATAAATATTATATATATATATATATATATATTGTACAACCATTTTAAATGGCTGTGTAGCAAATTCCATCTTGCCTGAGTAAATGCGTTCATTTGAAAATAATTTGAATTTTTCACTTTAAATGCCTTGCTGTTAAATTATTTAAAGGCATATGTTTTCAAGTTTTGTGAGACCTCCCGGTGCAGTTTTTTAACAAGGGGCCTCCAAGCTTTACATAGCAAGCCTTAGAGCCTCACCAAGCCTCAATCTGGCTCCGATTACCCACAAGAGCTGAACAGCGGAGTAGTAACTTTGATGTATAAAACTCTTCTGCTTTTCCTTTTCTAAAAGATCCTCGTGGTTCCTTGTGATGCTTAGAGGACTTAACGTAATTGCGAACTACGTGGATGATCATCTGACATTATACTAGAAGCTGAATGAGTGACCACGTGTTATGAACCAGCATTTGAGACTGTATACACATCTGAGGGCACCGGCGTCACTCCAAAGAACACATTTCTTATGTCCTTCTGTAAATGCCTGCGGTGAAAACTTGAATATTTCAGGAACTGAATTCCCTTCTAGTCTCATCTGGAAGTTGTAAATTCGGAAACGAGAAGAAGAGAAACGTTTCGAACAGATAAACAGTCTGTCGTTTTTGGTTTCCATTAACGACGTCTTATTGCAACGTGCGTCCACCTCTTCGTTGGTCTTGATAGCAGTCTGCAGAATTAAAATAGAATAAATATTGATGTTCGGGTTATAATAACCGGAGAACCGTGAAACTGATAGAAATGCAAGTTATTCGTGTCTGATTCACAAAAACAAACGACGTGAACGAACGCCGATCAAGACGAGCGAAGCATGGTAACGTAGATCTACTCTATAAAACATGCAGTTGATTAGGCCTACCGATAAATACGCAATTCAAAAAGCATTGAGGATACGGATTAGTGCAGTTATATCCACAAATTGACGCCACCGTTTTAATTCGGTTTTGTTACCAATAACAATCCATATAAACTTGTATTTTGTAACACAGCATCTTCTGCCAATGTGTATGTATGTTTGTATGCATGTGTGTATTTATGTATGTACGTGTACATACGTACTTACGTACGCATGTATGTATGTTTGTAGCTACGTATACGTATATGTATGTATGACATTGTATGTATGTATGCATGTATGTATGTATGTACGTAGTATGTGTGTATGTATGGAACAGCCTGGAACAGTCTTCCCCAGACCCTCCGCCAAGAGCTTCTTGCCCTCTCTCCTCTTCAGTTCCGTAGACGCTTGAAAATCTTTCTCTTGCCGGTTATGGCAGTGATGCGGGTCGAGAGCGCCGCTGATTTGAGTGGCGCTATGTAAATGTTCAATTACAATTACAATTACAACATGTATGTACGACTGTACGTATGCATGTATGACGGTGAATGAAGACCAAAAACTGGGAGCCAAGGCAGAGGTTTGGTGAGATTTATAGAAGCATGGACTTTGTGTGTTGTTCTGACAGCGTGTTAGCCTCCTTATAAAGTTTCCTATACAGTGCCGATAATGATACGTTTGACTGCAGTCTGAACTCCTTTGCATTTATCTATGCATGCTATAGAAGCACCTTGCAGTGTGCATACATGTGCTTGATCATGTGTGTGTGCATATATGGCTATCAGAGGGTTTCACCTCCGGAACGTTTCACCTCCGACTCATTCACCTCTAGCGGCTTTCACCTCTATGGGCTTTCATCTCTAGGGGTTTTCACCCACTCTCTCATATTCATATAAAACATAAGTGACTATAGTTATGAAATAGAAGTAAAATAAGAGGATAAGGAAAGTCCATGGAACTAGCTAAGTAGGCACCTGATAATGGCAGATGAAAACTCCAAAAGGAGCGTATCTGCAAACAACATCTGGGACTGAAAGTGTTCCCAGAAAATCTTATCGGCAGCTGCTGGACAGATTCAACCGCGCTGTAACTGGTTAAGGAAGCACTGAAGTTTTGACATATTTGAAAGCACTCGCCCATTTTTTCATATTTAATGGCCTTTGATAAGTTGACATTATAAGAAATCAACTTCATCACGTAGTGATTAATTAAAACCTGGCTTTGTCTACTTATGACATGATAATTAATTGCAGAGTTTGTATGTTGTCTATGTTTTGTTTTCGGCGTAGTGGAAAAATACAACAAACCTCTTCGAAACGTTTCATTTTACATTTGGGGGTGAAACCCCTAGAGGTGAAAGCCCCATAGGTGAAAGCCCCTGGAGGTGAATGGTCCTGATATGAAACGTCCGAAGGTGAAAACCCCAGTGGTGCTTCGTCTTGAGGTGAAACGTCCGGAGGTGAAAGCCCCAGAGGTGCTTCGTCTTGAGGTGAAACGTCCGGAGGTGAAAGCCCTAGAACCGCATGCATGTATGTTTGCATGCACGAATGTAGAGCTCCGTATATATATGTATGTAGACATTGTAGGTCTATTTGTGAACGTAACTTTGGCTCCAGCTGCAACAAAGGCGATAAATTAGCAGGTTCTTGGAAAAGCCACGCTTGCGCAATAGTTTAAAGTTGTATACGTGTGTGTAAGTACAGTCGACGCCACTTGGGGGAGGGATGGGGAAGCATCGAGACTGCCTTGAACCCATGAACTTAACCGACTTATGCACATACGAAAAGGCCACATGGTTAATTGTACTTGTATTTGACAACAGAGATGGAGCCTACATACTGTAATGCTTTCAGTAACCATTCAGTTAAGGGAAATCTTATTTTCCAGGCGTTTTAGCACCTCTATAGTAGCTACGCTGACGTCAAACTCTTACAGACGTGCCTAGCCACTTTGCGTTTTTACAACTTGAACGAATGTCAAGCAAGCTATAGGAACAGTGTGAATTACAGACACTAAACAGAATGTTTATGATATGGTTTGCACACTCCGGAATGTCAAACGGTAACAATTTTACGTCACCTAGTGATAGGGACCACAGTGCAACTAGGACAGACCGTTGGGACAGCCGGAGCTCGACCTTGTAACTAGCAGCTCCTATTTAGAAGGTCGTGGCCGGAGTCTTTTGCTGTCCACGGGAGAAATGCCTGCAGGGTGGCCAGAACGTTCTAAGCTGCTAATTGTGCCTGTACAGTTAGGCGGCGTCGATATTCGCAGAGCGCCGGTATTCGGATCTGCACATAACCGAATTATGCACATTTGCGATAGGCACATACCCAGAGTTGTCTTCCATTGAAATAAGCTATATTAAAACGGCACCAACCAGCTTCTATGCACATAAATGGGGGCGTATGTATATATATATATATATATATATATATATATATATATATATATATATATATAATTAAAACAGAGGCGCACACATACATACATACATACATACATACATACATACACGTATGTATGTATGTATGTATGTATGTATGTATGTATGTATGTATGTATGTGTGCAATGAATCCAATGACTATGCTTGTATGTATATGTGTGTGTTTGTTCGGATGTACACTTCTGAAACAATAATAGCAGATGTTACCATGAAATATTATACCGTGAACCAGCTTACTCTCATATAACGGTCTGGTAGCGTCGCTTCTTCCTTTAATCACCTTAAATCCTGATTTTTCTCTCGGGGTCTCGCGCACTGGGAGCGCCTATGAATGGTCTATGCCGCGAGAGGCGCTTTATAAATGCCAATATGCAATACAATACAAAACGATCATATTTGCCTCATAAAAGTTGTAAGGTAACATTAAATGTAAATGTGTACGTTTTCTATAGCGACCGTATGGCCTCGACCCTGCTCAATTGTCAATGAGTTTCTCGGGTGAGATCCTTTTATGTATGCCTGACTCTGTCTTCCTGTCTGTCTGCCTCCATCAGGCTCCATGTCTGCTTGTTTGTCTATATATATCTGCCTGCCTTTGTATTCGTATCTGACTTCTAACTGTCTTCTGTGGAACAATGGAGACAAGTCGTTCAGAAAAAGCAGCCATAATTTGTGGGGGTACGAGGGGTACCCGGACCCCCACTTTTTAAACTGGGTACCGTACCCTCACTTTTTAAACTGGGTACCGTACCCCCACTTTTTAAACTGGGGTACCGTACCCCCACTTTTTGGACTGAGGGGTACCGTACCCCCACTTTTTAAAACAATGCCAATCAATATTTTATTATTGAGCCTTCCCAGAGATCGCATTCTCCGCCTTGCTTAGTCACCTTCGTGTGTATGCAATAAATTGCTACCCCACTTTATAGACAAAAATTACGCCCCTGCAAGCAGTTGAGCCTCTTATTGCGACAATGAAACAGACCATAGGCACATAGAAGACCATCGATATGGCCAATCAACAGGACCACTGAGCGCAGACGAAAGATGCGACTGCATTCGATAGGTGGCCTAGCTGCGCCGTTAGAAATCTTCCTAATTCATTCGCCAGGGCTCTACGCGTCGCCTAGAACACCAGCCACAGGCAAACATCAGCGCCTATCTCTTCCCCAGTGCCCGAGAACAGGGGAAGAGATAGGCATCATCGCTCTGTGCAAGTCCATTTTTATTTTTAATGATAGATAGCACTGAACTGGGTCGGTAGCACCTATTAATCGTTGAGTGGCGCTTTTATAAACGTTCGATTACAGTTACAATTATTATACATCGCATACGTATTTCAGTGAATGATATCCAATCCATTTAAATATAAGTATTAAATACACACACAATAATTTTAGGTTTAATTATTTATTTACTATATTGTAATTGTAATTACAGTGTTTTACAAAATAGGAGTATTCTTCACAAACGGACAGTGTACAACCTATAGAACCACGCAGGAGTCCGTGGTCGAGGGTACCGAAGGAGTGCTATGTAGTCATTAAGACTCCCTGCGTGTGTCTATGATGAACAGCCCTCTTCTATGCTCGGCGCACGAAGAACTCACCTGTAATCAGACACCTGTAATTAATCTGATTGGCGGCGTCTCTTTAGTCTTTTATTTTCAACTTCAGTAGATCTTCAGATTAATCGCGTGCATTAAAACTAGTTAGAAAGTTAGAAAGAAATCTTGATTACGTTGATGTTTGGAGTCCGCTGCAGAGAAGGAAAAGAAGCGGCGTTTGAGGAAAGAGAAGAAGGTCGGGTGCCAGCATTTATTGCGCAGTAGAGGTGGTGTCTGTATACCTTTCGTCCCTGCCATCCATATGATCTTCCTTTAATATTTATGTAGTAGGTGTTTCACGATCACTCGAAGTCGTACCCACGCCTCTAAAGAGTGAGATACATATATAGGCCTACAAATCATTCTTTCAGTTTGTGTTACAATTGAGCATTTAAAGTCTAAGTTGGTGGTTCACAGATAACGTATACAGCGTGACAATCCTATCTATGTCAACTTCACTCGAGGGACCCACGATTCTATCAGAAACATCGCAGAGGTGAAGAGCTGATGCGTTGACCGCTCTGCCACTGGATGTGCACGTCACCAGTTCCCATTGTCTAGCTGATTAGATTAGATTAAATTGGATTACAGCGGATTGCATTAGAATTATAGTTAGAATTAATTAGATTAGAATTAGTTCTTATAAAGGCGCTATAGAAGTTCTAAAATAGTATTGCGCCATCGGTTGTTGCCTTTTCCATTAGAAAATGGAGCGATATAAGTTACTATGAATCAATCAATCAATCAATCAATCAATCAATCAATCAATCAATCAATCAATCAATCAATCAATCAATCAATCAATCAACTAGACATTTATATAGCGCGCTCTTCAAGGCAACTATTCAGAGGCGCTCCCAGCCCAACTAATTACTAATTACTAATTAATAACATTACAAACAACAACAGTTATAATAATAATATTGTTATTATTATTATCAATGTCATTATTATTTTTTTAACGCCCGAGGTACGAAAATCCCTCAGGCTCTAAGAAACTATAAAACAGAAGTGTATTTAAGCTTGGTGCACGCCGTCCTCGTCTTATTATTATTATTATTATTATTATTATTATTATTATTATTATTATTATTATTATTATTATTATTATTATTATTATTATTATTATTTTTATTTTTTTTTTATTTTTTTTTTTTTTTTTGCCCCGAGGTATACAGGATCCCTCAGGGACTTCAACATTATTTACAGAGTAGATTTGTCCGGAATGGGCCCTATTCGTCCAGGTTTATTATTATTATTATTATTATACCCGTAAGAACTCCAAGCGTAATATTTTGCTTCCCTATTATAATATTTTCTAGTAATACATTTACCTCGGGTAAAAAAGTAATAATAATAGTCAAAAATTACAAATAAGCTTAATGATAAAGATTCGATCAGGACAGAGGAAACTGTTTTCTATTACAACAAACTAGAGCTTGTTAAACGTTGACCTTTGAACTGACCGCTATACTGCGAACTTGCGGCGATATGCTGACGTCTGACCTTCTTTCAATCGAATAAGAGAAGTTTACGAAACACTTGCTTCGTTCTCGTTCACATTTCTCTCGTCGGGATCAAAGGTTGTCTCGAGCGAGCCCATCGCGTTACTTCCCCACATAAAGGGTCAAGCATCGTCACCCCGCGTGCTTTCTTTCTCCACCATCGATCGGGTAATTATTTCCCACCCCAGCTCCGATAGGGGACGCATCCTTGCTCTGGCTGTCCTTTGTGTCCTACTAAGCAGGTGAACCAGATGAGGCGTGCGACACGACGGGGCAAGAGGCAGTCCTGGTTGATGCCATCGAAGGGTATTTATTGTAGTCGCCTAATTACGAAAGTCTATAATTAGTCGAGGTGCCGAACCTCTGACCGGAGGAATGCCTTCGACGTCCCACGCGGCGTCGATTGAGTATCAGGTCTCTCATTAGGAGGGAGTTGACTTGTCTTGCATTCCCAAAGACCATCATCGCGATTCCTATCTTCGTCTTCTGTAATTATCTTCCGTCTATCGGATACGTTGAAACAACCGAAACAAATTCCATCGATCCAATCCACTGCACACACATAGAACCATTAAAGAACCGAGTTACATTTCAATGTGTGACTATACTGGTACCCTGTATACGAAAGCGAAATTAAGCAACATGAGCCCGGTTCGTCCTTGGAAGACTGACACTCCTAGCATAATATATCAGGCCATCCGCGCCAACTCAACTAACTACTATACTGCGTCTCTAAATTTGCGGTTTATAAAAATAAGTGCTAATTGGAGTATTAGAAATAGTATGTCCTGCCGTTGCCTTCAAAACCACACAACCCCATGCACTGTTTTCGATTCACGTTGGTTGGTAGCTGTTGTATTATTATGTAATTATTGAGCGCCACTATCTAATGATGAAACATTAATCGATGGCGCTGAGCAGCTGTTAGTAAAGGACTTGCTCAAGTCCCTACAAAGCGATAGTCTCAGAGAAAGCTCGAATTCTTGATTTGCGCGTTATAAGGCTAGCGTTCTATTCAATCGCTTGCTGGGTCCCATTGCTGTAGTGCTGAAAACTGAATTTGATAAAACTTCATAGATGACCGATGGAGATTTCTTGTACATGGATGGACAAAGGTCATAATGATAAATGTGTCAAAAGAAGACTCAGAGTAGCCGCTCTGTTTCGATTATCTATTTAACCATTTGAAAATGAATACTTCATCAGAGTGCTAAGAAAAAGTTAGTTCTGTTACGTAGATAGTGTGAAAACAACCACATGCCTATGACAGATGAACAATAGTCATTTTAAAGAATTTGAAAACGTTTTAATACGGTTTTAAACTGTGAGATAGACTCAGATAGTTGGTGATATTGGCAGGTGAGGAATTTCACCGTGGTGATCCGGGAGTCGTTGCACAGAATTTTCTGCTATTTGTTCAAGTTCTGCTGCATAGGGAAGAAAGTCAACGAAAGTGGAAGGAGCAATTTGCTTTCAAAAATTATATGGGCGAACTGAGCTGCAGATTAGCAATACAATCAATATTATTAAATAATTAACTTGTGGAAGAACGGTTTAGTATAATAGTTGATGTATAAGCTTCGTTCGAGAACAACGACTGACAAGTTACTTCAATATTTTTTATAGAGATTATCTAAAAAGAAACAAAAAGAAAGGGCCATGAAACTCGGATTTCATACCGATTTACATCGTGTTTTCAGGTAGAGATTTTCTTAGCCTATATATGATAACTCACTTGAAACCACATCCACGAGAAATAGTCTTGCCATCCTTACTAACCTCGAACTTCCTGTAACAGGTTAGCAATTTATTTTGTTCCCACCCCCAAAGGTGGGTGTCATCATCAGTATTATCACAAACTTTATCATCATCGTGATAATTGTTATTGATATATCCAAAGTTATCCATGAGCATAGAAGTTCACTGCGTCTACACTTAATCGTTTCTTTTCACGTGTAATCATCTTTCCAGAGGCAATTTGTCAACGGATTATTTGGCACAAGTTTCAAAGCAAAAGCCAACCAATTAAAGCAAAAGCCAACCAATTAAAGCAAAAGCCATGCAGATATCGGCAATTAAAGTCTATCCCTTCTTACAGGGCTTCCTTATTTCCTTTATGTCATCCTTTTGATAATCTTGTCGTTGTTTATGTGTCCAAATACATGAAGTTCTGCTAGAACAAAATCGGATCGCAGAAGGAAAGTCTTCAAACGCTACCTCGGGTTCATGCCTCCGAGTTCGACCTCGACGATAGGCGTATACGTTGCTTAACGTTGTTGTTATAATTATCTTTGTTGCAATATTAGCCTATGCATGCGTTGTCTAATTTGCCAGCACCTGCCGCTTTGCATGTTTTCAGATGTTGTCCATATTGCAATATGTTGTTGAATACAATACGATGTATTACTGCATGATGACATCATTCATTGGCTGTTAATGGAGGCATCGTTACTAGAAGAGGATGTAATATTGTATCACGTGATGCTGAAGAGACAGCCAACTTACAATACGAAGAGAGAGAGACAGACAGACAGACATAAAAACAGAGACAGACAGAAAGACAGACGGCATGTGCATGTATGTTGATAGCCTATTTATGTGTTGTTTAATGTATTGGCATTTGCCGCCTTGTAGTCTGTTAGACGTTGTTCATGTAATTATGCTTGCTAATACAAGTACATAGATTTAGAAAGAGAGACAGAGATAAATAGACAGACACACTGATAGACAGACACACTGACAGACAGACACACTGACAGCCAGACAGAAGGGTCATTCGTTGGTTGTTTGGATGGCATTCCACCCTCTGCTCCAAATCGCCCTCATCAAAGTCATGTTGCGACATCAGTTTCCTCTCTCATCGACCCACTTGAAAGCGCCGCCCGCCTTCGCCCCACTCGCGCCCGCCTCACTTCACAGGCGTCGAACACGTGCCCCGGCGACCGACGCAACGCGCACTGACTGTAGCGCTAACAGCTCGTTCACCTGTTCAAAGCCATCGGCATTTAGGGCACCATGTCTGCTTTTTATATACATGTATATATGATGTATTTCTTATGTTATTCCTATCTATGTGTTACATATTAATATATATATATGAATGTTCAGTCTCACACGTTTAACACATGCTGCCTCTTGTTAAATCTAAATTGTTTAAAAGCAGCTTTGTTAATCGATGTATCTTTAATTATATCTAGTGGAACATGTGTGACTTTACAAGCTGCTCATGTTTAGTTTATTTTCAAAATATATGTAATCAATGTAGCCTATACATGTAATGCATGTGCGCTTGTCATGTGCTAATAAAGGCTACTTACTTACTTATTTACTTACGTCATGCACATACATTCGCATAGGCCTATATATATGCATGCATACATGCATTTATAGACAGATGTGCATTTGATGACAATACATAGGCTACTCATGGGCATTCCGGCGGCTGGCGAGGGGTTAAGTTATTAGAGGAGATGATAGTAAGGGCTTCCTATTCCCCCTCTTCCCAATATCCGCTCGCAGTCGTCTGGAGACCCTGCCGTGACCTACAACTTCCGGTCAGCTTCGATTTCAATCACCATCTTTTCGAGGGAGACGAAGGTCATTCCGCTTGACCTCGTGTTGCTTCCTATAGGCTTCTCTCAATGACAACCAGACTGCTGACGTACAATTGTCCTTGCACGACACTCTCCGAATAACCATAGTTAAGCCACCATTGCTTTGATGCACCGTGAACTATTAAATACTGGCAGGTCAGCCATATATATTATATAGGAGTTCGTGCTTGATGGATGCATTTTGCCATAGATTCCAACTCACTGACCTTTCTTTTAACCAGTTGCAAATCATTTTAAATGTTGCCCGCGGCCCCCTAGATCGGCGGTATTATAAAGTCGTCTAACTTCACGCGGGTGGGGTTGAACTCCGCCACTACTCGACTCTGGTAGTACAAGTCCCCAGCTTGGATAAAGAAGGGTGACGATAATCATCTTTGTTATGACACAGCGTCGTTAAACAGACACCAACCAACCGTGGGGATGCAGTAAGTACTAAGTAAGTAAGTAAGTAAGTAAGTAAGTAAGTAAGTAAGTAAGTAAGTAAGTAAGTAAGTAAGTAAGTAAGTAAGTAAGTAAGTATATTTTTTTACCGGCTGCAAGACGCACTCCGTGTACATACAACATATAAAACAACTGTCATCAAGTCAATATGAATAGTGAATGCAAAGACGCACTGATTTGTAAGCAGAGCAGCTCCTGAAGAATAGCAGTCCCTTAAGTAGTCCCCCGAGTGGAAGCCATGGCTATTAAGCGTTAGCGACTTCATTTTTCTTAGCCTTGGCGTATGATGACTTGTAGCCAGTCCTCTCCCTCGTCGCGTAATCTCTCAACTGACGGTCAATGTGCTTTTTTGTATTAAGTTCGCTAGAGGGCACACGTTGAACTGTGATCTTAAAATATCTTTGAACCCAGAGTCCCCGACCCCTATAGGCATGGGCAGCGATCATGGGGGTCGAGGGGGACAAGACCCCACCTTTAACAATGGTGGGACACAGTATACAGTTGTCCCTCCCCCACATTTTGAAGAAACACCCAAAGAAGTCAAGAAAATTTTCACCTCGTTTTTCAATCACGAGAGCTGGTCAAATATATGTATCATCATAATATGCGGCGCTAAGACACAAGCTGGAGGTTGTTCCTCCGCATTTAGAAGTTGACTTTAGCTACACGTATTCTGTTTGTTAGAGTTTTTGTCGGGTCGAAGACGCCCTTGAGAATTGAGAAGCGTCCTTAGCAGAATCTCTAGTGGCAGTTAACAAGAAGTAAAATTTACCAACGTCAGTGCAAAGAGCTTTAGATTTTCGGCCCCATAATGAAAAACCGAAGAATTGGAACCCTGGGCCCAGAGGGTCACCCTATAGTCGTAATCGAAACCTCCACATTTTTAAAGCGCTACTGAATATATAGAGCTAAGCGCATGCAGGGCACCAGCTTATTCACGAGCGCTGCGTCGTATCAGAGAGGTTCTCCAGAGAGCGATGTCCTGTGTCCGAGTCCGGTTTCCAGAGAGACCAGAGAAAAGAGGCGGAGCGGCTGATATATATCCTAAATATTGTACAAACGAAATGAGCTTTGCACAGTGTACTTTTCCATAAGAAAAGACTGAAGGGTTGAGAAAGTTAGATTTTCTACTTTTGTACTCAAAAGGTGACCCTAATGTAGCAAGACAAATGCTTCTGACCAATAAATTGTGTGCTCTCGCTATAGCCATATACACTAGTTTTAATCTGGAGTCGTGGGATTGGTTTTGTTTTTCTATAGGATGTTCTTGCCTTTCTGTATGCCTATGACGTGTTACTCTGACCAGATGTTATTTATTTATTACTGGATGTCAGTGGGTGGGCACTGGGCACGGTATTTCCAACTTTAGTCATGCACCTGTATATATGCAATGAGTTCTTTGCCAGCTGCCTGTGGGCATAATATGCTCTTTGCGCAATGGGTACACGTTCTCTAGGCCTATTGATACGTATACAGGGCCTGAAAATACTGCGACTGGATTTTACAACTGGTTGGTAAAATTAAGGAAACGTGCCAAGGGGATGTCTACGGTCTGCATGATCGGTAGCATATTCCACTTTGTCATGGCATGCATGTATACGTGTCTAAGCTGAAATGCTCTATGTACACCATCTCGTATTAGTTTTATATCGACATCTATCGCGCAACCTCACTTTATTCTAATTCGAGGATCCGTCTGCCTCATAAGGTCTTCCTTGTGAAACCTGCAGCCTTTCGGTTCAGTTACAATTAATGCATTATTTTGTAGAGCCAGAAATATGTAATTCATACTGGATATAAATGAGGCATTTCAGCTTAATTTATATGTATGAAGAAGCAGATATAAAATGTGTCGCCTTTCAAAATGTCATTAAAACACATTCACACTTAAATCAATAAATTTTATTCTCTGATTTATAAAACGGCGACAGTGAAAAGAGATCAGCTTTATGCGTGAGAAACCACACAATTACTGTACAAAAGGCAATTTATAATATACACAAGCAACGCCTCACACAATCCCATCAGTTAACAAATACGAACCTAAATAGTATACTCTTCCATCAAGAATCGTCCATTCTAAACTCAGTCAATGGCATTTCAACAAGGGAATTTCGTTGTGTAGGCTACATAGGCCTACACTTCAGTTGTAATGCAATAAGCCTATAATATGACGAATTATTAACCAACTGTTCGAGCTAACAAAACCGAAAGCATATATATAATATAATCTCGTCTATATACTCGCGTTTTTCTGCAAAGGGCCACGCTTCTGTTGCATGCCACAAGATAATATATAGGCCTATATAGCTTTCGCAAGGAAAAGGATATGATATATTAACTGTTCAAAAGTAGGCGTATACGAGATCAATAAAACTTATTTATTTAGCGTTTCGTGGCAAATATATATATCTATATAGAAGCATTTTGTCAGGGTATAGTATACACACGACGTGAGTGCTCTGAATTGCAGCTCTGTGCACTGACGGAGAAATTGCAAGGAAGACACCTGAGTTTCATACTCCGCAGTCTGTCATTATAGTCTGATCCTCGTTCACTATTTCATCTTTTCGTCCTTGGACTATTGCAATTCTATCCTTGCCGGTCTGCCAAATTCCAAATGCGCCTTTCCAGTACATCTTGAAACTGTGCTGCTTGACCCACCAAGCCAAAACATTCGAATACACTACATGCATGCAGGCTAACGGAATATATGTGAGAAACGCTGCACTGGCTTCCCGTTGTGGAGCGCATTATATTCAATACCATCATGCTGATACGTGCCTCAGTTGTTTGCACTGCTCAGATGTATACATCAGGAAACTGGGTGGGCGATCGTTGCGCTTTACGGCATGGAGATATGCAGATGCCACGCTGTCCGAACATCAACTCAGCCCATTGCCCCTTCTGGCGTATTCGATTACAGTTACGTACTGTTGCCTTACAGACTTTGCGCAGTATACATTTGAAAGCTGTCTGAAAACGCATTTGTTGATATCATATATATATCATATAGTTATTGTTGCATTGCTTTTGAGGTATCTTAAATTGCGCTATATTAAGTTGTTTGATGCATACATGCATACACATGTGACGTTCGTCGCTCGAGATCAACTAACCCTTCATCAGACGTGGTACCAATTTGTGTCGGTCTTACCCGAGACGCTGCTTCGTCGTCGGGCTGGGTTCGGCTCCAGCCAACTGACCTTCTGGAGTCGCCCGGGTCACTATCCTGTCTACTTCTGCTGTAGACGAGCGGTTCCCTGTCTCCGCTCTCAGTGCCCATTTCTCCAAGAGGAGGTCCCGAGGGTATCGCTTGTTTGCGAACAGTGTCGCTGTCAAGCTCCATCTCACTTTCGGACTCTGCCACTGCCGCGGTCGCCGGGTGGGCAACGTCCTCGTCCTCAGGATGGCCGTCCTTTAGAACAGGGTTCGCTCTCTTGCCGGCAGGAGTCCTCAGCTTCCTGTGAGATCTCTTAGTCAAAGACTTCCTCTTTTTCTCCACCTTAACCGAACCCTCACGCACCATTCTGCATCTCATGACTCTCGAGTTATCGTCAATAGGGGAAAACTCTGAACGTTCTCTTGTCCGAGAGGACAAGGTGTACATCTGACGAGTCGTCACGTCGTGCCGTCTCAAACACGCGAACATCTTGCGATAATATATACACGTGTAATATTAACGCGGTATACTGGTCTCACGACACTCTCTTCTGATAGGAAAGGTTCTAGGTCTAAAACCTCCCTAACCGCACGCAGCACTGTGTTCCGACCGGCGCACGAGGTGGGCCCTACTTCGCACTTCGGTCAGTTCTCGGAACTACGTGTTTCGATCACCAAGTTATTTGCTCTGAATAACGATTGGTTTGAATACAAGATTTTCCTGACTCTATCGTTTTTCCTGGTCTTACCGCACTGTAATCAGTTGTCGGGCGGTCTTTTCCCGTACTGCGGTCTTTCGGTAACAGTGGTCTTTCCCAGTAACTATTTTTAGTTACCGGGCGATGGAGCCCCTCCAACGCTCCACCGGCGTGTCAGCCATCCAAGTGTCACAATCCAAATGTAACGCCGACCCCGTAAGGTTACCAGAATGTCCTGAATTTTGTTCCCAAGAATTTCCGAATTTTGGTTCCCTAACGAAGGTCACGCTTACTCCCACAGGTAACCGGACAAGCTCCGATCGCGGGGTTCTTCAAAACCCAAGAGGGAACTTCCTGCCTGTCGCCAAATTTACCCTTATTATCGTTTTTGTACTAAACTGGTTTTTTCAGGTATCCCGACGGTCACTTCACCGAGTGCCGAAGTCGCGTAAAACTCTCCCAGCCGAAGACGCCGAAATCGCGTAAAACTCTCCCGGCCGAGTACGCCGAAAGCGCGTAGAACTTCCCCTGTGTCGAGTACGCCGAAATCGCGTAAAACTCGTCTCAGTGTATAAAACCAAACACTGTCGGATCTTGGAGTTCTTCGAACTCCAAGAGGGATTTCCTTGCCCGACTCCAAATTTACTCTTGGTTTCAAGGATTTCAGAATTCCAGAAAATGGCTACCTTAAGAAGGTCACCTCTACTTCCATGGGTAACCGGACAAGCTCCGATCGCGGAGTTCTTCAAAACCCAAGAGGGACTTTCCTGCCCGTCGCCAAATTCACCCTGGTTTTCGATCTCACACTGAATTGGTTTTCCTGTGTATCAACGGTATCCTTCCCCGAGTATTACTCAGCCGTAGATTTCCCACGATCGGGATCTAGACCGCTTCGCGATCAACGGAGGGATCCAACCCGCCGGATCGGCGCTGTCGGCCCGTCTCCCAACAGTGAACTTCTTTAGCTGTACTCGGGATCGCCTGATTATATTATTCGGACGCCCTTTTCGTCCGTAAATATATTTGTACTAACCGGAAACTCGAACTCTGACTCTGTCGTAACCAAAATCACTCGCCTACCACACTGAGTGCAGTATATTTGAATCGGTAACTGAGTCGCTAACCAACAACGCTGTTTAACAGTATTGCTATGTATGAAGAGTCGAACCAACTCTTCACGTATAAAGCAGCACACCGTGAGGCAGGCTCTATGCATCCCGAATTAACGCGTCTGCTCGCTATGCGCTGGCCTTACACCGTCGATCGGGCTTCCCTACCACGGTCGTTGCCGGACAGTCGCCTATTGAAATTAAATAAAAATTAAATGATCGATGCTGGGCCTTCGCATGTAAAATTAAGAGAAACGATGCTGTTCCCTTCGCATGTAAAATTAAAGAAAACGATGCTATTCGCATAAAATAAATCCTCCCACTTACGCACTGTGGCCTTGACCGCCACACACACATACATACATACATACACAGGGACGGATCCAGAAAGTCTATCAAGGGGAGGGCCAAAAAATTATACGTACAAACCAAGAGAGGAATCAATTTACCAACTGACCACCCAAAAAATTTTTCCAATCTATCTCCCAAAAAAGTTGATGACTTTTTTTTTTTTTTTTTTTAGTCATTAGCCTTTTTTATGTCTTTAGTATACATCCGGAACCCACGTCCTGTGTACATTTGACTCATCCACGCCTACGGGGGGGGGGGCACGCCTGTGTAAACATCATCAGACGCCCAGAAAACGCCTATGTAAATAAAGAAAAATTTCAAATGGGGGGGCCATGGCCGGATAAGCCCCCCTGGATCCGCCCTTGTACATACATACATACATACATACATACATACATACATACATACATACATACATACATAAATACATACATACATACATACATACATACATACATACATACATACATACATACATACATACATACATTGAGGCAGGAGAATGATGACGAAGATGGTGACAATGGCATTTCCCATTACATTTAATTCCAATGACCAGATAACTGAAACTTCAAACTCTGTATATCATATGATAATGCTTATAGAATTTTATGTCTATATAAATGACTGATAGACGACAATGCATTGATTGGTATACATTGTCTTCATGAACGAATAAGGTTCCGTTCATCTATTCTATAGATATTCATAAGTTGAACGCTTTTGTGTCCGTTTGACTCATTGTAATGACGCAGCTCGTCTGTATACCTAACCCAAGAAATTCCTCTAGTGAACTTAACCCGATCCTACACTTAGGTCCACTCAGTATATGTAATTTGTAAAGTGGGCTGATCGTATACAGTCAGGCTCTGCTTCTAGAACCAACTGCTTGATCTTACCTTCCACGCGCGGTGCCAATGAGTTCAAATTTTCCTGCCATGCCACATAATTCACCTGTTTAAACACCTGGCTTACTGTTATACTCATTATCTCTCCACAACTACGTCTGCCTGTTCGTCTGTCTTACACTCTGTACGTCCATTAGTCTCGTTTAGTATCTCCGCCATCTCTTTGAACGCTTCTCCAATTCGGCTTTTGACAGAATAAACAAAAACATTCGACTTCCTCCAACTTCACCCCATGCATGCTCACCTTTCCTCCTTCTCGGCTTTCCACGATCTTATGATGGCATCCTACAACTGTACACCATCTCTACCATGTACTCCTTCCATGAAGGTTCGTTTGATCTCTCTCTGGGCTGCATGCTTTCACCGCCTTCTGACGCAGTACATGCATCGACCCATCTCATGATCACATCTCCAAATGCTTCCACGCGATTGCATTTTAACATGTTTCACCTTCAGTGTCCTAAGAGTGTCTTGAAGACACGCACACACCTACACACACCTACACACACCTACACACACCTACACACACACACACGTATATATATTATATATATAATATATATAATATATATATATATATATATATATATATATAAAAGGAGCTCAGCCAGAATGTTGGCTGCCTGATATTTTTCCGGTTTGGAATTAACCTTCTCATAGTCCTTCCTTTCACACAACTATGAATGAACTCACAGCTGTTCGTTAGTTTCTGTTCAAGCTCTTTGCGTAAGCTGAATCGAATTCTTGATTTTATTCTTGTAAATGTGTTGTTGAGTGAGTTGCTGCTTCTGTCTGAATGTGCCTGTGCATGACTATCTGAAAACAGAGTTCACGAAAGAGATGTAGGCATATATAGTGGACGTCTGTTTCATATTTGTTACGCGTTATAAATTCAAATTAGTAAAATAGTTCGTTATTATATATTAGAAATGTATCAAATAGGATTTGGCTTTGTCTTATCGGAAAAGATGTCTAGACCAGCGGTTCTCAACCTGTGGTCCGCGGACTACTGCATGGTGGTCCGTGGCCATCGGCCTGGTGGTCCGCGAGCAAGGCCTACAATTAATATTTTTTACAATTAGAAACATGCAGACATATTTTGTCAATTTTTAAAATCTTTGTTTAAACATTTATTAAAACTAATTGTAAATTATAAGTAAAATACTTAATCTTATCAAATTTATTATTTTATACTATAATTTTGTATAAATTTATAATTATTTTAGGGTGGCATATGAGCGCCAGTGGCACAGTTTTAGTGGTGGTCCGCGACCGAGACACAAAATTTACAACTGGTCCTTGAGTCTCAAAAGGTTGAGAACCGCTGGTCTATGCCATTCACAATATTACAGTGTGGGAATTGTAGAAAAGAGACTGGGAGGGGGGTTGAACATTTTATCCGGGTTTTTTTACAAACTGATGTCAACGAAATTTGAAAGCGGCTCATTTGAACACTAACATGTCAGTTTTGCAAGCAGTGGCGGCGCCAGGGGTGGGCTAGGGGGTGCTTAGCCCCTCCAAACTGTGACTCAGCCCCCCCCCCAAACAAAACGCAGGAACCTCTTAAGCTTTGCAATTCTTACAAAGGAGGAAGGGAGAAAGGGAAGAGCTTAGGGCTTCAGCCCCCCAAAACCTGAAATCCTGGCGCCCCCACTGTTTGCAAGTCAGACTCGAATCAAAATCAATTCCTTTGTTGAGAAAATTCAAAAACGCATACATTATACACGCATAATTTCTTCACTTTGTCAAATAATGCTAAATCACACTAACACAACTGCTAGTGTCGCCTTGTTTCGGTCATCGCGCAACTCATGTAGCGCCACTGTCCTAGAGTTTCACAACCAAAAGGCACGTAATCGGGTGGAGATGACGCAAGAGAATTGACGTCAAGGCGAATATTTTTTAATTGGGTTGGTGGCTCCACCTAGCGAACAATTCCGAAGCAGCTGTTCTCTTTATGTTTGAGCAGGAGCGACATTCGCGAAAAAGTCTTTGCGCATGTCTTGCAGTTGTACTTCTTGACTTCGGCGTGAGTCTGGAGGTGCGCTCGTAGGTTCGATCGGTCGGCAAAGGCCCGACAGCAGTGGGGACATTCGAATGGTTTCTCGCCCGTGTGCGTGCGAAGATGTCCCTGAAGCAGCCAGGGACGCGAAAACGCCTTTCCACACAGCTTGCACCGACACGGAAGGGTGTGTGTCCGGATGTGCATCTTCAGCGCCCCTAGCGACGTGTAGGACTTGCTGTCGCAGTGTGGACAGGCGAATAGCTTCTTAACGTAGGTCGTGCAGTGGAATTCCTTGTGCTTTGACAGACCGTTGAACGTCGAATAACTCTTCTGACAAGCCTCGCACTGAAACCGAGGCGGCTCAGGGCGCGCGCGATACGTCACTTCCGTCCCACCTCTTGTCTCTTCCAGTTGAGCGACTTCCGCCGGTGGAATCGTTTCCGGGACAGTCTGGGCGACTGAGTTTGAACCACTGACCAAAGAGAAATGACGATGCAAGTCCAGATTATCTTCGGACAGTCTCCGGAAGTGGAACTGCTCGACAGCGGATGGATCGTGTAGGAGACCAGAAGACAGACCGGAAGTGGAGGTCGAGAACGGAACATCCGGGGATGTTGTGGGACTACGACGGCAGTGAAGGTGTCCGAGGGTCCAAGACGTCACCGGACCACCCACGTCGGGCAGAAGACACCCGCGGGGGTATGCGGCCAGCGGCGTCTTTGAAGTGGAGGGACCCCCAAGGTAGAGCGGTCCGGCGCTTAGGGCGACAGGGTGTGGCAGTGCATGGCCAGGCTGAATGGCTGATAAGGGGAAGGGAGCATAGATCTTTTGTGGGTCGAGGGCGCTCCAGGGCGGCCTTCCCTGGGGGGACGTAGCGATAAGGGGTCGTTTGATCGTCATCTTTGAGTCACCCGACGTCGCCTCTGTCTCCTTCGTGGCTCTTTCGCGCTCCACTTCCGCTGAAGACGTCATCTTCCGGTCGCAGCAGTCGTCGCCCGTTCGGCCACTTCCGGTATAGTAAGCGTTGCGCCACCTGTCGTACGGGAGGAGGGGAGATGAGTCCCGAGTGAACTGTGACGCGACATCTGCTGGACAAATATATTATATGCGATAAGAGGTATTATCATTACTAGGCTAATCATTGGCAGAACATTTAAGTCAACAACACGCGAGGCAATCAAAACCACTTGGAAAGAAGAGATGAATCGAGATAAAAACCTGGCCCTTCCTTCGGGTCGAGAACGTCTTTATATCGTCTTTACCAACGGATAAATTTTCAACATAAATAATACATAAATCGATGTGTATATTACATTAATTACATACAAACCTATATATATATATATATGCATATATATATGTGTGTTTGTGTGTGTGTGTGTGTGCGTGCGTGCGTGCGTGCGTGCGTGTGTGTGTGTGTGCGTGCGTGCGTGCGTGCGTGCGTGCTGTGTGTGTGTGTGTGTGTGTGTGTGTGTGTGTGTGTGCGTGTGTGTGTGTGTGTGTGCGTGTGTGTAGGTGTGTGTGTGTGTGTGTGTAGGTGTGTAGGTGTGTGTGTGTGTGTGTGTGTACTGAAGATATATAGACCTTGTTTTTCTTAAAATACGATACATGAAGCGAAGCATATATATAATATTTTATATAAATATCGAAGTTATGGATGATATATCGGATAGATCCATTCATAAAAGTTGGCAATAATTATACATTTACATGTTGCATAGTTTACATGTAACAAACAGTTCTCAAGTTTATTGACATAAACATTCAGTGCTAACTGGAGTCGCATATGTCTGCAAATTTGCTCTTCTAACCGAATTATTTGCCCATTAAATAACATGATCGGCTGACTGATATATAAAAGTTTTCTTGCTAATTTGTCTGTATAATTCCTAACCTACCTACTTACTCACTCTTCCCCCCCCCACCCCCCCCCCCACACACATTGTAAATGGAATAGTTCTTCAGTACCTCCTGGGAGAACCAAAATCTCGGTTGGTTGTCGTTGCTATCACGATAACCGTCCTTAGATCCTCACAACCCCCTTCCAAGTTTCTTAAGAACCCTGCTCCATCATATATAGACCTACCTGTTCCTTGGTATTTCCCCTCCTCCCACCACCCTGTCTACTTCTCAGTTCCTGCCGAGCGCATAACAGGGTCAAATGAGTTCCAAGGGGCGAAGACAGGTTACAGCAGGGCTAATGAGAAGTCCGGAACTGGCATTGAGGGCAAAGGGCAATCTGGAAAGGGTCAACAGACCTCTGCTGCAACGCCCCACGCCCTGAAGGGTGCCTTTGAAAATAGGAAGCAGTTGGGTCTATTAGGTGACGCTAAGAAGTTAATTGACCAGAAGCCACGGACTTCATTTTATGCCTCAGTCTATGTCGCTCTGTCTCCAGCCCTTCGCGTGGTAGGACAAGTGCCATTGGCTGTTGCGACCAGCGTTCGAAACCTAGCATTGAGCATGGTTTAGAGCAGAGTTTCCCAAACTGTGGGTCGCGACCCAAAAGTGGGTCGAGAAGCTCTGGCAAGTGGGTCGCGACAATTTCTCAAGTAACATTTATTTTTTGCAGCAACAGGCTATGATTGGGCTATAACTAGCTGGATTGCAATAAATTGTAAACTGTTTTTACCTCAGTTTCCTATAAATACTTTAAATTTCTAAGCGCTGTACGTAAATCCGCATATTTCGATACCAATTGACGAAGCAAATTTTAGTGCACAAGGCTGAATTTTACACAGTGGGTACCGAGACTGCCAAGATATTCACAAGTGGGTCGCGACCCTGAGAAGTTTGGGAACCGCTGGTTTAGAGCAACAATTGCTATAGACTGTATGTTCTCTAACCTATGAAAGTAAGTAAGTGAGCGATCACATCTGAGACACACATATCGTACTGATATTGCACATATTAGGATGAAATCATTTTCAATCAAATGCTCTGGCCCTTCTCTATATATGGAGGAATAATATCCAATGACAGTATGCATCTAAGCACCATTAAATTGTTGAAGAAAAAACTCGATTTCTATGTCTAAAAGTTAAACATCATCAGTCATCGTTTGTTCTTTTCAATTGTATATTATGTATGCCCATATAGTTCAACTTTATGCTCATACTCCTTGCTATGTCTGTCAAATTTTGAATGCACTGTCACTACTGCCAAATATTATCTGGGAATAGCCCAGTCCAGCCTCAGCGAGACGTCCTGACCTGTTTGGATTGACCTTCGGACTTTTGCATTATATGCTGGAAGTTTTGATTTTGTACTGACTGATGCTATTGCAATATCTTGGCGCTGAATGTGCTGTCAATAAATGGCTTACATGTAAAAGATGTAGGCCCATACATCTGCGTTACATGACATACATCTGCGTTACATACACCTGCGTTACACGCATCTGCGTTACATACATCTACGTTACATACATCTGTTTTACCCGGTGTCTCGCTGTCTCAGTGTGTTACATCATCCTTTGTCAACTGATTTTGTCTCAGTCTTTTTCTCTAAAAAACCCTTTCCTTCATTCTAAAACTCATAAAGACCACATTGCGAATCTACAGTGTAATGTGTACCAGATGCACTGGTCGTATATCGTTCTGTATTGTAGGCCTATATTCCTGCAATAACGTAATTTGTAAATACGACAATTCCTATAGCATCGCCAGTAGCAAGCTACTTCCATAGTATGCTTTACACCATCGACTATCAGCACAAATGCTAAGAGTGTCTACAGAGTGCTAAATGTGTCTCTCCCAATATCTGTCAGTCTGCCTGCCTGTCTGGCTCTGTACTAATGTCTCCCTTCCAATATCTGTCTGTCTGTCTCTCTAGGTGAATATTTCTCCGTCACACTCATTGTCTCTCTCTCCTCTTGCTGTTGCTCATTCGTCTGCCTCCCTGACTCAACCCTCAACCGTTCGTTCTTCCGCTGCCTTCGGGCGCCAACGCGTCGATACTAATGGCGCTGATTTTCAAATTCCACGACACCTGCCGCCACCTAGCGACAAATGGGTGGCCAGATGCGCCAGCGATCGGTAGATGGCCTGAGCAGATAAGCAAACTGCCTTCTTAAGGATGAGACAAATATTTGGCCGACGGCGACGTACACTTGTTTCTAAAGCCCCCGTGCGACGCGAACTCTACCTGCCAAGCACGCGTCCTGCTTCCTGCAGCAGTCGACTAAATAAACGAACACTTAGCCGTCACTGATCACTCGACGACAGTATAGGTAGGCACAGGTATATGCCTACCTACCTCCTTCACGGAGAGGGCAGATAATAGTCAGGCGCGGCAGGTGTATCTCGGAATTCAAAAGTTATCGTATTAAGATCTCTATCATGTCAACATTATATATAGATCTATATGAGCACTCACGCAGAAGAACAAGCTATGTACATTTATATAATGTAAGAGGACTTGGTTGGTTCTTCAGTTTGAGAGCTCATATATATATATATATATATATATATATTTTAGAAGATATATATATATATATGGTCATTTAAAATTACATCTTAGTTGTCGCCTGGCGTGCACCTGCTGACTAAGTGTTGCACGGCAGTTGGTGTTTGTAATCTGAAGGGTAATGGGTGAGCATATGTGGCAGAGGTCCGGTGTCACACCGTCAATGCCAGAGGTAATTACAGAACATCCGTCGGTGACGGTTACGGAGATGATTGCGATAAGAATTTTGCGTAATCTGGACGCCAAACCCAATGCTATTTTTAACGCATATATAGGGTTCGAAAGTGAGAAAAGTGTATACATAGACACACACACACACACACACACACACACACACACACACACACACACACACACACACACACACACACACACACACACACACACACACACACACACACACACACACACACACACACACACACACACACACACACACACAACCACACGCACACACACAAACAGACAGACAGACAGACAGAGACAGACAGACAGAGACAGAGAGGCGCATGTATATTTGGACACTATTCACTTGCTCGCACCTACATATATACACGCGTTATCCTTTGAGTGCTGTATGGTTCGTTTGACAATATACAGCATACGTACTGTAGGCTACACTTTAATGCGATGTATACAAAGGTATATTTGGATCTACAACCGGCACGTATTCACAAGTAGAGTATATAGCTAAAGAGAGAATAAGTGTCATAAAGACAAGCAATTGATGATTCAGTTTAAATCGCAACACACATAGGATGTTCACTTGGCAAATATACTGTCGATGCATAAACATAAAATTTTCACATATTTCGAACTATATTTGCGAGATACACTGCGCTGGTAATCGGTTGAGGAGAATAACGTTCAAGGTTCTCCTCATAGGTTGGGGCATCGAGAGTCGGCTCAGTTCAGAATGCATCAGGGAGCTTCCTGCTCGAACCAGCTGGGTCGACAATTATTGCATTACTCGGGAACTGATAGTCCTGCACCATGACAGCTGCGTAACGTGATGCATATATAGGACCGTCCTTCTATAGAACAATCTTCCACTGAAAAGAGTTCCAAAATGTAGCACCAGCTATACGGGAAAAGCTCGTTTACCAAGAAACTATTATCTGGTTTTAGATACATCACCAGAGAACGATACTCAGATGATCTGGTTGAATAATGGCAGGTCTGGGGATAAGGACTGATTTTATGTATTGTGGTTATTTGTTTATTTATTTATTCCGGATATTTCTATAGCGCCTCTCGAAGTCAACTACTACTCAGAGGCGCTCCCGACTACAGCATTTGATACTGTGCCGGAATTTTCACGCCGAAGCGCCACGAGCAATTGCGAGTGAAGGACTTGCCCAAGGTCCGTACGCAGCGGCTAGAGTGGGATTCGAACCTGCACCTCCGGTCACAAGGCGCCGAACTTACCACTGAGCCACCACGCCCCACAATCAGAGGTCAATGTGTTATGGCTTGGCTTAGAACTGTTAGGCAGCCAATTTACAATGTCTTTATCAGGTTGTCAATGTGTGATGTATAAATGCTGGGATGCAAAGCGTATGGTTCTTGTATGCGAACGTTACTGCAGTTAAGAGGAGCTGAAGATGAAGTCTGGTTTGGCATATAGGAATGTCGGACGTCGGACAATTACAATGCGTATGCATGGATATTCAAAGTTAATTTTATAAAACCCTTCAAATGTCTGTAACTTCGACCACTTTTCGGTACCATGCCCGCCTCTCACAAACAGTTTCTACAGAGGTGCCTAAACAGATATTTTACTTTTTCCATTTTCTCCATAACATTACTCGCCAATATATTACACTACAAACAGCCGAGTCACTGGTGAACAGTGTAATCTGTGTCTCTATTGATAACTGACTGAACGAATGATGAATTCATGAATGAATTTAATGACTGCCATTCCACATAGTCCATGTGCTTGAAAATCTGTGTCTATAATAGAAGGGCTAAAGCTCTGCTAAGCAGGCCTATACCGGTTGGCCGGCAGTTGAATTTAAACGACTCGCTGGGATTGAAACTAGTAGAGACAGCCATTGACTTCACAATGTCACCGTAATTAGACACTTGAGCAGAACAGAAACAAAAGAGTATTCGCTGAAGTTAACTCCTAGATTCAGCGATGGGTATTAAGTATGAACAATTAGCGACTTCATTTTCTTAGCTTCGGCAAGTGAGGTTGACTAACCAGACCTCTCCCTCGAAGACTTAAAGGGATCAGACTTCGTGTACACTGCAGCGATTAAGCATTCGTAGAAATCTCAAGAAATTCAGGTCTAAAGGTTCTTTAATCTTCATAGCCTTCAGTCTGCACTGTCGTATACGACACCATAGGCTTCATATCTTCAACATTTAACAACTTCCGAATACCTTTCAAGCCCTGTCTGCTTGCAAATTAGCTGTCTGCATGTCTGTCTGTCTGTCTGTCTGTCTGTCTGTCTGTCTGTCTGTGTGTTTCTGTTTGTCTGCCCGCAGCCAGACCAACTGCAAGATAGTGTCAGTGTCGGTGCATCTTGTCTATGTCTCTGTGTGCCAGTGTGTGTGTCTGTAACTGGTCTGTAATCAGTCTGTATGTCTGTCTGCCGGTACAACGTTGAATGAGATTTCACCATTGAAGTCTTATAACTGCTGTTATTGACTTAGTTGTCAGGACAGTTATTAAATCTGCCTTTGAATCGCCTGAGTATCTGATACTTGGATATCCAATTATTCCTAAATCGGTTGAGAGAGAGAAAGAGAGAGAGAGAGAGAGAGAGAGAGAGAGAGAGAGAGAGAGAGAGAGAGAGAGAGAGAGAGAGAGAGAGAGAGAGAGAGAGAGAGAGAGAGGAGAGGGAGAGAGAGGGGGAGAGAGAAAAGGCAGACAGAGAGTGACAGAGAGAGAAACAGAGAAAGAGAAAGGGAGAAAGAACAATAGAGAGAAAGACAGAAAGAGAGAGAAAGAGAGAGAAAGAGTTAGGGAAGAAAGAGATGGAGACAGGAAGATAGAGAAGAAAAAAAGAGAAAGAGAGAGAAAGAAAGAAAGACAGAGAGAGAAATAGAGAGAAAGAGAGAGAAAGAGAGAGTTAGGGAAGAAAGAGAGGGAGAGGGAAAGACAGAGACAGAAAGAGAGAGAAAGTCAGAGAGAGCGAGAGAGAGAGAGCGAGCGAAAGAGCAAGAGAGAGAAAGAGAGAAAGACAGAGAGAGACAGAGAGAGATAGAA
>OY744615.1:17940076-18037576 GCA_963556255.1 Allolobophora icterica | reverse complement strand
TACATCAATGGATTATTTTCGTCCATGGCAGTATACCTCAAGATTTGAAGCATGCTCTGCAGATGACTGCGTATTGTATATATATCCAGGAACGAAAATATTGCGTTAATTTAATACAGTCCGCTGCTCACATCGTTGACTGAACGTTAATTTTGTAGCGTATATATTGAGTGTTAAAATGTAACATTTGCAACAAAAGTTTTCGTAAAACTAAGTTAAGGTGACGTGTAAATTTAAAACAATCTCATCTTTTAATATACACACAATCCGACAAAAGCATTTCCTGTATTAGTGCATAGGCCTATAGACCTATCCAGTGCTTTTTTCAGCCGGAACGCGCCGGAACGGCGTTCCGGTATACCTTTGTTCAGCTATACTAAAAAATTATTTATTTATTTTAGGAACAATAATTTTATTATTTTAATTTAATTTAAGTGTTGTGAACTGTTTTCCGTGTCTTTAAGAACTCTCCCAACCCCCATCCCGTTTTTCTCGGGCTTTTCCCTCGATTTTAACTCTTCCATAATTGTTCAGTTCCGGAACCTATTGTAGAGTTCCGGAACCTTTTTTCTATAAAAAAGCACTGCCTATATCATATATGTTTTGAATTATTTCGAGAGACGCCATTTATGCATTTGTCCTGTATAGCGTCATTTAAACTCATTTCTTAAGGTATCGCAGTTTTTAGTGGTTCACTGGGAAACTGGAAGCCATGGCAGTGTATAAACAACAGTGGCAATGGAAAAAGAGAATGAATTCGCTCTATGGTTGAGAAAGTGCATGATAAGCTTTGCAAAAGCAGGCTGTTTAAACAATTGACCGTATACAGATAAAGAAGCCCTTGATCTGAACGTCATAGTTCACGCCCACGTGACCTGCAGGGGGGAGAAAATGAATCGCTTGTCGGAAATGGACTTCTTAACATTTTCCTTTTGCACTTTTGCATGCCTTTAAACTGCAGGACTTTGGCTCCAAAATGTATGCATCTTAAAAAGATATAGCTTATCATTCGGGAAATCGCAAAAGAAATTCAACATATATATCTGTGTATACTCGATGCGTTGCTAACAGGTAGGCCTATAGTCTGTTTTCACATTATTATGCATACTACAATCTATCAATTCTACAATGTATTACCTGTGATGTGCTTTGTGCTTCTTGAGCATTGGTAGTGATTGTCATTTTATTTGTAGACTATATATACTCGCAAAGTTCGTGTACTGCGCCTTTTGAAGAGAAACCATTCAGAGAAATTTTCTATATGAACTAGATTAAACGACGGGTGCTCGACAGTGTAGTGGTTAGCGTGCTGGACTGTCAATCGAGAGGTCAGAGGTTCAAATCCCTGCCAGGGCAGAAATTTGTTTCGAGATCTCTGTTCCACCTGCACCCCTAGCCAACTCAGCTATAATGAGTACACGACCGCACACTGTCGATGGGAAGATGAGACGGCGAGGGAGAGGACTGGCCACCCTCCCTCATATTCCGAGGCCAAAATAATTAAGTCGCTAACACATACCTATGGCTGCCTCAGGGCTAGCTTAAGGGACTGCTCTTCTTATTCTTATTCTTATTCTTATTCTTATTCTTATTCTTCTTCTTCTTCTTCTTCTTCTTCTTCTTCTTCTTCTTCTTCTTCTTCTTCTTCTTCTTCTTCTTCTTCTTCTTCTTCTTCTTCTTCTTCTTCTTCTTCTTCTTCTTCTTCTTCTTCTTCTTCTTCTTCTTCTTCTTCTTCTTCTTCTTCTTCTTCTTCTTCTTCTTCTTCTTCTTCTTCTTCTTCTTCTTCTTCTTCTTCTTCTTCTTCTTCTTCTTCTTCTTCTTCTTCTTCTTCTTCTTCTTCTTCTTCTTCTTCTTCTTCTTCTTCTTCTTCTTCTTCTTCTTCTTCTTCTTCTTCTTCTTCTTCTTCTTCTTCTTCTTCTTCTTCTTCTTCTTCTTCTTCTTCTTCTTCTTCTTCTTCTTCTTCTTCTTCTTCTTCTTCTTCTTCTTCTTCTTCTTCTTCTTCTTCTTCTTCTTCTTCTTCTTCTTCTTCTTCTTCTTCTTCTTCTTCTTCTTCTTCTTCTTCTTCTTCTTCTTCTTCTTCTTCTTCTTCTTCTTCTTCTTCTTCTTCTTCTTCTTCTTCTTCTTCTTCTTCTTCTTCTTCTTCTTCTTCTTCTTCTTCTTCTTCTTCTTCCAAAGTTCATTTAGAACAAAACGTCCACCAGTCAGCAGGTAGTATACTCAAATAACAAGAAAAATGAAATCTGGCATATATATATATATATATATATATATATATATATGCAGTGATGCAGTGAGGATATATTGGTCACCTTTGACGATGATAAGCAAACAACATACGAGAACGGCAGGGCTGCATAGTCGGGGGTATACGCGGTTTACGTATTCACCTCTAATTTGTTTCGGAAAATCAACCGGTAGTGTGTACTCACCTCTAATTTTACCACTGCAGCCCTTGAGAACGGTGACCTCCGCTTCTTGGAAATCGTGCTTAATACTCTGCTCAATCGTATTGTATATAAATCCCATGCGGTTAATATTCAATACGAATAAGTTGTCATTTGAATATTAATCACATGTAATTAATGTTCAACACAGTCAGTATGACCTGAATTATCCTGTTCATCATAATTATGACCATGATCAGCACCACCAAAATTGATTTCATTTCGCAGTTCATGACGCCTGTACGCATCCAGTGTCCAGCACGAAGAAGAGGAAGGGGAGGAGAGAAGGAGGAGAAGGAGGAGGAGAAGGAAGAGGAGGAGGAGAAGGAGGGGAGGAGAAGAAGAAGATGGAGAAGAAGAAGAAGAAGAAGAAGAAGAAGAAGAAGAAGAAGAAGAAGAAGAAGAAGAAGAAGAAGAAGAAGAAGAAGAAGAAGAAGAAGAAGAAGAAGAAGAAGAAGAAGAAGAAGAAGAAGAAGAAGAAGAAGAAGAAGAAGAAGAAGAAAAAGAAGAGAAGAAGAAAAAGAAGAAAAAGAAAAAGAAGAAGAAAAAGAAGAAGGAGATGATGAAAAAGGAAACGAAAAAGAAAAAGAAGGCAGAAACAGAAAAGAAGACAGGAAAAGAAAGAAGACAGGAAAAGTAGAAAGAATAACCACGCTAATGTCACTAATAGGTTATAGTCTAAATTGCTATTAGCTGAAATTAGACCGAAATTCCTATTATTAGCAACAACATCGTCAGCCGTTCTTAATTATAATTCTATGGTCCCATAGGCTATTGCTATTTAAGGAATCACTTCCACTAGTTTTGCTTACAGGTACTTGCAGCTTCGTAGAACGGGTCATTCACTTGCCATTCATCTTTCGTGTATGCATGTCAGTATGTGTGAAGGTCTGTACGCGTATTTGCAAAATTCGCCATTAGCATTTCGAGCCCTGGTTAGCAGTGCCCGTCCGCCAAGATCAAGGGTACGGCGCTCTTGTTCTTGAAAGGGCGAAAGGAAGAGAGAGGGTTGCCGGTGGCGCGGGAGGTTAACCCTCGGGCTACCAAGGGGGGGGTGGTTACCACCCCCCCCCTACGTTTTTCTGGAAAAACTTTTTTTGCACGTGGAATATAATTTTGACATATTAGGTAGCTGTAGGGGGTCCATTTGCGCAAATTTTGAGGTAAAAGTCATGATGATATCCCACGCCATAAAAAAGTTATACCCGATATAGCCTAGGTACCACTTATGAAATCAGGAATTTCTCTCGTCAGCTGTTAGCTGTTGTCGACTATAAAGGTTTTCATTATTCTTTCTGGAAGAGAAACAACTATGCCATTCTTTAGAGGGAATTTAGGGTTATATTTACTTGCTTAGTTATTTGTCTTTTGATAACCGGAAGTGATCATAATGAATAATAATACGCTTTTTCAGTGTGAAAATCACTGATGCAATATCACAACGTAAACCGATATGGTTGGGTATGGGGAAGGGCTATAAACAGTTGAAGCAGAATACTAACAGAGTAAAGCAGTGCTGTGAAGTGTTCAAGAAGCCGGTTTGCAGGAAGCATTCGCACAAAACAATGAAAGTAACTTGCAATAACTGCAAGGACCACTGACGTTTTTTTTGACTGCCGGGAAAAATTACATAATTTCTTGTTTCATGTTTTCATGTTGATATAGCTGCACGCCTTTAGGTTTTGTCTGTAACTAAAACAGACTTTGGAATAGTTTGTATTGTTGAAAATTAAGCCTCATTATATTTATTATATTTAGAATATTCTTGGATACATAGTTCATTTTCAAAACCCACATCATTTATATATTTTTGTCCAGGTATTTACGTAACAATCGTAATTGTCTATGGGCATATATATATATACACACACATATACCGGTAATAATGTGTGTGTGCATATATATATATATATATATATATATATATATATATATATATATATATATATATATATATATATATATATATATATATATATATCAGTCTTGCGTGTCGATGTAGGGCCTTACGTCATAATATTAATTGATCAATAGTACAAATTGTGTGCGATAATATCAGATATCGTTAAATGGACCGGTGCCTTTGTTAAAAACTATATAATTTCGAGATGCATTCATATATTTTACAACTAAATATACCATTCTTTTCAGAAATGAATGCTGAATCAAATGCTGTATTACATGATATGATATCTTAAACCAAACACGAAATTCCGGGGGGGGGGTGGTAACCACCCCCCCCTTGGTAGCCGATGTCGCAAAAAAACCTTGGTAGCCTGAGGGTTAAATCGTTGGCCGAGTGATGCAAAGACAGGCGGGGAGATGATCATCGTGTACATTTCTCAACTACCTCCATCTCTTTCAACCTGACAGTTTACAGAGAACAGGTGTTGAGCGGTCGTGGGAAAGCACCCGACGAGTACACTCCGCGCCCCCTACGGTCCGTCCTAGGGCGACCGACCGACCGACCGAACGCTGCCCGGTTCCCCCTCTGCAGTGGCTCCACTAGAATGGCACCTGTCGCCTCCCGTCAGCCCATCAGGCAGCGGAGGCGCCGTGAAGCACAGGAACTGGAGCGACAGATATAGAGACGGATTGACAGAGACCGAGAGAGACACAGAGACAGAGACAGAGAATAAGAGATAACGAGAGAGACGGTGAAAGACACAGAGAAAGTGAAAGAAAGAGATGGAAAGCGAATGCAGAGATAGGGACGGGGCAAAGGCGAAAGGAGACTACACGGTGGAGATGTTTGTGGTGAGTTGATACTTTCCTTTGACCGCCAGAGGGCGATGCCTGCGCCATTCCTATTCACATAAAAGCCTTCGTCGTCTGCCCTGTGACGCAATTACGGCGTTCTCTACGAGAAGAGCATAACCGCACCAAGCGCAGTAACATAGCGCGTTAGCAGGGCTGTATGTTCTCATCAGAAGAACGGTTCTATAACTGAAGAACATTGCAACTGATGGGGAGACGAAGCAGAAGAAGAGCAAGACATTTAGCTAGCTTAGTAGCGGCTGTATTTTTCTTAACCTCGGCTTATGAGGGCGGGTTGCTAGTCTTCTCCCTAGCCGTCTGGTCTTCCACCATAGGATATTCAATGGAGTCATTTCAGCTGAGTTGGGTCAGAGAAAGCAAGTGGAATTCTGCCCTGTTGGGGATCTGAACACCAGACCTCTCGGTTGACAGTCCAGTACGCTAAGTCGCTAACCACTAGAGTCGACTAGACTATAGCGCACCCCCAAATTTATTCGAATGCTTCTTGTCTCTGCAAATCGAGATTGTGAAGCGAATTCAAATCTCGTAGTCACTGCATGGTTATTGATAGCATCTTCATCACGTAGGCCTGTGGCTCGAGCATAGATGCCTCCTTATGCGCCTAATCAGCAGCAACTATATAAGATTACATTGGATCTGGTGCCAAGCGTGATTCGATCAGAATGTGGATCAGATCCCGGTTTGAAATCGTTGTTCTTTATTTAATCCATTGTCTAATGATGCGAGAAAGCGGGTAACAGACTTAGATCTAATTTGAAAATATATGATATAATGATAATATAATTATATTCTTGTTTATTGACAAGTTCACTGACAAACCGCAGTAAGTACAAATGAAACATATGACAGTACAATTATCAAGATCTTATAGAACACGTGATCTAATTAATCCTCGAAGCCGCGCTGCATCCACTCAACCAGGATCAATAGAAAGATCGAATAAGTATTAAAAGCTAACTGGCGCTAAATTGTTCAATTCACTCATACATCTAGTACATCTATTCTAGCACATCTAATACATCTAATACATCTAATACATCTAATAACATCTGATACATCTAATCATCTAGTACATCTAATACATCTAATCATCTAGTACATCTAATACATCAAATAGCACCTAATACATCTAATACATCCCGGAGCGGCGCTACACCAGGGCGCGCCAGGGCAAATGCCCTGGTAAAAGAAGCCTTTGCCCTGGTCGATGCCCTGCTTGTGTATGTGTGAGTGTGAGTGTGTGTGTGTGCATGTGAGTGTGTGTGTATGTGTGTGTGTGTGTGTGTGTGTGTGTGTGTGTGTGTGTGTGTGTGTGTGTGTGTGTGTGTGTGTGTGTGTGTGTGTGTGTGTGTGTGTGTGTGTGTGTGTGTGTGTGTGTGTTGTGTGTGTGTGTGTGTATATGTGTGCGCGTGGGAGTGTGTGTGAGAGTGTGTGTGTGTGTGTAATTCAGTCTATCCGTCCATCCGTCCATCTGTCTCTTTAAAGTGTTTTCAATTCTCTGAATTTGACGTATGTGTCTTGAACCCGGAAAGGAAACAAGGGAACGACGAGAGGTCGCCAGACACCTGTTCGAGATATGTCTGCCCTGCAGCAGACGATCGTAAGATCAAACGACCGAAGCTGCTAAAAAGGCGGGCATAGGCAACATGTGCTTTCGGGCCAACTGCAATCAGTCGACGTCGGAAGGTCTCACACAGCCATACGGACTTCATTGAAGACTGACAGCTTCAAGTGGACGCCATGAGTTCCTCAATGGCTCACTTACCTCTTCTAACGTCTGCATTTAGTTCTATTTCCATTCAAGGCGAATGAAAACTGTTCCAATCACGAATTAAATACATACATTCTGCTAAATGATGATGTCGATGAAGATGTTGTTGTTGATGATGATGATTATGATGATGATGTTTTTGTAGATGATGATGATGATGATGTTGTTGTTGATGATGATGTTGTTGTTGATGATGATGACGATGATGATGATGATGATGATGATTATGATACTGATGATGATGATGCTGATAATGATGATGATGATGATGATGATGATGATGATGATGATGATGATGATGATGATGATGATGATGTTGATGATGATGATGTTGATGATGATGATGATGATGATGATGATGATGATGATGATGATGATGATGATGATGATGATGATGATGATGATGATGATGATGATGATGATGATGATCATGATGATCATGATGATGATGATCATGATGTTGATGATGATGATGATGATGATGATGATGATCATGATGATGATGATGATGATGATGATGATGATGATGATGATGATGATGATGATGATGATGATGATGATGATGATGATGATGATGATGATGGTAATGATGATGACGATGATGATGATGATGATAATGATGATGCTGATGATGATGATGATGATGATGATGATGATGGTGGTGGTGGTGGTGGTGGTGGTGGTGGTGGTGGTGGTGGTGGTGGTGGTGGTGGTGGTGGTGGTGGTGGTGGTGGTGGTGGTGGTGGTGGTGGTGGTGGTGGTGGTGGTGGTGGTGGTGGTGGAGATATTGAGGATGGTGATAATGATGATAATGATGGTGGTGGAGATGGAGATGATGATGATGATGACGATGATGAAGATGCTGTGCTGCTCCAATAGTTGAAGTTGAAGCGTTAGAGCCTTATACTCTCGCCACAGATAGTGTACGGTCAGTGTACCCAGAGGACACAAATGGAGCAGAAATCTTGAAATATCTCACTCTTCTGGCAAGGATTTGACAGCCCAGCACACTAACACCTAACTATCGCACACCCCCCCCCCCCATACCGCAGAGAAGGCAAACTAGAGAGCAGCTACTCTTTCTCCAGGAACAGAAGAGAGATTCTATACGGGCAAACATAATATCATAACGGATGAGGAAAACTATGGCAGCCTCTGAATCTGTTCGTCTCATCAGCCTTGCAATACGATATGCTATTAAGCCATTCGTGATTCCCGTGAGCTTATACAATGGCGCCGAATTCTCTCAGATGTTGTACGAGCCACTCAACCAACGCCCTGACCTGCAGGCGTCGAAGAATTGCAGTGACGTCAATACTTCCGTTTTGAGAAGTGGGATGAGCTGTGCTATTTATACGTGTGTCACGATGGCCGAGTATTTTTAGTGTTATAGTCTTGCAATGCAGAGTGTGGGATTGATCCTTAGAAACATCACAGACGGTTATACTGTGTTTGAATCTCTAGCGTCTTTGGTGAATGATGTGGCGTTTAACAAATGCAATAATAGGCCTATATACTATATAGTTATACTATAAAAATTTGCATTCCATAAAATGTGCTTGAAGTTTTTTTGCATGGTTAATTAAACTTTGTAGCAATTTCCTATTTGCGTCCAAAATAAACCAAAGCATATGCATATTCTGTTTTCTCTCTCTCAGACTCGGTTCAACTAACTAAGGCATGGACCAATTCGTAAGAACAGGCGCCTATAGAAACTAGATTCACAACTCGATGCTATGGCACAAGCTCAACGCAAGGTCAAATCGTTTAACGATGTAGAATTGACGACCGACTATGCTAGTTGTAAGCATACGGTTGCGAGCTATTTATAGATTTCAATAGCTCGAGTAATTGTGGAATCGTATACGGCCTTCTGTCGGCGGCGGTGGTCACTCATCTTATATCCCATCATTCAGAGGTTGGAGTTAACAGCTGACAACTGTATACTGTGCGTCGTGTAGGGCCTAACAGTGGCGGTGTTTACGATTTGGACCCAATATCATTCTGACAGCTGGACCACGTACGAATCTAATACCTGCCTATAGAAGGAAAGGAAAGCTAGTATTATCATCATTATCATCATCAGTTCCTGAGGCCAGTCGTTTCGCGGCGATGGGTATGAATAAATGATCTCCATTGTCCTCGGTCATTTGTCAAGTCCACTGCCCCCTTATACACACATAGTCCACTGTCCAAAATTTAATGATGTTTTGTCCTCATTTATATTATCTGTCCAGCGTAGTCTTCCTATAGAAGGAAAGGAAAGCTAGTATACCTTCAGCTAACTCTCAGAGGCATCCTTGGAAAATCATAAGTGTTAGCAACTTCAGTTTCTTAGCCTCAAACGTGCATAATCTGTATGAGGCTAAGAAACTGAACAACAGTGAACATGTACATATCTCATATATGTCTGTTTGTATGCATATATGTATGTGTTCGCGTGTGTATATACACGCGCACACATCATACATGCATACAAATAAACAGACATATATGACATACGTATACAGATATTGGTCTAAGCAACACACACACATATATATATATATAGAAACACATGTACATGCATAGGGCGTATGTGTGTATACTATAATAGTTATTGATGGCCACCTGTTGGACCAATAGCTCTAATAGTTTCCGGTTGAATCGAGGTCCGGAGTCGATGGCGGTATTCGGAACTTCTCCTTTGTTTACACTTGTCTATGGTCTCCCCTCCCCTCCTCCTCCTCCTCCACCTCCTCCTCGTCCTCCTCCTCCTACTGTGCACGCGGATTAGGATGAAGAGGAGAAAGAGGAAGGGGTGGAGGGAGGAGAAGCGAAGCAAGTGGTTACAGCTGCTGTTAGCGGCTGCATTAACACCAGTGTAACGCTCTTAATGAATCCTATTAGAAGCTTAACGAATCAACAACAGTGCGTCATCACTCACTCACTCACTCATCTCATACTCACTCATCTCATACTCACTCATCTCATACTCACTCATCTCATACTCACTCATCTCATACTCACTCATCTCATACTCACTCATCGCTCAACAGATTCCTTTAGTCCGTCCACCTGTACTCCTCTAGTCCTACTGTCCGTTGTCCTGAAGTACATTCAAAATCTGTCAGTCCGTCCGTTATCTGGTCGTCCGGTTTAGGACTAATTGAATACTGTTAAGTATAATGTATTCAGTATAGGCCTACAGTATGTGCGGCATTACTTTTAGAACGCCAACTTAAAAAGCTCAAGAGTTTTAGATGTAACACGTATACCAGCTAGACGTATAATACTCATAAATGCATCAATTGCCCCGAAGCAAAATTTAATGGAGGCAAAATCGAGCTATCCTCCGCTTGCTCTGTGTCTGTGTCTGTGTCTGTGTCTGTGTCTGTGTCTGTGTGTCTGTGTGTCTGTGTGTCTGTGTGTCTGTGTGTCTGTGTGTCTGTGTGTCTGTGTGTGTGTCTGTGTGTGTGTCTGTCTGTCTGTCTGTCTCTCTCTGTCTCTCTGTCTCTCTGTCTCTCTGTCTCTCTGTCTCTCTGTCTGTCTCTGTCTCTGTCTCTGTCTCTGTCTCTGTCTCTGTCTCTGTCTCTGTCTCTGTCTCTGTCTCTGTCTCTGTCTCTGTCTCTGTCTCTGTCTCTGTCTCTGTCTCTGTCTCTGTCTCTGTCTCTGTCTCTGTCTCTGTCTCTGTCTCTGTCTCTGTCTCTGTCTCTGTCTCTGTCTCTGTCTCTGTCTCTGTCTCTGTCTCTGTCTCTGTCTCTGTCTCTGTCTCTGTCTCTGTCTCTGTCTCTGTCTCTGTCTCTGTCTCTGTCTCGTCTCTCTCTCTCTCTCTCTCTCTCTCTCTCTCTCTCTCTCTCTCTCTCTCTCTCTCTCTCTCTCTCTCTCTCTCTCTCTCTCTCTCTCTCTCTCTCACTCTCTCTCTCTCTCCAACAAGAGTGTCGCTCCAACCTGAAAAAACGAACGTTACAAACTAGCATTTCCTGGACCATATGAGTGATATGACTTTTACCGTTGTCGTCTTAATCGCTTTTCATCTTAGCACCACCGCGTCACCCCTCCCCCACTCCCACCACCCAGAATTCTGACCTAGCACCGAAACAGATCCAACAGCCTGGCCAGGCTGGCCCTCAGGGCTTCAATCGATATAGTACCAGAGGATAAGCTGGTCTAACTTGTTCAGCTTTTGTGTGGCGCTTACAGATTTACATTTATATTAACGATTCTGCCTGAATAATTGAAAAATCAAGTCAACTGTCCGTCTCTTAATTTGCTTTCATTTTCCATCTCTTTTTTGCATTCAAGCGATAAGCCTACTAACGAAATATCTCAGCGCCACACAAAGGCTGTGCCAGGGAACCGCCTTATATTTACCGGCGCTATATCAAATCAAGTCCGCCAAAGACAACCCAGTGTCTACCGTGACAGAGGTTATTAGTAAAAACGAAAATCATCGAAGATCCGTTAGTTGTCAGGAGTCTGATTTAGAACCTGACGTTAATAATGTCTGAATCAGGAAATGGACTAACGGGCTGGCCTAGGTTAAAGGTCAGAACCGAGGGTCAGAAAGGTCACAGGAGACTACGCTGACCAGTGACTTCTGAGGCTATCACGCTCCTTATCCACTTGATGTGGTACATGGCTTAGCCGTGTGTGGACGCGCCAACCACCATTTCAGTTAAAGCAGACATAAGACAGAGCCGAGATAATGTTCCAGATGGGTAGCCATACGTCATATCCGGTTACCGTTTCCCATTTGGTCTTCGGTGTTAATGACGGTAAGTCTATTTGAGTTGATCGCCCGACGAGAGGTCGCTTCAGGTGATGGTTCTGTGATGGGTTACACCCACATATCATCGGACATTAACGGATCGTATACGGGTTAAGCGTTTCAGTTAAGGTCAAGTTAAGCGAGGAATTCAGACGAACTGGTACAACGATGATCTCCATCTTGTCCGATCGGATTTAAATATCTTCAGCCAAAGCATACTAACGATCTTAACCCAAATGAAAAAGGTTACTTCCCACAGAACATGATACAGAATCTAACTTCTGCTTTAGTAGAAGCTGGAAAAATTATTTCCATTAATACGATGAGACCACTGTCTAACAACGTGCATAATATTCCATGTGGAATTCGCCTGGACTCTAGGCCCTAGAGTCACGGAAATGGGTCGGACAGCCATGAATATAGAAGGCACGGACGAAGATCCAGGACAGAGAATCCTAACATAGTTGACGCGACTACGCCGAGTTCACTACCAGAACGGAGATTGTAATTGTAATTGTAATTGAAGAGATCGTATACTCTCCTACACGACCACAAACGATTTAAACAACAATGAAAACTTGTACGAAACTCGTTTTATCTGCAAGGTCTTCGTGATCCAAACTCGTCGACATCTAGCGCTAGAAAACCATTTTGTTCGATCCTGGTTTTCCATCGTTAGGTCGAGAGCGCCTCTGGTGAGTTTCTGTTGAAGAGGCGCTACATAAATTAGGGACCTGCGAAGCTTCGATATTCGATTGGAAAACGAATCGGACGGCGGTATTCGATTCGATTCGAAAATGATGTCATGATTCGAAAAATTTTCGAATCGTTTTTCGGAAAAATGATTGACGCACTTTGTTGTAAACTAGGCCTAATTGTTTTAAAGTTAGGGCCGTTAACGCGTTAAAACATTTGCGATTACATTTTTTAACGCATTAATCGCACGCGTTAATTAAATCCGGTTTATATGTTGATTATAAATGCTATTTTAAATGATAAATCACAACAACAAAAATGGGATCAAATGCGAAAAAACGGTTTTTGACCCCTTTTTGAGTAGATCGGTTCAAAACTCTTTGACCAGATCAGTTCTAAAGTGTCCCCCCACCTGTCAAACAAGTTCGCCGCCAGTGATAAGCTAATTACCAGGGCTGCATTAAGGCTAGTGCGGGCCCGAGTGCTGTGATTACCTAAATAGCCATCAGCGCGGGCCCAATTACAAGTACAATAAAAAAAATTAATGTACTTCCGAAAATGCGGGCCCCTCAAAACTGCGGGCCGGGTACTGCAGCACCCTTAGCACCACCCTTAATGCGGGCCTGATTGATACTGTGGTACGCCTGTGCTATCAAGCTTCATGAATATCAAACTGGTACCCACTGATTCGATTCGAGATTCGATTCGAATTCGAACCTTTACCCCCGATTCGATTCGAGATTCGATTCGACTGAAAATTTGTGATTCGCAGGTCCCTAATATAAATCTGTGATTATTTTACATTACAATCTAGGTCTCTTCCTCTTTACCTTTCTTAAAACCTGCGTTTTCGGTCGGGGTCTCTCGCACTGGGAGCGCATCTGAATGGTTCTCCCGCTACAAGCGCTCATTAGATGCTCGAATACAATTCAATTCCTGCCACGGGTCATCGTCCTTCGGCGGGACTTGTTGCTGCATGCTGTTGCTTCGCCATCCTCATATCTGTGCATCCTCATATCTATAGATTTCATTTTCATCATCATCATCATCATCATCATCATCGTCATCGTCATCGTCATCGTCATCGTCATCGTCATCATCATCATCATCATCATCATCATCATCATCATCATCATCATCATCATCATCATCATCATCTCCTCCTCCTCCTCCTCCTCGTCCTCCTCGTCCTCCTCGTCCTCCTCCTCCTCCTTCTTCAAGAAGAGCTGCACAAAGGAAACGCTTGCATTCTGCTGACGTGTTCATTCATTGGGTCTTTCGCACTGGGAGCGCCTCTGATTAGCGAACAATGTGAGAGGCGCTTTATAAATGTTTATATACAATCAGGGCTGTAGTCGAGGGTATACGCGGGTATACAGCGTATACTCACCTCTAGAGACCGTATACTCACCTCACAAAATATTTATATTCATATATATTAAAATAATGTAGCGTATACCCACAAAATACTGTAGCGTATACTCACCTGTAATTTATTTCAGAAAACTAACCGGTAGCGTATACTCACCTCTAATTTTACCACTACAGCCCTGTATACAATACAATAGAATACAATACAGAGTGATGTCAAAGACCGGTGGATAGGCTATATGTCCTCTGCACTCTGCAGTCCGAAACTCTTCAGGATGAGGATGAAGATGTCACAACGTATCAGATAGGTTCGTCATCGAAGAGGCTGGACGCAACGTGGTAATCGTCGACAATGGATGAAACAGTTGCTCGGTGTCTGTGGTCGATCCAGAAGGACCTTACGATGTCTGCTCACTTAACAAGACTCATTAGATAACCGGAAGCGCATCAAATCGCTGCTGTCGACCTGGAGAGTTATGCAGCCTATTGCAACGTCTAGTCAATGATAACCCTTAAGTTATCTAAAAATAATGCATTAAAATGACTAAGAACTAAGAATAAAACGATATGATTAAGAGCCGTAATGACGGAAGAACAATAGGCCTATTATTTGAATTTATTTGTTGACTTGCTTGTATTGCGCTTAGTAATTTGCCGAACAACATTGATCACGGAAACCAGGCGAGCAATAGTTCAATATGCATTATATAGCGTACATGCAGAAGTCAGACGTTGCAATGGGAACACTGAACTCTCCATAATCATTCAACAGTTGTTTCAGGTTTTAAGAACGGTTTTAAGAACGGCGCTAGCGTCATCTAGTGAATCTAATAGGTGCACACCAGTGTTTACTTTTTGCTAACAGTAAGGAGTGGTCCTTTGAGTGCGTTCGAAATGTGTTGCATTGTGTTAGGGGTAATTCCAAGTCTGCATTTGAGTGAGTTTGTCTGACACTAAACAGCCCTTCTAACAATACATGAGAAGATATACCACTCCTTCATAGGCCTCTGGTCTTGTTAAGCGGGTTGGGTTTAATCGTATACACAATGAGACTTTAAATATATGCAATGGCTGTAGGTAGTACAGTATATGCCCAGATATTGCCCGCCCTCCGGTATGGATTAGGGCATCTTTCTGTTAACAAAAGGCGAACCACAGCGGAGTACACTCTAAATATGTAGGAAATTCATCTCGTAACAGGTGTTCACTGTTCATCTGTTGCCCGACAATTATTCTATGCATGGCAGCAGTAGCTGTCGAATGACTTAAAGACGCCTTAGGACGCTATATATATACCAGTCAACACACTCGCGCTTATCTGGCGCTACATAAAATATTCAACTACAGTATGCTTTGCCTTGTGTAGCGAAATTTCCTAATCGAATTCCGTTGACTTCGATTTTGGCCATTAGATAGTGTAGTTGTTAGCGTGCTAGACTGTCAATCGAGAGGTCGTGACTTCAAATGCCATCCAGGGAAGAAATTTGGTTTGAGGTTTCTGCTCCACCTGCTCCCCTTACCAACTCAGCTATAACGAGTACACTGACCGTACACTGTCGCTGGGAAGATGAGACGGCGAGAGAAGGAACTGGTCATCCGCCCTCATATGCCGAGGCTAAAAAAATGAAGTCGCGAACACTTCATACCAGGGCTAGCTTAAGGTACTGCTCTTCTTCTTCTTGGTCATTATGGCCGACGTGAATTCTTCATAATCATTCAACAGTTGTGACATTGTGCCAGGTAGGCCTAATCGATTACATACACAGGTAGGCCTACAGCTCGCTCATCTGCAGTAGGCGTAGGCCTATGCCGTGATCAATTCGCCAGCAAATTACAGGAAAACTATTCAAGATTTAATTGCTTTGTGCAGGCCGCGCTGGAATATAGATCTATTTTCCGTCTCAAAAGCCACTGTTCTTGTGAATGACCAGAGTGTATAATGTGTCGCTTCGCCCCGCCGCGAAAAATCTGAACTTTGGTCCTTTGGATAAAGTTTTTAAGAGATGTACAGTAGTGTTGGCTGGTTGGCATTGCTAGAACCATGGAGAACAGATGTCCGTGTGTTTTTCACAATTCTAATGGTATAATTAGGCATAATTAAGACATAAATGCAGTCGTTTCTCAAGACCAGCCGTTTTCAAGTGTATACAGAGTTTTGAACCTACAACGCAGCGAGAGAAGATCGCCGCGATTCCATCCAGTGCAGTAGGGCCCACTATTTTGCAAATGTTCAAGGTTAATGCGTTTAATGATCGGTCAATAACAGCAGTGATCATCAACCGAGGCCTTTAGCACGATATCAGGGCGCTATAGAAGTTCAAATTAATATCGGTTAGATTACGTTTACAAGAGTTGCCTTACGAATGCATTGAAATCGAATCCCATTTTAAATATCGCGGTACATTAATTAGATCAATTTGTCATTTCTTCGTAGGTCTAGTATTAATCATTATTAAATATATTTATTGACAACTATTTGTTATGATATTTATTATTATACGAGTAGGACAATATACCATTGTATTGCATTTACAACGTAGGCCCCTTAATCCTAACCGAGGAGCGAAACACTGGTCTGAAGTAGGCTACTTGTTCAAAGCCCTTACAAAGTAATCGTCCAAGGCAAGGTTCGAATTTGTAATCGATGCGTGACAAGCCAAGCACTCTAATGTAATGTACTGTAATGTAATGTAATAGAGCAATTGTACAGCGCCCCTCAAGTACCTCACATAAGCGCTAAAACTGACAACTATTCAAACTAACGAATCCGCAATTACCTCACACTCCCGAGTGGAAGTTCTCTTCTGCTAGCCATACAGAGCGGTTTGCATCTTCTCATTCGAACTTAATTTTTAGCAGGAAAACCACCTGCTGAAGAGGCTGCTACTTTGACATCTATAGTATCGCATTTACAACGTATAAAAATATAGCCATCAAGTCTACTGTTTTATATAAAATTTAAGACAACACCGGTTTTACACCAGGACATGTAATCATTATGTAGTCGCAAAAATCCAGTCTGAATTAATTTTGTAGAATATGAACCGATTTAACTTACTCATGAAGCCATTAAATGAGAAACGCTCACCAAGGTTAATAAAGCCTAATAAGCCTATCAACAACATTTTCAGTAAAATGTCAAAACTCAGCATCGTGTTCATATAATTTATTAAATTAACATAAAGTAAAATATTCTTAGATTTGCAGAAATTGAATGCATATCAAGACGCAATACAATTTAACAGAAGCATTTGATTGTTTATGCCAACATTTATTACATACACTCGTCAGGGTTGTTTATGCCAGCCATGCACGCGTGACAACCTTCCACTCATACCATGTGCGAGGCAGACTTCCAGCAATTTAAAATTGTTCATTCTATTGTTAAGTCATTCGCCAAACATAGTTTATTATTCAAAATTGGAACGAGGGTTTTGCTTAACTATATAAGTCCATACAATAAGAATCAAATATAAAAAATAAAAAAATAAAAGCAAACACCTAGTTTCTTTAGAAAGACACCATCACAAGTAAATGGTTATAGTCAAAGAACATAAGATCATCAGTAGCTGAAAAAGTCATACGTGAGCAGTGCTACAATTGTAGATTATTACGTTTTAGGCCAGCAAAACAATTGTGCGAGCTTTAGGTCGCAATGAATTGCTATTTTTCATAGGAAAATCTTGGCAGCTTAAAGGCGAAACGGTTAGCATAGCGAAACAAAGAAAATAAAACGCTACAAATCAAACACTTTAAATCTAAACATTTTACAAGAAATTGTCAACTCCTGGCTGTCACTAACGTCTATGTGACCAGGTATTCTTTTAACCTATAGTTATAAAAACCCGCTCAATATCAGCAGATTAGGGGCCTATTCTTTAGCCTGAATGAACTGTAATAACTAAGCCCTAAACCTATAGTAATAGGTTTTAAGAAACTACATCGTTGTCATTATACGTCAAAACAGACTTAGACAATTTCACCTTTACAGTTGAAACGAGCTACAGTTTTCTCCTTAGCAAAATTTAAAAGCAATTACACAAAGCTCATCATCATTATTTTAGACACTTTAGACAATTTCAAGTCTACAGTTGAAATGAGTTGCATTTTTCTCTGAAGCAACATTTAAAACCAATTACCACAAAGCTCATCATCATTTAGAAATTTAACTCTACAGTTAAAATCAGTTACAGCTTTCATTGGAGCGAATCTGCATTTTAAAATATTTCTTGCAATTACCACAAGCTCATCATTTAGGCCCTATACTTTTGCAGATGCTAATATTTCGTGCAGCCCATTTCTTTCTCGGCATCTACAACAGGTGGCTTACACAAAGCATTGTAAACGCTTTATTCTGTAAGATAAAAACATGCTAAATGAAGCTTGTAAAATTTAGAATTAAAAAATCGACGAATGTTCGCTTAATCTGAAGTCCTGTTTCACTGTTTGTAAAACAAAATTCTACGAATTTTTAAAATATTTACGCTTTCTGATGCATCGATTTTTCATGTCAAACGTTGTGCGTCTAGTTCGTATTTCTATTTTATTCTGCTTTCTTTTACGTAAAACCTTAGATCTATCACACATGTTATGGCTGCCAAGAAGCGAACTCTACACGCCTTCAGTTAACCTATAGTTCATCTTAAGTATGAAGAATAAAATGGCTTTCATTCAACTAAGCCCTTAAACAAGCTGTGCGATCTGCATCAATGCTAGTTAGCTTTGTTTAAATAGATTTAGGTCCAACATTAAACTACGTCTTGAAAACGCAATTAATATATCTCACGTTCACAGTTTCTGTTTCTCTGTCACGGCGCATCATTGTCGTCATCGTCGTCTTAACCCGCAAGGAGGAGCGACAGTGGGGGTGTTCCAATCGGTCCGTAGGTCCCAGAGGCCTTGGCTGGAGTGTAGTACTCGTCTGTTGCTGACGACAATGGCTCGAAGACTCCGGAAACGACACGGACTTCGATTTTTGCGGAAGCAGGACGCCGGTGTGCTTCGACTGGATTAGGAGTTGTCGGACTTGATTGCGTGGGAAGCAGTAGACACTGGTAGCAGTATGGTTTGGAAGACAGGTCTGCAGCTGGAAACGGTTCTCCTCCAGCGCCGGAATAGGTCGTGTTGGTACCGAAGGATTTTGCAGATGGCGATTCCACTCCGTCTGCTCCAGATGAATGTTCGATACCGGCAGAGGTTCTCCAGGTGCCTTTAGGTAACAAATCGTTTCCAGCAGTGGTCTTCCACGCATTTTCCTCTTCAACAGAATGTTCAAAGCACTTACACAAGTTACTGATGTATTCATCAAACGAGAGTTCACACTGCAAGCTGCTGGAGCTGGCATCTCCGATTGGTTGTATCACCGTTACATCTCCGAATGTTCGCTTCGACTCCTCGTTGGAATTCTCTCGCTCAGACGAGTTTGTCCCAGACTTGAGATGGTCGTCGTCGAAGGACCAATCAACCTCTTGGCTTGAATCATCTCGTGGAACCTCCAACAAATTTATCCAAGGCTTTGGCTGTCCATCTCCGCAGGAACAACCAACCTCCTCGTCCTCCTCGTTGAATTCGTCTTGCTCGGCTTCAAACGATTCGGCCAAGGACTCCAGTTCTTTGTCTATTAAGGACCAATCAAGCCCCCGACTTGAATCTTGCTCAGCTTCAGCGAAATTTGTTGAGCAACCTCGCTGCTCAGTTTCCAAAGTAGAGAACGAGTCGTCACTGGTTTCTGTATGATGGCCGTTGACTAACCGAGCAGAGTTTCCAATTAGTTCTTCTTCAGAAGACACACAACTTTTGACAGTTTTCGAGCTTTCTTCGTTCTTTCCGGAACATTCTTTCTCCGCTTCGACCTGCTTCAGAAGAGTTTCAAACATTTCCAATAGACTTCCGATAAACTGCAGGGAAATCTCTGCTTTCAGTACTAAGTATTCGTCCTTCTCATCGCCTGGAACCGTAAAAGATTCCTGCCATTGGCTCACGGAAGGCCGCACCTCCGGCTGCTCTTCGGTACACTCACGAAGCACCTCAAGACTTTCTGAGTTCGACACAGTGCGACTTTCGTCAAGGCGGTCGTAACAAGACCTCGAACGTGTTTCGAACTGGTGACACATCATAAATTGCAAATCTTTCCCGCACAGCATTCTAGCGATATTAACTGTTGATCAGAAACGGTTGAAACTTCTCGTTCTGTGTTGACACAACGCGACCTTCATCAAACCAGCTGTTAAACCTCGTTCTGTAACTGCGCACCTGCTGTCCGCGCTTTTATAGACAACTTCCGCCAGACGGCAGGCGGGAGCAAGGGATGGGCTTTTAGATGTCCTTCAAAATCAGTGGCATCATTAGTGAGGCAGTAAGTAATGGATTGAATCGACATACATTTAAATTCAACTAACTAAAATTATGTCGAATTATGAGTATTGTAAATGAAGCGATACAATAGTCGTTCAGCACGAGGTACTTATTACTAGTTTGTGTCCTGTTCCCTTGTTCTAGTTGTCATTGTTGTTGTTGAAGCTGCTGTTGTAGATTTGTGTGTGCAGTATTTTCTATTAAAGAAATAATATTATATTAGTAAAATCGTCCAATTCATTAATATTAATTATCAATTAATGTTAGCATAACATGATACTCTAGTGTGGAAACACACACAAACGAAAAAACATGACATCACTATGAGAAGAAGAAGAAGAAGAAGAAGAAGAAGAAGAAGAAGAAGAAGAAGAAGAAGAAGAAGAAGAAGAAGAAGAAGAAGAAGAAGAAGAAGAAGAAGAAGAAGAGGAAGAGGAAGAGGAAGAGGAAGAGGAAGAGGAAGAGGAAGAGGAAGAGGAAGAGGAAGAGGAAGAGGAAGAGGAAGAGGAAGAGGAAGAGGAAGAGGAAGAGGAAGAGGAAGAGGAAGAGGAAGAGGAAGAGGAAGAGGAAGAGGAAGAGGAAGAGGAAGAGGAAGAGGAAGAGGAAGAGGAAGAGGAAGAGGAAGAGGAAGAGGAAGAGGAAGAGGAAGAGGAAGAGGAAGAGGAAGAGGAAGAGGAAGAGGAAGAGGAAGAGGAAGAGGAAGAGGAAGAGGAAGAGGAGGAGCAGGAGGAGGAGGAGGAGAAGGAGGAGGAGGAGGAAGAGGAGGAGGAGGAGGAGGAGGAGGAGGAGGAGGAGGAAGAGGAACGGAAGAGGAAGAGGAAGAGGAACGGAAGAGGAAGAGGAAGAGGAAGGGAAGAGGAACAGGAACAGGAAGAGGAAAAGGGTCCCTTGAGCTAGCATGACAGGCAGCCATGGCTACGAACGTATGAAGTGTCAGGAGAGGCAAACGATTCTGGGGGCTCTGAGCTACGAGTGGTAGGAAGTCAGACCTGGCAAAAGTGAAACTCTGTAATCGAAGGGAGAACGATTCTGGGGACTCTGAGCTACGAGTGGTAGGAAGTCAGACCTGGCAAAAGTGAAACTCTGTAATCGAAGGAAGCGGACAGATAAAGGGCTATTTTATGCAATCTGGAAAACGTGACAAATAGCCTATACCAACAAAGCTGACAAGTTTCTGGTAATTAGCCTATATATAGACCTACAGTTTATCGTGATTGTGTGATTGTGTAATACAAGAGTAGATTTTATCAGAGTGTTTTTCAGGTTGTTTTATATTTATACTAATAATGATTCAGAATTAATATTACTATTTCCTAATAATTTTTTAAATATTATTAATACAATTATCTAATTCGTTAATGTTACTTATTTCCTAATAGGCCGCTACCTATTATTTTTTGCCCGAGGTTAATATGATTCCTCAGGATCACAGAAGTTACGGGAACGTTGTTCTGTTAGGCCCTATATTGTTGTCATTATTATTATTAGGCCCTATTATTATTATTATTATTATTTTTTTTTATTTTTTATTATTTTTATTATTATAACGTATCTTTATTAATTCAAATCGACAAGCACACAGCAAGATCACATCAGAACATGACAGTACAATCAAGATCATAATAATAATATGATCCCTCAGGTGGTCAAAACTATTCCGGAGATATTATGGTGTTATTTTGGAACAGCTTCTCCCTCATCAAGATTCTGTTGAGCAAAGGTTCCTCGACATGCAATCGCATTAAAGCGTTGAATGGTGACAGAGAGGCGTTATTATTATTATTATTATTATTATTATTATTATTATTATTATTATTATTATTATTATTATTATTATTATTATTATTATTATTTTTTTTTTTTTTTTTTTTTTTTGCCCCAAGGTACATATGATCCCTCGGGGACTTAGATATTAGACTATTTATGGTTATTTCTGGAAAATCAGGCCTCGTCCTCCGCAACATCAGTAAAAGTGCCACGAAATGCGATGGCGTTGTAGCGCTGGATGCAGATGGAAAAGCGCTGAAAGAGAAAAGTGATCTCCCGCGGCTCTCCAGAAACGGACGAGAGACGCTGGCCAAGCTCACGGATGAAGCTAACCCCGGCAGAGTTTATGGGACCCAGCGTTTATTATTATTATTATTATTATTATTATTATTATTATTATTATTATTATTATTATTATTATTATTATTATTATTATTATTATGGAATCGAGGCGGAGGCTGCATTCAGATTCAGGTTCATGTTTTGGTTCACCCTGTCCGTTTGTCGCACGAGAGGCGTAGTGCGCTTGTTATCTGTAGTCAGGAGCGTAACTTTGGTCTAAAAAGTGGGGGGTACCAATTTCTTACATACACGAAGCAAGGTTGAGACTGCGATCTTTATGAAGGCACAATAATAAAATATTCACTAGCATTGTTCAAAAAGTGGGGGTACGGTACCCCCAGTCCAAAAAGTGGAGGGTACGGGTACCCCTCGTAGGCCCTACCCCCACAAATTACGCCTATGTCTGTAGTTCACGCTATCCGTTCGTATTCGTGGTGTTGGCCAGCACGTACTTGTGGAAAGAGCTCGAGAATGCGGTGTGGACCGCAGCAGGCTGCGCACTTTTGTTCTTCCTCCGTCTCACGTCAGCGTGAAGGAGAAGACATCCAAAAGCCATGCGTACAAAGAGGCGCTCCTAAGTAAATGCTCAGTTCTGTGTTTTGAAATGTTCTCTCAAAAACGCACTTTAAAAGAGGAACAAAATTAAATTACCTCGCGTATTCTCTTCTCATCCTGACTGGAGTTGATTTTACTTTCACGTTGACCATATATCCAAAGATGACATTCGATCTGGACTTTCTGTTTTGCGGAAACTCCCTTCAACTTTCAATTGCCATAAGATCGGAACCAATGAAAAGATAACTTTAAATCGGCCTATTACAGTTAATGTTTAGGCCTATGTCTGTGTTTTAAAGTGTTATCCCAAAAAAGTAACTATAAAACTGAAGAATCTGAACTTAAATTACCTCGTGGCTTCTCTTCTCATCCGTACTTTGAAGTTGCTTTACTTTCATGTTGATGACTTTCGATCTGGACTTTCCATTTGCTGAAAACCAGGGCATATTTTAGCTGTAGGCTAGCCTATAACCATGCAGTGGGACAAATGTCCCAGTAGTCTTAGGATTTCTCCCAGTAGTTAGGGTGTTCTTTGGGAATTGATCATTTTTTGCGCATATAGTTAATTCACTCTGTAAAGCATTTTAAATCAATTATTTTTTATTACTGCAGTGTGATGGTCTGTTATTAGGCTATCATAGAAATGATGTCGTTCGTTTTCTCACCGTCGGACTGTTGTCGGCTGCTTTCCTTCGAATATTTCGATCACAATTGATATTAGTACCGTAGGCTTACCTTCTAAATTAATATCGAGCAAAGTGTCGACCTTTATATTTCTGAACATCGAGCCTGTATAGTTTCAGCAAAAGTACGTATAATGTATATAGAAGTTCATGACTAGTCTAAACTCTGTCCATCTACAAGGACAGTCCGTATCTGAAATACTATGAACGTTGAGATTTTACGTCATCATCTTTTGTTTTACAAAATGACGTCATAAATCAGTATCTAAATCATGGCACTTATGCAGATCACGTGCTTCTTGTATGTAATCATTTTTCAATATTTTCCACCTCACTACTCTCATCCCCGGAAGGCCCGCGAATCCATCAAGCCTACAGCCTAAGAACGTGTTCCAAACATACGTTGAATGGTACGGGTATAATGTGGTTTTAAAATGTATAGCGCTGTAATATTTTGCTTTCCTTCATATTCCGGGTTCTTTTTCTTGAAGAGCATGACTTCTTCAGAATAGGTATGACTTCCGCTGCGAATTTCAAACTGATTAAAGTTGTAATCATGATTTCTACAGCGCCGCAAAAGCCAAGTCACGGGAAGCAGCTTATTCACAGGCGCTTACTCAAAAGAAAATCGATAGGCAGGTAGGGTTATAATCGGTTCCAACTTCCAGGTTAAGATCTAAAGGTTCAGACAGGCAGACAGTCGGACAGCTGTAGGGTGGATGGTGTTGATAATTGAACTTGCAAGATACTGGTATGTGACGAGAATTGTTTTTTAACTGTCAGCCTTAACTTACAGATCACTCACACCTGTGATCAGCTCACACTCGTAATTTTAAGGGTATTTTGATTAGAATATGTTTCATTACTGGTAGATAATTTGTTGGATAATGCTTTTTTGGCGCGCACGTTTGCAGCACGTGCGCGCTTAACGTGTTATTTTCAAATTATGTCTCACAGCTTAACTCGACGTAAAGTGCATCCTAGCATAGACTTGTGTCAACTTGTAGAGTCATCGGCTAGAATGATGTAGTATGAGGTAATCTATCGTTTTAGCGTCAAAAATTATTCCTGCAGTATAGCATATTTTTTCGGCGTCCCAAATGAAAAATACAGACGTATTTTCATTCAATCATTCGAGAATTTGTATAGCGCCTCTTCAGGGGAACTACTCCGAGGCGCTCCCGACACCAGCACGTTCAAATAGTACAGTTTTAAGATTAAAATTAGGAATGATTGTACCAGTAGTTTTATAATGCTTTAAAATGACAACATCACCTGAGAAATTGTTATTTAAAATGTAATATTTATCGCAACAAACATCCAGCTGATAGCTTCCGGTAGTGGTAGAATGATTGTATTATTTGTAGCACCTGTATGGGGCCGTCCATATATTACGTACGCAAAAATTCGGGAAAATTGGACCCCCTCCCCCCTGTCCGCAAGCGTACTTTCTTCCCCACCCCCCGCGTACGTACGCTTTACCCCCTCCTCCCCCCTCCCGAGAAGACCAGCTGCAGAAAGTGTCTCTGCACTTTAGGCCAGATTGAAGGATGAGTGAGGGCCAATATAGACAAATTATAGGTGTCTCGTTCACAGCACAGAATAACTGCACATGGCTTTTATATAATGTAATAAAATGCCATTGGACGACTATAGGACAATACAGAGTTATAATGTGGACATAGAGTTATAGAAATTTATTTTGCGTACGTACACATTTTCTCCCCCTCCCCCCCCCCCGTCCGCACCCGTACGCAAAATCGCCAAAATCCGACCCCCCGACCCCCCCTAAGTGCGTACGTAATATGTGGATGGCCCTACACATGATTACTATATGTGTGTGACACTGTGTATGTACGACGTTGTACGTGTGTCTTTTGAATTAGATCGAGCACAAGATGATACATGACCAGCAGATATTGGATCGAATAGAAACCGAAATTAGGATACAGAGTCATCCAATGCATCCGAATGTACTTGAGGTATGACATACAGAACATATCCAGCTCATATTATTAATTCAGCAACAAGAAGGGGATGAAAAGGAGCAAGGATGGAGGAAGTAGTTGAAAAGGAAACTCACAGGCAAGAATTTGCACCAAACCACTAATAGACACACTCGCACACACAAACGACACAAACATACTGATCAGTGCATACATACATGCATAGTTACATTCTGACCCCACGAAGCAAAACTTTGCACATCACGTATCATATCATGGATTTCCTGTAGAAATCCTGCAACATCCCTTCTTCACAAAAAGAGGTCTCTCTCGAGTTCCCTGGGTTTTGATGATGTCTATTGTCTGTATATTTACGTAAGTTTACATCAGTTTTAAACTTTGATTTACCAAGCTTGCCAACTCACCATAGCTTGACTTCCTGTTTCTCTAACGTGTTAGATATGGCTTCTTAAAAAAAATTTGGTTTTTGGATTATGATTTGGACTGCAGGTTCCCTTGAAGTGCTTGATGCATGATGATAACATTGGCATTGATTAAATAAGATTGTATAAACATGTGCATGTATTGCATTTCATTATGTACTACAATGACACATGAAATTTTTAGAGTAGATTAGATAGATATATGTGCCATATATCTATCATTTGGGGGCCCGTAGAGTAATGGATAACACACTGGCGTGAAGAGCTGAAGGTATCAAGGTCGAACCCGGTAGACCCCCGTAAGGTTTATTCAGCCTTCCACTCGCTAGGTGGCAGTGGTTAAATGAATAGTAGGCCATGATTGACACCGTGTGGCTGCCGCTTAAACAGTTATATTCGAATCCTGTAAGACTGTTATCGTGTGCTTCTACTGTATACATGTATGTAAGGCGCCCTGCGTGGCTGCCATTTCTACTATATGTATGTTCACTGTACAGCGCAGTGCATATGCAGGTGCTTAATTAAAGAACAAATCATTATTATATTATTATTAAAAAGGCTTCATTGACCAGTGATTTGGCCATATCAGTTAGCATGGATGTAAAGATAGACAGAGCTGGCTTGTAAACACTTAATATACATTTACATTTCTTCAGGTCAGTGTTAAGGGCCTACAATTTAAATGTACTATCATTTGCCATCTTGAAACAGAACCTACATGTATATTGTATAATATACTGGATTACTGGTATATAATATATTTAATATGTATAATATTTAATATTACATATACATGTATGATATATATATATATATATATATATATATATATGATATACACTGTATAAAATATGGTGAAGCTAAATATATATAAGCCACTATGTATATTATGTACATGTTTGTATATTGTATATATGTTTGTCTTTGTCTCCAAGGTTGTCGATGAGACTTCTGCTGACAATGGATGTGACAGAATGGTCACACTGTCTGGATCATTGATGACAAACGCCAGTCAGTCGCTTTCCTCTTCCGACTCCAACTGCCCTCCACGATCTTCTGCCTCTATCAATTCCTCCTCTTCAACATCTCAACCAGAGCCGCCTCGAATCAAAGACGAGGCGGCTGTTGCTCGCTTCTTCTCTGGCCTTGAAGATGCGGTTCAGAGCCAGTTCCAGTTGGTGCCACCGATCTGCACGCTGCGGTTATCTCCTACAAACCAGAAGACAAAATGTGCTGTGGTAAGTTTCTGTGTCCCTGAATCAAGTTTGCGTTCTGGCTGGTTAACCTGTTATTGCTATTATTATTACGAATGATTTTCACGTGTGCGAAGTCACAGAAATGTGAATCTGAGATACGGTTGGTCAGTTGCCAGGTGAAGCGTAGTTAGATAACCAGGTGTTTTATTTGAGAGCCAATGGGAAGTAGTGAGTTTTGAGGTGTTTCTTGAAAGAATAAAAAGAGTTTGAGCAACGGATAAACATTGGTAATCGATTCCATAAGACCCATAGACCCATACCTGAAGGTTGCAGACTGCTGGGCAGAATTTACGGGGAAAGTAGTGGTTGAACGGTATGTAGGAGTGTTCATGAGGGTTACAAGTCAGACAGGCCAGTTTAAATCTTATTGTGAATTCAACAGGAAGTCAGTGCAACTGGCCAAGCAGAGTTAAGGAGTAATTGTTATTACTATTTTATTATTTGGAACATTGTCATTATTGTCCTCAGTGCCGTGCCATGCCAAAACCATTGGTGAGCAGAATCCTCAATTCAGCATCCTGACAACACCCTTGTTCATATCACCCTGGGACAAACCACTCATCAGTAGGATTTCAACTGATCATTGCTTCAATCAACAATGCCTACAATGAAGCTTATGATGGTGATAATGATGATGATGATGATGCTCTAATTATTTAGAGTCTTGAGGGCTCAAATGAAGGTCTTCCTCTGAGAAAATAATAATGGGTATTGTTTCTTCTGGATATAAAAAGTGGGGATAAGGTATCCTCCCGTGAAAAGTAGGGGTACTGCCGTACTGGTACCCTCATACCCTGTGAAAATTACTCCTACGATCGCTGGTAAATATTATTCTTCCGGTGCTCCGGTTACTTTAGATGGTTGAAATTATGGTTTGCTGTTTAAAAACTCGCCTGTAGCTGCAAACTCTCCTACCAGGAGCACCTCTGCACAGTTTTATCGAGAGGTGCTATATAAATTTTACTAACACAATACAAAAGTATTCAACTTTGCAATCCTGGTTGAAAGCATGTGTTGAAATAGTGCCTTTTCAGTCTAATTTAATTCAATCTCGTCTAAAGACTTCTATAACGAGGCATGAATTTCTACTTAAATCTAATGACTTCATCTGTAGTGCTCTAATCACATCAGTACTCGATGGTCATTGGTTCAAGGGAAACCAAAGTCAAATATTATAATACACTGAGACATCCAGCCAAAATCTAACAGGTCAGCAATATAAGAAGAACTGAATTCTCCCCTTTGAAATTCCTCCATTGACTGAGGCTTTGAAGGGACCACTGATTGATGCCATGTATGTATTCATCCATGTATGTATTTTAACGTTTATATAGCACTTTTTGATAACCTGACAGACTATGGTAACTTTGCAAAAGTACTACAAAAGTCTCCAGAGTAAATGTGCACATTTGTATGTATAATGTGTGTATGTAGGTATGCATACATGAAACATGTATGTCAGTATTTATGTAGTGTATGTGTTTGTATCAAAGCATTTATATAGCACCATCGGAAAGATGTCAACAATTCTGCTTATATGGCTATTTGACTGTAAAGCGGTGCAACTTCAAGATTAATTGTAATGTCTTAATGGTTGTTGTAATTTGCAGGCACACATCTTGGAAAATGGTGACATGTGCTTGGAGTTCTTTTGGCTGTGCAGAGGTAAACTGAGAGTCTGCCGGGGAATACTCATCTCACCAGATGGACTGATGGTTGGTCTTCTTCATCTTTATCTCAGTTTCTTCTGTTATCAATTCGGCCTAGCTTTCCTTTTATCGTTTCCAGCCACAATGCAAAGATTTTCCCAGTAATGTAATGTAAACTAGTTGTGTATTTATTAATTGCCACACTGTATTAAGAAAAAGTATCAATTGATGTTGCTGAGCAATCGTGCATGAAGGATCTTACAGTACTGATCTCTGGAGAGGGTCAAACCTGCACACTTTGTTACAATTTGCACACTCAAATCAGTTGGCGTCCATTTGACATGGCAGCCAATTGATGTAATGTATTGTAATGCACTGTGGGACATAACAACCAATTGGATGCAGTGTTTGGCCAGTAACGTGGAAATCCTCCATTCAGGCAGTAGCTGTTTAAGGATTTTGAGCAAGTCTTTCGTGCGCAATTGCTCAGTGCCAATGATGTTCTGTCGTATGGAAGTGTGCACTTCCGAACTGTGGAAGAAGTGCAATATCAAAGACAATTTTACTGTATTGCAGAATGTCCTTGCTAACTAAGCGTTTAGCTTCCCTCTGGATCTGCTTGTGTCAGTACATTGTGCAGGGATACTTCATGTGTCTTTCGTCAAAAACTGAAAAACTGTTTCCTTGTGCCTGGGGCTGCACTGCTGGGAGCAGATATGAGAAGATATCTGGGAGAGGCTGTATATAAGTTGAATGAATGATAAAACTGAATGCAGTTTTATAAGGCCTTCAGGGACCTCTTGATAGCATGCACCGCTAATCTAGGCATTGTTACAATTCTTTAAGAAACAAGTTAATCTGTAAGCAAACTGTAAGTTTAATTGTAATTGGATTTATATAGGACCACTTCATGAGAAACATCCAAACTGATCTCTATGCTAGCAAAATTGATGTTAGATGTCGTTAAGTGCAAAATCTCCATAAATCAACAAGCATTCTTTATATTGCTCAAAGTGTTACCAGCAGTTGTTTGCACATGCAGGCCGAGCTCAGTCTAAGGGCTTCCATCTAAAATTGACGGATGGTCACTGGTCAGGATTCCTGGACCGCACAGTGTCAAAGATGTAGAATGAGGAATCATTGAGGATGGGTGATAGTGTCTGCAGCGTGGCAGACCCTCTTAGCTCACAGATGTGGCTTCTGGGCATCGGTTGTCCCACATAGTCAATCTGTGACTGAGTCATTCGATTGATGGTAGAACCACTTTCGGTAGACGGTTATTGCCATTTCAAAACCTCTCCTCACATTTCGATGGCATAGATAGGTACATAGTTGTGAGCTGCGACCATCCATCTGGAACTTGACACAGTTCTTGACATATGAACTATATCAGGGACAAGGGACAATAATCACAAGCAGAAAAACTGTCTGAAAACTGAAAATCCTCAGCAGGAAATGAAACTAAGTACCAAATCAGCCACAGTAGCAGTCCAAACACTAAGGAATTGGCAGAGGAATTTGCTTTGAGACGAACAAAATGATGAGCACTGAAAAAAGGCCACATCGACAGTTAAGTATGTAATCATCATCAATATTTGAATAGCAGGAAAAGCTGAAAGTTGTAGAATGTAGATGTATGTATGTATAGACATATGTATGTATGAAAACATTTAATACATCTGCTTTGAGAATTTCTGTAAAGCATTGAACATGTGGCTGCCTGACTGATCTAATAAAGTGTGTTTAAGGTAGGCATAAAATATATGCTGTATAGAGTCAATGAGACCGTATGCAAATGCAGTGGAACCGTTCCAGGAGGATGGTCCAAAGCATGACAAGGCATGATTGGCTCATACTGAAATGTGAGGTTAATAATTGCGACAGTTTTACAATTATTTTTACACTGACGATATATGCACTTCAGATCCAAATTTACAAGTTGGACAGTCCACTGGATCCCAGTCTGAAACCAATTCCTCCCTCTTCATCCTTGGGTCTGTGCAAGAAGTTCTTGTATTCGAAACTACCTCAGAAATACTGGAAGCAATATGAACATGCATTTAGATTTGTGGACGTTCTGCGCTCAGAAACGGCCAAGGTCATTCTGTACAGTGACCAGGCCAAAGCGAAACTGATGGAAAACATGCCGAACCCAAACCTTGAAGTCTGCTTCTATGATGGTAAGAGCTTTTTGTGGTGTCTACACTCACTCTGACTGTCAAAACACAACTGTTGCTGCTAAAGTATTATTGTGAATGAACTACTATGTTTACTGTACCTTACCTTACCAAATAGTATTTTATGTTACCTTATCGTACCGTGTCTTGCCTTACCTTCTGTTATTTTACCTTACATTATCGTACCTTCTCCTTAGAGAGATATGTGATAAATGATAGCCTTAGCATATGAGGGACGTTCAATAAGTTTTGTGCCTAACCTATTTAAACAACAGGCACAGGAATGAGGACACGTTTATTTTTCAAAATCGGACATGCTGTACTACCAGCTAAGTTCAATAAATTGTACCTCATAAAATAAAAAGCAGACAACATAAAATTTGTAGAGAACACTAACAAGACTCCACATATAAGGCCTGTAGCATTTCTCCGCCCAAAAGTATAACGGAAGATAGCCAGGCTCAAAACTTACTGAACGCCCCTCGTACATTACATTATGTTACTGTACAGAAACATGTAATGGATGAATGATTGCCTACCTTACCTTATCTAACTTTATCTTACATTACAGGTTCGAAATTTAAGGTGTCAACCCAAGAGACAAAAATAATTCATGCGGATGGAAGTTCTTTGATCATTGAATCGACTGGCAGCTTTGTACGTCAGATGCTGAAAACTCAGAAGATGTGGCACCATGTGCAGATGGTAACTTGGCAGTCGAGATTCAAAACAGTGCCTAGAAGCATACACTTTGGGAGGCATTCAGGATGAACATAATCACTGTTGCATGGGGTAGCAGTGATAGCACTTGGTTGGGTGGAGATATAGCACTTATGAGGATGCAGTGATAGCCCTTATGGGGTTGCACAATGGTGGCACTTATGGGGTGCAGTGATAGCTTTTTTGGAATGAAAATATAGCACATTTTAACATGTTGCAGTGTGTCAACGCGAGATTAATAAACGAATAATCAATCAATTTTTTGGCTTCAGTGGGATTGGAGATATAGCATGCTGGGGTGTAAAATTTAGTTAAATTCTCATTGGATAAATCTATAGTACATCAAAAGTTGAAAGTTCCATCTTCATCAGAGATTGTGTCTCTAGCTTGAAACCATGAGTGTTGCAGGACAAAGCAAGCAAGGTCCAACTGTTGATTGGATTGTTCTTGCTTTGCTTGTGCCTTCCCTTAAGTATCCGTCAACCCATAGAACCATGCAGATGAGAAATTTTTAAAGGGGTCTTGTAAAGAATGGCGTTACAGGCCCCTTTGTGATCGATGAGTATTTTCGCTGAATTTCTTATCAATTGCATTGATGTAATGTTTTAAGTTAAAACAAATGAAAATGGTTTTTTATTGTTTAGTTTATTGTTTTTATTTGCTGAATTTAGCTTCACTCTGTATGTAAGGATGTGGACAACTTCTTCACGGAGAAGGTCTCGAATAGAATATCCTGCTTCCCTATTGTCATTCGAGGGTTAGTGTTATTCATTCTAACTGCTACTAAAACTAATATCTATCAGATGCATAATATAATTTGTTGATTTGTTATAATGCGGTTACAGTTTGAAGATGAATTACAAGTTGGGTTCATGCATGTGACTGCAATATAAGAAATTATTACAATGAAGTATAGTATAAATCAGTTGACTTATCTCGGTTTGCTTACTCGTTCCTCGTGCAAACAATTATTGTACTTATAATGGATGCTTTGACCTATGTTGTGAGTAGCATCAGAAAAGTGTTGGGCTTTGGTGTTGCCGGTGTCTGGTCCAATGCTTTAGAATTCACTACATAGGTCTTTGCACATTCGATCATACTAAAACTGATCTGTTTCAACTTATTTACACACCATAACTTAATTCTGGTTTCTATGATTTCATTAGATTTGGACCAGGCTTGTCAATTCAAATTTTTTAATTCCATTAATTAACTTCACCAAAAACAAATGTTCATATTACAATTGTTACAGTAGTTCATGGGTGTCGACGGATAAACCCAAGAGGAACAGTATTGTTCCGTTGGCAGATTTGCCTCTTTCTCACTTCCATTTCTATATGCAGTAAACATTGACCATCAAAGCACGAATCAGTCAATGCACCAAAGTGCAAAAACATTTATGGTGGTGTACATGTATGTGTAGTATTACAAACAGATCTATGAATTGTACGTATATTAACCATTCATTATATGTTTTACAGACCCGTGATTCCATCAAATACCGTTCTGTGTTTTGACATAGTACCCAATGGATTATGACTTTTACTGTGGTTTCACTTAAAGTGACCATCAATTGAATCTTTCCATTATGATTACGTCGCTGTAGAAGTTAGATTCGATTGGGAGGAGATTGCAGTATTATGTAATTTTGTACAGAACTCGATCTGCTTCAGCTATGATGAGCCAAAAAATCGAAACAAATAAATATGTTGACGCAAAAGACAGCCAACCATCACCAAGTCAACAGCCAGTGCCAAATTATTTTCCTGCATCAGAAAGGGTATGTGCCTGCCTGTGTTCATGTCTGCCTGCTTTCGTGTCTGCCTGTGTTCGTGTCCCTGTGTTCGTGTCTGCCTGTATTCAATTATTCATGTATGCATGTGCTTGTTTGTGTGACAATATTTAAATACATTATGCTGGGTAGAAAGACCAACTCTTAGTAAATGTTGGCTTAATACTCTGTATTAGAGAACCAATCACGATATTGACCTGATTATGACATATTGACCTGATTATGACATTGACCTGATTATGACATATTGATCTGATTATGGCTTTGGTTTTGGTCCACCATCAGTTGGTTGATGCCTTGTGCTTTAGACACTGGCACAATAGTAGTTACTAATTAATCAATTGTGATATGATACACTGATAATTTCTTGTTGGCCACTTTTGCCTACAGTGACTTACACACTAGCAATATGCAGTCAATCCAACACTTATTGTGGAATTGTATTTTTCTTTTTTACGCTATTATGCACACAAGGTCCATACCAGTGAACATAGGGGCCGAATTTTACTTTTGTTTCTGGGTGCCAGTGGGTGCACGAGTCCTCCCTCCCTTCCCCTACCACCTATCCTTAGGTAGGTTTTAGCGGATTTTCGAAGAAAGAAAATTGTTTTCTTGTCAAGGGTTCCAGTGTTATTATTTATTTATTTTTTTAAATAATAAATAAATTACTTATGTATGGGCTGTGACTGTGAAGTCATGCAATGTTGGGTATTTATGTTGAAGCTGTACTTCTCACGTTGTGAGATTACTGCTTAGGTGTAAAAAATTTGAATTTGGGGTCCGAATTCATCTGGGTGCCAGGCACCCACTGAACTTTCTCTCTGGGTGCAAATGCACCCACGGCTCCCAAGAAGTCGGCGCCTATGGCAGTGTGGTCTATGGCAGAATCTGACGCTTGAGACAACTTTTTCTGGTCATTACACCGAGTCTGATCAGCAAGATCATACCTGTAATTTTTAAACACAGGCCCATCTGGTATAATAGTATAGGGTCCACTGAGCTACTAACCTATTCTTACTTATCATTCCTACTTTTTGATAATCTATTAAATGTTTTTTTTTTATTTCTCTCAGATGTTGCATGATATGTATGGCTCCACAGCCACTTCAAGGCACCAGTTGAGGTCAACGAGCGTTGGCTCCAGTGCTACTCTGAGGCAACAGCTGAGGTTGTCATCCCCAACAAGCCACTCCGAGGCAGGAGTTGAGGGCAGCAACATGAATGAACCTTCGCTACACAGCCACTCCGAGGCAGAAGTCGAGGGCGGCAACCCCGACAAACCTACGCTCCACAGCCACTCACAGGCAACAGTTGAGGGTGGCATCCTCAACGAACCTGACTGGTTGAAAGAGTTGAAATATTTAAAATATGTGTATCCCAAGTTTCTCTGATTCTGTGCTTTTTCCTTAAAATTACGCACGCAAAATGTCTTTTTTCAAAATATCCCCACCAGTGGAAATTTCTTAAAATATCCGCTGCTACAACTTGCATCAACTTGGCTTAGTACTAACAGACTTTCTGTGAACATTATATTATTTCGATCTCGTAAAGTAGTTCAAATTCTAACCTTAACATTATTATTGATGGCATTACTATTGCTCGTGTCTTGTGCAAAATTCTTAGTTTATGTTGATGGGCATCTACGTTGGAAAGAACGAATAGATATTGTGACTAAAAAATTGTCAAACAATATCACCTGGGCCTCAAATTGTCACTCCCATTTGTTATTTCTGTTTCTATATCAATATTTTCAGTCATTACCTTGTGTGACACGGTGGCCAGTTGATAAGATGCTCGCCATGTAATTGGGAAATATATATATATATATATATATATATATATATATATATATATTTAGACAATAAATATATATATTTAGACAATATGCTGTTTATTTGTTCAAACCACTCTATACCGCTCTGTTAATCTAGGGTTATTCTTCTGCATAGTTCTGTTTGTTTCCTTCTTCATCTCTGTAGCGCCTTACGTTCTTACTCCTGCTACTTTGAAACAACTGCCCCCATTATCTGTGTAGGAATAGGTTATAATAGCTAAGTATAGAATATAAGTCAGTTCTTTCAATTTAAATTATTGAATCTATGAGATTGAAAAGATATAATTGTACAATCACGCAATCATTACTTGATACTTGATGAGCCATTCACGAAGACTGACTCTGCCCTCAAGAACAGTGAAAATGTCAGAGATTCGAGCAAGAAACAGAGTCAGAGATTCTTGCTTGAATCTCTGACATTTTCACTGTTCTTGAATCAAATTTCGACCGATTACTTCCTCTGAAGTTTTAAATGTGTCCCCAAGTTGGTTTGTTCATAGGTTTAATTTGTGGGGGTGCCTGTACCCCCACTTTTTGGACTGGGGGTACCATACCCCACTTTTCGAACAATGCCAATCAATATTTTATTGTGCCTTCCCAGAGATCGCAGTCTCTACCTTGCTTCATGTATGTAAGAAATTGGTACCCCCACTTTTTAGACGAAAGTTAGGCCCCTGGCTTCGTTTAATGCTAATTCAAAGAACTTTCCCCACTGTAGTGCTTCCTTTCCAGTGATAATTTTATCTCTCCAATGTAGTCCACACCTTTTCTACCTTCATAGTTATCTCAAATCCTTGTAGCCCAAATCATGTTTTTAGCTCTTATTTGCACTTAAATTCTCCGGGTTTTCCATGTCCTGTTTCAGGTATGAATTGCATCACCTTGTCACCTTGTGCTGTCAGCTCGTGGAGCTCTAGCGACCGTCCTGGTGAACACACTCCACCATCTCCTATTCGATGACAAGTCTCTCAATTCCGCCAAATTCATGCCAGTTACATCTTGTATCTCATCCATCCATCTCCTCCTTGGGCGACCCAGTCTTCTCCTCCCCTCACCGCACGCCAGCATCATTTCCTTCTCCAGACCATCAGATCGCATAACATGTCCAAAGAACCTTAGCTTCATTCTTGTCGCAGTTTGTTTTAACGACTCTTCATTCTCAACTCCAATCTCCTCTCGTATTGATTCGTTCGTTCTTTTCTCAGTCCAAGATATTCTCAGCATCTTCCTCCATATCCACATTTCACAAGCGTTAACCTTATTTTCCATGTTCTTTGTCATTGTCCACGTCTCGCAACCGTACAGTACCGTAGGAAAGATTAGTGCTCTCACGAGCCTTTTTTTGGTTTCTATGCTCACATGTTTGTCTTTCCATATCTTTTCCAGTCCGGTCATTGCAGCTTTCCCTATAGCAATCCTTCGTTTTATTTCTGGATCACACTTTCCCTCCTTTCCAACCAGTGATCCTAGGAATGTGAAGCTTTCTACCACCTCTATTTCCTCTCCGTCTATCTCAAAACTATCCCAATCTGCTGTTGTCATGACCTTTGTCTTCTTTATGTTGAAGTATAAACCAGCTTTTTCACTTTCTCTCCTGACCCTTCTTATCAGTTCTGCCAAATCCTCTTTTCTTTTTGCCATTAATGTTGTGTCATCCGCGTATCTAAGGTTATTCAGTGTCTTTCCAGCAATTTTTACTCCCTCAATTGCCCCCTCCAGTTCTGCCTTTCTCATTATTCTTTCAGCATATAGATTAAACAGGAATGGAGACAAGATGCATCCCTGCCTCACTCCTTTCTTGATTCTGAAATTGTCAGTGTCTCCGTATTCTGTTCTTATCACCGCTATCTGGTCTTCATATAAACCCTTTAGTAACATTATCAGGTGTTTCGGAATTCCCATTTCAAGCAGGGTTTTCCACATTAAATCATGGTTAATGCAGTCGAATGCCTTGCTATAGTCAATGAAACAGATGTGAACCTCCTGTCCATACTCCCTTTGTCTCTCCATTATCCACCTCATGTTGGCTATATGGTCTCGAGTTCCACGAGATTTCCTAAACCCTGCCTGGTTCACCGGAAGTTCTCTTTCAATTGTGCCTTCCATTCTTTTGTGAATTATTTTCAGTAATATTTTACTAGTGTGTGATATCATTGCTATCGTCCTATAATTTTCACACTCCCTCGCATCTCCTTTCTTGAATATAGGTATAAAGATCGACTTCTTCCAGTCCTCCGGCCATTCTCCAGTTGCCCATATTTGATTGCACAATTTTGTTATTGTTTTTATCATCGCATCATCCCCTGCTTTTATCAGTTCTATAGGTATCCCATCTTGACCGGGTGCCTTATTGTCCTTGAGTTGTCTGATTGCCCATTCTACCTCCGCTTCCATGACCTCCGGTTCCTTTTCATACTCTGTTACGTCAATTTGTTCTTTTTTGACTCGTTTGTCTTCCCTATACAACTCCTCCGTGTATTCTCTCCATCTATGCTTTATCCCTTCTTCATCGCAGATTACATTTCCATCTCCTGCCTTCATTGAGCCCATTCTAGGTGCAAATTTTCCCGTGATTGTCTTTACTTTTGAGAACATTTCCTTGGTTCGTCCCTTCCTTCCCTCGTCTTCCATTTCTCTGCATAATTCGTTTAGATGTATTTCTTTATCTTTCCGTGCTTGTTTTTGGAAGGCACTGTTCAGTGCCCTTACCTTATCCTTTTCTCCTGCCTTCTTTGCAGCCTTCCTATCAACCGCCATGCATATGGCTTCTCTCGATAGCCATGTCGTTGTTGTGATTTTCTTCTTCTTTGGAATGTGCTTATCTGCGACTTCGACTATTGTTTTCTTCATCCTCTCCCATAGGTTGTTCGAATCCTCTTCCTCTTCTATCTCATCTCTCTCTAGTACTTCAAACCGATTCTTTATTTCCATCCTGTATTCCAGTGTGATACCCTTGCAGTCGTATCTGATCAATCGATCTCCTTTCTTTATCTTTTTCAATTTCGTTCTCAGTGTTGCTACCAATAGCTCATGGTCAGTTCCACAGTCCGCTCCTGGCCTTGTTCTCACATCTCTTATTGTGCTTTTCCATCTTTTGTTTATCAGTATGAATTGCATACCTGGATGAAGTATTCCAACTGTGGGCTAATTAAAATTCCATTTCTAACAACTTGGAATCGTGAAATTGAAATGAACACCTTGAAACATAATAGCAGAATAAAAGAACTTAAGGAGGGCAAATGTTAGTTTGGCACTTAATGTTTGTTCTGTGGCAAGCGGATCTCCACGGGACATCGATCTCGGGACAACCCCTCTGATAAGACGGAGCGCGCATGAGTAAGCTAGTGTTCTGTGCTTAGCTTTAGAGTAGCTCTTTAGAAATTTGGAGTTTATGATTACGATTATTATTAGCTGTTCATATTATCAGAACAGCGCTGCACAGTGTTACCACTCTGAAAAAATTAAAAACCCAAGTTGGGACATTAAAAAACCCAAGAAAACCCAAGGTAGGTTTTCTGCAGACTTCAATAAACGAATTATAAGATAATATATAATAATATATTGCAATTATACCATTTCTGTTATAAAAATGTTCTTCTATCCTTTATTGCTATCTCTAATTGCTAAAAATTATTAGTTAATATTCCAAGCAAGTGAGAAATGTTTATATAGGCCTAATCGTGTATTTATTTTCATCAGAGACCGTATCACGTGAATTATTACTTCTATCGCACATTTTATTATTTTTATTTTTAAACAAAAATAAAGATTAAAGACTACGAAACTCAAAGTAGGCTACTATTTCTTAAGTTTTAAAAAAGAGTAACAGTTCACGTCGGGAAAACTTCTGAAAAAGTGCAGCTTGAGTCTGCAGTTTGGTCTATAGAGTTATATTTTAAAAATAGACTTAGTAGCCTACAGCACATTTAGTCTTTAGAATTATATTTTAAATATAACAACAGACGAGTATAGCACACGCTTGCACGCATATTGCACCATTTCTTCATTTATTTATTGACATCGATCATCCAAACCGTTGCACAAACTGATTAAATTAATGAAAAATAGGGTTTCAATGAACAAGAAAAAACCCAAGCAAAAAACCCAAGGTCTTCATGAAAAAACCCCATTTCCCAAGTTCGGACTAAAAAACCCAAGATCTTGTGAAAAAAACCAAGGAGTGGTTACGCTGGCGCTGCATAATAAAATCAAGGGCCTTCACCTTGGCGCATGAATATCGCACAGTAGTATTCCAGGCCTGATTTAACATTTTATGAGTATTTTTTAAACTTGCCTGTCCATAAGGCAGCTACTAGTATAGAGGAACTACTGCATTTTTTCTCAGTTTACTTAAATATAGAGTGTTGTGCACTTGTATGATATATGTAATTAAAGAACTCTTCTGAAACTCTTTATTACGCTGCAAACCCACCGCCGTCTCAGCTATAAAAAGAAATTCGTACCCGGTAGAATACGCTTAAAAGTAAGTATTTCGTTATTCCAATGCACCTTTATGAATATCGTAATTTCAATATTTTTGCAGCTCCCAAAGACGAAGTCGCTTGAACCAGCTTATATACCGTCGCTTTATCAAAACAAAATCGATAGGCAGCTAAAGTCAGTATTGGTTCCTGGTCAAGTGTCAGGCAGGCAGACAGTCAAGACGGCTACGGTGGGTCTCGTGGGTGGTTAGAATTACAGAGGCGAGAGCGGTAGGGGGAAGAGGAGAAATCAGGGTAGAATTTGCGGAAAGGAGTGTTTGGCGCTTGGAGTGAAAGACCGGTGCAGAAACAGCGAGAAGCTGTGTTTATCGATACACAGGCCTACCATTGCAATTAAGGCCTAATGTTAGAAGACTTCGAAGGTTCCACAAAGAAATCTTTAGCTAATGCAGTGGATATCAATTACAATTTTTGCAGTATCATTACAACGCATTTCAAACCTCTCAGCCTTCTTACATTCGCCAGCTATTCAACATCCAATTGTCCGGGTTTACTCGCTCATCATCATCCTTCTCTATAGGGCCTATCGACCTCCAGTCTCCTCTGAAATTCTGCAATCGTTCCTTAGTCTATGCTGCACCGGCTCTTTGGAACGATCTCCCAAAAGATTTCCGCCAGTTTGCTCATCCTCCATCTCGCCTGTTAATTTCAACTATCCTCCGCTTGCACTCTCCTCCGCTGCTTTCCACTCACGACTGAAAACCGAACTCTTAAGCTATCCTATCCTGATTCTTTCTAATCGATTATCACTGTAGCACCACAATATGGTAGCACCCTGCTGTCGCCTCGGCTTGACCTCCCCGGACTCTGACCTGGCACCGGAACGGACAAGGCAGCCTGGCTATTGCGGACCTGATTTTATATAGCGCCGGTAAATAAACTGTTCTCCCTGACAGTGGGGCGTTGAGAAATTTCAGAGATTTACATTTACATTACATTTATATCAGAACCAATGTTGAAGGCGATGATATGAAACGGGCATATTTCTCTTACCAGACCCTGTGCAGTTTAATAGCAGGTGTCGGCTGGCTCGCTCTCGTCCTCCTCCATCTTTGGTTGCCTATGTTAATTCGGGTCTTAAAATCGCCTCAAATCTGCGATCGTCCGACATATTAAGCTAATCGGCTGAGAGACTTCGTTCGGATTCGATCACTGAATCATGTCGGACCGCAGTGAACTCGTGCAGAAGGCGAAGTTGTCGGAGCAGGCTGAACGATACGACGACATGGCTGCCGCTATGCAGAAGGTCATCCAATACATTCACTCTCTCGTCTGACAAGCACATTTTGTGAATATACTATTCATTCGTTCATTGTAACACTGTAACTTCATTTGTCACATTGATGCCTGCTTTTGCGTGATTGCAACCATTTTACGCGGCTTGTAACGATTGGTTTCTCAAACTAGATCTACAACGTGTGCGCAATATAAATTCATTGCATAAGTTAACCTATTTATTATGTGCGTAATATTACACTACTATATTTTCCCGTCCATCTATTTTTCATCTATTGTGTAATTGGCCTTCCAGTCATATTTCTCTTTGAACATGGATTCTTGGTGCTCATTTTTTACTGTAACACACATTGCTCGGTGTCTTTATCTTGCAAATGTCAGTTAGGTCCTTTTAAAGTAAAATATTAGGTGCATAATCAAGACAGTTTTGTTTAATAAAGACAATTTTAAGTACAACAAGGCAACAGTAATCACGGAATTTCTAAAGCAGTACTTAAAAGGGAAGAACCAGCTTATTCAGGCGTGCTGCATCAAGTCAGAGGGGTTTTCTGTAGATACGAAGTAAAGAAAAAATCCAGTTGCTATAACACCAAGAGAGGAGCCGATATGGTGGTTGTGTTAGGATTCATGAGAGAAATTGGAAGGTGGCAGAGTGGAAGGATCACGGTAAGCTTTCTTGACAAGGTGGGACTTGAGTTTTGAATAAAAAACCTGAATAAAGTTTGCTGCAGATGATGGTAGGTGAGCAAGAAATGGATAGAGCACCAGCGAATTTGCAGGATTCAGAGGAGAGACCATTTCAGAGTCAACAGAGGTGCAGTGTGGCAAGTAGATTGGTTAGAAAACTGGGGACAGGCAAAAGAGGTAGGAGGGTGATCGAGTTGAGTGGAGTGGTTTAATGGTGAAGAGTTTGTAAAGGTATATGGGTTGGGAGTATAAATTTGCAGAGTGATAGGTTAAAGAGAGAACTTTAAATTGAATGCATTCCAGGATTTTCAACCAGTGGAGCGAATTAAAAATATCAGTGATTCAGTGATGTTACATTAAGGTTATATTATTACGACAATTTGTGTAATTGTGTTAGTTATATTAGTACAGTGTGTAACTGTGATGTAACTGTTGTTTTATACTGATGTAAACTATTAGTATGCTGCTAGAAAAGTTGATATTAATATTCATGATTACACTATAACTGTTAACAGGTGACAGAACTGGGTGAAGAACTGACAAATGAGGAGCGGAATCTGCTGTCAGTTGCATATAAGAACGTTGTTGGAGCCAGGAGGTCTTCATGGAGGGTCATCTCAAGCATCGAACAGAAGACCGAGGGTCAGGAAAAGAAGCAAGCAATGGCCCGCGACTATCGTCAAAAGATTGAGAACGAACTGAGGGAGATCTGTAATGATGTACTGGTATGTAGGAACAAGTCCTCAAACTGTTTTGTTCTCACTCACGGGTGCTCTGGTTTCTTGATGTCTAGACACTGCAGTTCTCTTCTCATTGATATTGCTAATGTTCAGAGATTTGCACAAACTACAGATGGTTCAAAATTCAATGGCAAGATACATAGCAAAAACCAGGGGCGTCTTTCCCCCCTAAGTCATTGGAGCAACATCCCTTTTTCCCCTTTTTCCCCCCCCTTCCCATTCCTTCCCCCCTAAAATGGTGACACACACACTGACAGATCTTCCCCCTATTTTTTGGATGGAGCATTTGCTCCAAGGTTTCTATGGTGTAGACACCCAGGGCTGGCAAAAACAACATATTACACTAATAATTGCATGCTTATTATACTGTCTTGCAACGAAGCAGTTAATTCAGTAAAAATCTGTCTTATAGTTAACTCACTGCACTCAGATCAGCTGACATCTATCCCGACCATATGGAATGGCCTCCCTCCTGAGCTGTGTTTGCTTTTTAGGTCTTCCTCTGACACCTTCACTGACCGCTTGAAAAGTATTCTTTTTGGCCGTGCTGGAGTCGAGAACGCCTCGGAGTAGTTCTCTTGAAGAGGCGCTATATAAATCTGAATGAATGAATGAATTGCATGCTCACTCTTGTGTCAGCAAATATTGTGCTTTATCAGTGGATACCATGTCTCTTACTGTGCCTCTCATCAGAACAGTGGCCGCACTCTTTGGTCAACCTGAAGCTCTGGAATTCTCTGACCAGTTTTTGCTGCATTCTCTTAGTTCAGAACTAAACTTAAAACTCGTCTGTTTTAGCTTGCTTACCCTCCATAGCTGTAATTCTGGTTCTCCCGACTTAATGAATTTTTGACTTTGACTACGACTTCACTTGAAGTGACAGTCAACTGATGACTTCACTTGAAGTGACAGTCAACTGATGACTTCACTTGAAGTGACAGTCAACTGATGACTTCACTTGAAGTGACAGTCAATTGATGCCTTGTGATTTATGTTGACAGCACTATGGAAGTTATTCGATTAGATAAGGCTAACTAATGTCTTTGTTTTTAACTCTTCTAGTGATTATCTATGCAGCTTGATATAACTTGTGGACTTCAACAGCCCAAAACAATTTACCATCTTTTCAGTGAATAACGTAAATGTTTGAAGCACTGCATATATTTTATGACATTACTTGTTACCAGCTATATTACATTACTTTTTAACAGCTACATTACATTACTTTTTACCAGCTATATTACATTACCTTTTAACAGCTATGTTACATTACTTTTTAACAGCTGTATTACATTACTTTTAACAGCTATATTACATTACTTTTTAACAGCTATATTACATTACTTTTAACAGTTATATTACATTACATTTTAACAGCTATAATACATTACCTTTTAACAGCTATATTACGTTACTTTTTAACAGCTAGAATACTATCTGTTCTAATGCATTTTTATTTGGGAAATTTCGTCTTTTGATTCAAAGAAATTTAACTTTTAGCATTATGGAATTTGTAGGGGTTACTTGACAAATACCTGGTGGCAAAGGCAAGCAACGCAGAAAGCAAGGTCTTCTACCTGAAGATGAAAGGCGACTATTTCCGTTACTTGGCTGAAGTGGCCAGCACCACTGACAAATCAACCAAACTTGCCGACCGAGAACGTAGGCTGCCTTGATGTTTATATAAGTTTTTTGACATTTTTAAATATTGCTTCAAATGGCCTATTAGAAATGTGTGGTATTAGCATGTTGGAAATGTGCGTTAACCCTTTAACCCTTAAACGACGAGCGGAATTTTTATCACCTAGGGCCCGACGACGAGCGATTTTACCGTATAACGACCTATAAAGTAAACAATTTTGAACTTGTGATATCTCAGTCAATTCTTGACCTACTGATATAATGTAAACATCATTCTTTAGCATTTTACCTCCTCTTCCCATCCATCCGTCCAGAGTTAGAGAAAAAAAATTGTTGGAGGTACCCAAAGCTGCCCCAAAGGGTACCCCTCCGCAAATTTTTAAATTTTCTATGTTCAAGCCCCAATATAAAAATATTTTTAGTGACAACATGTGTAGTGTGAGCACATAAAATGTGCAGGAATTACTGCCAGACAGAACACACCAAAAATTTTGAAAATACTTACATAAATGACCGAGTTATACTTGTTTTAGTAATTAGACCAAAGTCGTAAAAAGCGATGGAAAATGAGGAAATCCATGAAACGTCAGCAATTTTTTACTTATCGTATCTTGATCAGTTTTTGACATAGAGACATAGCCTTACCACCATTCTTTAGCATTTTATCTCCTCTTCCCAATTATCGATCGAAATTAGACGAAAAAAATTTGGGGCCCCAAAACACCCCCAAAGTTTACCCCACCCCAAATTTTTTAAAATCTATGTTCAAACCCAAATAAAAAAATAATTTAGCAACAAAATATTTTGTTTGAGCATACTAAATATGTACGAATCAATGCCAGAGAGAATGGTACAAAAATTTCGAATATATCTATATATACCAAAATGTTATAGTAGATTTAGTAAATAGTCTGTACTCCTGAAAAATATAGAAAATGTACACAATGCCTATAAAATAAGAGATTTTTAAATAATCATATATTGGTAAGTTTTTGACGTAGAGACATAGCCTTACCACCATTCTTTAGCATTTTATCTCCTCTTCCCAATTATCGATCTAAATTAGACGAAAAAAATTTGGGGGCGCCCAAAACACCCCCAAAGTTTACCCCACCCCAAATTTTTTAAAATCTATGTTCAAACCCAAATAAAAAAATAATTTAGCAACAAAATATTTAGTTTGAGCATACTAAATATGTACGAATCAATGCCAGAGAGAATGGTACAAAATTTTCGAATATATCTATATATACCAAAATGTTATAGTAGATTTAGTAAATAGTCTGTACTCCTGAAAAATATAGAAAATGTACACAATGCCTATAAAATAAGAGATTTTTAAATAATCATATATTGGTAAGTTTTTGACATAGAGACATAGCCTTACCACCATTCTTTAGCATTTTATCTCCTCTTCCCAATTATAGATCGAAATTAGACAAAAAAAATTTGGGGGCGCCCAAAACACCCCCAAAGTTTACCCCACCCCAAATTTTTTTAAATCTATGTTCAAACCCAAATATAAAAATTATTTAGCAACAAAATATTTTGTTTGAGCATACTAAATATGTAGGAATCAATGCCAGAGAGAATGGTAAAACAATTTCGAATATATCTATATATACCAAAATGTTATAGTAGACTTAGTACCTAGACTGTACATGTAGTTCTAAAAAGTAATACAACCACAACATCAAAAACACTGCAGCTCTCACAACAACACAGCAACAACAAAATACTACAACAGGCCAATGCCAAGAGAGGCAAATTGTTTGCTGTTTCCTTTTCAAGTACTTGGTGGCTCTGAAAAGAGCCGATTAGACGATTGCTTGAGTGCTTTGGATCGACAGTGGATGGTCACCTTGAAGACGGCTGAAGTTTCCTGGATGAACTCTCTTTCTTTCAACCGACTGGACTGAACAGTTTTGGGAGGAGAATTTTGTAATTAAAATTTGAACAGTTGTTTTGATGTGCTATAGTGCTTACTTACTCCTCACATGTACTTACTTATTTACTCGGCACTGGTAAGTGGAACCACTATCTGATTTTCCTCGTGGTAAATGTGGAAGCAGCCAGTTTTGCACAAAGCAATTTTGCAGGCTTCACATTCATACTGCGTTTTCTTTGGGCAGCCCTTGAGAGTCTTGCTCTTATTCTTAGAGCACAAGATGCAAGTACGGCAACGCCCCAAAAGCTTGACCAAGATGTGACCCCTCTCATTGCCAGCAAGCATAGGTGTGGAGTAATATGCTTGCGACGTCAATGTCCGATGACATCTGAAACCTCCGTTTATTTGTTTGGCAAGTTCCTGTCTGAAGTGTAGATGCTTTGTTCTAGACCTCTTCCTGGAAGCTGCCAAATCTTCTGGGTCCTGTTGAGGAGTTTCTTTCCAGATGACATAGGAATTGACAATCGCTACATTTACACCCCACCAGAAAATGTACCGCCACCATTTATTCCCACACCGGCCAACTGGGTAATAAGAAGCATTCTGATTACCCAAGTCCACCCCACCCATGTGACAATTATAGTTATAATTGACACAGGCACGGGTCTCATGAGGGGGTGTCATCTTTCCAATATTTTGCCCAGAAGAAAGAAAGGAAATTTGCCTTTTGTGAAAGGCAACAGAAAGGAGAACTTCTCCTTTTTGGTACTCCATAAGTTCTCCTTCTCGTTTCAATTTTGTTTTACTTATGTTCTCTGGCAAACCCCTTCTGTTCAGCATAATTGTTGCACAAGAGTAAGTAACCCGACTAAGCAGGTACTCACATAAGTGAAGCGAGCTGAAATATCGATCAAAATAAATATGATGACCAACATCGAGATAATCATCTGCCAGGTATGTCACAACATCATAACCTAGACCACACTCACGTCTGATGGCAGCCCGGTCGGCGGTAATAGCCTTGCCAGTATACACATCAAATTTCAGAAAGTACCCATTTTCTGAATCAGCAATGGTCCAAATTTTGAATCCCCATTTGGTTGGCTTCTTGGGACAATATTGCTTGAAGTGAGACCTTCCCTTGAACCCAACCATTGACTCGTCAACGCTCAGGTTCTTCCCTGGTTTGTAAAATTGTGCAAATTTAGAATTGAGGAGGTCTACCAGAGGACGAATTTTGAACAATGGATCGTAATTTGTAGCATCCCTTACAGGAGCTTGGGTACTGTCTGTCAAGTGAAGGTACCTGTTCAAAGCCACGAACCGATCCCTTTTCATGATCCCTGAAATCCACGGATCATTGAGTGAGGGATCGGTTGACCAGTAGTCATACAGCCGTGGTTGTCCTTTGTATCCTATCGTGATGTTGATACTGACAAATGCACGCATCTCTAGAGGAGAAGTAGGGTTCCACTTTGTTTTATGAGGCTTACCTATCTGCTGTGCAGCTGATCTAGTCTGCTCAGCATACAGGTTGGTCTGTTCAGTTAGCACATAAAAAAAACTGTCATCTAAAAACAAAGAGAAATACTCCAAAAATGGTGCATCATGGGCTGGTCCGCCACTGACGCCTGTAAATGGAACAGTGAGCGGTGAAACATGAAAATCTGATACCTCTTCAGACCAGTCTATGTTGTCTGAAATATCATCATCATCCGATTCCGATTCGTGTGACCCACTTTCACCCTCCGTCAGCATGTAGCGAATGCCATCGGCAAACTCGGTCTCAATGTCGGAACCCTCTTCACCCACAACCGCTTCATTTTCGTCACTCGATTCGTCAGACAGTATTTCATTGTTAGATTCATCGAAACTGTCATCATCTGAATCTAATTCATCAAGCAATCGCCGAATTTCTTCCCCAGACAGGCCACGCGAACTCCGTCTAGCCATCTTGACTTAATGTAAATACCCTAATTTAAATGTCCATTTCGATTGGTCGATTTACGCGTTTAAGCCGCAATTCTAAATATATCTCCTACATATTTCGATGCATAATTATATTATCTTAGCCTAGATGACGTGAATTTCAAAAATATAACGCTTTTGATAGGTCAACTGCCGTCATAGTAGTAGTACAATGCTAGTACACTTTAGTGCACGCACGTGAAGACCCGCCCAGTACACTCTAGTGCACGGACGTCGCTTAAGGGTTAAAGATGAGAGGGATTAGTTTTCCATACACTTTAGTGCACACTCGTCGTTTTAGTGTTAATTACCTTAGTCACAAGTTGGTCTTAAATTTCACAAGACCTTGAGCTTCTGAATCTCCTTATTGGTTATATATATATATTTATATATATATATATAATATATATATAACTATGTGCTAATTGCCTTGGTAAATATGTAATGAGTGTAAGATTTTATGATTCATGAATAGCTGTACCCTTCTATCTGACAGCTATGTAGCCATGTCGCATCTGCTAACTTTTATCAAAGTTCCTAAAATTTTCTCTTGTTGCAAATGTTCTGCATGTTTGCTCCCACAATGTAAGACTTCCAGAGTTAGCAGACAGTGTAGGACCTATTCTGGATTAAGTTGTCCCTTCTTTGTTGGCATATTTTCTGTCATTGACTGTCATTATGTTTGCATGTGGTTCTGTTCAGATCACAAGCAGATGTGAGGCGTTTTTGAATGGTATTAGTTATGATTATGGATTTGTGTGCTAATTGGGTTGGGTAGACAATATGAACAAAGACATAAATCTACCTCCAGTTGTCACATATTGTGTTATCATAAACTAGGACATGATGTAATTAGCATAATAAATTCTGTGGTCTGTGATACATAAAATTTAGCTCTCTGGTATAAATTAAGTTGATGTTATCTTATATGCATTATTACTTCTGTGACCCAAAGCTAAACAAGTTAAGCTGTGCCTGAGAAAACCTGGTCAAAGTGGGAAATTAATATGCAAGAAATCGACTTGGAAGGCTTTATCATCCTTTATGCATGAAATACGTGAAAATTATGCACAGTACGGTTCAGATCTATTTTATGCATAAGGTATTCCAAGGTGATTTCTTGCATATTGATCCCACTTTGCCCGGGTTTTCTCAGGCAGTCTTATATGTGCCTAATGGATGGCGCATAGATTTGATGCAAGGAAAATTTTTTTAAAGAGCCCACTGCACTGAGCATCAAAGCCTGAAGAAGTTCTAAAATCAAAAATTGATGTTTGCTTACAGTTGGGGAGATTTGGGTTTGGGTTTTGTGTCTTTTCATCATTAAATAGCGATCTGTATGTTGACAGAGGTTGTGGCTGAATCCGAGAAGTCGTATCAAGCTGCACTTGAAATCGCCAAAGATCACATGCATCCAACACACCCAATTCGACTTGGCTTGGCTCTCAACTACTCGGTCTTCTTCTACGAGATTATGAACTCGTCAGATAAAGCCTGTGAATTGGCTAAACAGGTGAGTGGAAGAAACTATCGTCGTGCTGTGATTAGGCTGCCAGATGCTGATGCTTTATTTCAGATAGGCCTGATTCATTCATTTATGCAATTTGATTGATTCATTGATTAACAGACGTTTTGATATTCATATCTGGTGACCAATGCAAAAAGGCAGTTGCATCAGTATAATGTAACTTGTTTGTGGTACTGATTTCTTTTACTCTATTATGTGCTTCAAGTAAATGTTAGAGTTGTTTGAGGTTCTGACTTTCACAGTAATGAAAGACATTGATGTGAACAAGATAAGTAAGACCCATGAGATTGTGGCCAGAACTTATGAGGCCAATACTACTATTGAACAAAGGGCTGCTTAGATATTATTAAGAATAATGACAATAATATTAATAGTAACAACGAGCATAGCATTCAAAAGTATTCAAAATGCAGTCATTTAATGATTCCTATGTCTAGTTTGACATTATTAAGAATAATGACAATAATATTAATAGTAACAACGAGCATAGCATTCAAAAGTATTCAAAATGCAGTCATTTAATGATTCCTATAATCAATATGCATATTTGGAATTACTTTCTACTTCTTAAAGTGTTGGTAATTAAATTATTTTTGCAGTTGTTTTGGTCAAGGCATGCTAATGTTCAGTTTATTAAAGTTCACATAATGACACATTTCTGTAATGCCTGTTAAAAGCCTCACATCGGTGCCATATTAATGGTCACATTCTACTAGTTTGATTGCTTGAATAATGGGCAGAATTAATAGCCACACCCAAATGGTTAGACAGCTAACGTGTCCTGTTGGCAGTCTTAATAATGACTGCCTGCTACATTCCTTGTACACAGCATTTGCATACTGTAAGCCTGCTGTTGTTGCGAGAGCCACAATTCATCAGGCAGCTGTTGACCAGTACTGCCACTCTGCTAAACTGACCTTGAAACCCAAGGCTTTAAATCATGAGGCCAGGAAGCATGAGCCCAAGACCTTCTTTGCTGAAGTGGACGACATATTTCTAAAACACGTCATCCACTTCAGAATCGCATTTTCCTGTACTTGTTTCTGCTGCTTCTTTTGGCTGGTGATATTGAAACAAATTCTGGACTAGTGAAGCTTCAACACATGAACACATTGGCCAAGTAAACGTTTGTAGCATTGTGTACACATGGTTGAGACTTGGCTTCAGCATGATGGTACTCTGGCATTCATTTAAATGATCTAAATCTGCCAGCCTTCTCTATTCTAAATGAAGCTTGGTGCAGTGGCAGAGGTGGAGGGACCTCTGCTTAGCTTCACTTTGCTTGGTCCAGCTACCAAATCATTTGAGATTCTGGCTGCTTCTCTCAATTCTGGTAACAAACAAGTGTTGCTTGCGAATATTTATTGGCCACCATCCCTCTGTCCGTCTGATTGTTTGGGCAGTCATTGTGCTTATGAGTGGCTGACTTTTGTGCAGGCTTTTGATGACGCCATAGCTGAACTGGATACGCTTAATGAAGATTCATACAAAGACAGCACGCTCATCATGCAGCTGTTGAGAGACAACCTAACCGTGAGTACTGAGTCACACTGTCTAAGTCTGACTGCTTTTTTGATGTTTTGAGAGTTAATGCCTGTGTCATTGTAATCAGAAATGTATATTGTAATCAGAAATGTATGTAGTTCTGTTGTAACGGAAGGTAATCAGAGAGGATGTATGTAACATAGCTGTATAATTCATTATCATTTTCACAATACTTTGTATGTATATGTATCGCGGCACTTATCGTGATGCCTTTTAAGTACCGAACAAAAGTGTTGGAAATTACTTTATATTGAGTAAAATTGGCACATGTTTATTTCAAATGAAATGTTGACGTTTTTGTTGTAGATGTTCAAAGTAATTTATTAGTAAGCTAGTTTTTAAGTGAAAGATGTAGGAAGTATAGGGGAAATGTGTTGAGAGGTATGAGGATTGGAGGTGTGTTGTGTATCACCTCCCTAAATAGTTCAAGAATCTCGTTTTTGCTATGTAAATCGACATTTATATAGAGCCACACAAGAAACTTTTTCAGCTGTTGTCTGTGCTGCCTTCCGTGAGGTGATTGTTATTGGGTTGGGTGTTTTTGTATTTGTTTTGAATTGATTATTTGAAAGCAGTGGTGAATAGTTAATTAGTGGTGCTTGTATCAAATGTATGGTATGTACTGATTGTTTTTTCTCTTTTCATTTTGACAGTTGTGGACTGCTGATACGCAGGGTGATGATGCTGAAGGAGGGGAGGGTGGAGAAAACAACTAAAAGCCACTCTGTCATCCTGCCTGCTGCCGCCGCTGCCAGTTTTGCTACGGAAACGATAGCAAGCCTATCCCCTGCCCTGTCAAATTTTCGCTTTGCATGTCAAGTGATGTTCTCTGTTGCCCGTTCAACTCAAACGCCCAAGCACACTTGGACTTTCGTCCATGTGCATTTCAGTCCAAAATCATGATGTAGAACATTTTCTAACAATTAAAGCGGTCTTGTCTTCATTGTGCTGACTTCTCAGCAGTGCGTAGTTGTAGGCATTGTAGTACGCTGGAGTTTCATCAGGTTGAATTCTCGTAAGATGCTTAATTGTTGAAATAAAACGAGCCTTGTTTGAGTTTTGTAATTTTTAGTTAAAGTTTCAGATAATATGTTGCCTTGCTGGTTGACTTCTCTTGGTAACATGATTGCCTAACTGTATGAATCTGTTTATTTGTCCTAGTTTTAATGCCTGCTAACCTGTTAAAGATGATAGCCTGGTATGGCTTGACTGGCAGATTTTATTTCTTCAGTTCTAGGAAGTTTCTGTTATGCCTTTCATCTGGTGACTGTTCCTATGCTTCACCTTGTAAGTCTCTGGCAGGTGAGCTTCCAGGTTGGACTACCTGTTGATGCCTTTCTTTACTAAAAAATGTTTCAATAAAATTGTCAGGATGTTGTAGGCAATTGAAATGGCCAGCTGTGAGTTCAGTAGATGGGACAAAACGTAAGTTTGTGTAAAGGCTGCCAGAATCTACATGTGCCAATCACTGAACCAACAATGGGCTGATTAATGGCATTGTGCTTAGTTATAAACCTTCAAGAACTGATGAATGGAAAATTGCTCATTTATGAATATGTGACCTGCAGCACTTCATCGTTATGGCAAGCAGGGTGATTGAAAAGGGTAAAGACGCATGGCCCTGTAGTAACTCATCGGAAGCATATTGCCTCGGTTGAGGGATCTTTCTGCTGATGCCTTAGAAGGGTCCGGCACCAAAAGAGTTTCTGGGTGAGGTTAATAATTTTACGTGTCCATCATACTACAATGCCTGCATTGCATCATGATATTTATAATTATACGTACAAAAATATATATATATTGTGTTAACGATTTCTGTGGTGTTTATCGACTTGTTGGTAGTTGCTTGGTCATGTACTGTGCAGTGTTTCTTATAACGGTGGTCGAGTGTCATCTTTGGTTGTGACGTAGGCCATTTAGATATTCTGCTTGCGCGCCATATTTATTTTGTGGTGGATTTCTGTGCTTTGTTTTGGAAATTCTGCAAAGCATCGAAGTACACTACTCGCCACAGTTTGGTCCAGATTTGCTTTACAGGCATGTGCTGTGGACGGGAGTGCTTGCTACAGCCATATGTAGTTGTAATTTGCTCATTGTGAGTTATTGTAATGAACTTTGCCATAGATGATGTTCAGGGTTAGTGTAAAGCTATCAATATGCCATCATGTTCTCTTTCAGGTAGTAGTAAGGGTGGAATATCTTCAGCATTACAGGTTTTATGTGAGCAGTAAAATTATGTGGATAACATTTTTGACCTTGTTGTAAAATTATGTGCAATTTGTACAATTTACAAGGTTTCTGAATTTAAAAAAAATATACTATGTGGGACAGCTTGAAATGTATTCTTTTAAAAGTGCTCTGTGGATTTAAGAAGTTAAATGAGTTTCTTTAGGCCAACCCGGAGAGTCGGCAACTGACACTAAGTGTTGGCGACTTTATTTACGTAAGGTTGCTTGGGGTGGTGGTTGGCCAGCCTCTTTCACTATCTAAGTTTCCCTTCAGTGTGTACAGTCAATTTGCTCAGTTTAAAGCTAGTTTGGTAGCATGATTAAGAGAAGTTAACATTGAAATATACAGTTCTATCAGTTAGGGATTATGTGTCAGAAAGCTTTATGGCCAAAGCCTGTAGGTAAAATACAGCATTGCTTATCGTGTGAGCTTCTGCCTGAGCAACCAGCCACTTTGCCCGACATCAGTTGAGAAGCACCATGGGGAGATAGTTTGTGTTGACTTACATTTCCTGTCCATTGTAGTAGGTTGTGGTAACTTACTATTCAAAATGTCAACTTGGTTTTTTCTCGAAAGCGTTGTCAAAACGAGGTATACGAATCATGTACAGCCGCACTGGTTGTTTTTAATCGTTTTAGTCGATGCATTGAACTTTTATTCTGACGAACTTGCTCTCGGCTGAGGCGAAATCGGAATATTTTCTTTGCAGTCTTTTATAAATTATGTAGCAACAATTTGTGTATCAGAATGAGATTATAGCAAGTTTTTTGGGCATTTTTTAGCCAATTTGGATCTCAGTTGTCTTGAAATATAAGAAGCCGCTGGTGTTTTAGGGTATCATCGTGATTTTCAGTCCCACCAAAAGGTTTTATTCACCATTTTGACTCAAACACCTTCAGAAGCGACTTTTGTCAATACTGCAATATTGTAAGAATTTATTGGCAAATTGTTCAAACTCGTCTATTCTGCAGTTTAGTTACAGATATATGTACCTTGTTTTTTTGTGCAGGAAGCTAGAGTTTACTTGTTTAGAGGCTGTTAGCTGTTATACTGCAATGTTAAATTGTTACCGGTGTTCTGTAAATGGGTTTCTTTCTATACCATCATTTACCTAACGTGTCACTGTTAAGGAGCTTGGTTCGTGTGGTCAGATTTATTGACAGTTCCTCAGCCTCAGTACACTGACTCATACATATGTAATTGTATATATTTCTTTGAATATATATTTATGAATGTCAGTTTCTGCTTTAGACATGGTATTAATAATTCATATTCATCATAACCGTTGGAGTACAATCATTGCATATTTTCTGCAATAACTGGGTGCTGGACAACGATTCATATGAGTTGAGCTGACTTTTTATCAGACCCATGTAGAAATTATGAGTTTGTTACTTGGATACTTGCATGAAAATCATGAAACTTAAGTGGTAAAATGACAAAATAAAATACCGAAGGAAATCTTTTGTCAAGAGGAATTTTAACAAAATAAATGGGGATGTGGCATGTTTAGATCAGCGCTCTTGTAGTCATTCAATTTGTCCAAATTTTATTATAGTGGCAACTGAAATTCAGTATTGCATATTTTAAAAGATTTTTCAAATGGAACTGGGTGGTTTAGCATTATCTTAATCTGTGTAAATCATTATGACTAACAGTTCTATGGAACCAAATTCATGCTATGTTTAGGAATGAGTTGACAATTGCAGTCAGCATGTAGTAGTCGAATAGTCTTATAGACGACCTGTGCTCTACTCTGCTGGGTTTTATTTTGCTAATTTATATCATTTTTGCAGTGTTTTATATTCTGTCGGTAGACATTAAGTTATCAGCCATGCAAAGATTGGCCTACCTCTTTGGTAGTTTGAAGGAATTTTGCCATAAGTACTTTACTCATTCTGGTTTAAAAATTGAATTGGGTATTCAGTTATTCACTCTAGACTCTTGTGTGTTGAAATCATTAATTTTTGATTAACTGAAATTCTGTTAATGGGAAGTTTTGAAATAAAAGGCATGTATTTTGGGAAATACTGACCATGTTGATTTGCGTGATCAGCTGCTAAGAAGGAGGTAGTATGTGTACGTTGTAACTCTTTTGGCCCAGATACAGAAGATGACTTGAAAATTGTGAGAGTTGATGCAAACAGTGAAGTTTGATAAAAGGCATGATTGAGAATATAGTTATCCTAATGGATTTAACGGGCCAAAAAAAGAATTTAGTGAAACGTACAGCATCTAGCAAGTAGTAACTGGAAGAATTGGCATTTTGTAGTCTCTCGATTGATGTTAGCAGAGTCATTCAGAGTGTCGGCCTTTGTCCGAAAGTCACATGAAAGTATAGTGCATTACCGCAAAATGGTTGACCTAACTTGGATTTTCTAGTAATGGTAAGCTGGGTCTATGCAGTGAGCATTAACAGAAATCATAGGTCAACAGCACCCAGAAGGTGTTGGCCAAAACAGAAATGAGGATTGCATATGGACAGGGGCGTCTACACCATAGAAACCTTGGAGCAAATGCTCCATCCAAGAAATAGGGGGGAAGATCTGTTAGTGTGTGTGCCACCATTTTAGGGGGGAAGGAACGGGGAGGGGGGACGTTGCTCCAATGACTTAGGGGGATAGACGCCCCTGCATATGGATACAATAAGGTTTGTGTGGTAAAACTTGCCCAGTAACAATACTGACCACAAGGGTTTACCTAGAAGCCTTGAGTTGACCATGCTGATAGTCTTGCCAGATGACTCGAGTCATCCAAAGCCTGTGAGGCAGCCGCAGGGAAATGGGTGGGGAAATATTTAATTTGTGTAGTTCTTCCATAATCTATTCCTTGTGTTTGCTTGTTGTGGAGTTTCGTGATACTTCTGTGGTTGTCAGTTTGTAGTTTTTATTGAAGCAAAACCACCTCCGGAAGCAAATGAAATGTCGTTTTCTGTTACTGTTTTCTTGCGTTTTGCAAAATTCGTATCTGACTGTCCTGTGCAACAACTAAACTTCTGTGTTTATTATTCTAAACTTTTGAGTTTGTTTTGCCTTACCAGAACTAAGGTGAACAATTAAACAGTCCGATGCCACAGCTATTGGCCAAGTTCTCGTTTTTCATTTAGGCATTTTTACGGTCTGCTATGGTTTCTCAGTGGCAATGGGTATAAAAAGTGGAGGGTACGGTACCCTCCAGTCCAAAAGCGGGGGTACTGGTACCCCTTGTACCCCGTAAATTATGCCTACGGGAAAGCTGAATTAGACGCGGAGCTATCAAAAGAAACAGCTACATATTGTCAGCATGCTATGGTAGTCTATAGAGGGCTCTCAGTGAGAAGCCGGGTGGAGTATATAGAAGCGGACCCGGCACAGAACACTGAAGTAGACGATACGTACCGACAAGGGTGCAGGTAAGACGCAAACCAGCTTAAATATATTATCTGTGAAATCACAATGCAATTATTACAAGATGGTACAGGATGTCACAGAAATGTGCCCTGTATGAAATCACATTGCGATTATTACAAGAAATTGCTATGACAATATAACCTGTATGAAAACACAATGCATTTGTTACAAGAGGCTGCTACTGCAAATGTAAGCACAATGCAATTATTCCCAGAAGTTAAAAGAGGTTGCTACAGCAACTTCCGTCTATGAAATCACAATGCAATTATTACAAGACGTTGCTACTGATATATAGCTTGTTGGAAATCACAATGCAATTATTACAAGACGTTGCTACTGATATATAGCTTGTATGAAATCACAATGCAATTATTACAAGACGTTGCTACTGATATATAGCTTGTATGAAATCACAATGCAATTATTACAAGACGTTGCTACTGATATATAGCTTGTATGAAATCACAATGCAATTATTACAAGACGTTGCTACTGATATATAGCTTGTATGAAATCACAATGCAATTATTACAAGACGTTGCTACTGATATATAGCTTGTATGAAATCACAATGCAATTATTACAAGACGTCGCTTCTGATATATACATGTAGCTTGTATGAAATCACAATGCAATTATTACAAGATGCTGCTGAGGCAATATATCCTCTATGAAATCATAATGCAGTTTTCCCAGAGATTAGACAATCGTTGCTACGGCAACGTGTTCTCTATGAGATCACAATGCAATTATTATAAGAGGTTGCTACGGAAACATAATACTATGTGAAATCACAATGCAACTCGTTCTCTATGAAATCACAGTGCAATTATTACAAGAGGTCAGAAGAGGTTGCTAAGGCAATATATGCTCTGTGAAGTCACAATGCAATATTATTCCTAGCGGTAGCAAGCAATATCCTCTGTGAAGTTACAATGCAATTATTCCTAGCGGTAGCAATATCCTCTGTGAAACCACAATGCAATTACTTATAATACCTACCGGTAGCAAGTGTATTATATTGTATTTTTAGTTCGGTAACCAGACATTGCAAGGATGAACAAAGCAAAGGGGTCGTAGACCCAACTACCAAGGCCACCTGGGTTGTAATAGGGCCTACAATTTGATGAAAAGCAGTCGATCCAACATCATTAGATATGTAATGGTTACTATACCTAACTAAAGACTCAATAGCACATCTTAAGGTTATAGGCTCACTGTGTACGTTCATTGTATTTCAGTTAATTAAACTGTAGGGTGTTAATTTAGTGTCCCTTGAACATTGAAGACCGTAGCTTTTGCTTAAACGATCGTAGGTTGGGTAGTTGCTGAATAATATTATTAATGGTGAATTAATTATTGTAGCTATTATTATTATTATTATTATTATTATTATTATTAGTAGTAGTAGTAGTAGTAGTAGTAGTAGTAGTAGTAGCAGCAGTAGTAGTAGTAGTAGTAGTAGTAGTAGTAGTAGTAGTAGTAGTAGTAGTTCTGGTTAAACGGCCATGTGAGGTCGTGAACTCGACTTTACCAATACCATCCGGGGGTGCTAGCGAACCGGGGTCGAACCCCAATTTGAGATAGCATTGAAATCGCATTTCTGACATGAAAATATGGTACATAAGACTGAGAAGGTTACTTTTAGTATTTTTTTTTAGGTTCCCCCGGTTTACAGGAAAAAACTTGTAGCACTACAATCGGTAGTAGTTCTGATGTCCGAGCCTCCCCAAGCGGGGTCGTGACGATACCCCGGTTTGTCGTACCCCGGCCGATCACGTGATCGATGGTAGAAGTCAAGTAAGTAAGCCAGATTTTACATACATGTTTTGAAAAGTCGGTATAACGGCTTTAAATAAGGACAACGTATCGGGGTCCATTATTTCTAATAGACATGTGCTTTCTCCGACTCCTTCATGTTTACCAGTTTACCAGTTTCAATTTAAGCGTGCTATTAATGAAATTGTTGGTAATCCTGGGTTTTAGCGTCCGAAATTATTTACATTGCATGAGCGATGAAAACGTTTCAGAGTTAAACTCAAACAAGGGTAATCCTGGGTTTTAGCGTCGGAAACTATTTCATTGAAAAGTTCTAATACAATAATACAATAAATAATCATCGTTCATCCAACTTCTAGTTTCAGTTATATTTTAATCGATTATCCAGCTTCTAGTTTCGTGAACATTTTCATCAATCTTCCAACTTCTAGTTCGAATTTTACTATGAAATGTTTTCATCGCTTATACACGGGAATAATATCGGCACTAAAACGATTATTTTCGTCGTAATTCCAACTTCTAGTTTGACTTTTATTATGTAATATTTTCATCGCTCATCCGGCTTCTAGTTTCATTGATATTTTCATCAATCTTCCAACTTCTTGTTTCAGTTTAACTGTGAAATGTTTTCATCGCTCATGCAATGTAAATAGTTTCCGACGCTAAAACCCAGGATTACCCAAACAAGAAGCTGGAAGATTGATGAAAATATCAATGAAAGTAGAAGCCGGATGATCGATTAAAATGTTACATAATAAAAGTTAAACTAGAAGTTGGAATTGCGATGAAAATATATCGTTTTAGTGCCGATATTATTGCTGTGTATGACCGATGAAAACATTTTATAGTAAAACTCGAACTAGAAGTTGGAAGATTGATGAAAATATTCACGAAACTAGAAGCTGGATTAAAATATAACTGAAACTAGAAGTTGAATCAACGATGATTAGGCGAACATGTACAATTGGGGTGCCTATGTGCTATCTGGGTCGGTGTCTGCATCGTAAGGGTCGGTTATGGTCAGGGTAAGCGTCGTGAGGGTCGGTTAGGGCTTAGGATTAGGGTCAGTATAGCCTATGTATTTGTGCGACTAAAAAAGCTATACCTGCGAGTGGAAGCTGGATTTTAAAATTCAGCGCTAGGGTTAGGATAAGCTACGATTGTACATGATCGCCCGAAAACAGTTTATAGAAAGCGGCAGAAGTCCTGAAAATTGTTCAAAGTGAAATTGTAAACTCATACGTGACATAGACCTAGCGTGGCCTTGATGTATCTCGATATAGGCCTACTGCCTATTCACATGCTATTTGTAATTTTAGTCTAAAATCTATTTCTGTGATCCGGCCGAAGTTCGTTTCGGGGATTCGGGTTTCAGGGATTCGGGCCGTATCCCAGTAGACATACTAAACAGTAGTTTGTTTAGTCTCTACAGCATACTTCACAGTAGTGTTTGTAGTCTTTATTATTAGGCCTATTATCAGTCTGTCATTTGTAGCGTGCTTAGACAAAATAGGGCATCTTGAACAAAAGTGCATGACAGAGAAATCTAACCATAGTGCATCTTAAACAAATAAGTTTAAGGTTAGTTTTGAAGATTGATGATGTTGAGGATTTACGAATAAAGTCCATAAGTTTGTTCCATTCAGCTGGGCCTAGTGCAAATGCTTGGTTTGCAAGTTTTTTCAGTGATCGTGTGATGACAGAAGCACCTTTGGACTGTGTGAACGTAGTCCTCGTCCGGATTGGAGAGAAGAACAGGGTGTGACAAGTTAAGAGATATAGAAAGGAGATAAGTTTTTGTAAACTCGTTACATTAGGAGACACATTTTGAAGTTAATGCGAGCTTGTATGTGAAGCCAGTGTAGTTCACGAAGGGTTAAAACCTAAAATAATAAGCAAATAATATGAGTGACTGTTTACCTCGGTTGTTTATTCTTGATGCACACCAGTTATTGTGACAGTTTTACTAATTAGTAATAAAATTAATAAAATTAATAAGTTATTTGCAATTGTCAATTTAAGCACTTTTGAATTAGGCACTGGTTGCTTTGAAGTTAACTTCTGCTTTTCTGTTGATTAGCAACTGGAGCATTTGAAGGTCGTATAGAAAGATACGATTCCTAAGTATGGCTCAGTGCAGTGACCAAGATTGATTAGAACAAAAGGGAGACAGTATATCATAATACTGGCTTTAGTTACGTGCACTGTATTAGATATCACATCAATAATGTTTTAGTTGGAATTTTGATGGCTTTCGATTACATCACTGGGTTATTGTTCTTCTTGCATGTTCTTTGACAGTGCAATGTTTGGGCCATCTACCTAGATTATCCTCTCTGTCAATCTACATGCGTTGCTGTGTATCGAACACATTTAAGAATGGATGACGTCTAACTGTCTCAAACTCAGTCCACCAAAATTTGAACTTATGTGCACCGCCCTCCGACGTCGCCATCTACTTGACTGCAGTACCTTCGCTCTACTGAAGCAAAAGTCCTCCCAGCTGACACTATCCGCAACCTTGGAGTCCATTTTGACAGCTGTATGACCATGTCGACCCATGCGAGTAAACTCGTCCGAAGCTGTTTTTACCAACTGCGTCTAATGAAAACCATTTGCACATTCATTCCAACCTCAACCTTGGTCAACAGTTTCATCGTCTCCAAAGTCGACTACTGCAACAGCCTACGTGTGGGTCTGCTGACTTGTTAACTACAGTCAGTGCTCGACTCTGCTGCACATCTCATATATGGCTGGACACGATCCAATCATGTAACCGATCTGCTGCGCTTCAACCTACCCTGGACACGGGTTCCTCAGCGTATCACCTACAAACTGCTTTATAACTTACAAAGCAATGAATAATATTATGTCAGACTACATCTCTGACTTCCGCATTCAGGTAGCAAACAACAGGAACACATGCCGGCTACGATCTTTGTAAAAAAAAATCTGCTAACAAGACCCCAGGTCTTCTACAAGGTTTGGTGACTGTTCCTTCTCTGTCGTTGGATTCTGCATGCACAAATTTTTGTGACCAAACTGACCATGCTGAAGAATGCACCATCTTTGGAGACATTCACATCACAGCTGAAGACTTATGTTTTAAACTTTCATAGGACTGCCATTGGTTTTGTAATTCACGTTCATTGTACAGCGCCATTTCTTTCGGCCTCGGGTGTGTCACGGCACTGTACAAATCGTCTCAGTATTATTATTATATGTCCTTCTATGTACATTTACTTTTCACCAACACTTGAACACCATTTTCTTGCTCGTGCTGGGTTTGGAGTGCCTCTGAGTAGACATCTCAAATGGACTATGTAAATGCTGAGAAAGAATAAATGAATGAATACTCCAAAACTTAAATATGGGATTCTAAGGGTTTGCACACAAGTGTTGACTTCATTATATGCTTATGTTTAGGTCTGTTACAATCTGATACCTGTTGACACATGCTGCAGTTCAGTGCCTAGCCTAGGAAGACAAACTAGTGTTTGTAGCAAAGAAGTAAGTAGTAAGTAAGCCATTTATTGACACAACATCAACACCATAATATCGCAATAACAACAGTGAGTACAAACTCACAAAACTTTCAGTAATGATGCAAGAGTCAAACGGTCCATCCAAAAGGGTCGTATTGACCCACTGAGGCTGGATTGCCCCTTTCTTGGATAATATCTGGCAGTAGTAACAGTGCTTAAAACATTGCAATACAAATTTATAAACATCAACACACAGCATTTAATTTCAATTTTAATATTTCTTCAATTCAATGCCATTTATTGAGACACAGAATGTGTACGAAGCCAAAAACAAAACGTTTCAATTTTTTACAGTTAGTGTCAGTGCTCACACAGTTCACCCAAAAGGCACAAGAGTTAGTCCCGCTATAGCTTGGGTTAAGCGAGTTACAATAGTTATTATACAGGCTGCTTTAAAAGCTAATTAGACAAACAGTAAACATTGACTGTTGACAGTGAACCGTAGACCGTGCAAAAGAAAACAGTTGGTGCAAACTCAAAAACTACCCGTATATGTTTCAACGGTGTCATGACAAATGGTTCACCAACAAATGGTTCAAGACAAAAGGTTCACCGACAAATGGTTCGCCGACAAATGGTTCACGATCTCTTTTCATCGAGAATCCAGCTTCCAGTTTCAGTTATACATTCAACGATAATCCAGCTTTTAGTTTGAGCTCTATTTTCATCGGCTATTCAGATTCTAGTTTGATTTATGTTTTCATCGCACTCCAGCTTCTAGTTTTAGTTCTTTTTCAATGGCCATCCAGCTTCTAGCTATGTTTGAAATTTACTATCAATTGTTTTCATTGCTCATCCAGCTTCTAGTTTGAGCTGGATTATCGATGAATATATAACTGAAACTAGAAGCTGGATTCTCGATGAAAATGGCCATACAGCTCCTAGCTATGTTTGAAATTTACTATCAATTGTTTTCATCGCTCATCCAGCTTCTAGTTTGAGCTGGATTATCGATGAAAATATAGCTCAAACTATAAGCTGGAAAAAGCGAACCATTTGTCCGTGAACCATTTGTCATGGAACCTGTTTCAATACGTCCTTTTATATAAGCTGAGGGTTGGTAACTTGGTTAGGGCAGATGTAAGATTATCCAATTCTATTGGTCGAGCACATTTAGTTGAAAATTGTTTAACTTTCATGTGTTTTCACTGCATTCATCCTTCAAAGTTTCCAAGTTTGGTGGACCATCACTCTTTGCCATCCCGTTCTTCGCTGATCCATCATCTCTGTCTGGAGCCCCGACCTCTGAGCTCTTTCACATCTGTGAGACAACGGCAACCGATATCTTCAACACCGTGCTTCCAGCTTGCACCGCAAAGGCGCGCCACTTGGTGCTGACACCATGGTTTGACGCTGAGTGCCGTGCTTATCGATGGACAGGAAGATTGCCCAGCACTCCGGAGAACCCAGGAAACTCTGGTCATCTTGGCATCGACATCTTGGGTCATGCGTGCTCTGGTTCCTGTCCGGCTACTTCACATTTTGTCCGCAAGGCCACGGCAGACAGCCCACCACCTTTCCACCTACGAGCTGCGATCTTCCGTCTCTGGGCGTAATCACAAGTGCAGAGCTCCTTCGAGTTATACCTACATCAGCGCTGAAGACCTGTAAACTGGATCTGCTCCCATCGTTCATTCTCCAACGACACTTGTGACTCATTATCTGTAAACAGAAATGACAAAAAAAGTACAGTAACACTGCCGTGTCCTGCATCCATCATCTGTCAGTTATAGAAACCAATGGCAGAACTTGTAGAAATATTGCTTTCACTTTTGTACAAGCAAAAGGTGTTGGTAGGATGGATCACCAAGCTGCATAGCAGTTTCTTTATCTTCTCACGTTGAATATAAATATTTAGTTGATGCTCATTTGGCAACTTCACATACGTGCTAATTCATTCCTCACCTGTGCTCAGTCGCGATGGTTTAACAAAGCATAAGACCTTAACCTTCAAATATTTACATGGAAGTGTGTCAACACTTTACATTCAGTAAACTGACCTTTATCACCAAATAGTCCCTGAAAATACATTTAATCCATTAATGCGTGATTTTCAGCCATCTTATACAAGAGTTAGGACAATAGCTAGTACAATTTATGGAAAGATTTAGGTGTTGCTCATGTTTTAGAAACAATTATTCCAAGTGTCCCATTCTTGGGTATGTTAGGCACTAATTGTTTAATGAAATCACTGTATATATCTGTTTATACTAATTTTTGCATATCCAACAACGTTTGGCATGTATTCTTGTTTCGTCATTATACGGGGGCCTACCTTTCCAATGTTCATGTGATCGATAATATCTTCTGGCACTCCTCATTGTCTTCGAAACTGTTCCATTCATTTCTGAAAAGGATAACAACTCTTGGCTGTAGATCTATTCAATGGGTTCAGTAATTCCATGCACACAGTACACTACCAACTGAATGTCACAATGACACTGAATAATAGCAACACTGCCTTAGTAAGCAGTTCATGACCTGTTGCAATTGCCTTCATACCTGGAAAGAAACTCTTGTATTGTTAAATTCACTCGCCACTTAAATGTTTGTATATTTTTTATTGTTACTTAATTACTTAGCTCATGGAATTATTTAAGAGGTGCTTCAAAGCAGTGCTTCCACTCTCCATATCTTGCCAAACGATTCCAAGAGTGTACACAAATTCACAGTAACTGAATAAGAGAAAGTTGTAATGAAATATGAAATGTATTTTCACAATCACATTATTATCACAAATGCCGAGCTAAGAACTGGCCAAAAAAGTCGGAGCATAACACTGAATTAACAAATTACAATGTTTGACAGTTACTATAATAATAAACGTCATTCAGACACAGCCACTGACCAGGTCTGGGCATGGCTGTAGTTTTGGGATGGCATCAAAATGTTACAGAACTTGCCTTACAATACAGAGGTTCAAACCCGCCTATTCCCGTATAGTATTGCGCTGACGCTCCTGCTAGTTTATATGAATTTGTAAAATTTATATAATAAAAGTCAATGGAAAAACCTCGTTTCGACATAATATTTACACAATGTCATGTACTCGTATCACGTGATACACATAAGTGTGGCACTGCGTAATAATTTTTCTAGCGCAATACATTTACGTCAGAAAGAATATTATTTAGGCCCGAAATAAGGCACGTAGGCCTATAGTCTAAAATCTTGGTCCCGAGACCACATCACACATTCCTTACGCCAACTTAATTGGCTACCTACCCATTGAAGCTCGAATATCCTTCATAAGTTCTCTTCTGAGGTTCAAGATGCATTAGGCCTATGTGTTTATTTGCACAGGCACTGTTGTTATTTTTCATCTCTTTTAAGTAATGAAAATTGATCTGTATACCTTAGTTGGAATCCATGTGTACTGATAGTTATGTTCTTTAGTTAAGAGTTCTATTGTTTATTTTACCTGTTGACAGTGATGGGCACTAAACTATTTTTTTAGTTAAACTAAAACTATTTTCCAACTAAAAAAATAGTTAAACTAAAGTTGGCGACTGATTTTGGAAATTAGTTAACTAAACTCAAAAACAACGGAAGCAATTGAGATCAGAGACATTGCAGGAAAGTCACTGAAACAGGTTGAAACATTTAAATATCTGGGATCGACCATGAATGCACAGGGTGGCTGCGAGCATGACATCAGGAACAGGATTAAGGTGGCTTGGCAGAAATGGAGAGAACTAACGGGAGTGTTGTGTGACGCCAAAATGCCAACTCAACTCAAGGGAAAGGTATACAAAACAATGGTAAGACCGGTGATGCTATATGGAGCAGAGGCCTGGGCGCTGACAAAAAGGGATGAAGGGTTACTGGAGAGAACAGAGATGAGAATGCTACGATGGATACTTGGGATCTCACTGAAGGACAGGAAAAGAAATGTGGACATCAGAAAGAAGCTCGGGGTGGCATGTATAACTGACAAAGTACGAGAGACCAGGCTGAGGTGGTATGGACATGTAATGAGAAAAGAGGATGATAGCTGTGTGAAAAGAATCATGAATGCAGAGGTATATGGACGCCGCAGTCGGGGACGACAGAGGAAGAGATGGGAAGACACGATACAACAAGACCTAAAACTCCTAAAACTGAAGAAAGAAGATGCTCAAGAAAGAAACAAGTGGAAGAGAAGGATCCGAGTGGCTGACCCCTCTCCAAAGAGGGATTAATTCGAGCCTGAAGGGAAAGAAGAAGTTAACTTAACTAAAAAAAAGGAGTTAAACTTTTTCCAACTATTTTCCAACTATTTCCGACAAACATTTTCGCAATAAAAGACGTTAAGTGAACTGTAGGCTAATAATGCAAAGCGTCAATGACAATTTCACCTTCAAACTATGCAATGTGTACTGTTCTGGCATACAGTTACATGTGCACTGTCAGTAGAGTATGAATTTGAAAACACAGGCTGTAAATGCTAAAACCATGCAGTGTTAAAATGTTTTTTTGCTGACAGTGTTCAATGTTCACTGTGGAAAAATAGTTGCATATTACTGATTTTTTTAGTTAAACTCCTTAGTTAGCAACTAAAATTTTTTAGTTAAACTATGGTTTTAACCAAACTATTTTTTTTAGTTAAACTTCTTCCTTAACTAAATTTTTTTAGTTAAACTAAAAGTTACCAACTTTTTAGTTAACTATTGCCCATCACTGCCTGTTGATAATATAACTTGATCGATGTTACCGTTCAAAGTATTGATTGTGCTCAGGGACGTCATTTGGGGGGGGCAAGGGGGCATTTGCCCCCCCTGATTTTTGAAAAAAAAATGAAAAAGTTGGAACAAGAAAAGGAGGAAGAAGAAAGGGGTAAAAAAGAGAAAAATTATACTCAAATTCATGGAATTATTATATACTATGAACAAAACTAGAGCCTGCATAGGTTTTTTGACAAGGCCACACCTCTTTGACAATGGGGGGGCACATTATGCAGTTTTCCCTCGAAAATTTTGAAGAAACAACCAAAAACTGTAAAAATTTGATTTTTTGACCTCTTTTTTGATGTCCTTGCCCCCCCCTGAAAAAAGCTGAAATGACGTCCCTGATTGTGCTGCCATTTACTTGTAGGACCTATTACGATAAATGTTAACTAGGTGGCCCTGCTAAGCGGCATCAAGATCCCTTTTGGGCTCCCTCTTGTTGCCAAAGTTCAAACTTTATGTTGTATTTTCCTTGTACTTCAAATGGCTTAAAAAAAGGATTGATTGATTGGTTGGTTGATTGATTGATTGATTGGATGATTGATCGATCGATCGATCGATCGATTGATTGATTGATTGATTGATCGATTGATTGATTGATAAAGACAGGTCTTCCGTATACACGCGTGTCTTTCCTGGTCGCACTGTGTGCTGCCTCAGACCCACAAAGAAAAGGACTGTTAGCCTACTGTCTGCGACAAAAGATCAAGCTTACTTACCCCGCTGCTCTAACGGATTAAGACTTTCAATACGATATTGCTTAAAGCCACTATTTCATGTGGTTTATGTTTATAATCAGTCTTGTTGTCAAGACCTTAAACCTCAAGAACAAGACCAAGACCTTGAACCTCAAGACCAAGACCTTGAACTTCAAGACCAAGACCAAGACTTTGAAACTCAAGACCAAAACCGAGGAAAAGACCATAAAAAAATCACAAAATGATACTATTCCTTACTAAAAAAAATGTAAAGTCGGATTACTCGCTATTTTATTCAAAACATGAATCTTTTATTTTATTCAAACAAAACAACTCCAAATGCAAACTGCAGAGAATTCCGAATTCGTATTTACAAAAGTCCTTCATGCGAAATGTCATTCCAAATGCCTCTTGCATTTTATAAAAACCAATTCGATCAGAATTTTCTGACCAAAACGTGACCTGTGGGGCCTTATAAACATTCTGCCATGTGAAAAATACATTCTACAGTGCTGAATTCACTGGCACACAGAGCAGTTTTTCAAGTACCGGATGTAAATGTACAAATTGTGAATCTGTTTTGAAATCATTCCATGGTAAATAACCGGAAGTCAAAATAAAATTTAATGTCCAAAACAACAGTAAAGCCTCACTCACACCATGTAAATACTAAAGCAATTGTATTAGTAATTATTGGATAAATTTTTGTAAATCCTTGCGTTTTGTTAAATGACTCTTCATATTGTCAGAAGTCTTGGTCTTGGTCTTGGAAAACCAAGACCAAGACCTTGAGCCTCAAGACCAAGACCTTGAACCTCAAGACCAAGACCAAGACTTTTGGTCTCAAGACCAAGACCAAGACCAAGACTTTTAAAAACGAACTTGAGTGCACTCGAGACCAAGACCTTGGTCTCGAGTCGAGGACAACAAGACTGGTTATAATAATGGAAGTGTTGAAGTCATTGCATACAGGCACTCAGGGTCCTGCATGGACCTGTTTGTCATGTAGGCCCTAAGGCCTGTAGCTTTAATTTGTAGCTTCACCAACAGTTATTCTCAGCCGGCACCTAGGCCTTGTTTTTTCACATGTATTGTATAATTATACATACTTTAACCCATGCTAACGGTGTGTTAGTGTGTTTGCGTGTGTTTGTGTGTGTGTGTGTGTGTGTGTGTGTGTGTGTGTGTGTGTGTGTGTGTGTGTGTGTGTGTGTGTGTGTGTGTGTGTGTGTGTGTGTGTGTGTGTGTGTGTGTGTGTGTGTGTGTGTGTGTGTGTGTGTGTGTGTGTGTGTGTGTGTGTGTGTGTGTGTGTGTGTGTGTGTGTGTGTGTGTGTGTGTGTGTGTGTGTGTGTGTGTGTGTGTGTGTGTGTGTGTGTGTGTGTGTGTGTGTGTGTGTGTGTGTGTGTGTGTGTGTGTGTGTGTGTGTGTGTGTGTGTGTGTGTGTGTGTGTGTGTGTGTGTGTGTGTGTGTGTGTGTGTGTGTGTGTGTGTGTGTGTGTGTGTGTGTGTGTGTGTGTGTGTGTGTGTGTGTGTGTGTGTGTGTGTGTGTGTGTGTGTGTGTGTGTGTGTGTGATGATAGATTGTCAGCTACATAATTATGCTCAGTCAGAGGGCTCATCAGTTGCCTCAAGCTAATAAAGACACATTTGAGAACAGTATAGGCCCATTTTTATGGACCCGCTGGAATCGTATTACTTCAGCCTAATGACCTCTGCAAGCAGCTAGGCTACATAGCCGCTATGCAAGTGCCTGGTACATACGTGCATACATAGATGCATATCTACACAAACACGTTCGTACGTACATATATACATACATTGATCTATCGAACATTTTTATTTGTATAATATGTGCAATGCGGTACATGCAATACGTTACGCTTATAATGAGAACAAAAGAGGAAAATAATGTTCTGGGCCTATACACTTATACAAGACCTTAGAGGTCTGCCCTCCTTTAAGTCATTAAGACAGTATAGAGAACCATAACTGAACCACATCTTTACTGATTTCATGATCTATTTCTAGACATAGACGGACCATATTATGAAGCCTTGTAAAAGCCGTTGATAGGAAAAGTTCAATATGGAAGTAGAATTGGTAACAATTATGACACCCAAGCGCCATCTATCTAATAAAACGTATGTATGCTACACACCATGCACAAACGAAAGCGCCACCTGGTATTTAAACTAAATGGTTTCTCTTATCCTAATCGTACTTTCGAGATTTCTTAAGCGCCCAAAAAAGCGAAGTATCGGGAACCCGGTCATTCACACGCGCGATTAGTAAAATCATGAACGATAGGCGGGGGTGAATTCGGTTCTAGGTTGAAGACCCATAGGGTCAGTCAGGCAATCCGTAGGTTTACGACCGCACTGTGAGCCTCTGCAATCCAGCCTCTACATTCAATGTTTAATTTAATAGACCCACTTTCATCTGACGTGTGTCTGACGTTTTTGAGTGCCCGGTGCTATTTTTTACTCGTGTTTACGGTAGCTTAATGTAAATGCAACAAGTATTTCATTACATATAAACTTTATTAATTATTATTTGACGCATAGTGAATATAAGTTAATATTTTTTAACTTATAGCGTAGAGTGTTAATCCTAATTTAATACACGGCTGATATATCAAACATGGGGTCCCACACCCTCCCTCCCCCTAGGCTGCAAGCATGTCGCCCGCCTGTGCTGAGGTTCTGTGCAGCCCTCCGGCTCGACAGCAGCGATATGATGCTGGCCATGCACACTCGTAGAACCTGACTGCAGGTCTGATTTCGTATGGTCGTGTCAGTGTGTCAGTCATGTGTACAACTCCATAGAATCGACGGAAGGACCCCTTTAAGGAACGTGAGAGAACAACGTACGGTTGACATTTATGACCTGTGTGACCTTAGGCGCCGACTTTTCATTTCGTCTGGGTGCCAGTGGGTGCATGGGTCCTCCATCCCTTCCCCTGTCCCCTCCCCTTACTCTAACGCTAAGCGCAGGGCACAAACTTATTCACGATCGCCGCGTCATATCAGAGGGGTTGTCCTGAGATAGATGTCCTTTGGAGATCCGAGCCCGGTTGCCAGAGACCAGAGAGAGGGGGCAATAGCCTAGGCCGGTCATGAATATGCGTGAATGAACCTGAGTCTGCCAGAGTAGTTCATTGACGACACAAACACCTCCACCCCGAGTTCATGAACGTCCCGTTATGTCAGCGGGTTATAAGGTAGTGGCCATCATCTTGGTCATGAGTGCTCCCCAAATTCCAATAAACAACATGATAGTGTAGAAACCTTCCAGGGCAGGGCAGAGCTTACCGTAGGTACAACCCCACGCTACCTTCTACGCAACATGCTGACTAACAGACTACCTACGTCATGGCGTGGTTAATCTCTCTAATACTGCCTTGATTTGATGATGATCATCACCACCAAAATCACCCGCAACATCATCATGTACCTAGCTAATACCAATGTTATTTCTGTAACTGAAATAGCATAATAGGCCTAACTGAAAATGTTTGGCAGTTAACTGTAACTGGAACTGACAAATCCTGAACAACTAAAACTGTAATAGAAACTGAAAAACAAAAACTGTATTACTGAAAAATCACGAAGAGTTGACTTGAAAATGAAACATAAGTGTTTTTTCCTTACTTACTTTTTGAACTGTAAGTAAGTAAGTAAGTAAGTAAGTATCGCGTATAAGCTTCCAATGACAATCCTATTGAATCTGTATTATACCCTCATCTACCCCTACCTGATCACCTACTGCAATTTGATTTGGGCATCGACATACGAATCAGGGTTACGTAAGTCAGTAATTCTACAGAAGAGGGCTATTCGTGTAATTGTGGGTATTCGAAAATGGGAACACACGGGCCCATCCTTTAGCGAACTTAAACTCTTGAGAATAGACCAGATCAAAGACCTCCAGATTGGTGAATTTTTCTACCGCCTCGAACATAACCTCCTGCCTCCGATATTTAGGGATTTCCTCCCTCATTCCTCCGATATTCGCATTTCACTAGGAATTCTACAGCATGTCGCCCAGTCAAGGTCCGTTCTAACCTCCGACGCTTCACCATTAAATCGTATGGTTCCTTAGTGTGGAATTCAGTACCAAGGGAAATCTGCTTTATCAAATAATCTACAGACCTTTAAAAAAAGATTATGCGCTTTCCTGCTTGCATCAACCTAATCAGACAGAGTTAGTGTTATGAGCATATTATCGCATATTATCGCACGTATTTAAGAATAGTTAAGGTTGTAGTTAAGATTTCTTGGTCACTTGTTTTTGTTTACATCAAGTGCATCTTATAGTGCTTTCTGTTTTGTATTTTTAATTCAGTCATTTTGTTATCTTGTCGCCTGGTTAAATTCTTTCTCTGCGTGGCCATCTTGGAAAATTATTTTGGTGAATTGTTATTATGGGGACCCTAATTAGCGGGATCTTTCTCCCTTCTGGGCTGCCCTTTGTTGCCATGATTTTTTACTTAGATTTCACCTTTGTTGCTTTGTATGAATTTGGTTGCAATAAAAAAATTGATTGATTGATTGAAGTAAATAAGTACATCCTTTATTAAGAATCAACTGCTAACCGCACTTTAGTTCATTAAATTAATTTAAGCATATAACATCCAAATTACAAAGGTTTTACGGGCCAAGCAGTCGACGTTAAGCAGGCTATAATTCAACTGTGTGCCCTGGGGCACAGTGAGTATACGGCTGGTTTTCTGGAGGTAACAACTGATTCAGATCATGTTTTGGGTTGATTATGATGGCTGAGAAAAGGTTAGAGTCAGCTTTCTGGCAGAGTTGCTTGAAACTAAGGTAGGATTCCGGTAAATATCGAGACTGAACCAATCGCTGCATTGTTGTCTTCTAGAGTAATCCTACTCCACTCTATGGTTAGTTTTCTGTGCTCATTTAATTGAAGACAGCGCTGCAGCCTATAATTCAGGTTAAGCACTTGAGTGATGATAGAGATGACAGCGATGATGAAAGTGATGATGAGCAGGGATAGATCAGCATTGATGAAGTCCAACATCAGATGGCGCAAGCTATAGGCCTAATTCTCCACAGACTGCCATGCATGGCACACACATTGCAGCTGGGTTTTAAAGAGATTGATAATATCCCAGTTCCTATCAGTCTGACACAAGCATGGGCGGCGATCTAGGGGGTCGAGGTGGGCATGTCCCCCGACCTTTAAGAGTGGGGTGGGGGCACGCATACATTTGTCCCCCAATTTTTAAGACAGACTGAAAAAGGCTAGCAAATGCAACTGCGTGTGAGGGTTTTTATAGCCTTTTTTGACCAGATGAGGTCAAAATAAAATTTATGAGGAGAAGTGTCCCCCAAAAATTCTGAGAAAAAGTGAGAAAAAAGTGAGAAAATGTAATTGTGAAAGGTAATCAGATTATTGCGAGATACTAAGTAAAGACATGTCGTAAAAAGAGGTGTCGAGTGACTTAAAAAAAGTCATCAACTTTTTCGGGAGATGAATTGGAAAACTTTCCGCGGAATATCGTCGCGAAAGGGTCAGAACATTGTGGGCAAAGAAAGGTAATTGTTGGTGCGAGATCGTAAAAACTTGTAAAAAGGGGTCAATGACTAAAAAAAGGTCGTCAATTTTTTTGGGAGATGGAATCGAGTTTTTCGTGGAGTGTCGGGTAAAAAATTGTTTCTCGCGAGAAATTCCTAAAATAGGTCATGAACCAGACCAAGGCCGACTTCCCCCCACCTCTCAGACAAGATCGCCGCCACTGTACACAAGAGTGTAATTTTTTTGCCAGCCGAATCTAGGTTTGACATTTATGACGTGTGTAACTCTCTGCATGCTGACCGGCTGAAATCGCGAAATGAACTGCCCATTAGGCCTATGGTGCCTATAATAAAGGTCCTTCTGTCTCCGGCTTACCCCAGCAGCCAAGCGCGACCATAAATGCTATTTGCACGCCCTCTAGGCCTCGGTGTGTATGGGATAGCGGCCACTTTGTACACACAGGTACTAGGCAGAATCTTTTGACGAATTCAACACCTCACTTATAATAGCTGTGTCTTTATGTCTCTCGCCGTTCCTCTGTCTGTGTGTTTCTCTCAGTCTCTTTCTGTCTGCAAAATCCCAGGCATACATACATAATTATATATACACGTACACACATGTATCACACTGTCTATTTTACTTAGATATAGATTTTGGACTTTAATGACACCGAGCCATATAACTCACTGGCCAGCGCCCTCACGAGAACGCCCAAACATCGTCGTAATCGTAATCGTAATGTACAAACTTCTAAAGCGCCATCAGTTACATCAATATTTCATAGGTGGATTGAAGCGTGGTACCCAAAAATAGTTTGGAATGACTTTGTGACCCACATCAGATCATTTGGAGCTACCTCCTGTTTTCCAACATGAAGTTTTTCGACGTGTCCGACTTTATTTTTTATATTACCAAGGTTCTTTCCAGAGAGCTTTATGTAAAGCTGGCGGTTGTCAGCATATAGGTCGATCATGAGATCGTGCTGTTATGTCATGTTAACAATATTGGAGGTGCATAGGATAAAAACAAGTGCTTAAAATGTTCCTTTAATCTTCATTACATCCTTGGCTAAGCAAATGCAATCGCTGTAAAATAAGAATATTAAATAGGAGCGCCTTGCAGTTGTTGTCGGGAATGCAAAAGAGATGAAGTTCCTCGTTGTGCCCTTATGCACCGGGATCACATAGAAAATCAGGAACATCATTGCTGATATGACCAGTTAACTCTTGCACTCATGGCTTTTGAAACCACTGGTTCTTTCTGACACTGGCGTAAACTTGTCCAAAATATTGGTGGGGCATGGGGTCTGGGACCAGAGTTGCAAAAAAAACAAGTTTTTCAAGATGAAAAATTGTTTTGTTTTGTGTGTTTTTTTCGTTTTCTTTTGTTTTTATGGTTTTTGTTTTGCTTATTTGTTTTTAAGATTTTCGGTTTTGGATCACAAAAATCATGAAATTTGTATGAACAAGAGCTCCAACTCAGTTTAATTCAGTTGCGATTTTCAAAAATTAAAAATCATTAAAACAGTGTTATTAAAATAACTTCTACAAGAATAAGAACAAAAATTTTTAAACAAAAATGTTTTGTGGTTTTCCTTTTCTTGTGTTTTTTAAACCGAAAACAGCTCTTTTCACCTTTGGTCTGGACAATTAGCGAGCCTCAGAGGCTTCCGGTGTTACGTAATGCATATGAAATGAGTGCTTTTTGTGTGCATGTAAATTGTTCTAAATTGAAGATTTTGAAGAAAAAAATAAATCTTTGTTTTCATTATGAATTTCTGATAGTATTTCAGTTTTTGGTCTCTGTTTTTCTGTTTCTGAAGAAATTTATCTATATTGAAACATAATATTTCAATATTTGAAGAAATACTCCTCTCGATTATTGGGGGGGCATTGCCCCGGCTCCTCAATTATTGGGGGGGGCACGTGCCCTGGCTGACCCCCCCAGAGTCTACGCCTATGCTTTCTGATATCATGTTGGTTATCATATAAGATCTCTTTCAAGTCTATGGATTCATCCAGACGTTTATGGACAACCTTTTCATTTACCTTAGACTATCTCCAAAGCTTATCATCATCATCGTCGTCGTCGTCATCACCATCACCACCACCATCATCATCATCATCATCATCATCATCATCCATCTACCCACAGCGCCTTTGAAGTAATTCCTTCCTCCCTCTACCCCTGGATATAATTATAACGGTGTTCTCAAGACACTGTAATTGGAACCCCAGCGCGTGGGTAACTTTTAATTAGACAGACAGACAGACAGACAGACAGACAGACAGACAGACAGACAGACAGACAGACAGACAGACAGACAGACAGACATGTATGCATACATGCATACATGCATACATACATACATACATACATACATACATACATACATACATACATACATACATACATAAATACATACATACATACATACATACATACATTTGAAACTAATTCTTTGTTGAACAGGAAGCCAATGCAAAGATGTAAAGATAGAGGTTATGCGTTAACATTTAGAAGTTATGGGTCTAAAATGAATGGGCCTGAGCCCGATTCATAAAAAAATCAGATCGCAGTGATGCATGAGTAAATGAGTGACAGAGTTGTCTCCGCCAGTTTTGGCAAAGCGCAACATGAACATTGAACAATATACAATATACTTATAAACTACTAACACACACCCACTATAGCAATCATTCTACTGCAGGTTAGGTAGCAAACAAACTAGGAAACAATAACACACCTGGTGGGTGTGTGTTAGTAGTTTATAAGTATACATATTGTATATTGTTCATGTTGCGCTTTGCCAAAAAAGGTCATCAAGTTCTTTTTAAGATGAAACTCCAAAAACATGTCGTCGAATCTTCGAACATGGATGAAATTTTCCAAAAAAGGTCAAAGGTCGCCCTTGTTTTTCTACCCACAAACCTTGTCCCCCCAGAAGAGGGGGACTAGAATATATATATATATATATATATATATATATATATATATATATATATATATATATTTTCAATTCAAAATCATTTATTGCTTCCCAATAGGCGTAATGACAAACAAAATCTCAGAAACAAAACAAGAATAATTGAAAGGTCACGCCTGTAGAGGCAAAAGGTTACCCCAAAGGGAAGACTTCCAACATACAAGAGCCACAAGGAAGTGAAGTTCAGCTACAGCTGGTGTTCAAAATGTCCTTTTTGTTCACGGACACACGACCAACGTGGACGCCAATGTTTGATGGCCCGATCGATGATCACGTGATCAAACAGCTGCCACTCTTCAATCAGACGCGCCTCCGGTGATCGACGTCACGAATGCGGGAAAGATAAACGTGCTCCTCCAGTATACTCCAGGTTTGGATTTCGCGTCTGATTGAAGTGTTGCAGCTGTTTGACCACGTGATCATCGATCGGGCCATCAAACAGTGGCGTCCACGTCCACGGTCGTGTGTCCGTGAACAAAAAGGACATATTGAACACCAGCTGTAGCTGGACTTCACTTCCTTATGGCTCATGTATGTTGGAAACTTCACATTTTCAGGGCTGCGTCTCAAACATTCACAAACTTGACAAACTCGGCAACATTTCCAAACGGCGTTAGGATTTGGTGGCAATATGGCTACTCTTGTTTGTTTCTAAAATTTCAGGCAAATGCTAAAAGTTTTGACCGAGTTATGACACTCTTTCTTGGGGTCCACTTTTCATCGGGACACAGTGTATATGGATCGCAATGTTGGACAAGCAAAAGCTATCGATGGAAGTAGAATTGGTAATAATTATGACACCGATCGATGCGCCAACATAAAGTTGTATGCATATAACACACGCGCCACCTAGTATTTAAACTGATTGGTTTCTCTCCGTAGGTCCATTTAATGATAACACAGACAGACAGTCGAAACAGAAACAAGGGTTTGTCTAAAAGCGCTAAGAAAATAATTGGAGATCATATAGCCTACTTTCAAACGTATCTGCGATGGGCGGTTAGCAACAAGTCGCACAGATACCTCTGTAACTTCGCTGACTACCTATCACAGGACCTCCATGCTGAACTTACTTACTCACGTAGGCTTACAGCTATGGTGTGGTAGGGTCAATCTGAGAATTTATAAAGCGCCTCTCGCAGTGCGAACTATTCGGAGACGCTCTCAGCATGTGAGCCTCGCGGAAACATAAAATACTAATCGATGAACAACATATAGAGAGAACCTAGTAAGCAGGGTCCCACGCAGTGCCAAAGGAAGGGATTTCGAAGGGTTGGGCCCACGACAGCTTTGGTTAGGTCAACGCAAAGCGGTATCATGGCTGGTATTCGTGTGAATTTATATAATAGTTATGCAAACTGGTGCCGACGATTGAATGTATGTTATAGAATAAAGGCTCCAAATCGGTGCCAGCGTGTGAGTTGTATAGTACTGACAAGCGGAGGGAGGGATCAAAGTAGGTCAGATTTTGCGCGCATCCATCCATCCATAGCGCCTTTTAAGTAAATCTCCTTCCTCCGTGTACCTCTGCATAGAATCATAAGGGTGTCATTAGGCACCGTAATTGGAAACCCAGCGCGTGGCTCATTTATGACGTGTGCCAGTTTGTGAACAGCGCGTGGAGGGAGGATGCTGCCGCACTGCATTGCTGCCCATCATGAAATGACGTTTGAGGTCAAGTCAAGTGTCAGGTAAGGTCAAATACGATGTACATAATGTAACCATAGAGAGACAAATACACAGGCCTATGTATAAGTAACACAATCCTATTCACTTATAGGGGCCTACATTGGCCACAGACGACGTATACGTAGGCTGCCAAAAAATTGTTTACTACTCCGAAGATTGGTTGGCTCACTCATTCACATTATCTATACTTCTCAAAACGATGTCTAACTTTGTTCCATCGTGCGGTTTGTCAGCATGTGTTTACTTTGTAAACAATAAACGAATATCCTCATCCTCATCATCATCCTCATCATATATAATTAAGCACTTCTGAATATCTTCCAATACCGCCATCTATGGAATACAGACACATTAATTCATCCTAGATTCACTAGTAAATTACAAATTGTTTACTCGTGAAATCATGCACCGCTGTCATCTATTCAATACATCTTAACATATCTTCGTCCTGTTGAGTATAATTAGGAATTTCGGTATATATACAGCAATAATTTTGATTTCGGTATATATACAGCATGATTTTGATTTTGCTAGCCTTGCTACTGAATTCCCTAATGTCGTCTTCTCCACTTCTGTCCGTGACCTTGGTGTCACCTTGGACTCTGAACTCACTCTCTCCCAGCATATTTCGCAGCTGAGCCGGGGTTGTTATTTCCAGTTACGCCAGCTCCGTGTGGTCTCCCGCTCTCTCTCTCCCAAACACGCAGCTACTCTCGTTCATGCTTTCATTACCTGTCGACTTGATTACTGCTGTTCTCTCTATATTGGTCTCCCTCACACTCGACTGCATTGCCTTGAACGCGTTCTACGCTCTGCTGCGCGCCTCGTTGGGCGCATCCCTAAGTTTGGTCACGTGTCTGACTACATGCGTGACGTCCTCCACTGGCTTCCTTTTTCGCAACGCATTGTATACCGGGTTGCTTCTATTGTCTGGCAGTGTCAGCTTGGCCGCGCTCCTTTCTATCTACGTGAGCTCTGTTTTCCAGCGTCCGCACTTCTTGGTCGCCGTTCACTCCGTTCCACCGCCCGCGGTGACTTACATGTTCCTTTCGCTCGCACTGCAACCATGCAACAGCGAGCATTCTCCGTTGCCGGTCCCACTATCTGGAATGGCCTTCCTGTTGGACTGCGGTCTCTCCCTCGAGACTCTTCCACCTCTTTCTTCTCTGCTCTTAAGGCTGTTCTCTTTCGTCGAGGTTGGGCTGGGAGCGCCTCTGAATAGTTGCCTTGAAGAGTGCGCTATATAAATGTCTAATTGATTGATTGATTGAATAAAGTAATATGCCAAATAATTTATTTCGACGTCAACAGCCTTTGTATATATGCATGCATGTAGGTAAATGCATATGTGTAGGCCCCTAATTGTGTATATATTTATATATATATATATATATATTTATATGGCTATGATGATGTAATGTAATATAATGTAATGTAATGTAAATCTCCGAAATTTCTCAGCGCCACACAAAAGCGCTATATCAAATCAAGTCAGCAATAGCCATGCCCGCTTTATCCGTTCCGGTGCCAGGTCAGAGTCCGGGGAGGTCAAGCCGAGGAGACAGCAGGGTACTACGGTGATAATCGGTGATGATGGCGGTTGTGTGGTGGCGCAGGAATGGAATCAGGATAGGATAGCTTGAAGAGTTCGGTTTTCAGTCGTGAGTGGAAGGCAGCGGAGGAGACTGCAAGCGGAGGAGAGGTGATGTCAACAGGCGATATGGGAGGATGAGCAAACTGGCGGAGATCTTTTGGGAGATTGTTCCAAAGAGCCGGTGCAGCATAAGGAGCGGTTGCAGAATTTCAGAGATGATGAGACTGAAGGCCGAGATAGAGAAAGGTATGATGATGAGCGAGTAGACCCGGGCGGTTGGATGGTAAATAGCTGGCGAATGAGTTCTCTGCCCAAAGGCAGGTCCATTGGCTTTATGCCACCCGGGGATGAAATGAGTGAGGTGGTTTCCCGCTGCCTTCCTCACAGACAATTGTGGGTGAACAACTTGTCCAAGGTCGCTACGCAGTGGCTTGAGTTAGATTCGAACCTGCGACCCTCCGGTAACAAGGCACAGAACATACCACTACACCACCGCGTCCCACCCTTTATATGGTTATATGTAGCCTACATATAACTAAATAGGTAGAACCTGCATCTATATATTATATTAAAGATATTTTAAATTGTATATGCATATTTAAATGTATGTATATGCACGCATGTAGGTAAATGCATATGTGTATATATTTATTATTTTGTCCTATGTAGATATATATATATATATATATATATATATGTAAATATTTATATAGGTATATATACCTGCATGCATATAGGAAATGTATATATATATATATATATATGTTATTTATATTTTTATATGTGTTCTGAGTGCTTAACCCCTTAACTGGGGAATAACCTAGTGCGTTAACAACCAGCTCCTGGGGAATAAATTTAGCAGAAAATACAATTTTGTGTCATGGTCTTTACCTTATTAGTAACTCAGTGTTCTTCATTCTGACAACTGCTTTTTCAGTTTTTACTACTAAATCAATAGTATCAGTATCATTTGTATCAGACAATAGTATCAGTTTCAAGTCAGCAGCACCAACTACCGCACATTCATACTTTCTGTTTGCTTTTCTGAGTCTGTACCTCTGCTACTGTTCGCGTTGTAATCTCTATCTAAACTATCGAGATCAAATTCCGATTCATCTAATTCTGAATTTGAATATAATAAAGAATTATCGTCCGCAAAAATGTCTGCCAAAACTTCTGCTGATTTTCACTTACGACTTCTGGATGCCGTGGTTTTATTTACTAAATGAAATATAGCGCGACACTACAACGTTGTGGACTCTAGAAGTTGTCAACAAAAGGCCTTTACTAATGGATGGATAACCCTTGTCCTATCCTAGAATACCTAACCTAGAATAATTTTAGCAACACTGTACAGCTAATCTAGAACAATTTAGCCTTGTACGATGTATTTATACGGCATCTCCAGGCCAGCGAAAATCAATACCTTGCATGACGTATATATACGGCTTCCCCGCAGCCGAAAGGCTACGCTATGACGTATACACGTCATGCCCAGGCAAGGGGTTAAATATTTACTTGTATATGATAAGCATATATAAATATATACATATATACACATGTATAGATATATCCTACATTGGATATTTTTATATATATAAATAAATATATATATATATTTATGTCTAATTGCATGTGCATATTTATATGTGTATCTATACATAGGCCTATATAATGTATATTTGGGTATATAGAGGGTTCTGCATAATGTGCATATATATATATATATATATATATATATATATATATATGTATATATATATTAGGGTGGTAGTGAAGAAAGTTTTTTTTAAATAATGCCCGGGACACCCCTAGTTCTGTTCGTATTGGTAGTAGAAACTCATGTGCAACATCTTTTAAAAATATTCCATTATTTGGGCGTGCCACATGACAACTTAAGTTTTGCATATGACACTATGCATCATTGAAGCCGTAAAAATCAACTTTCTTATTTCTTCAGGAGCTGGATGAAAGTTCAACACTTCTAGAACCTATTATTTGATTACTGTAATTATGTGATGAGTGTGATGCACCATAGTTAGTTGGATACCTTATTCTCTGATGATTTGTTTATAAATAAATGATTAAATAATAAATATATAAATTAGAACCAACTGGAGCTGAGGAGTAAATAAATATTTGCAATTTTTAACAATTTTCTGAACTTTTGTAGTCTGTACATCTAAGGCTTTTCTAAAGCTTAATTATTTATTTACTTACTTACTCACACTATCCCACATAATTCATAATCCATTTCAAATTAGTCACATTTTAAAAGTTGTCCTTGGAGATGTTTTCAATGCTCTGGCTGGACCATTTCCAGGACCTGAAATACCTATGCTTAAACGATTTCAGAATGCATTACCTTTGATCGTCCATGACATGATTGGCGATAGTTTGTCAGATGATGAAATTGCAGTTTAACAATAACAAAGAAATGATGCCAGACGCTGTTGAATTTGAAGTGGAATGTCTGCAGAAAGACAATCAGCCTTGTGATGATTATCTAGAGCTCTTGGAACTTGCACAGATCTACACGGGTCATGTCCCACCTCGAGGGTTGCATTTTACAGCCTCTGGTGTCATGCATAGGGCTAGGTGGATGGCCAAGGCCATCTATTCTCACAAAGTATTCCTTTTACGATCTCAATTGCGAATTACCTTCTGGAAAATAAATTTACTACGTTCCCTGAACCTGTTCATCTGCCTTGTTTATCTCAGATCCTGGTTCTCAGCTTCATACTCTACTCTAAAGGCACTTTCTGTCATGCTTGGTACCTCAGTGAGGATTTGGTCGATTTCAGCTTTTTCGATGATTCCATTGATGCTGCTACCAAGGCCTTGTTGGTGCAGACAATGAGAACCGAAGTTGGTGTTGGCATTCCATCCAAATGTCCACAAATTACTGTACACACAGCTTCATGTAGTCGGGAGCACCTCTGAGTAGTACTCCTTGAAGAGGCGCAATATAAATGCCCGTTATGAATGAATGAATGAATGAATGAATGAATGAATGAATGAATGAATGAATGAATGAATGAATGAATGAATGAATGAATGAATGAATGAATGAATGAATGAATGAATGTACTCTTGAGATTTTGTGACTTCAAACATGATGAATACTGTGGATCCCCATCGATTGGCTGGAGAAAGATCCAACTTTGTGGAAACAGGACAGCATCTTGTAGCGGCATGGTCACGTTACGGCGCTATAGAAATTGTCCGTGTTATTATTATTATTATTTATTTGGAGTGTCATCAGAAAGGTTGAGTGTGGTGAATGATAGGGCAGAAAGGGGATTGGCACTGATCCAAGAATACAATCAAATACTGACCAAGGATGAAGGTCAAAAGCAGGCCTTGCTCCATGTGGTGTCCGAACATTGGAAAAAGTATCCGGATCCCAAGATGTTAACGGTCACAAAAATGGACTAATAAATATTTTATTCTTCAATCAAACTAACAGAGTTCAATTATGCTCACAAGTACTTTTTAAGTATTGTACTTTAAACCTAGCAATTTAAAATGTACTTTCGGTTTCACAAAATACAAAAGAATATTGATAATATTATCACAATTGTGCCCACATTCCTTGTCTAAAATTTTGAAAACTTGTCATCTCATGTGGCACCCCTAAATGATGGAATATTTTTATGGTATTTTGCACACTAGCTAAGTACATCAAAAGGAACATAACTAGGGGCTGTCCCATCTGTTTCTAAGAAATAACGTTTTTGAGCACCACCCTAATATATATATATATATATATATATATATATATATATATATATATATATATTCAAAACACTAAATAGCCTACATTTGTACATTGAATTTTGTCAACAGCTTCCAAAAGAACTTAGTCAACTACGAGTCGTCACCTATAGTAAGGAATACATGGATTAAAGAAATATCACCGTAACAGCATAATCTATGAAGAAAAAGAAAAAGAAAGTCCCAGCATGTTTTCCTGTTTTTCCTCTTCTCATGGAAATGAAAATTGAGATGGAGAGTACGTGACATCGGAAACGGACACAGATGAACTGTTCCACAAAGTAGATATTGATGACTCATCGGAAGAGATTGGTAGGCACATCGAAATCGATGGAAAGATGTTTGAGACAATGGCACTGTTGAACAGAAGTCACTTCAGCAGGCGTCAACAGATAACGCCTATTACAATCAATTATAGCTATATAGTTTTATTTTTCGTATTCTCTGAGGTCATATGACCTGCTCAGAAGTCATCGATCAGCACAACGCTTTCTGATCCATCCTTTACTGCATCCCACTTCTCGAACTACTTCGCTGCTAAAGTCCAATCGGTTCGCAATGACACCGCTGGTTCTCCTCCGCCTGACTTTCCTCCTACCAACCATCGGCTCTCAGTTCTTCACGAGGTCTCCAGTCTTGAGCTGCGCAACGGCTTCTGCCGCGAAATGTTGCGAACTTGACCCCTCCCTCAGTGGCGTAGCTAACTTTTCATGGGCCCTGGTGCAGGGGGTCCCGTATGGGCCCCTGTTTGGCCCTGTTAGGCCTGTAGCCTTGTGTTCTTACCCAGGTCTTGGGCCCGGGTGCCTTGCACCCCCTGCACATATGATAGCTACGCCGCTGCCCTCCCTCCTTTCCTGCTCCAGGATTACATCGATGTCCTGCTCCAGGATTACATCGATGTTCTCCTCCCTTTCCTGACACTGCTATGCAACTCCTCACTCCGTGAGGTTAGAGCCCTGCACCGACGTCACAGTATCGGCGGCGGCGCGCCGGTCATTTTGGGTCGGCGGCGGCGGCGCGCCGACGAACAAAAATCGGCGGCGGCGCCCACGAAATGTCGGCGTCGGCGCGGCGCGGCGTGCCCTAGTCAGAAGCATGAGTCATTATGAGAGTTGATGTTGGTCTTGTTACCAGTCAGGTAACAGTCAGGCCAACTTCTCTAAAGCCACTCCATCACACTGAAGCTTAACTACATACAAAGGGAATGAGGGAGAAGACACCTTCAGACATTTGCCTTACAAATATGAGCATCCTTGATTACAGTGCACATCTGCATAGGTGTTGGCAAATTGTAATCAGATGAAACAACATGCATTTGCATATTGCATGAATACACTTGCATATGCACTGAAACAGTATAGGCCTACACACCAAGTTACATGACAGATGCCGGATAACAGCATCCTCCCAGTGAGAGAGGCTGATGTCAAGCCATGAAGTGAAATGTAAATATATACGTTTTCCTATATATAGTAATACAATGGCCGAGTGGCCTCACCCCTGTTAATTTTTCAATGAATTTACCAGGTGGTCTGCTGCCCGTTTGAATTGGTGCCATGCCATTTAAGGTCTCCACATATAGACCATTATTATTATTATTAAAGTAGTTTTATATAGCGCCCCTTCAAGATTGCCTACTCAGGAGCACTTCTATTTCATTGTTTGTATCAGACTAAACTGAAAGAGACCATTCTTGATACTTATATGTACTAAGTCTAAACCTGTCTCAACTGATACTGTGTACCTGAATAGATTCCAGCCAAAAGTATTAATCAATTATACCTTCCGTTCTGCAGGAATTAGTTAAATGACATATCTTGATATTAATAGCACTAATAAACTCCTCTAGCCTTTTTAACAACATTAAGCCAACAATTTACACCATTGAAATAAAGACTACAATCAATAAGTTATGGAAGCTATTCAACATGAAGGTAACGAATGGGGAATACAGTAGTACTGTGGTACACATACAAAGACATGCATTGCATATTTCTTTTGTAGTAACGGTAATAAGGAAATAGCAACAAGAACAGAAGTATCAAAACAATGGCTACTTGTATCAAGATATCGCTTTAAATGACTGGGTGTATCATGGCACAAAGAAAAAATCATCCGGAGTATAAGGAAAATGAATTTGGTCAGGAAGACGATGTCTTTTTAGTATCTATTTTCTTTCTTATCAACTAATACATCCCATTTCACAATTACCAGCATGCAACTGAACTTATGTGTGTTATGATAGCTGCAAAAATCAACACGAATTGGTAATATCATACGCTCATAGCATTGACGACACCAATTCGTGTTGCCGATCAAGTGTCGCAACGAAACTAGAAACATTAAACGAAGTAAGTAAGTAAGTACAAGATGTCCACTCCTACTTCACACTAACGTAACAATTTATCACAATATCATGCAAAACATGAAAAATGCAACAATGACAATTAAGCATATCAAACTGGCATCGGCGGCGGCGCGCCGACAGATTGTCGGCGTCGGCGGCGCGCCGACAAACAAAAATCGGCGGCGGCGGCGCCCACAAAATGTCGGCGGCGCCGACGCGGCGCGGCCGGCGCAGTGCTCTACGTGTGGTACTCTTCCACCTTCGCAGAAGAGGTCGATTGTTACTCCTATCCTCAAGCAAACCGGTCTCGACTCTTCAGACCCTGCACACTTCGGTACCGGCCCGCTATTCCGGGGGTCCGCAATTCCGGGGCCCACTATTCCGGGGGTCCGCTATTCCGGGGGTCCGCTATTCCGGGGATCCGCCGGAATATACATATTATAGAACATACAACATACATACATTATATACACACAAATATACGTACATACACCCGTACATATATACATACATACATGCATGCATACACACGTACATACATACAAACAGACATACAGACATACATACATACATAAAAGCATACATACATGTTTATACTTAATACATGTATGTACATGCATACATGCATGCCTACATACATACATACATGTATGTACAAACTTACATACATACGTACATACATACACACGTACATACATCCTTACATAGATACATGTATGTACAATCCTACATACCGACACACGTAAATACATAATATATAGGCTACATACATACAACATGCATACATACATACACATGTACATTAAAACATACAAACATAGATTACATAGATACATGTATGTACATACATACATGTATTTACATACATATATACATACATACACGCGTAAATACATATTGTATACATACATACAACATACATACTTACATACATACATACATATATACATACATATATAAATGCATATATACATGCATACACACGTACATAAATGAAAACATAGGCTACATACATGTATACATACATACACACGTACAAACATACATACGTACATACATACACACGTACATAAATACGTACATACATAATACAGACATACATAAACACGTATATACATACACAGGTACATACATACATACATTCATGCATACACACGTAAATACATAATAATATATACATGGATACAAAATACATACATACATAGATACATACATCCATGTATGTATGTGTGCATCTGTGTATGTATGTATGCATGTATGTATGCATGTAAGTATGTATATTTGTATGTATGTACGTATATTTATATGTATGTACGTATATATGTATGTATGTATGTATGTATGTATGTATGTATGTATGTATGTATGTATGTATGTATGTATGTATGTGTTTATGTATGTATGTACGTACATGTATGTTAAATCAAATCAAATCAAATCAAAAATCTTTATTGCAACCAAGCAATGAGTGAACATAAACAATTACTTAAACGCAAACCCAGAATAATCATTACTGGCCACAAAAGGTGGCCCTAAAGGGATTAATTAATCCCGCTAAGCAGGAGCACCTAAAGTGGACCAATCACCTTAACTACATGACTGTCATTGCGAAAGTAGTCTCAACAGGTCTATTTATGCATAATATATAGGGCGTGTCCCCTATTGTTGAGTGGAGACCACGGTAACAACAGTGTAATTGTATCTTAACTAAACTTAACTAATCTTAACTAGAAACCTAATATGATGGCCCCTAGGATTGGATAGGCCCACGTACAGACGTATGCAGATTTCTTAAAGTTTGCATTAGTAACATGTACACTGATGAGGGAGCAACTTAAACAGAATCCGTCAAATACGAACGCAGTCTAGTCTTAAATAAATAGGGGTTAGCAGCAAGACGTACATCTAGGGGTATGGTATTCCAGATTTTAGGTCCGTAACATTTTAGGCTGAACACTCTAATATTAGTGCGAGCTTTATCTGGTCGATACTCATTTGCGCTTCTTGTGTAGTGAGAATGAATCTGGGTGCCTGATATGAAATAGTTCATAAATGAAGCCGGTAATAGTTTGCGTTCAAATCGATAGAAGAAGTCACCTATTTGTGCAGTACGAATTTGCCTTAGTTCTAACAGATTAAATTTTTTAAATAAAGGGGCGGTATGGGTATCTCTGGTGACTCCTACAATAGCCCTTATTGCTTTCTTTTGAAGAATTACTAATTTTTGTATCCTCGACTCATAATTGGAAGCCCAAACCAAAGTACAGTAGTTTAAGTAGGGTAGGATCAAGGAGTAGTAAAGATTTAACCAAGGCATTGGAGAAGAAAATTGAGGCATGTGAAATGTGGATCTGGAGGAAAATGTTGAGGGTTTCTTGGACTGAGAAGAGAACTAACGAGGATATCCTGGAAGAAATAGGACACTGGAGAGGGAGTTTGACGTTGGGGCAGAGAGCGTCCAGGCAGAAGATGTCATACTTTGGACACGTTATGCGTGCAGATGGGCTGGAAAAGGAGATGATGTTGGCGTATCGGGGGGGGGTGGGGGAGAAGGAGGAGAGGACGACCAAGGAGGAGATGGATGGACGAGATACAGGAGGCATTCAAGATGAACATCTCGGAGCTGAGAGAGGCAACGAGAAATCGGAGCACATGGAGAAGGTTGACCATGACAGTCGCTAGGATTCAACGAATCGACAGCACAAGCGTAAAAGATTTAACCGGATAGATATAGGGAGTAAGTAGGAAATCCTCTTTATAATTCCTATATTTTTTGCCATTTTTAGCGCAACATAATTAATATGGTCTTTCCAAGATAAGTGACTGTCAACTATTACACCCAGAAATTTAGTTGACTCTAATTGTTCTATGGTGGTACCTGCTATTTCCAGGGTGATGTCAATTGGTTTAATTTTTCTATGGGATTTATGTACATTCATGTACATACTATGGGATTTATGTACATTCATGTACATACATGAATGTATGTATATGTGTATGGGATGTAAGTACATACATGTATTTATGTATGTATATATGTATGTACGTATGTGTATAATTATGTACATACATGCATGTATGTACATACAGGTATGCATGTATGTGTGCACGTATGTATGTATTTATGTATGTGCGCACATGTATGTATGTACGTACATATATCTATGTATGTATGTGTGTACGTGTGTATGTATGTATGTATGTACATACATGAATGTATATGTGTATGTATGTACGTACGTGTATATGTATGTACGTGTGTATGCATGTATGTATGTATATACATGTATGTGTGTATGTAATTATGTACCTATGTACGTGTTTATGTATGTATGTATGTATGTATGTATATACATGTATGTATATATGTACATACATGTATGTATGTACATACATGTATGTATGTATGTATGCATGTGTGTATGTGTGCATGTATGTATATATGTACATACATGTATGTATGTACATACATGTATGTATATGTGTATGTATGTATGTATGTACATGTGTATTTGTATGTACGTATGTGTGCATGTATATATATATATATATTTATGTATGCATTTATATATGTATGTATGTTGTATGTATGTAAAGTCCGGCGGATACCCGGAATAGCGGACCCCCGGAATAGCGGACCCCGGAATAGTGGGCCCCGGAATAGCGGACCCCCGGAATAGCGGACCGGAACCCACACTTCAGGCCCTGCCTGTCAATCTGGCTTCCGCAAAGGTCACCCTACAGATTTCCCCAGTGAGCCAGTTAAAATGTTTCCGGTCTGCAGTGCATGCTTGTTGTTTGGCTGTTACGTCTTTTCTCCACTTGTTCTAATACTTCGTCTGATATCTATATGGATCGGAATGTTGGACAATGCGAAAAGAAGATGAAAGAAGAATTCTTACAGCAGAAATGAGCTGGCTGAGGAAGATCGCAGGGATTTCAAGACTGCAGAAAATAAGAAATGATGACATAAGACAATCATTAGGCATCAAAACAACTCTGCTAGACAAAGTCGTCCAACGAAGACTCCGATGGTTTGGACATGTAAAGAGAATGCCAGTTGACAGAATCCCACACAGTGCACTACATGCAAGATTCGAAGGAAAAAGACACAAAGGCAGACCAAGACTAGGCTGGATAGATAATATAACCGAGGGCATAACATCACTTGGACTAACATTAAGGGGGGCAATAGACTTGACAAATGACCGAGGACAATTAGCCTAGAGATCAATTATTCGTGCCCATCGCCGCCAAATGGCTGGCGTCAGGAACTGATGATGATGGCTAGAATGATTCAAAATTATACAATATTAGGAATTTGCTCTGGATTTTTGGGCCCTCAAAAACGTTGTGGAACTTGTGCGGCCTTAAGCGATGGGACATGGCTTAGTTGGCTTATGCTTTAATCCTGCACTGAAATTAAGGACTGAAGTTTACAATTTAGTACAATTGTAACTGTGTATATTAGTTCAAATTGGGGCTCATAGTTTATAAGACACCCTAATTATGGCCTGAGTGTCTTTTTTCTAGCTACTTGACATTTATGACTAGCGGTAAGTAACTGCTGACAGGCTGGCGAATTGAACAGCCCACTGTATCCGGCTGGGGTCCCTGCCTACCCCAGGAGCCAAGCGCGACAGTAATTACCATTAGCACGCCCTGCCGGTATTTAGGGGGCTAAACGGCCTCTTCCCCTTACCTCCCTCGCCGTTTCAACTCTAAACACCAACCACCTTAGTCGTCTGACTGTCTGATCACTTTTGATCTTGACCTGGAGTAGATTCTGACCGAACCTGCCTATCGATTATGTTTTGGCTGAGCGCTTGCGAATAGGCTCATTCGAAAGATGGCGGCACTGATATGAATCCAGTTCCAACACGGAGCTTGTATTTTCCCCATCGATTGATTGACTGTTGGGTCATATTTTCGCATTAATATTTATAAAACAAAACTACTTCTCGCCAGTTCTTGTTGCTCATTTTATTGCTTATTGTTTTACCATGTTATTCAGCTTAATATCTTATAACCTTAAACGCGAAGAAAATATCACCCTATTAATAGACTAAATATTGTTGTCTACGTTTATGCCTATCTCTGTGTATGTCCGCGTGTCTGTGTATGCGTGTGTATATCTGTGCAGAGGAGGACAGATGAATGAATCCAATCCCCAGTTAATCAACCTATCATTGCTCTCCCCATTTGATCCTAAATTGACAGAAATATTCAGTTAAACGTCAATGTAAAGGATATCGGAAGCTAATGGTGGGCCATTTTGGTCATTAAGTGTCAGGCTCTGCAGTTAATTCTACTGCAGGCTACAGTAACTAAGAGAAAATAAAAGACAATAACGCACCTACTATAATACCACTTTATAATTTTATATAATCTTAAACCAGTGTAGAAATATGTAAAGAGAAGTAGGGCAAATATAACAATTGGCATAGATATGACCTATTTTGTTACAATTGCAATTGTAATTAGTAACTTCTGTTGCGCCAGTGCCTAATGCACAAGGCATCAATTTGAAACGGTTAAATGACCGAGCAGAAAGAGCAGAACGCACAGACACAGGGAGAGAATTCAATAAAGTAGGTCCAGCAAAAGAAAAGTTTGTTTACCATGAACAGTTCTTGATTTAGGAATGAACACTGTAAGTGCAGTGAGTATATTAATTACAATCAGTTGTAATAATAGTAATGAAGTTAGAATAACATTGAAGACATTACATATCAACCCAGGAAAGCGACAAAACAAACAGCACAAAACAAACCACAAAGTATGGGCTTACGGGGTTTTATGTCTTCTTGACAACCAGCAATGTCACACAACCGAGGCTGATCATGTGGCACTCATTCTCCTATCAGAAATTATTGACTGTATCCAAATGAATGTAAGAATGTTTCTCATTGCGAGCCAGTCTGCACATTGCGAAGCCTCGTGAAAACACGAGTCCAACCAGTAATTAAAACCAAAACCACTCGTCCAGCTGATCCATGAGACCTAGTACACACTTTTTCAAACCGGTTCTATAATCTACTAACAATGGAAGAATGCCAGCCGATGTGGACTCATCGCATTGTTGTTGAAACATGGAAGAGACATAGTCACAGCAGACTCTCAGGCCATGTGGCAGCCGGGATACGGAAGTTTCGCCCCCGGAAGATTCCCCCCGACATTTCGCCCCCGGGAAGATTCGCCCCCGAGGAAGTTTCGCCTCCGGGATCCATGATGAAAATGTAACTAAGACTAGAAGCTGGATTAGCGATGAAAATGTAACTAGAAGACTAGAAACTGGATCTATGATGAAAATGTAACTAAGGTTAGAAGCTGGATCGACGGGGGCGAAACTTCCGGGGGGCGAAATGTCGGGGGCGAATCTTCCGGGGGCGAAAAGTCCTAGAACCGTGGCAGCCAAAGCATTCCATTCAGTATCGCTATCGTCTGTCATGAAGACTGCAGGATGACTAGTACCACCAAACAGATTGTCACATGACTTCTTTAGCAGCATGAACCCTGTCTTATAGTCAGCTTGCGACTGGCCAGATGTTATTATGACGGCAAGCGGCACGGCTCCAGCAGCGCATGTTGTCAACAGAAACGTGATGGCATGTTTGTTGGCATCGCTGTCGAGTCTATGAAGCAGATACATGATGCATCGCACAACACTTCAACACGACGCATTACAGGAGTGATGATGATGACAACGAGTGGGTCTCTGCCTATAAGTACCTGCAGTTTATCATTAAGAGTCTGCAAATACAAACATTATTGTGCACTAGAACATGTTGCACACAATCTTAACAATCCAAGGAATCAGTAAGTGTAATCGTAATGGTAATTAGTAACTTCTTAGCTGAACTTCTTAGTAACTTCTTAGCCAATGCAAAGATATAAGTACATGGTTAAATGTTCATTTTTGATGTATTAGTTATGGCTCTAGCCAAGAGTTCTCAAGTCTCTCCAGCTTCAGCATGTTTGACCTACTGATACAAGTAAGAAGCGAGTTACAGTGATCTAGACTACTGAAAACCAATGTATTTGCAAGAGGTATCCTTGCTGACATGCAGAACTCCACATTTCCCAGTACTAATTCCTATACAGTAATAATATGTTAGGGTGTTGTTTCGCATATCAGGTGGCAAAATTGACTGAAATTTGGTTGCTTGGCAGTATTGAAGATGAATTTTGGGTGCATTGAATTTTGGATGCATTGAAGCCTGTTGACTTGAAGATATGACATGCCTGCAAACACAGAGTTGGCATAATGGAGGCGAGAGCAGACAAGAGAACAGGCTATGGTCTGTAACATGTCTTTGGAAAGAGCAGACCTTTAGTGATGTATTGCCCTGATATGATACGAACAAGATTTGCAAAGGTTTGTTATGTGGGACTGGAATGTGAGATTACTGTACAAAGTGACCCCAAGTGTTCTGACAGTCTTTGATATCGAAGCAACAGTGCTAGCAAGGTCAACGCTAGAATAAGAAGGGAAAGAGCCCAGTTTCTTGCATGAGCCAAACATGATTGACTTAGACTTGTCTGAGTTTATAGCAAGGCCATTGAACCAGAACCATGCATGTACTGAAGAGAGGCACTCTTCCAGTATTACCCCCCGGTACTTTACTGGACTGAACCGTTGGCAACAGAGTGATTACATACTGAGTATCATCAGCAAACTGCTGTAACTGGACTCCAACTGGACACAGTGATTGGCTATGTGAATGATTGGTGAAGTGAAGATGGTAAATAATAAGGGACCAAGAACAGAACCCTGAGGGACACCAGCATTGCAGAGAGAAGGATCCGATCGCGCAGTACCAATACCCACTTGCTGATACCTATTGCAGAGGTAAGAAGCTTACCAATTTAAGGCAGTCCCAGACCAAGAAACAGTAAAGCTTTACTGAGTCTAGAAAGTAGAAGCTGGTGGTCGACAGAGTCGAAAGCAACACTAAGAGACACTAAAGCTTTACTGAGTCAGGGTAAAGCAGTAGGTCGCTCCATTTAAGATTGCCAGCACACTGGGCAATTTTGCATTTAGGATTGTCAAGCTTGTCAACAACAAAATGGAGAAGTCAGAGCATAGTTTGGTTTCTCTCGTTCAGAGCCTTCGCAGCTGACAGCATCTTTTGAATGCATTTCTTAAGATGTTTGCATATATTATAATTTTCGAGGAACTTAACAGTTTGTACTACTTACTAGCCTAGCGAATTGCATTACGGTACAAGGCTGGTAGCCAACAGTGCTCTACTGGAGCAAAGTAGGTGACAACCATATTGTTTATATACACAGGCACTCAGTCTTTGCATTTACCGATCCACGATAGCATCTGAACAGATGAAGCACCAGAATGTCTTCCCTGACAAACAGATTGCATGAACCCCGACCAGTTTGCGCAACAGTACAGCCCATACCGTACATAGGTACAGATCAATTCCATTTAATAATGTAAACCCAGAAAATTGTCCGCAATGTGGTTTAACCAAACACTAAATTTTGGTAAATAATAGTTAGTTATGGTAAATGGTTAATAATGGTTACTATTTGGGGGAAATTTGTGTTAGAACTAGGATGCTTGGGTGCAAAGCTATCCGGATAACCATATTCTGACGTGTCGTGTGCAAATAAAGTCCATGCGCTGTTTAAATCGGCTCAAAAGGCTGGACATGACAGCAACAATAAAATTGCCCCAAAAACAGCAAACGATAAAAAAAACATATACCTTTATGAACAAATGCTGAAAGTTATACACTTGTCAGAATTTTTCAAAGATTTTGATGGAGATTTCCATAATTCTAGCACAATATTTTGCGTCGCTGCGGTATTCTATTCGGACAGTGTTCATTTTTTATTAATAAATAACAAACTAGCATCAGGAGGAAATTAATAAACCAAAAGACAAGTTTTACTCTAACCCGCTGGAAAAAGTCTATATATTGGCTTACCGATATTAAACTCTACATTATTACCACTAAAACTCAAAACGTACGCGTAAATATTATTTTTAGACATTTATTATTTCTATGACCGATGACGTCGACCTTGGTATAAATATAGGTACTCTTCTTATAGCGCATATGTTTATATAAACGCTTCACGATACGACACATTGGGCTTCAGTTGGCTTTGATTTCTGTTGCCATCTACCTTTCAGGGCGATAGCAACTACAACCGGACCCCGCTTTGCTATGAAACTTCCAACTAATTATTACACCTCCTACACCTCATATTAGTAACTAATTTACTAAAACCTGGCCTTTTCGTAATCCTCATAATATAAGCATTACGAATATATAAAAATATTCGGTCTATGTTACCGAATTCTCTATAATAGTACTACTGAGTACTACTGCACCCCGGTTTCCGGTCAAAGTTCCAGTTCTAATTTAACTTATTTTAATTAAACATTTTGAAAAAAGCTTCACGCCATCGCAATTCCCACAACATAAGGAACCCAAATATGTAAAAATATGAACTCTAACGTCACAAATTATAAAAAAAAATTTGGACCCCGGTTTGCATGTAAAATTCCCACTCCCCCGCCTTGCCAATTAACAAGTATAGTAGTAGTAGTAGTAGTAGTAGTAGTAGTAGTAGTAGTATCATCATCATCATTATTAAGCCTATAATTATTTTTATGCTTGTAATACAAACGATGGTGTTATAATTATTTAACAGCCGCAAAGCTGAAACAATGCGAAATTTGGAACCCCACTTTCTAGACTAAAGTTACGTCCTTGAGCTTTCCAATTACTTGCTTCTGTGGTGAGGTCTGTTCACTTAGAATCTTAGATGGCCTGATGGCAGTGGCGGATTTAGCTATAGGCCCGGGGGGGCGGTTCGCCCCCCGCGCCCCTCTTGGTTGTCTGACGGCGCCCCTCCAGACCAGACCCGCCTGTTATGGTGGGCTGCCAGAACGGGCCTGGCATGATCGAGGTTTAGTTAAAGCCATGTCCATAGTGATAGGCGTAATTTTTGCTATGGACTTGGTTATCGTACCCCACTTTCTTAACCCCAATAAACAACGCCCATCGCTATTGAGTCGGCTAGGTCTAATTTCAACTGCAGTGCTTCCCCCATGAACATCTGGATATTATATCTAGATGTCCATGGCTTCCCCAAGTATTGCTGTTCTGTCTATCTTTACGTATGTAGTAGGGAGGGTAGAGAGACAGACAACATAGGCAGGATATGGAAGATTGGCATGACCCTGAATTGACCCTCACTCTCCATGTGTCTCAGGATGTAGGCTAAGTTCCAAAGTGCAACGTACAGAGTCCTACACAGCCCACAGGCAAGCAAAGTCATCCTCAATTAATATGAGTCATACGATATCGTATACCCCAAATCGCCGGTGCCAAGCTTAAACATATCCACCATCTAGCACACATTCCGGCAGTTAACGAGTGTGGTATATCAAATTTCTAACGCAGACGGCATCTAAACCTAAATGACACGGCGTTTTGGATATTTATCATAGCAATTCTCTACAAGTCGCTTTCGGATTGGCGATCCGCGTATTGGATTAGGCCTAAACTGCCATGAAACGAAGAAAATGTGGTATTTATAATGTCAATTCACGTTCCTTAAATAAATAACATTAGCTTTAAATTGTGATAAATAGGATATAATTATAAATTGTATCATCATGGTTGACGTTATCATCATGGTTGACGTTAAACTACTAAACGCAAACCGGCAGAAAACTTAGCGAAGCGACTATAGGGCCTAAGCATAAAATTATGAAGCGAGCTAGTCTTCAAGCAAATGCCAAACAATGTTTGAAATTTACAACATTTATCACAAAATTACCTACAACATGCAAGTGAAAATGTCAGCTTTTCAGGCGGAGAGCGAAGAACAGGTGTCATATGGTTTCGGTAGGAGAGTTCAAGAGTGAGAGAGACTTGCAGCCTGATGCAGTATTTTGGTTATAGGAAGCAGTTTGCATTCAAGGAGACCATAGAGTTGCAGTAGTATAGTCGCGTCAGGATAAGGCAGTGCAACAGTGTTTCCAGTGATGCTGAATGCAGAGTAGAGCGAGGCTGCCGGCTGCTTCTGAGGTGAAACAAGCAAATCCGAGAAATGGCGGCTATCTGAGGTTTTAGGGAGAGTACACGTGTTGAGTCAACAATGTCTCCAAGTTTCCGAACAGAAGATGATGGGCAGAGTAGAGAGGAGGAAGTAGAAAGTGAGAGTTCAGCACACTGTAGGAGCTTATAGGAACGGTCAAACCAGATGAGCTCGGATTTGGCAGGACTAAGTTTGAGGCGCATAGACAGACTCCACAGCATGATGTTATCGATGTAGGGCCTACATGTAGGCACTAAGTCTCTCTGTAGCATCTGCAACCTCATTTAGTCGCAGATTTACATTTTAGGGCCTACATTTGCTTGCAAAATTTCGGATTTCAAATGATCAAACTGTAATGCCTAATTTAATACGACAGGAACGATGCCAAGTGCAAAAGAATAGAAGAAGAAGAGTAGTCCCTTAAGCTAGCCCTGAGGCAGTGATGGGTATGAAGTGCTAGCGACTTCATTTTCTTAGCCTCGATATATGAGGGTGGGTCCTCTCCCTCGCCGTCTCATCTTCCCACTGACGGTGTACATAGAATAGGAAACATTTCTTCACTTTGAAACAGTTTAAAATAGGATAGTATATACTAGTGGTCTACTGCAATTGGCATTACATTAAATATACCTGTAGGCTGTACTATCATTTAAAGTTGATTACAAATTTACCCTAGAACGTGGCGCCCCTCAGAAGAAACCTTTGCCCCCCCGCGCAAGAAATCCTGGATCCGCCACTGCCTGATGGTTGATTGTTCCGATTGTACATGCAGTTTTGGCGTAACTTTTCACTCGATCATGTTTATGTTAAAGCTGTATGCCAATGGTGGGGCATTATTTGCAATCCACCTTTTGTTCATCACTCATCAGTTAGTCACCTGTTAAGTTGGTTGGTTAGTTATTGTTTAACGATAGTCTAGGCCTACTGTGGCATAACAATGACGATTGGCGTTGCCCTCCTCAGACTCCTCTATTATCCAGGCTTGGGACTGGCACTACCACAGTACGGACAGTAGCGAACTTCTGTTGAGACACAGTAACTGCAGCAGTGGTGGTCAGAGTATCCTACAAAGGAACTTAGAAA